>JALAZF010000157.1:0-607500 GCA_022829125.1 Lathyrus tuberosus | reverse complement strand
GGATACACATATGCGCGCACACATTATGGATCCTATAAATTTGATTCGCTGCTCCTTATTGGTTTTGGTCAATTGCTGGACAGGTCAGTAAACCACCACTTAAACAAATTCCTAAGCGTCCTGATTTGCATGATCAGCGCCCCAAGAGTAAACTTGGGAAACGGCGCCTTGATGAGCCTGAGGATGAAGCGGATGTTAGCAAAATGATCAGATCGATGTTTAAGTAAGTTTTCTATGACTTAAGTTTCCTTTTTTCTAGCGTTGGTTCTTGATTTTTGTGTGTAGTGTACTGATAATTGAAAAGTTTCAAATGGGTGAGACTTGTATTGGTGCTTGATTTTTGTGTAGTGTACTGATAATTGAAAAGTTTCAAATGGGTGAGACTTGTTTTAATAACCGAAGTCTTCCTCTTAATACATATATATCTTTTACTTCATATTTATACTTTTGTTGGATTATTTGCAGTTACAACCCCAGCAGATTTGTCGATGACGACGACGTCGATGATATGGAGGCAGGCTTTGATGAAATTGTGAAAGAGGAAAAGAGGAGGTTGGTTTCTCTAAAGCTTAATCTTAAATATTTATTTAGTTCTTCAGTCATATTTTTGCTTTTTTATTCAGAACTCGAAATTTACCTGATAATAAATAATAAAAACCTTTCTCTCATTGCATTGCGGTGCCGTTTATAACATATTATGGCGGAAAAACCCATAACGTATTTGATAACACTGCAGATTACAGAATATGCTAATTGTTACAAGTAATTCTTTCTATAATACTTGAAATGCTTCATATATAATCTTGCTAAGCAGTTAATGCATAGGGAAACAGAGTACATTCCACACTTTCTTTGTTTAGTATCTAGGTAAAAAGGAGTGCTACCTTCACACTCGATCAAACAAACACACACACTTCTCAGTACACTTTTTCTAGTGAACAAAAGATAGTATTAGAAACTATGTTAGAAGCATTTACTGTCAGAAGGTTTATACTCAAAAGATGCTGTGTAAGACTTCTTTCATTTTCCTCAAGTCATTGGTGATGATGTCCTTTACTTGTATTTTCATTATCTAGGATGTATTTGTTTGGTTTTAGAGTATGCTCTTTATTTTTGCTTTTACTAATGCAAATTATCACTTTGTTTTTTTAATTTTTAATTTTAAAAGATTTTAAAATATTGACTTTCATTGTCTTCATTTAATTTTTCAAAACATACATTAATCTAAAACAAAGTAACATGTTTGTAGATAAGTAAATAATAGGAAATACATTTGCTAAAAATTGTTATGACGTATGCAATCTTTTTTACCAATAAACAAAAATATTATATTTTCTTATGATGATGATGATTGTGTGTTGCAGTTCTTTAATTGCTAAAAAGGAGGATGAGGAGCAACTTAGGTTGATACAGGAGGAAGAAGAAAGAGCCCGAAAACGAAAGATGATGTTAAAGAAGCGTAGGGTTGGAGAGTAGTCACATGAAAATCAAAGACCATACTAAGGTTTCAAATCATCAGTGATTATTATGAAATCTGAATTGCCGAACTCGGTCCAATGGTGGTGAAAATTAAGTTGGGACCACAGACAAATTGGCAATAGCGATGATGTAAAAGCAAGTGGTGTTTTGCCAATCAAGTTTGTATTATATATTTTGTAATTTCTTATAATGCTAATCATAGATCCAATGATTGCAATTTTTTTATTTTTACAAGGGGGGCAAATACTGGGGTAAGTTTTGATAGATTTGGCCTAATTTTTATTTGTTAAATTGTTTAGAAATGAGATGATTGAGTTTAATAAAGATGGATTTAGGTTGGTCATGAGCACCCGAGTTTAATAAAGATGAATTAAGGCTGGTCATGAGCATGCATGAAATATTTATCCTTCTCTCATTTTGCCTGTTTGATGTCAGTGACTGGATTTTTTCAAAACTACCTTGATATCAAATCAGACACAGGGATGTTGCAATTTAATGAACTCACTATACTTTCAAGTTATGTATATATAGTTATGTAACGCACACTACCTACTGTGATTCCTTATTAAATATAAATAGTTTATAGTTATGCACCTGCATAATAAAAAAAATAGAGTTTAATGAATACGAACAATTGTAACTTCTTTTACGCAATCATCTACTCATATCATATTTGGTATATTACCGGAGAACTACAATGGACGAAAATTTTGGAACTTTTAGTTAAGTCTAAAGAAATCCTTTTTATAGTATAAAAGGTCTAGAATATAAAGTGAAAAAAGATGACACAAGTTGTTTTTTTATTTATTTATTTTTTAAATAAAAGATATTTCTAGAGCATCAACCAATAGATAAAATATATCAAGATGTCATAAATAATTATATGTTTTGTTTTGCAATCAGAAATAATATAAATGTGGAAGCTATGATGGGTGATGCGATCGAGTGGGGTGTATTTGTAAGGTAAACACTCTCACTTTTAAGTCAGTATGTAAAATAGTAGAGAATATTCAAATTGTATTTGAAACTTGTTATCTAAAATAGCGCCAACGATCTCTCTATCTTTCAGGCATAGAAATCAGAGAACTGTTGGATGTACTTGAGGCGTAAATCTCTTGCCTCGATACATGATAATCCAGTGGTCAAGCGAAGGTTCTAGAAGCGAAACTTGTAACATGTTGACATATTTCGGTCCGAAGTGTTTTATCTCATGGTGGTCGGCTCTAGAGAGATATGGCCGATCCAGAACAGTTAGCCCCAAGATTTGTCGGAAGTTCCAGATACCAAGGAGTCTTTAGTAACTGTGGTCGACTTTTATAAAGACTTGTCTCAATTGCTTTAAAACTGAAACGTTTGGAGCATGTTGCAGAAATACGATAGATAAATGTATTTAATGCTTTCTTGTTGCTGACTCATTGATTCGATATGAACCGTTAATCCTTGTCTTGCGCTTTTTTCTTTCTTTATTCGATATGAACCGTTAATCCTTATCTTGCGCTTTTCTTCAAGAGTTTAAGCGTTCTTCAATTTTTCTTTTCTCCCATTATCACATACTTGTTTATTTTTATCATACCACTCTGATTCATTTTGTGAACCTAGGTCTTTACTTGATCAAGTAGTTTGATGGTGGCTATTGCGGATGAAGATTACTCTTGGGTCGATTCAGAGTATCTAACCCATAAACCTGCTTTCGTGGAAGAAATGTTGTTCGGTCTTTTAGAAATAAGGGTTCCTTCCGATTGAGGCATTCTACTAGTTCCTGTCGAGAAAAAGATATTCCACAAGTATAAAGGGTGCCATATCTTTTTACGCCTACGTTTTTGGGAGTTAGACGTTCGTCTCCTGCTAATCTCTTTCTAGAATTTGTTGAGGTTGTGTTATGGCGGCAACACCTAATGACGAGGAAGAGGTAGTTGATGTTGAAAATAGGCATTGGATGATATGGTGGCGGAACAGAAAAACTAAAGAGGGGGAAGTGGATGATGAAGTTGAAACAACAAAATTGCATGAATTTCTTAACCTAACTAGTGGGAAATCACAATAAAGGTTTGGAGATCTTGTTGTTGAGGAAGTTCTTCATCATTAATAGAAATTATTGGTGCATCGTTATCTTGAGGAACATCGAACATTATTGATCATACTACACATATAATTGTTCTCGATGTGAACATCAAGGAAGGTAGCAGAAAGAGTAATTATGAAATAGTTTCCATTGTCACGGCGATAACGAAAAGATGGTTACAATGGTGCAATGGCGGAAACTAAGAAAATTTGATGAAAAATTCAAGAGAATCAAACGATAGTTCTTACAGACGACACCACTATGTGGATACACAATTGAGATGAGAAAGGAAGTGGTGCTTCTATGTGATGCTCAAGAATGGTGGTCCACATGTATCCCAATTTGATAGGATATCATATTCTCCTCGTAAATAATTATAAATATAATTATAACGAGAATATTATATTCTATCACAATCAGTTGAGCATCTCGACTGCATTGGACTTATGGATTGAGTTGATTTTATTAGGCATTTGAAGCGCTTGAAATAATAAACATGAATTTTAAAAATGACCTCTTTCTTCGTGTGTATAGTATTATTTGAAAAAATATATAGATACAAAATATGGTGTCTAAATATGATTTGTCCAAATACAAACACTAAAAAAAATTGGTAAATTATAGTTGTTTAAATGTGAATATGGTTTTAACCATCACAATTCTAAAAAAATGATGCTTTTTTAATTTAAATATGATTATTAATTGAATAAAAAATTTATTCTAATAGTATATCTAAACAAACCTATAAGATGCTTCTAACCATCATTTTTTTTCAATTTTATTTCTATAATAACCATCATTTTTATCTATTTCTCAAAATAACACACATTTAAACAAAAAAATTGAAATAAAATGGTGTCGTAAATCCAATTGATAACTGCATGCATTTCATAAAAGATGTCGCAAATTGAATTGCAATAGTGTACAAAATTATCTCTTATTTTTTAAATAGAGACACCAATTTAATTGGCAACACATCTTATGAAGTGTATTCAATCGCCAAACGGATTGACTATACCTTATGGAGTCGTCAATTCAATTGACAATATTTGATCGTTCCATTTTTTTTTATGTAAAAGTGAATTACTTTAAAAAAAAAGTGAAAATGATAATTATTATGAAAATAAAATTGAAAAAGATAAATTTTCACGTAAAATTTTTCGAAAAAAAAAATACAATTTTAAAAACTCATAGGATTTAAAAAATCATATAAAATACAATTTATAATATTTTTAATAAAAAGATATTAAATATAATAGTATTATTGATATTTATTTAACACACATAAAATGGTGGAAGATATGAATCACCAAAATTTGATTTTTTTAGAATAACATATATATTCAATTAAAATGCCAAAATAACCACAATTTCAAAAAAATCACCAAAGTGGCGTACTTTCTGAAAAAATTAACAAGGATGCGCCATATGATATGGCGCATGGATTTTGGCTTTGTACATATACGCCATATCATATGGCGCATAGGTTTTATTGAATAGTATGAGCCATATCATATGGCGTCTCTTCATAGGAAAAATACATGCATGCGTCATATGATATGGCGTCTCTGTTATTTTTGTTCCCTAATTATTTATTCATTATTCTTGCTATATATATGAGGACATGTTATGCAGCAACATCACAACATCACTATTCAACAACATCACAATTTCCTCTGCACCTCATTCTCTTATTTTTTTTACTTAAAATGACTTCCTCTTCTTCCTCTTCGCCATTCTCATATATCTACCAGGTTCCATATATTACGAAGAGAAATGCGAATTTAATTTTCTCCCCAGTCAAACCTCCAATGAAGACTCGCCTCTGGAATACAATGACGTTAGAACATCTCAAGAGGAGTATGATCCGCTGGTTAGACGGAGACATCTTAGAGGGTGAAAAGATCAGAAGAATTGAAAGGCTTGTTACCACGTTTAATCAAAATGGAGAAGTTCAGTTTTGGGAGAATGTTACTTATGACCGAGATGTTCAAACGATGATGTTTGGTTCTCAGGAAATTGTGTTGATGGTTGTAATCTCTTAGTTATGTTTTTGAGCTGTTGTATTTGTTTGTTTCATTTTTTTTATTGTTTAAGTTATTGATAATTGTTGTTGTTGAGATATTAAGTTATGTTTGTTTAAGTAATGTCGTTGTTAATTGTAATTGCTTAGTTATGCTATCAATGTAATGAAATTTGTTGTTGATATAAAGAGACAAGGTTACATTTGAAACTATGATCTTGTGCTTGATCCTACATTGGGACATTTTGTACGATTGTGTCCTGGCTGACGACACGAACTACATAATCTGACCATTTTGTTTGTCGTATCCATCTCTGTTCGAATACGCATGCTATTAGGGCGACTCTTTTTCTTTCTTCGCATCAGATCATTATGCCAGACAATTTCGCCTTCGTATGGAGGTCAATAGTCCTCATTTTCTACCACCTGAAAGTTAGTGTTGTAGATATTGCATAGACTAATGACTTGATAAACAACAAAAAGATAATTGGTTGGGTCCTGGCTAGCCTTTGAACGTGCTGCTATTACATGAGAGTAAGGCATACGAAATTCCTAAAACTTTCCACAGTCACACCAACTTCTATCTAGCTCCACTCGGTAGCATCCCTAGGTCTCCCTTCATTGTGATCAATTGACTCTGCAACACTGAACCAACATTTATTATGGTTAAACACTGTGACCACATGTGTGTTGGCTTTGACAGCTTCGTCCTTCATGAATTTCATTGAACTATCACTGAACAGCTGCTCAGATTGTAAGACATAACTCCACTTTGTATGTATGATATCAAAAAGTGCCCCGAGCCTAAAATATGTTGCCCTTACCAAAGAGGTTATCGGTAGGTTTCAGATGCCCTTGAATACAGAGTTCATTGATTCAACGAGGTTTGTTGTCATGTGGCCCCATTGTTGGTCATTGTCGTATGCCCTTATTCATTTCTCTAGTTGAATATTATCAATCCATCTTAATGCATCTGCGTTTGTCAATCTGATCTCGTCATGGTAATGTTTGAAAGTAGGCTCTGTTAGTGCATACCCTGCGTTCACAACCTTCTTCCGTAACATTTTGTCTTTGATCTCCCGCATGAAAATTTGAGCGATGTGTCTTATGCAATACACATGGGTTGATGCAGGATCCTGCCAACCGTTATCAAGATTCTTGTATGCACTCTCGATTGATGGGTGTCTATCAGAGATTAAACATAAGTTAGGTTGGGGAGACACGTGTAATCGAAGATTTTTTAGGAAAAAACTTCAACCCCTAGCAGACTTTGCCATTCTGTGCCACTGCCACGAGTGACGTGCCTTTATATTTTACGTACAATCATGTTCCATCAATTTGAATAATAGGTTTATAGTACGCAAAGCCTTTGATACATGGTTCAAACACCCAGAAGAGTCTGTGGAAAATGCTATTTCCACTGACACAAGTCCCGTCTGGCGTATACGCCGACAATGTCTCCAAGATGGTAACAGTCCCTAGAGCATATTGTTTAAGTGCCACCAAGTATTTTGGAAGTTCTTTGTACGACTCCTCCCAATTTCCGAACACCGATTCAACCGCCTTAGTCCTAGCTATCCATGCTTTCCTGTACGAAGGAGTATAGTTGTATCTTTGATCCAAATGCGAGATTATGGTACTCACCTTCAAAGAAGGATTGTCTCTAATGACTGACAGAATTTCATTTCATATCAATTGAGAGCTGAGTTTGCGATGATCCTGCATTGGATTCGTGATTATACAAGTGTGCTCTGGACCCATTGACCCTATCTTCCATGAATCGTTCCTCTTCCGGAAAGACGCTGTCAATCAAAACTGGCACACCTCGTTACGACAATAGATCTTATACAGAGTCAGATTTGTTTGATCGACTCTATAATCTGCTAATAAGTCCATGAAATATTGTTTTATAGCTCGGACACAGTCTTCTTTTGTACAAAAATTGTCTCCCTCTTTTAATACTCCTTCTGTTTCCATGTATGGATTGTAAAAAATATCTGTTGATGGTTCATCTGCACCTAAGTTCAGGCTTGTCATGTGTTGAGGTGGGAAATAAATATGACTGGCTGGTAATATGTCTTCCTCGTGGTTGGCAGTGGAATCGTTTACCATTTCATCAACAATTACTTCAGCTTCTTCTTCTTCTTCTTCTTCATCAACGACATCGACTTCAGCTTGTTCGTCATTAGATTCGTAAAAAACTCGAGAAGGGTCAATAAGTTGAGACAGTTGTTGTTGTTGTAACGTAATATATATCTTCTTATCACATTCCATGCATTAGTCCTGTCTTCCTTTATATCTTTTTATCACCTTCCATGCATTAGTCATGTCTTCGTTTATGCTTACAAGTTATAATAGTCTTACAAGCTACCATAGAGTCTTGCATGCCTACAAGATTCTCACATGCCTACAATAGAAGTCTTCCAAGCCTATCATAATGTTACATGCAAAGACATTAAAGTGATAAAGTGATCACATGCTGAGAAACTAGTTCCGCACTTTTTGCATTTTATCACTAAACAATAAAGTGATAAAGACAAAATTGTTGTCTTGCATGCACGAATCTTGTAAGAGATTCTCTTGTTACAAGACTACACAACCATGAAAATTGAATGACTTTACATGCAATGCTTAGAGATTCTCTGCATGACAATGACCAAGAATCGTGTAAGCGAACACCAGAGATTCCTTACACATATGATTCTCTTCACATGCATAAGAGAAGGCGTCATATGTGATGGTGTAAGTATTGAAATACAAACCCATGCGCCATCTCATATGGTGTATGTATTTTATTTTTCATCCCATACGCCATACCATATGAAGACAATGTTTCTTTCACCATGCAAAACCTAATTTCATGTGAACACACTTATTCCATTATAAATATGTTCATCACAAACTCTTCTCATCACATTTTCCAGCAAGCACAAACTCTTCTCATCAAACTTTCAGCAAGCAAGCAACAAGTTCATCACAACCTACCTTTATACCACTTACTAAAAAATGTCTCTACTCACAATGGGCTACGATCATAGAGGAACAATTGAGAACTTTATAGAATTTGTAAGTGTTTTGCTTTATTTGTTTTGTCTCCTCTTACTTAGTTGTTTTTTTCTTTATAACTAATGTTATTTATATTCTTTGTCAGGATGTAACAAGGTTTCGTTGTCGTGTACATGACTATATACCACACGACCCATTCATACAAGGATACCTTGAATCATGTGGCTTCGGTGATTTGATAAAAATCACTTCGTACTCAATTGATCCCAAATTTATTCTAGCTTTGCTAGAACGTTGGAGACCAGAGACCCACGTATTTCACATTCCTTTCGGTGAATGCACGGTCACACTAGAAGATGTCTATATGTTACTTGGCCTACGCATCGATGGTAAGGCTGTTAACGACAAAGTTGGTGTTAATAACCAAATTTGCGAAGATTTGTTGGGTGCCCGTCTTTGTGTCGAAACACCTCGGCCACAACGCGCAGGTCAACCAATGGGCCAAGGTATTAATTTAAAATACCTAAGAGAACATTATAAAACTATCATATTAAACGAGGAATCCACTGAGTATGAGAAGATAATTAAAAGTTGGTGTTGTATTATGATCTTATTTGGACATTTCTTATTTCCCAAAAGTACTGGAAATACTGTAAATATTATGTATTTATCATTGTTACACAACATTAATAAAGTATGCACTTATAGTTGGGTTTCAACTGTCCTGTCCCATCTATATAGTTCATTGTGTAAAAATTCCAAAAAAAATACTTTACTTTTTATGGCTGCGCCTTCCTACTTCAAGCATGGGGTTGGTCTAGAATGTCGACACTAGCTCCGGTCAACCTGCATCCATACACATTCCCCTACGCAAACAAGTAAGTTTATTTTTAAATATCAAACATGTATACTTTGATGAAATGTTTCTTTGTAACTAATTTATTTCTGTCACTTTTTTTTAGGTGGTCAGTTCTAGGAATGACTTACCAACGATGTCCCAAAAACTCAATAATCGTGTACCAAAACCTTCTTCTCATTAAATCTTTTGTTCATATAGTTTGTCTGGAGGCCGTATGAGGTCTTGACCATCAGCCCAACGCCGATGATGCTGCAGTGGGGACAACTAAAACACCGATCATTCGGTTCACTATAGTGGAGATACACTAAAGTGACCGGGTGAAACTGCAGTTCGGCATGCATCAAGATATTTCAGTCGCTCCGACGTCTTTGAGAAACTGTCATCAAATGAGGGTGGATGCACAATGGGGTTTAGATGATTAGAAAGACTTTGCAAAAGAGATGTGTCGACATTGAAAGAATCGACATCGACACATCTTAAACAACCCTGTTGTAGAAGGGGCTAAAATAAGTCATCAGTATATGATTTGGTTTAGGTCGGTTACAACAACATAACAATTTGTGTCTGAGCCGACATATTTGATTGATCCGCGCCAACGTACTTCTTCCTCATACACATAGCAACAAACACCTGCCCAACATCAAACACCGTGTTATACCTAACAACCATATCTACCCACTCAATCAATCTTCCAGAACCGCAACCCATTCAGGCCACCCATCCAATCACAACAACAAGAGCCTTACCCTTACCTCCAAACTCCCGACACCGACACCACATCTGCATATAGCCCTGATAACTCTTTCGATTCCACCAAGCCCACCATAGCCCCCACAAATGAACACACAATCGTCCTACCATCGAAATACCCAACCACTATTTGACTATCTAACCCCACAACAACCATTGCATTGTTTCCAAAACGATTCAATGTACCAATTCGGCCAAGCATACCGTCCGCACCCAACCCAACCCCATGTCCCAACTTCGAGAACATGGGTATGGAAATGAATTACGGAAGTGCCGTTGGCAGCAATCCCCCCGGCTATTGGGAACAGATGATTCAAAATTTGTCAGATACGCCGGGACCCTCTCAACAAATACCTTTTCCACAAGGCAACACGCAAAGACCACAAACACCTCAACAAAATCGTGGTAGGTCTCGACGCCGCGCAAATGCGTCGGGATGTGGAACCAGGGGACGTTTTGATCGGGCCGGTCATTGAATTTTTTTCCATCAGTTGTAAACTTTTTTATATTTAAATATTGTTATTTATTTTTTCTTTGAATTATTTTAATTTTTTTCTATTTAATTTTCTAATTAACCAAAAAATTAAAGAAAATAAATAAATAAGGAGGATGCGCCATCCCATATGGCGCATACATTATATTTTTAGGGAAAAATAAATGGTGGCGCATTTGATTTTGCTACACTTTGTGTATACTCCAAATCAAATGGCGCATGATCTTTCAGTTAATGAAATGACTCCAAATAAAATGACGACTACATTCTTTCTTCTTTTGAAATTACGTCACTTTCATAATTAATTTGAAAAATGATATTTACATTAAATAAATAGGTTATTTAAAAAAAAAAATCCCAACATTTCTAGTGATTTCCACTCTGAATTTTACTATTGAGCAAATTGAATTGAGATTAGGGGTGGACATCGGTTCGGGCCGGTTCGGGTTCGGGCCCAAAACCCAAAACCGGCCCAAACTTCGGGTGAATAACGCTGGCCCAATTGCACCCAGTTCAACAGTCGGGTTTTTCGGGTTCGGGCTTTGTCAGATTCGGGTTGGGAATTCGGTTTTTTCGGATTTACAAATACTTGAGCCCATTTAAAAAAACTAATATTTTCATTGCATGTTAGGCCAGTTTAAAAAAAAAATTAATCTTTTTTTATATATCTACTATTTTTTAATTTAATAGAATATGGGCCTTATAACCACCTGCTTTACAAAAAATTATTTTAAAAAAATTATTACTAAGCATGTATTTCCAAATTTAAAACTGAACCAAATTAAGTTTAATAAGTGGAAGTTGTTCAAATAAGTTTAGTAACATTTAACAAGTTTAGTAATATATATATATAGTCAAACACAACTAAATAAAAGTTGTTCAAATAAAACTCAATACATCCAAGAACCATATGAGAATTTCCATCCTGTGTGACTTGCGCGTACATCTCGGTTCGGTAACATCATTGTCATTTTGAAGTTCTTTTCGCAAGACCTCGTAATCTTTAACTGCCTCTTCCCATTTTTCTAACTACATTTAAAAAAAGAGGTTAAGAAAATGAAGTCCCTAAACTTATCCTAAAAACTAGCAAAGCCAATTTATCTTTGATACTGTAAAAAGAAAAGTTATATTGCAGATGCATCATTAAGCAGATGCCTCATTATCAGGAATCATGTCCAGCAACAGCTGACATTGAAGTTGAGAATAAAATTTATATATTGCAGTACCTGAATGTATTTTATAGCATCTTTCTCAAAAGTCTCATAAGTACGAGCCTCCAAATTACCCATCAAAGCCTGCACACAAAAATTCAAAGATCTCAAGATTTCATATTTGAATCTGCAAAAGAATAGAAGCCAACAAATGATTAGAAAGCATCATGACAAAGAATGCTTACTTGTAAAGGTGATAAATTTTCTTGTGGATGCCAGGGTGATTGTTGTAACGGTCTGTTTTTGATATTTCCTATTTTTGTGCTAATTGATGTTTTGTTATTGAGTCTTTTATTTAATTGAGCAATATTTATTTGAATGGTGAAGTTGGTGTTTTATTAGCCTCGCCGGGCGAAGTATGTGTCGCCGGGCGACGTGTACGTTTCTGTGATGTTTTGGATTTTGTGTACTTAATAGATATTTATGTTAATTATGATGTTGGTAAGTTAATATGTTGTTTTTACATATGTTGTATTTTTACCGTTTTTGGAGATTTCGCGGGAAAATTAGAATAGAGGGTATATTAGATATTTTATAATTAGTGGTATTTAATTAATAGTTAGTTTTAATATTTATTAGAAGTGTAGATTTTAAGTTAAGAAAATATAATAAGTTAGTAAGTTAGAAAGTATTATAAGTTAAGAAATTATAATATAATGATAAGTTATAAGTTAAGAAAAAAATGAATATAAGTTAGAAAATAGGAAAAGATAGTAAGAAAACCTCAAAGAGGAAGAATAGAGAGGAAGGAAGAATAGTGGAAGAAAAGTTGGAAAATTCATCAAACGAGCTTCGAGAATCGGTTTCTTATCGGGTAAGGGTGCGAAACTCGGTTATTATATCATTGTGTACGATTATATCCGTTTGTTTTTGAATTGTTTGAATTGTGTAGGAAAATATTGAGTTTAGGTTAGTTTTTGACATAATCGATAAAATCGGGAGTTTTTACGGATGAAATTCGAAACAAATTGTGTAGTTTAGTCGAGTGAGGTGAGACCGACGTTATAGACACTCGTTTCGTTAAAATCGGGTGATAATTGAAGATTTTGTGTTTTTGAGTTTTGATTATGTGTATGAATAGTGATTACGAAAAGTCGAGGAATCGAGTTTTTCTTGATCCTAATAGTTGCTATATGATGTAAATAGGTTGTATAACAATTTGTTTCATGAGAAATGATGGATTTATGAGGTTTTTATGTTGATTTTCGTGGCTGACAGCAACATTTTCGCAACAGCAGATTTTCTGGTTTTTTTGACAGTATTTTCGCAACAGCATTTTCTGGTTTTGACAGCATTTTTGCAAAACTTCAAAAATTCATATCTTTTGATCCGTAAGTCGGTTTTAACCCCCGTTCGAAGCGTTGGAAAGCTAACGAGATGTTCTTTCTAGGAAAAATAGTTTTGGGGTCTGAACTTGGTCCAATCGGTACAGTTTTTACGAACCGTTTCGTAGTGTCGGGCGTCCGGTTTATGTTTTTGCGTTATTTTGAAATATTCATATCTTGTTAACCGTTTATCGTATTTAAGAGTTCTTTATACCGAATCGAAGCTGTCGATGAGTACTTTTTGATAATGATAGAAAATATTATTTTTGGCCGACTTTTAGCCGACTTTTTCGGAAAACCGAAAAATGGAATTTTGAGTTATTTTTCAATATTGTAAGACATATTATGATATGTTATGAGATGACTTGTGTGATGATTCTTTGATGGGAATTTGATGTTGTGGAATGGTATATTGGTGTTTGTGGCCATTTTGGGCAATTGTGTGCATTACTTTATATGTACTTGAAATACATGATTATTGTTAATGCATGAGCATTTGATGTTGGCATGAGTCATTAATGTGTCAAGTATCATGATATGCATTCTTGCATTGGAAGATTCATAGATGAATCAGTTTTATCGTCTTACGCCCTGAAATAATGGTAGAAGCGATTAATCACAAATGATTGTGCGCCCTGAAATAGTGGACTATGGCAATCGGATTGTGCGCCTTGAAATAGTGGACTAGAGCAATCCATAAACGTCGTACGCCCTGAAATAATGGTTTATAGCGACGGGGAACATCGTAGGCCCGACGGGGAGTTACTCTATGTAACGAGCGATGATTCCAAGAGTTCCTGGGGGACTAATGAATTACAAGGTTGGATTGGTACCGCATGCATAGAGTCGTTGTGTCGGTCTCTGTGCATTTGCATAATTCATTGTGTGAATGATTATGTGAGGAATTCTTGTGATAGAATTGCTATGCATTGTTTTAATGTATGTGCTTATGTGATTGGTGCGTGATTATTGATTTAATATGTCTTGTATTCTTTTACAAGTTTCATTAATGTGTGGTGAGAAATAATTGTTCATATTTTGCTAAGTGTTTATAATATTATGCAATTGTATTATAATCCTGTTTCTCACCCTTCTGCTGTGGTTTAATGCTGTAATGGCATTGCAGATTAGATGCTGAAGTCTTTTTACGAAGATTAGGTCTTCGTCTTTTGTCGTTCCGTCGGCTCTGATATGTAACACGGGTAGTCGGGGTTCGAGTGTTTATATGTAAACTTTTGGCATGTGTATAGTTGTGTGTATGAATATGAATATGACAAACTTATCACTTGTGATAACATCAGTTATGGATGTTCCGCTTTAATTCTGTAACTGAATGCTGATATTTTGGAACGGAGTTCCTTTGTTTATAAAAACTATCCAGGTGTTATATATCTTTATGAGCAGGTTGTTTTTAGTTCACGTTGATGTGACATCTCTGTTTATATCTAAATGACTTAATCTTTGCTCTGATGTTTTATTATAAGATTATTTTTTTATTCCGTTTTTGTACGGGGTATAGAAGGGGTGTTACAATTGTCGGAGAAATGCACTGAAATTAATCCTTTTCCAAATTTCTCAAAAGCCTTGTCACCAAAAACCTGCAGTATATAAAAAATAGCTGATTTTGAGTCCAAGAACAAACTTTAATTCTAGTAAAATTAGAACTATGCCAATCATCCAAGACACTTTCCATAACAAACTTGAAACTTCACATAACCGTGAATATGAGCAAGTACGCTAAATGAAGACAATAGTAATGAAATAGTTATTAACAAATTGAAACATTTGTGCATGTCTAGTTCACAGATCTAACATAAAAAAAAAATGTAAAAAACACTACAAGAGGAATAAAAAATTAGAACAATGAAGTAGGATACCGAAGTTATATAAAAGAAACACCATCTATAATTTCAGTGCATTTCAAACACCTATTAATTGACCTATTGTTTTCATTAATTATTGGTTGCAAATGAATAAAAGGCAAAGTATGTAGTATAAATGTACTGTTAATGCTTTTCAATCTACTGATAAATTTTCCAGCTTCTATCCAGGCCTAATAGTAGTGCATATAAATTGAATAATATTTACAAACAAAATTACAAGGAAGATTAAGATATTTTAGTACTACTTGCAGAAAATATTTTCAGTTTCCATTTCTAAAATATCTGTTTATTTTAAATTGTTAACTAGATGTTTAAACTGAGCCAAAATAGCTTCAACTGATCCAATTTTACCTGCAACAATATTAGAATACATAATTGTTCCAAAATACCTTCAACTGAGCCAAATTTACCTGCAACAAAATGCCTTCGACTGAGCCAAGATGAAGAATCCAGTAAGAATCATTATCGCTATCAAGATGAAGAAGCTGTCTGATGATAGATGCTTCTTCTTTTGATAAGAATTTGACAGATGCATAATGAGAGGCAATGGCATATTTAACACAATGGATCCATGTGATCCTTCATGCCTTTAATCAATTGATTCTTATGAAATTTGGGAAAATCCTAACTAATTGTTCCAGTAAATTTACCTGCAAACAAAATAGCTTCAACTGAGCCAAAATAGCTTCAGTTTTTCCTGCAACAATATTACAATCCAAATTTACAAATCAACAAATTGTTCCAGCAAATTACAATCCAGAAAATTAAAAAATTATTCTTACCAAAATTTGATGTGCAGGACTGTTTTGACAGTCTTTCAAAAAGTGTTTGGTTGTGTTATTCAAGGCTTCAAAAAAATGAGTCTTTCATGACTGCAAAACATTCAAAAAAATGGCTGAAAAAACCGTAGAAAACATTAGAATACATAATATACTTAAGAAACACATATTAAAAAAATACAAGTTGAATTCAACCTTAATTTGTTTTAGGCACAACCAGATGGCTGTGACTGAGTCGCAGAGGATGACGGGGCCACACTTCCGGTTGTTGTTTCATTAAATCCTATAATACATTTTTAAAAACAATGAGTAAAATATTACAAAACAAATTAATAAAAACACTTGAGAAAGATTGAAACAAAACCTTGTAAGACATCATCAGAAATCTCATAGTCCTCGTTAAATTCCAAGTCTTTGAATTGGTAAAAGGAAGGCCGCAACCAATTCTGTGCACAAATTAGAGCCTCTGCCATTTCTGGTTTGAGTGAGCTTCTATACACCTCTAAAACCCTCCTACCTGTACTAAAGGCACTCTCAGAAGCCACAATTGAAACTGGTGTCGGCATGATATCTCTAACTATTTAGGACATAACTGGGTATTGACCAGCATTATGTTTCCACCAACAAAGAATTTCAAATTTTTCTTTATCCTTTTCATTAAAAGTTAAACATTTTCCTTCAATGTAACTCTGAAGCTCAGTTTCTTCTTGCACTGAATCAATAGACATCAAATGTTCCTGAAAGGCATTTTCTCTAGCTATATATGTGGGTAATTCGTCGCTGGCAGCCGTTTCACCATGAGAAACAGTGGCTGCAACAGATGTGACAGAGCCTCAAATAATGTCATAGGCTTGTTTGTAAAGATCGAACATTTTTGAAAGATTGTTATTGATATCTTTTAATATAGATTTCTTAGTGTCTGAATCTTTTCCAAACATATCATCAAAGCACCATTCCACATATCTTAGTTTATACCGGGGGTCAAAAATAATACCAAAATAAAGGAGCTGGTTCATCTTAGTGATATCAACCCAGTATTTACAAAACTTTTCCAACATGTCCCGTGCCACATTAGCAAACAGTCCATTATGATCCATGTTTAATTTCTTAAGTTCAATGTAGATTTCAGCCAAGAATGGAAAAGCAGTATGCAAACTTGCTTTTGTTGAAACAAAAAAAACCTTTGTTGCTTCATAATATTTCTTCAAAAACTTAATAAAAACCCTAACATTATCCCAATCTTGACTACTATGGGGGAATCACCGTCAAAGAAATCCCTATAGTCTTCATCCCCATCTTCTAGCTTATAAAAAGCAGTTTGAAATTTCTCAGCTGCATCTAACATCGAATATGTCGAGTTCCATCTAGTTGAAACATCAAGACACACTGACTTCTTACATGTAATCCTGGCATATTCCACACATTCCTTGAACTTTAAAGCTTTATGGGGTGAAGATCTCACAAACCTAATTGCATTTTTAACACTTGAAATTGAGGACCTGACTACTTTTAATCCATCTCTCACAACCAAATTCAGTATATGAGCACAACACCTCATGTGAAACCCAAATCCATCCATTATAAGTCTATTCATGTTTCTTACTTTCTGCTCTAAATATTTAACATCAACATCATTTGATGCCGCATTATGTTTCCACCAACAAAGAACTGTTGGTAAGAAGGTTGATGAAGTATTGAAGGAGTGGGGGCTGGGAAATGTTTCTACCATTACGGTAGAAAATGGGCATCAAATGATGTTGCTGTTAAATATTTAGAGCAGAAAGTAAGAAACATGAATGGACTTATAATGGATGGATTTGGGTTTCACATGAGGTATTATGCTCATATACTGAATTTGGTTGTGAGAGATGGATTAAATGTAGCCAGCACCTCAATTTCAAGTGTTAGAAATGCAATTAGGTTTGTGAGATCTTCACCCCATAGAGCTTTAAAGTTCAAGGAATGTGTGGAATATGTCAGGATTACATGTAAGAAGTCAGTGTGTCTTGATGTTTCAACTAGATGGAACTCGACATATTTGATGTTAGATGCGGCTGAGAAGTTTTAAACTGCTTTTGATAAGCTAGAAGATGGGGAGGGAGACTATAGGGATTTCTTTGACGGTGATTCCCCCTAGTAGTCAAGATTGGGATAATGTTAGGATTTTTATTAAGTTTTTGAAGAAATATTATGAAGCGACAAAGGTTTTTTCTGTTTCAACAAAAGCAAGTTTGAATACTGCTTTTCCATTCTTGGTTGAAATCTACATTGAACTTAAGAAATTAAATATGGATCTTAATGGATTGTTTGCTAATGTGGCACAGGACATGTTGAAAAAGTTTTGTAAATACTGGGTTAATATCACTAAGATGGACCAGCTCCTTTATTTTGGTATTATTTTTGATCCCCGGTATAAACTAAGATATGTGGAATGGTGCTTTGATGATATGTTTGGAAAAGATTCAGACACTAAGAAATCTATATTAAAAGATATCAATAACAATCTTTCAAAAATGTTCGATCTTTACAAACAAGCCTATGACATTGTTGGAGGCTCTGTCACATCTATTGCAGCCGCTGTTTCTCATGGTGAAACGGTTGCCAGCGACAAATTACCCACATATATAGCTAGAGAAAATGCCTTTCAGGAACATTTGATGTCTATTGATTCAGTGGAAGAAGAAACCGAGCTTCAGAGTTACATTGAAGGAAAATGTTTAACTTTTAATGAAAAGGATAAAGAAAAATTTGACTTTCTTTGTTGGTGGAAACATAATGCTGGTCAATATCTAGTACTGTCCCAAATAGTTAGAGATATCATGCCGACACCAGTTTCAACCGTGGCTTCTGAAAGTGCCTTTAGTACAGGTGAGAGGGTTTTAGAGGTGTATAGAAGCTCACTCAAACCAGAAATGGCAGAGGCTCTAATTTGTGCACAGAATTGGTTGAGGCCTTCCTTTTACCAATTCAAAGACTTGGAATTCAACGAGGACTATGAGATTTCTAAATATGTCTTACAAGGGTTTGTTTCAATCTTTCTTAAGTGTTTTTAGTAATTTGTTTTGTAATATTTTACTCACTGTTTTTAAAAATGTATTATAGGATTTAATGAAACAACAGCTGGAAGTGTGGCCCCGTCATCCTCTCCGACTCAGTCACAGTCTTCTGGTTGTGCCTAAAACAAATTAAGGTTGAATTCAACTTGTATTTTGTTAATCTGTGTTTCTTAAGTATATTATGTATTCTAATGTTTTCTACGGTTTTTTCAGCCATTTTTTTGAATGTTTTGGAGTCATGAAAGACTCATTTTTTTGAAGCCTTGAATAACACTACCAAACACTTTTTAAAAGACTATCAAAATAGTCCTGCACATCAAATTTTGGTAAGAATAATTTGTTAATTTTCTGGATTGTAATTTGTTGGAACAATTTGTTGATTTGTAAATTTGGATTGTAATATTGTTGCAGGAAAAACTGAAGCTATTTTGGCTCAGTTGAAGCTATTTTGTTTGCAGGTAAATTTGCTGGAACAATTAGTTAGGATTTTCCCAAATTTCATAAGAATCAATTGATTAAAGGCATGAATGAGCACATGGATCCATGGTGTTAAATATGCCATTGCCTCTCATTATGCATCTGTCAAATTCTTATCAAAAGAAGAAGCATCTATCATCAGATAGCTTCGTCATCTTGACAACGATAATGATTCTTACTGGATTCTTCATCTTGGCTCAGTTGAAGCCATTTTGTTGCAGGTAAATTTGGCTCAGTTGAAGCTATTTTGGAACAATTATGTATTCTAATATTGTTGCAGGTAAAATTGGCTCAGTTGAAGCTATTTTGGCTCAGTTTAAACTTCTAGTTAACAATTTAAAATAAACAAATATTTTAGAAATGGAAACTGGAAATATTTTCTGCAAGTAGTACTGAAATATCTTAATCTTCCTTGTAATTTTGTTTGTAAATATTATTCTATTTATATGCACTACTATTTGGCCTGGATAGAAGCTGCAAAATTTATCAGTAGATTGGAAAGCATTAACAGTACATTTATACTACATACTTTGTCTTTTATTCATTTGCAACCAATACTTAATGAAAACAATAGGTCAATTAATAGGTGTTTGAAATGCACTGAAATTATAGATGGTGTTTCTTTTATATAACTTCGGTATCCTACTTCATTGTTCTAATTTTTTATTCCTCTGGTAGTGTTTTTACATATTTTTTTGATGTTAGATCTATGAACTAGACATGCACAAATGTTTCAATTTGTTAATAACTATTTCATTACTATTGTCTTCATTTAGTGTACTTGCTCATATTCAAGGTTATGTGAAGTTTCAAGTTTGTTATGGAAAGTGTCTTGGATGATTGGCATAATTCTAATTTTACTAGAATTGAAGTTTGTTCTTGGACTCAAAATCAGCTATTTTTTATATACTGCAGGTTTTTGGTGACAAGGCTTTTGAGAAATTTGAAAAAGGATTAATTTCAGTGCATTTCTCCGACAATCACCCTGGCATCCACAAGAAAATTTATCATCTTTACAAGTAAGCATTCTTTGTCATGATACTTTCTAATCATTTGTTGGCTTCTATTCTTTTGCAAATTCAAATATGAAATCTTGAGATCTTTGAATTTTTATGTGCAGGCTTTGATGGATAATTTGGAGGCTTGTACTTATGAGACTTTTGAGAAAGATGCTATGAAATACATTCAGGTACTACAATATATAAATTTTATTCTCAACTTCAATGTCAGCTGTTGCTGGACATGATTCCTGATAATGAGGCATCTGTTTAATGATACATCTGCAATATAACTTTTCTTTTTACAGTATCAAAGATAAATTGGCTTTGCTGGTTTTTCTGATAAGTTTAGAGACATCATTTTCTTAACCTCTTTTTTTAAATGTAGTTAGAAAAATGGGAAGAGGCAGTTAAAGATTACGAGGTCTTGCGAAAAGAACTTCAGAATGACAATGATGTTACCGAACCGAGATGTACGCGCAAGTCACACAGGATGGAAATTCTCATATAGTTCTTGGATGTATTGAGTTTTATTTGAACAACTTTTATTTGGTTGTGTTTGGCTATATATATATTACTAAACTTGTTAAATGTTACTAAACTTATTTGAACAACTTCTACATGTTAAACTTAATTTGATTCAGTTTTAAATTTGGAAATACATGCTTAGTAATAATTTTTTTAAAATAAATTTTTGTAAAGGAAGTGGTTATAAGACCCATATTCTATTATATTAAAAAATAGTAGATATATAAAAAAAAAATTTAATTTTTTTTGACCGAATCTGACAAAGTCCGAACCCGAAAAACCCGACTGCTGAACCGGGTGCAATTGGGCCAGCGTTATTCATCCGAAGTTTGGGTTTAGGATTTTGGACCCGAACCCGAACCGGCCCGAACCGATGTCCACCCTGCTTCTAGTAACATTTGATTTTGATTTGACACGTGTTGTGTACATACAAGTTTCCAAATGAAGTATCATCATTCATCACTATGATATATAACATAGCTTAAATCAGTTCAGAAAGTTAACAAAAATTATGGCGGCATGGTTCAACTCAACAATGCCAATTTTGGGAATTCCTTCATCTTTTCTTCCAAAACCCATTTCACTTCCTCCTCCTTCTTCTTTCAGGTCACACTCTCATCTCTCTCTTTCCCAATCAGTTCTTGATCTTTACATTCAACCATAATTTAACTTATTCTTCTTGCTTCATTTTGTATAATGTGTTTTCAGGAATAATAGAGATGTTAATAATAGCTTACATGAACAAAGGTAAAAACCTTCTTTTTTGTTTTAATTGTGTATATTAGCTTGTTTACACATGAGGCTAGGTTAAGTTTCAACTAATGTATGGTTTTGTATCTTAGGTTAGAGGGTAATAAAAATGAGGACTTGTCCAAGGTATGTTTGATTTTTGTTTCAAATATTGTGTGTTATTGAAATGAATTCGATCGGAGTATTTTGAGTTTTGAGTTCGAACCTATTGGTGAAAGCTTCGGATTCAGAGTGTGATTCTCTCAGAGTCTCAGGTTCGAATTCTGATAGGTGCTAACAATTATTTGTTGTTTTTTTTATCTCCTTTCTAATTTAGACATTATCTGATGATGAGAAGAATGTGAAACAAGATAACATTTGGCAATTGTTCAGAGAAGCTCAGCATAGTTAGTGCTTTCTTTCGCCTCAATCATACTTGTGGTTTTTGTGAAAGAATGTTTAGTGATTTTGGGTGTATTTTTCTTATTTTATGCAGACATACTATACTTAAACAATCAACGCCTTGGTGCCATTGAGGAACTTAACAAAACAAAGAAAGAAAAAGAGTTCCTATTTGATAAGATAAAGAAATTAGAAGCAGAAAAGAAGGAGGGCATAGGTAAAAGTGATTGCATATGTCTCTGGAAACTAAGGATACACAGATAAACTAGACACACAATTTGATCACGGAGTTTGGATAATTGTGCTTACGTCTCGGACCATAAAGTGTGCTATGGTTTTATTAATGATTATTAGGGTTTCATGAAAACCACTTTTGGTTAAATACTCTGGTTCTGCTCAACTGCACAATTATGATTAATTTGATTTTAGCAATGACATGTTAAAATTGATTTGAGTTTGGCAATGACGTGTTTATATATATACTCCTAGGAGCATACAGTTCATCATTAGGATGATTAACTGAACTGTTGTTTCTGTTTGTATTTTGGAAACCAGATAAGCTATCAATTTGTTCCGAATTGCTGCTTCGAATAGACTCAATGGTCCTGGGCAGCGTGATTAGTCCTGCCGAGGCATCAGAATTTAGAAGTTTGGTGTTAAACCACAAAGTGAGTGTGGCTGATGTCTTTGATCTCATCTCACATAAAAGTGATTCTGAGCTTCTCAGAGAACTTCGTCACTTTTCAGATCAATGCAAAACGTAAACCTTCATGCAGTTCATTTTATTTTATTTTCATATTTAAATGCCAGTGATAAATTTTCTTGCTCTTCAATTTTGCTTTCATGGATGGATTTAAAAAAAATCTGATTATTATTTTTCTTTGTATCAACTTCGTTCAGGAGGGGTTTTCATATTATTCACATTTGCACAGAAATGGCACCATTGGTCCCTAGAGGGTCTGTAGCATCATATGTAACCGGCATATCTCGTGCACTTCAAAGAAAAGGCCACCTGGTGGAGGTTATATTGCCCAAGTAATTGATAATTTAATGTCCTTTTATCTGTTTTCTTGCTTATTTTGTTATTTCTTTCAATTAAATACCAACCAATGTAAGCATCAGAAGATTCTGTTATTAGACTCTATTATTCTATTTTTATATCAATATAATACAGTTGTCATATTTATAAATCCTCAAGTTATCTGTTTCTAACTGCCATGTAGGTATGCATGTTTAGACCTTGATGAAGTGCAAGGGCTGCGTGAAGTTAAAGTGGAGGCTTACTCATATTTTAATGGTCAATTACATGGAAATAGAATTTGGACTGGGTTAGTTTGGCGTTGTTTTCCTATTTAATTACTGTTGTTCGGCATATAAAATGAATGTCAGTAATATGTATTGGTGGTGATAAAAGAATTAACGAAAGTTATTAGAGATGAAGTTTTGTGTCCTGTTTAAAATAAAATCTACTGATGTTGCTTTCCTTTATACTTACCCTTAGTGTATGACAGTGTTGTTTATGGCATTGGAGTCACTTTGATCGAGCCATTGCACTATTCATCATTTTTCAATCGTGAGATGATATATGATTACCCGGATGATTTTGAAAGGTAAATGAACGGCGTAACAATTTTGTGATAGAAGTATATGGTAAAAAGTTATTGAACGGTGTAAAAGTACTCAACTATTACAAGGTGTAATTTGATCTCTCCTCTATGTATACAAATTTTTCTATAATCTTGATGCATAATCTTCTGCCACCAGGTTCTCTTACTTCTGTCGCGCCTCACTAGACTATATTGTAAAATGTGGGAAGCAGCCCGATGTACTGCATCTACATAACTGGGAGACTGCCATTGTTGGGCCCCTTTTCTGGGATATATTTTTTAACAAGGTATCTTTTTTTTAATATTAAATTGTATTTTTTTATATAGTTCAAGTTTCTGTTATTAGTTTAAAAACATCTTAAAAGGTTATGTTATTGGCTACTCACTCGCATTCTGTAAAAAGCTATAGATGTAATCAGTAGGTTTTTATTATTGGCCCCCTGTCACCTTTTCTTGTAATGTTCTTGGAGCTTATCTTCTGTTTCTGGTTATTTATAAAAAAAAAATGTTGCTTGCAATGTTCTCAATCATTTGTTTTTGTTTAGGGACTTGGAGGAACCAGAATATTACTGACATGCCACGACTTCAATTCACAGGTTATTAGTTGCACATGTTTCAATATTGGATATGCATTTTGAATTGAGTTTTTTCTCAAATTGTTGGAAAATTACATTAAGTTTGTTATGAAGTTGATGATTTCATTTAACCATGCCAATCTTGTAATTATTGAATGCGCTATATATGTTCTAGAGTATCGAGCAACCTAATAAATTGGCTTTATGTGGACTTGATCCTTCAAGTCTTCATCGTCATGATCGTCTGCAAGACAACAGGAACACACAATTGGTCAATATTTTAAAGGTGTTCGCATACTCTTGTATTCTTCATCGCCCCTTGAGATTAGAGTCATATTTACTTAAGACTATAATTTTGAGTCTTCCATCAAATTTGCAGGGAGGAGTTGTCTATTCAAACAGAGTTGTAATAATGTCATCTATCCATCCAAAGCACACAATTGTTCGTAATTTGAGTCATGAACTGGAACCTACTTTAAACGTTCATGGGTAAGTATGTTTTTGTAACATTTTAGCATTTCTCATATCTTGCTTATTTGTTTGATAAAAGGGTTATCTTTTTTGCCCCTGCAAATCAATGTTAAAAGTTCTTGTTAATGGATATATTGGTTAAATATTTAAAATGGAAAATTCCCTTTACTGTTTGTATAACATGGTTTTATACTACAAGGTTCTGTTTGGGAGAATTTATGGAAACAACTTATGACATGTCTATAAGTTGTTTTTGAGTTATTTTCGGAAGCACACCAGGATAGCATATGAAATAGCTTATATGAGAACACTGATTTTATTATTTGTTATAGAAATAATTTTGATTTATTTTGATTTTATTATTAAGCACTTATATGATGAATGTTTATGCTGAAACGTATCATGAAGCTGTTTATCCAAACAGTCTAAAGCCTTTTCCCTCCGACATTTCTTAGTATTTAAAATGGAGAATGACATTTGGTTGTAGGGACAAGTTGGTCATTGCTCCATATGGATTTGAGAAATCAACATGGGATCCTTCAACGGACTATTTTCTTCCAGAAAATTTCAATGCTGAAAATATGAATGGAAAAGCTGTTTGCAAAGTTACATTACTGCAGCAGCTGGGGTTATCTGAACATTCTTCAATTATTCTTGTAAGTGGCCCTCCTTCTGTTTTGGCCAAGCCTTAATTTTGTGTGCTCATGACAAACCTTAAAATAAGGCAGTTTATTGAAAGTTAAATTAGAAAAAACTATCATATAAGAATCCATTTAGCTAGTTTTCGGATGCAAGTTTCTGTTTTGCCAGCTATGGTTTAAACATTCTTCAACATTCATATTGGCGAAATTAATGTTTCCAGAATGCAATTTGTATTGTATGAGGTCTATCCAATATCAAATGCAAAGGCGCATAATAGATCGATATGAACATCATGATTCATGAGATGTCCCGTAATAAACCCGGTTGTTGCTGATACTTCCGTTTACTACATTTATCACTGATACCATATATAATGAGAACTTTCTGCATGGTTTTTTTTATTGAAATTTTTATCAGGTTGGATGCAGTTTTTCAGAAGGAGCAGATATTGATGTGAAAAAGATGAAGGACATCGGTTTAAATGCCAAGCAGAATGACATCCAGGTTTGCCCCTATACGGAACTTATAGTTGCATTGCTTACAATTAGATTGCTTAAAACTTATAGTTGCATTGCTTACAATTAGATTGCTTAAAAAGAGAAGCTTTTAAAAAAAAATAATATGACAGCTGTGGGATTTGAACCCACGCCCTTTCGGACCAGAGCCTAAATCTGGCGCCTTAGACCACTCGGCCAAACTGTCTTTGTTGAAGAATATTTTGACATATTTAATGTGTATCACTTTTCATTTTTTGTATATCTAACTTGTAGCTGTGCCAAATCATTATTCCTGAGGATTTCTTGTTTAGGACCAGTTACAAATGATTATTAATCCTCTGCAGTTTATATTAATGGACACAAGTGAGAGACCGGTCTTGAATCATGCACTAGAATCACTTCAGAAGGAACTCAAGGTTGTCCTCAACACCCTTAATTTTTTTGAAATTCTTGCATAGAGTATCGATAGCTTTAGCGTATCGAGTACTGATATCTTCTGCTTATCTTGTTATTGCTGTCATTCTCATGAAGAATGAACATTTCAATTTTAATTATTTGATCATAAAGATGTATTATTATGATATTATGCTAAAGGTAGCTCAACTAATGATACCTATTTAGCCTTGTGTGCTCTACTGACACTGCCATTCAATCAAAATTTGCAGGATGATGATAATATTAAATTTGTGGGTGCGTATGATGAAGCTTTATCACATTTACTATTTGCAGGATCTGACATTATGTTGTGTCGATCATTTCTTGATCCGACCGATGAAACCCCGGTAAGTCAATGGTTTGGCTATCAACATGATTTATGATATTATATTATCATTATGTCATTTAATCGAAAATGGTTGTTTCTGTTTTCTGGTATCTGAATTGAATTATACAATTTCTATAAAATGAATATATAGCTAAAAGCTTTAAGGTATGGAGCAGCGCCAATAGCAGTCGGTCCGGATACTCAGAAAAACAGGTAGAAGTCCATACAAATATTTTTGGCTTATACGTATTTTTATTTCATATTTGCATCCTTGTATAACACTTCATCATTCATATTTGGTAGGGTGATACCTTTTGATAGGAACTTGATGAATCTTGACCAAGAGGCAACTAAGTACTCAAAGATAATCAACAATACCTTTGGAAACATGTCACTTGGTCTTGCCATTGATGAAATTGTATGTATATGGTTTCTGTTGCCTTTTTCTTATTTAAGTTTTACTTTATGCTTTAGAGAATTCATCAACGGACACGTGTTGGTGTTAAACATACGACACTGAGTCGCCGACACATGGTTACATTTAATTACTTTCGGTATCGAAGTTTCATAGGTATAATTAATTATTGAGTTTGATGTTGATGTAGAGGAGTAACCCATCCAAGTGGAAAAGAAGAATAATGGAAGCAATGTCCCATGATTTATCATGGGATGGTGAATGCTACGAAGTTCATGTGGCAGCTTACTCAGCTATAAAGAATATGTGAAGTGGGTACATGATGTACTTGTATAGGCATTGCTTAAGAAAACACGTATATGTATATATGCTTATGTGTATTAGTAAAGATATTTTGTTTAGTATTTTGAGATACAGGGCTGAATAAGATTTCTTCTCATGTAATCGCTTAGTATCCTTTTCATTTTTTTAATAAGATTTCTTTTGAGAATCTTCCTCTGATTTTCAAACTATCAATTTTCTAATGTCAATTTTTATCAGGATTATATGAAATGAATATGAAATCTAATAATTGAGCAAAGCAAAGTGATTGTTTTGACTTCCAAACAAATTGCCCATCCTGCAGGAGTAAAATACTCTCAAGCACACACATCTAAACACGATCTTGATACCCAAAAAAAATTGAATAAATTAAATATAATCATAAGTATTAGTGTAGGTGTCTGACTCGACACGGACACGAACACGTCGTTTTTCAGAGGTGTTCGAGCTATATAGGTAAAACATATTACTTGCATCAGATTAAAATAAGTGTTATTTAAGATTTTTGCACACGAATTAAGAAATATAATAATGTTGTTATAAGATATTATATTTTTACTAAACTAACCTTATAAATATATTGGAAAATAATAATTATTTATGTATTGAAAAGTAAAAAAGACATTGAAACAAATTTTATTACTAAAATATAGTCATTTTGAAATAGAGAGGGTAAAATATAAATCTTTAATTATGTTTAATTTGGACTGTAATATGCATGTTATATTATTAGGAATGCTCAACTTTGGTTATTCCCATAACCAATTCATATCCAATATAAAACCATTTATTTTAATCAGTTATTATAACCAATTCATATAAAAGATTTTGTTTTTATAAAACCGGTTATATCCATAACCAAAATTTATAACCGATTATATATTTCATAACCGGTTTTCAACTTAAAATCGAATTTGGATGTAAAAATCTAATTTTTAAAACTGGATATTCATTTTCTTACAACTGATTTTTAAGCTAAAACTGTTTTTTGACTTAAAAATTCAGTTTTTATAAATAAATTTTACACAATTTTTTTTTCATATTCTTTAAAAAAAAAATCAGTTTTTATAAATGAATTTTACACATTTTTTTTTTCATATTCTTAAAAATAACACAAAAGCTTAAAGTATAGCAAAGGTGAATTAATTATACACAAAAGTTCAAATATTTCCAACATGTTCATTAATAACTAATAAGCCAAAAATATATTTGTAGCTGACCATCCTTTCTTATTTGTGATTAGAGAAAAATTTACTGGAACAATCATCTTTGTTGGTCAGGTGTTTAATTCTCTTGCCGAATGATCTTAGCCAACCACCCTCTGTTAGATTTCCGACAGATGAATAAAGAACTTGTTTTCTCATTGATCAACTAGATTTAAGATGAAAAATAGTACCTTACTATATAGTTATGGATATGATTTACATATGAGTGCCACGTATTAAGGGATTGAAGAATTTATTTGAATACATTTTATTACATTTAAGTACTTTTGTTAATATTCACTTCTATAAAGGTAATATGCTGCCCATGAGTCCTCAAGAAAGTTTTGAAGTAGAGAAAACAGTAATCATTCAAATTTAACTAGTCTTTAACTAATGTGAACCAAACTCACTTTTATTTAAGAGTTATTTTATTCAGGTCAAGTCGTGTTGTCACATTCATTTCATTTGAGCTTTAACTGTTTTGTAACTCCATGATATAAATTCTGGTTTATAATTTCCAAAGTTTTGGTGTTAAGAGGACTTTTCAAGTATCTAATTTGTTTAAAATCAAAATGAACTCAGGTTGCATATACCAAATATCTTGAGTGGGTAGCAAATGATCTCTTATACTCTGAGAAATTTACAAAGGAAAAATTCACCTCCATTATGTCAAGATTTGTTTTTCAAAAAAATAATATTTTTTTAAGAAAAAATATTTATGTTCAAAAATAATTTTTCTTTTTTTTAATTTTTGGAAAAAAAAATATATTTTTATTTTAAAAAATATATTTTTTTAAAGTTTTTGAAAAAAAATAAAAAAAATTTTTTTTTCAAAAAAAAAAAAATTATTTTCAAAATCAAAATTTAAGTAATTTTTTTTCCAAAAAAAATATTTTTTTTCAGAAAAAAATAATTTTTTTTCAAAAAAATATTTTCAATGTTTTTTTTTTAATAAAAAAATTGACTAATTTGATTTTTATTTTGGATATGGATGTCCAAATTATGAATTTGGTTAAAACCATATTAAAAATATATCCAAAATATGGATTTGGTTAAAACCATACTAATAATTAACCGGTTTTTAATAACCCAATTTGGATATGGATATGGATTATTTAAATAACCGGTTTATTTGAGCATCCCTATATATTATTTATTTTTTTCAAATATGGTATCCGATCAAATCTCCTCCCTACATGTTTCCTGCAACCTTGATTTCCACATGCTCCTAGAGTCCTAATTCCTTTTTCCATTCACATTTTATTATGCACACATCATCCTTTGTAATCATTCTCGCGTCAAAAAATTCATTTTGTGCAATTTCTATTGGGCACTTCCGAATTTCCTCTAACTCTCTCCTTTTTTAGATAAGAAAAATTATATTTTTCTTGGTCATTTTCCTCCTTTGTTTCTCTTTCTACTTCTCTATTGCTCTGATCACTCTCTATCCCGCTCCTCAATATTTCTTCACAATTCCACCCAAAATTCAGAAATCTTACCCCGCCTTCATACGTTCTTGAACCAGACTCAGTAAATCAACCGTTCTTGAAACAAACACGGAAAATCTCACATTTCATTCCTACGTTCTTGAACAAAATCCAGAAAATCTCTCGAAGTACCTAGAACTTCATCCCTTACCTTCATCTATTTTTTGAACAAAACACGAAAAAATCACTGCACACAATATATATTCTTCAACCATCATTCAACCGAACCCAGATAAACCCAGATCCTTCATCAAGACGCTCAACAAATTCTAGAAAAATATTCTTACTTCATCAATTCACACGACAAACCAAGCAATTTGCTCATCAATATCTTGCTTCACTGAATTCGAAAATTTCAATTCACAAACTCATCCCTAACCTTCACGACAAATTCATCACAAATTCCTATGTTCAAAACCCTAATCCATGGTTGAACCCACTTATTTGATTTCTCCATTAACCATTTAAACCCCTATCACCTTCATCCAAACGAAAATCCTTCTCTCGTCATTGTTACCCTTCTTCTTGATCACACCAACTACAATTCACGACTTCGATGTAATAACATGGTTTTATCTTGGCTTCAGAAATCCATTCCAAAGAATATTGCACAATCTATATTATGGATCAATAATGCACAGGTGTCATACCCCAAATTTTGACCACTAAGATTTCCCATCATTGTGCAAATCATCAGCACAATATGGATGTACCTTTGTACCTCATTAGTCTCCCCAAAGGTGGGTGAGCATTCACTACAAACAGGATTTAGGGTTTCAAGCCCTCGCAGAGCTCTTAGACAAAGGATCAATCAAGGAATGACATGATCTTCAACTTGTCTAGCCTCTCAAATATCCACAATGGATCAAGAGGACTCCCACTTCAAGGATTAAGCACAAGTTTGCTCCCTTCTAGGTGGATCAAGCCTCAGGATCGCCAGTGTCACCAAATTAGGGTTTGGTCGACTAGGGCCTCCAGATGGAAATTTTCCTCTGGGCATAAGCCAATGCTTCAAAGCATAACCTAAAATGCTCCATGAAACATCATAAACCCCATCATCAAGTCAATTTAGCCTCAGGGGATGCATACATAAAAAATCAGGAATTAGGGTTTCTTGACCTAATTCACCCCTAAGTTGACTTTTGGGACAAATCATGAGCCAAGACCTCAAGACATGATTTGAGGGTCTCCAACATACCACGTTGATCCATTTGCAACAATGGATTGACCCAAGAAGCTTGAGCAACAAGTTTCATTTTCATCTGAACCACAGTTAGGGTTTCGCGAGAAAAGTCAACTGTAGCTTTGACTTTTGACCAGGACATGCTCCCAAGCCGTGGGACACGATTAAATACACCCTATAACACCCATGGAACATGTCCATCAATTTTGATTTAGGTCAAGGACATGATTTCCTGAAGAATCACACAGTTTGGAATTCATCTGATAAAAAGTCAACTGTGCACAAAAGTCAAACTTTGACTTTTTGAGATTTTTCATAAAAATGGTTTTTTAACCCTAAAATGATGTTAATGTGTGATTGGAATCATCATTCATCAAGAAAAATCAAAGAAAGTGAGATAACTTGTAAAAGGGGTAACCATAAAAACTTAGAAATTTTTCTAAGTTATGAAAAAAAGTGGCAAGGGTACCAACTTTGGAGGATCATAACTCCTAAACCACAAAGCCATTTTTCTCCATCCAAAACATGATTTGTATCCCTCATTACCCTCTACAAAAACTTCAACTAGACCTAAGTCCAATTCATTAAGGATTTTGAGTTATGCTTGGATCAAAATGGCTAAAAAGTTAAAATTGACATTTTTCAGCACAATGTCCCAACTTCAAGGCTGTTTTTCTCCATGATCCAAGTTGAACCAGGTCTAATGTTAAACATCAAAGTTGAAGTACATCATCTAAGCTTTCCGAAAAGTCCTAGAAAGTCCATGTAGCATACTCGAGCAAGGAGTTATGGATCTTACAAAAGGCCTTGCTGAAGCTGAATTTTACAAGGCAGATTTGCACATTTTTTGTGGCACACGAATTTTCAAGCCTTGTCATCAGTTTGGACACATATAAGGATCAAATCCAAGTGGGATGATCTGATCCATGAACCTCCCAAGTCCAAGGAACAAAGAAAAGCATGCCAAAGCCTAGAAATCCCTAAAAGAGGGACAAAACTCCAATTTTGGTTTGGAGCATTTAATGGATGCTTAGAGGTGGCATGTACTGAGCCATTCTCATCTGAAATTAGTCAAGACTTATCCAAGACCAAGGGAACCAGCAGCCTGTGCCCTAACCTCTAGTCAATGGCTAGAGGACACTTGCATTTCCATTGGCCAACATGGAACAAACACCTGCTGCAGTTGCCATTCACTGTGGATCCCAAAACAAACTTACTCTACTATAAATAGAGCTCATTTGTGCTCAGTTTGAGTACACCAAAGCCATCAAACAGATGCTTTCCTCAAATTCTCTCTTTCACTCCAAAATGCCTTCATTAGTAAGGAAATTATGAGTTTTTGAGCTAGAGAGCAATTCCACTCAAACTAATCACACACACACCTTATATATATCATATGTAAGCTGTGCAAACCATCAAAAGTGACCTGTAATCACAACATCACAAAGTCACCTCTCAAAACCTCAAAATGACACTTTTTTGCATTTTTCAAGCCATGTCTTGATTCAGTCACTTTCCAAGCCAGATAAAACCTCAAACACACTCTAAATATCATCCTTGAACTATCCCAAATGGTGCCACACATCTGGAACACCATTTGAGAGAGTTGGCATTTTGGCCGTTTTTGACCATTTCGCGAGAAAGTGCACAAACTTGCTCCAGAGGTTTCCAGCCGATTCCAACCATCCTAAAAGCTTCTAAGAGGTCATTTGAGGTTGTCCAAAGCATCAAATCATTTCTGGAACAAAGCACTTGGAAGGTTGCCCAAAATCTCCAAAAAAGAGGTAAAATCCACAACTTGAATTCTTTGAATCATGCTTTCCTTTGTTGTCCACATACATGCATCATATTGAACAATTCTTGAGGTAAAAATGTAGTCCTTAATGTGTATGTTGTGATCCTCCCACTGTTTGCATTTTGACATGTTTTTATGTGGAATTTTGGTTGTTTTGAAACCATGTACAGTTCTGTCTTGTTTTCATTGGTGTGTTCTATACATTAAGTTTTAGTTTGCATGAGTAACACCATTGGATTCCTTGCGAAAAATCGGTCAAGATAGGTTTTTACGGATTTCAATTCCGATGAAAATTGAGAGAGTTACACGCGTTGAAAATTTTTCGCGAAACGATGTTTTTACACGCAGCAGCTCTGGTTTTTTTATCGCTGCGTTTTGTACGTTGAGTTTCGGCATGCGTGAGCGATACCATTGGATTCCTTGCGAAAAATCGGTCAGGATAGACTTTTGCGGATCTTGATTCGGTTAAAAATCGAGAGAGTTACGCGTGTTTGAAATTCAACGCGGAATGATGTTTTTAATCGATAGCAGTTTTTGTTTTTTAATTTCTGCGTTTTATACGTCGATTTTCCGCGTGCGTGAGTAATACCATCGGATTCCTTGCGAAAAATCGGTCAGGTAGGTACTTCCGGATTTTGATTCCGATAAAAATCGAGAGAGTTACGCGTGTTGGAAATTCGGCGCGGAACAATATTTTTTAATCGATAGCAGTTTTTTCTGTGTTTTATACGTCGATTTTCCGTGTGCGTGAGTAATACCATCGGATTCCTTGCGAAAAATCGGTCAGGTAGGTACTTCCGGATTTTGATTCCGATAAAAATTGAGAGAGTTATGAGTGTTTGAAATTTGATAAAAACGTGTTGAAAATTAAAGTTTCGGTACACGTTTTTACCCCAAAAAAATGTCGGAGATGATATTTTGATATCTTTCCTCTTTTTCTTACTTTTTATTTTCAAAACTCAACCAATTTTTTTCACATAGCAAAAAATCATCATTTTCCAATTCGTACCCCATAATATTTTAATCCAAAAAAATCACAAAAAAAGTATTATTTTTAATATATTTAAAAATAGTGTTTTAAATTGTTTTAAATGCTTTTAAAATGATTTCTTTTTTTTTTCTTGATTTTTAAAACCAAAATGATTTTAAATATTTATGTTGATAAAATATTTTTTTTTCCATAAACTTTAATCGTTATTTAATGATTTTATTTGATATTTTTATCATTTTTTACTTAATTTTTCTTGGAAAAATGCCTAAAAAATGAAATTGGGGTTTTCTTGGATTTTCACCCTAACAAATCTTTTTCGAACTCTTTGGGCCTCTAATAGAGTGTAAGACCCAATCCTTTTTTGACCAAGTCATTTTTGGGCCCATTCATTGTATAAGCCCCGATACCGTAAAAAACAAACGGCGCGATCGTCGCCTTTTTAAGAAATAACCTTTGGCCTCTCCTCGAGCTATAAGACCCATTCAAAATTTTTTGGGCCTCGATTAGAGTGTAAGACCCAATCCCCTTTTAACCAAAACAATTTTGGGCCTTACTTATTGTATAAGTCCCTCTGCGTTAAAAGAAAACTTCGGCGCGATCGTCATTTTCAAACGAAAATCAACTGGGCTTCTCTTTGAGCTGTAAGTCCCATTTCTTTTCATTTTTAAACACTTGGGCCTCTATTAGAGTGTAAGATCCAACCCTTTTTTAACAAAACAATTTTGGGCCTCAGCTATTGTATAAGTCCCGATACGTTAAAAATCTCGGCGCGATCGCCATTTTCAAACTGAAAATATTTTGGGCCTCTCCCTGAGTTGTATGCCCCATCTTTTGTACAAAAATACACTTTGGGCCTCTAATAGAGTGTAAGACCCAACCCCTCTTTTTTATATTTTCTTATTATTTTTTAATAATTTGGAAAATTAATAACTCCTTCAATTTTGATTATTCTTTATTGGTTCTTTTTCTGAAAAATCACAAAAATAGTAAAATATTTTATTCTACAAAAAAATCAAATTTATATTATTTATTTAATATAGTTGGTATTTTTGTGAATAAATTCATTTTTAATTGTTTTTAAGCATTTTAAAAGTGAATATTCATCTTGAAAATAAAGACTATGGGCCTCCCCTCGTGTTGTAAGCCCCATTTCTTTTCTTTAAACTCTTTGGGCCTCTAATAGAGTGTAAGATCCAATCCCTTTGTAAATACCAAAATTTTGGGCCTCAGTCACTTGTATAAGTCCCACGGTGCTTACAAAACCTCGACGCGATCGTCGCCCTTTTTTAAAATTAACCATTGGGCCTACCCTCGAGTAGTAAGACCCATTTCTTTTCTTAAAAACTCACTTGGACCTCTAATAGAGTGTAAGACCCATCCCTTTGTATAGAAAACCTTTCTTGGGCCTCAGTCACTTGTATAAGTCCCTCTGTATAAATTCAACAGTGCGCTCACTAATAAAACCCTGGGCCTCTCCTTGAGCTGTAAGCCCCAAATCTTTCTTTTTCAAAGCACTTTCTCCTTTGATTTTGAATATACTGTTGTTTTCAATTTTTCTTTGTTGAACAACTAACCAAACAGCATGGAAGCTCTACAACCGAGTAAGTGTTTACCCGCTTTCATTTACCGCTTTCATATGTATATAACTGTATTGTGGGGCTGTTTCACTGTAAGTCTCCTTTCACAAACTCATATATATATAACTGTATTATGGGGTTGTTTCGCTGTAAGTCTTCTTTCATAAACTCATATCAACTGTGTAATAATAGCATAGATATTTAGAGTTTCCCCGGCAACTACGTCTAGAACTAGGTGACGCCGTTTCGTTTATTCATAGAAATAGACAACTAGATCCCCAATAGGATCACCAGATACAATCTTCTCTTCGGCTGTCCTCATTAGGAATTGTCAAGAAACTCTACTCCCCAAGATGAATGTCTTCTCCGTGAATGGCATCTTTGAGTTTCTTCCAAATTCTCGAACTTTCCTGACTTGATCTATTCCTTGTGAATAGCTTGCCTTGAATTTCTCGGGGTTTAGGGACCCACGGGATTCCTAAAAGCATCGGCCTCCTCTTGGGCATCGTACAAGGACCCACAGGCTTCTTAAAAGCAACCCCGCCTCCTCTTGGGCTTCGTACAAGGACCCTACGGCTTCTTAGAAGTATTCACAACCTCCTCTTAGGCTTCGTATAATGATCTCTTCCTTCGGGAATGATAGCCTCCTCTTGGGCTTAGTACAAGGACCCGTCGGCTTCTTAAAAGTTTCCAGTCTCCTCTTGGGCTTCGTACAAATTGTCCCGACGACCTCCTAGAGGTATAGGAACAGAACCTAGTCATTCTCATAGAACAGTCCTTTCATAGAGTCTACTACTGTTTCTCAAAGCATAGTACAAAAGATAAAACTCTAGACACGGACAGTCTAACTTCCTTGAGTCTCAAAGACATTCTCAAGTGACCTCTTCGTTAAATAGGAAGGAAACCCGTAGACTCAGACAGTCTCAATACCCTTCGGATTTCCCGCTTCCTTAAAGAACAGGAATAACCCGGATCCTCAAATCAAATCCCTGAGTACAGTGTTGCTCATATAAGAACTGATTTTCTCTTTAAAATCAGTATACTGGACCCGTCACTTAACTGAAACAGTTACCATAGCCTCCTCTTGGGCTTTGTTCAATGATTCTTCCCAGCGAAGCAAACGTTTAGCCTCCATCTCGGGCTTCGTACGAGATACCAAAATTCTCCCCAGCGGAGTCAAACAATGTTTAGCCTCTCTCTCGGGCTTTGTACGAGACACATAAGAGACTCACTCGTTGAGTCAATTACCCCTTTCGCCTCCATCTCGGGCTTTATACGAGATACAAAAAGGTTCTTATTAAGCCAAACAAATTTTAGCCTCCATCTCGGGCTTCGTACTAGATACAAAGACTCTCTTGTTGAGTCAAACCTTTTAGCCTCCATCTCGGGCTTCGTACGAGATACGAAAAACACTCTCTTGTTGAGTATAAAAGATTCTCTTGTTGAGTCAAACTTTTAGCCTCCATCTCGGGCTTCGTACGAGATACAAAAACACTCTCTTGTTGAGTATAAAAGATTCTCCTATTGAGTCAACCCTTTTAGCCTCTATCTCGGGCTTCGTACGAGACACATAAAAACTCCCTCTTGTTGGACCAATAGCCTCCTCTTAGGCTTTGTATAAGAAAACCACTGGTTGATCCAATCAACCTTTTAGCAGCAAAGCTGTGCCTCGTTCACAGTACACAAACATCAATAACTCTTTTCCCTTCATCTAATCGCTGTAAGCGGCAAGCCTCTGGATCATCTACATCCATGCCACTGTCCCTCTTTTAGCATGATAAATTCCTAAGGAAAGATAGCATTGCTCTACATTGAGTTAAAGTCTTCTCCTTCAGGTTACAATCCCCTTTAAAGGAAATTATGGCATTGCTAGGATCCGCGTATCCCGGTTAAAGTAATCCTCCTTTATAATCAGTCACCCAACAGTTGTGACAGACAAACCCTTCTTTAGAGATGACAAATTCTCTCTAAAGCCGAGGTCCTTCAGCTTCACGTCTTGGGCTTTGAACAAGACACAAATAGACCTTCAGCTTCACATCTTGGGCTTTGAACAAGATACAAATCACCTTTCGCTTCACGTCTTGGGCTTTGAACAAGACACCAAAACACCCATTTCCTCCCATAGAATAGGAGGAACTACGAACGCTCTGATTTCCCTGTTTCTGTAAACGGGAATACGTAGGCATAAGATCGAAAGAAAAGATCTTAGCGAGCACACTAAACAAAAAACCCAAATCCCATATCTCCATATCAAAAGCAGTAATTCAAAAAGCATCAGTCCTAACATCCTAATCCTTGTTCCCCGCCAGAAACCTTCTGCCCAGGTAAAAAGAAAGAAAATCGTATTGGCGAAAATACAAATAACCAGTACAAAGGCCCCCCACATTGATAGCATCCGTAACCTAACAGACCGCTGTTTAAACTCAGTATGCAAAGCAGGGTTAATTGGAGACATCTATTTCCCTTCCTTATTCAGCTCACAATAGGATAAAAAATGAATCGACCTGTAGTCAAAGCTCAAACCGCAGAGAGCGACCAACGCTTAAGAACCGCGTCCAAAATCGTTCGCTACAGAAAAATGGCACCCACCGTGGGGCATTTCAAAGTTAGATCTAGGCACGGTCTTCCTTCTCTTCACTTATGTGAAAACCACAGATTGGGGCTTCCGCCGGGGAACCCATTTTCTGTCAGGAACTTAGGATTCATAGCTTTAAAGGTCTAGGATGTTTAGGACAAATATATATATATTGCTTTTCCTAATTGCTATACGTGTTTATTTTTCTGCTAATGAGAATGCGGGTGATGCCGTATGTGGAAAGATTGAGTATACACTTAAGATAAGTGATGGCGACGGGGTCGACCATCAACCTCAGTGGAGGCTGACCAACGCAACCCATTCACTCTTCTAGCCAATGGGCCGGTTGTTAAGTCTGAGAAGCTGAGGAGCCAAACCCTTTCGTAGTGCGGAAACTATCGGAAATAGTTGTTACGCGATACTACCCTCATTTGAGGCTGGTGATCTATTCTCGGTGAATGGCACTTACTCTCAGATTGCTCTACAACTCGCTGGCGATCCGCTTGTTGTTTTGCTTTCCTGGGAGGAGCTGATGATAATGAGTACAGGTACAAAAATCACCTTAGTATAAACCTTTGGGGATGGGTAGAGCCTTGACTTCATGACAACGACCCTTTGACCCCATGTTTTTTCTATGTTTTTGTGTGCTGCATTCATGCATTCATTTAATAAAACATTAAAATATTCAAAAAACTTCTCTTCTAGTCTCTCTGTTTTTCAAATTAAACTAAGAATGTGATTGCAAATATCAGAGAAGAGGATTACGCTAATGGATTTCGGTAGAAGGAGAACTCATACGTACACCTTCAAGGTTCCAAAACTAGAGGATTTGAGAAGGTTAGCAAGGATGATCACTAACCCTGAGGCTTTCAGAGCCAAACACGGAGGTCTGCTACCACTGTTAAGAGTCCATGTGATTGAGGGAATCATGGATGCGCTCATTCAATTCTACGATCCGGTTTATCACTGTTTCACATTCCCGGATTACCAGCTCGCACCAACGCTGGAGGAGTATTCTCATCTGATCGATCTACACATTACAGATCGAGCTCCATTTTCTGGACTGGAAGAAATTCCAAAGAATCAGATCATTGCAAGAGCAATTCATTTGGACGAGTCCGAGGTCAGGACTCACATGACTACTAAGGGTGGCATCCAAGGTTTGCCAGCCCAGTTCTTAACAAAGAAAGCCCTGTATTTTGCCAGTATAGGAAACATGCTGCTTTTGAAAGCATCTTTGTCTTGCTCACCTACGGGTTATTTTTGTTTCCTAACATCAATAACTTCGTCGATATCAACGCCATTAAGGTTTTTCTCATTGGAAACCCTGTGCCGACTTTGCTCGCAGATGCGTATCATTCTGTACACTTAGGAAATTTGTACAGCGGAGGGGAGATCACATGCTATGTGCCTCTGCTTTATAAATGGTTTATCTCCCACTTGCCCAAGTCTGCTGCTTTTTGGGATTGCAAGAGTGTCTTACGTTGGTCGCAGAAGATCATGTCTCTTACCAACTCTGATATAGATTGGTGTAATAGGATTTATGAGGGAATCAGGATCATTGACCGTTGTGGAAACTTCCCCAACGTACCCCTCATAGGAACTAAAGGAGGAATTAACTATCACCCGGTATTGGTTCGTAGTCAATTTGGATACCCGATGAGGCTTGTTTCGTGCAACGCTCATCTGGAAGGTCTTTTCTTCAAGGAAGGAGAAAACGATATAGCACTAAAGACGGAAATAGTGCACGCTTGGAAACATGTTCATAAGAAAGGACGAGAGTCTCTGGGAAAACCAAACTGTGTCTCGGTGGAGCCTTATCTCCACTGGGTACAAACTAGAGCTCTCAAGCTAAAGATGCCTTGTCCTCGTTACGGAATTCTTCCGCCGAGGGAATCTGTCATGTACTTCATGACGGAAACTGAAAAGCTTCAGGTTACTCTCAACGAAGTTCAACGGGAGAGAATGTCTTGGAAGAACAAGTACCGCACCCTCGACGTCGAGTGCATCAAAATACAGCAATTACTGAAAGAGAAGGATGCTCTGATTGAAATTTTGGAGCAACATGCTGTAGAGAATCAAGACGACCAAAGGAATTTGCTCACTTCTTTCACCTGGCAAAGGAATGACAACTCGACAACGGCCCAAGAGCCCCGGTCAAAGAAAAGGAAGATACCAGAATCAGCACCCGATTTCTCTTCAGAGAGGACTCGGGACCCTTTAGCTTAGGTTTCTGTTTCCGCATCTTGTAATCTACTGTATTTCCATTTCTGTAATCCTTTGGAATTCAATAAAAAGGGGTTTCCCCAGTGTTTGATATTTGCAATCTAATTGTCGAAGTTTATTTTGATTAAACAAAAAAAAGACAATTAATATAATCATTGCATTCATCATTCTCACATCGCGAATTCTTCTTACCTACGAATCTCACGTTTGTGTCTCGGTTCTAGAGTCAAACTGTCTCATTCGTACAATACTCGAGCCAATCGTCAGAAAAAGATGGATGATCTTGAGGAAGAAAACAGAGAGTTGAAGGAAGAGATCGACGCTCTGAGAGAGGATATGAGAAAGCTTCGTAACGACATGCAAACCATGGCAGAAGCTCAGTTACAAAGAACTATGATCTCAGAGATCACCTCAATGCCCATAGTGGAAAGGTATGATCCTAGGTATCAGATACCGAAAGATCGTCCTTGGGGCATGCCTGTTAACTATATCCCGGGAGGATATGTTCCGCCGATCACTGAAGATCAGGGAATCTCAACAGAAGCCGCTGGGCCTGAAGGTTACAAACTTCGGGAAAGCGAAGATGCCAGGGGAATACCAACAACTCCTGAAGGTTACAAACTTTGGGAGGCACCAAGATTCACTGCCGTAGTCACGGTACCACCCCCTGTGGTGCACACTGTCCCGGAAGGACAGATTCCACCGACACCTTCTGGTAAGGAAACTATGTTTAACATAATGGAGAAATTCCAGGAGCAGTTCTTGGAAATGCAAAAGGAATTGCAAGCTATTCGCGGTCAGGATCTATTTGGAAAGGACGCCGTAGACCTCTGCTTGGTCCCCAATGTGAAAGTTCCGCACAAATTCCAAGTGCCCGACTTTGAAAAATACAAGGGTAACTCTTGCCCTCAGAGCCATCTGGTGATGTACGCTCGGCGAATGTCAGCTCAGATGGAGAATTAGGACCTACTGATTCACTACTTCCAGGATAGTTTAACCGGTGCCGCACTCAAATGGTACATGGGTTTAAACCGTGCTACAATCAGCACTTTCAGAGATCTTGGTACTGCCTTTGTCCAACAATACAAATACAATTTGGACATGGCACCCGACAGAGATCAACGCAGATCAATGTCGCAAAAGGACAAGGAAACCTTTAAGGAGTATGCTCAAAGGTGGCGTGAAATTGCCACTCAAATTTGTCCACCTCTTGAGGAAAAAGAGATGACAAAGATCTTCTTAAAGACCTTAAGCTCATTTTACTATGACCGAATGGTTTCCAGTGCGCCCAGTGATTTCACCGAGATGGTCGGCATGGGTGTACGTCTTGAGGAAGCCGTCCGAGAAGGACGTTTGGTAAAAGACATTGGATCGACGAGCGGTACTAAAAAATACGGTAGTGCTCTCCCTAAGAAAAAATAGCAAGATATTGGGAATATCTCTCTCGGAAAGCAAAGGCGACGTTATCATCCAGTAGCAGCTGTAACTCCTGCTATCAGCCCTGCGCCTATTCCTACATATCAACCTCAGGTTGCGCGGAGCCAACCTGATCAGCAAAGGACACAACAGCCTCTTCAGCAGGCTCGTCCTCCATACAATAACAACCGTACAACACGACCATCAGGGTTTGATCCTATACCCATGTCGTACGCAGAGCTGTTTCCATTACTGCTAGCCAAGGGACACATTCAGACTAAGTCCCCTCTTACAGTACCGGAAAATCTGCCTTTTTGGTTTAAGGTGGATCAAACATGCCCTTATCATCAAGGAGGTTCAGGGTATAACATAGAGACTTGTCTCAATTTCAAGTCTGACGTGCAAAATCTTGTTAGGAGCGGGCTCTTATCTTTCAAAGATACGAATCCCAATGTTCTCACGAACCCGCTGCCTCAACATAAGAAAGCTGCAGTCAATCTGATTGAGAAAGAGACTAACAATGTCTATCAAATTCATGATGTACTCTTGTTAAAGACCAATCTGGTCAAGATGCATTGTAGACAGAGTGGATATGGCCATGTGCCACCTCATAATTATCACCAGTGTGATATCTGCTCTAAAGACAACCAAGGATGTTCGGTAGTGCAATCAGCTCTACAGGAACAGATGGATCTCAGATGGATCCAAGAGCACCGAGTTCGTGGAGTTAACATGGTTTACACGAATTCTAACGTCATTCAGAACCACGGCATCTGTGCAATGAATGTCAACTTGGTGGCGATGCACTCAAGGCAAAGCCAGTATCATAATCTGCCGCGACACGATTACAATTCCTGTCTGACTTGCTCGGTAAACAAACAGGGATGCTCTTTCATACAAGAGGCCCTCCAGCGTCAGATGGATCTTGGATGGATCCAAGACTACCATGATAGGAACCCTTATCAGATCAATATGGTTCAGATCTTCGATATTCGCGTGATGAATACCAACCTGGTAGAGTTACATGCTGAGCAGGTCCGACTCGGATTCTTAATATCACATGACTATCAAAGCTGTAAAGCAGGTTGCGAAAACGATCAAGGTTGTACCCTTGTCCAGGAGGCACTTCAGCACTTGTTAAATCATTGGTGGATGCCAATCTACATGGACGAAGATACTCAGCAAATTAATATCAGTAACAGGAATCCTACTCGTCGTCAAAGTCAGGATGTCCGATCAGTGGAAGCTAACCTAGTAAGGTTACATTGTATTCAAAGTGGGCGTGGCCAGGTGCCACCACACAATTACGATCGTTGTAGCGTCTGTTCGGAAAGTAACCAAGGGTGTTACCTTGTGAGAGCAGCACTTCAGGGTCAGTTGGATCGTGGAGAGATTCACCCATATCCGAGTTCTGGACCCATCAACTGGACGCCGAACTACCTTGCCAATCAAGTCGAGGATGTTGTCACAATCTCTGGTCATCACCATACCAGGGATGTTTTTGCCATCATCCCTCTACTTGACGAATCTAAAGTTCCCAACCGGGAACGGATCGAGATTACTTACGATGGTCAGAAAAATCAGAAAGTCCCCATAGTCATCTATCTACCGGGACCACTACCGTATGAATCAACTAAGGCAATCCCTTACAAATACGGTGCAACGATAATTGAGAATGGAAAGGAAATTCCATTACCCTCCGTTGTGAATATTGCAGACATCAGTCGTGTAACACGGAGTGGTAGAATCTTCAACCGAGGGGTTGGAGAACCTAACAAGGAAAAGGAACTTCAGGCGGAAGCTCCCGATCCACCAATCGGCCAATCCAGTAATCCCGACCTTTCAAAAAACAATGATGAGATGCTGAAGCTCATCCAAAGGAGTGAATACAACATTGTCGATCAACTGTTACAGACTCCTTCAAAGATCTCGGTATTATCACTGTTACTCAGTTCAAAAGCCCGCAGGGAGGCTCTACAGAAAGTCTTGGAGCAAGCCTTTGTGGAACAGGATGTAACAATCAGACAGTTCGATAGCATTGTCTCTAACATCACTTCCTGCAATAATTTGGGATATAGTGATGAGGAGTTACCCGAAGAGGGTCGCCGTCATAACATGGCGCTCAACATTACAGTTAACTGCCAGGACGATGCTTTAGCCAGCGTACTGGTAGACACAGGGTCAGCCCTGAATGTTATGCCAAAGTCCACTTTGATGCAATTATCATTCAAAGGCCCTCCGATGAGAGTCAGCGAGGTCGTCGTCAAAGCATTCGACGGATCCAAAAAAATGGTTATCAGCGAAGTTGATCTTCCCATAACTATCGGTCCTCATACTTTCCAAGTCACTTTCCAGGTCATGGACATCCGGGCAATATACAGTTGTTTATTAGGAAGACCTTGGATACATCAGGCTGGAGCGGTCACTTCGACCCTCCACCAAAAGCTAAAGTTCGTCCAAAACGGACAACTCATCACAGTCTGTGGAGAACAGGCCTTGCTCGTGAGTAACTTATCATCATCTGCTTGTGTAGAACCTGAAGAGGTTATTGGAACGCAGTTCCAAGCACTATCGGTGAGCAAGGACGATCAATCCCAAGGAGGAACCTCGATTTCCTCATACAAAGATGCTATCAAAGCGGTCGAGAGTACCGATACAACCGGATGAGGACAACTTGTCATTCCTATTGACAATAAAACAAAGAAGGGTCTTGGTTTTTCTGCAACATGTACCCAGACAGCTGTCAACGATGAAAGTCTTCATCCCCTTCAAAACTTCTTCCACAGTGGAGGTTTTCTTCACCCAGTGTCTCAAGCAATGCATGCTATCAATGAGGAAGATCCCTCTGACACAGATGAAGAATGGAAGTCATATCTTAACGAGGACGGTTATATGTCTCAGGAAGAGGTGCCTATGCCTTTTTGCTATCCCGCACAGAGTCCGAGATTTATACCAAGGTCAGATGTCGAAATGATATACGGAGATTGTGATCCGGAAGGATGCCGTGCTCCGCCAAATTCATTAGAGGAAGACACTCCGATGAAAGACAATTTTGACTACAACTACTATGGCCCAATGGATGGTCTGCCAATGTGGCAACCTTATCCAGGAAACTTGGGGCAAGAAAGTCCGCCGAACAATGAAACTCAGCTAAGCGTCATTGAACAGAATACCCGTATCCCCACCATGTCATGGGATCAACACTCAGGTCATTCAGAAACTACTCAACATGACGATGAATTTGCAACGTTCACAGGACTTGAATTCATCAACTATGTTTTTCCTGAGGTCAACGTCATCGAGAGGGATGACTCCTCCAGTTCCAAAAAAGTGTGGGACACCCTGGGAGAACCGAGTGGAAAATACGACTATATGGTTAAGTACACCGCTCCCGAAAGCTCTCGTATTAGGCTTGAAGATATCCAGCCAACTGGATGGGGAGATACAGCTGAGAGCACCAATACTCTGCAGAATGCAACAGAGGAATCCTCCTACGACAACTCTGCTTAGGAGACAGATTTCAATGATCCTGCTCCACCAGAAATCAGCGTCATTTCTGAAGACAAATCAAGGAAGGTGCCAGACTTTGTGATTCACCGAGGAGTTCGCCGCCAATGGGTTGCTGTCGATGTCCCGAAGGCCGTTCACCAGTCAAAGTAATTGCCATCTTTAACCTTTCACCCTGCCCAGGTGAAACGGATGTTTTGATAGGGCTCGCTTTCTGTAAATTTCCCTCTTCGCTTCGCCCAAAGCGACAGAGTTTTGTTTTATAGGGCTGTAGTTTCAAGAGTCGACTTGTTCATTAATAAAATAACGTCGTTCTGTAATTTCCGCATTAATTGCTGTTTTCTCTTTTTGCTTTTTCAGAAAATGGTAATCCTAAAAAAACAATTCAAAAATAAAAACAAGCAGTAAAATAAAACACTGCACACACTTGCATTTTCTCTATCTCTTCTAAACACGAATCATCACGTCATGCAGATTGCTTGTTTTACACCCCGTTGAAACATACGATCCAATGCCTTCTCCCAACTTTGAGTTCCCGGTATTCGAGGCTGAAGAAGAAAATGACAACGAAATTCCAGATGAGATCTCTCGATTACTCAGACAAGAGGAAAGGTCCATTGAACCTCACAAAGAACCGTTGGAAACGGTAAACTTGGGTTCGGAAGAAGAGAGAAAAGAAATCAGGATTGGGGCACTGCTCAATCCAACTGTCAAAGAAAGTTTGATAAAGCTTCTCAAAGAATTCCCCGATGTATTCGCTTGGTCTTATCAGGATATGCCAGGGTTGGATACCAGCATCGTGGAACATCACTTACCGCTAAGATCGGAATGTCCGCCAGTAAAGCAAAGGTTGAGACGCACTCACCCGGACATGGCCATCAAAATCAAAGAGGAGGTACAGAAACAGATTGACGCGGGCTTCCTTGCTACATCTGAATATCCTCAATGGTTAGCCAACATCGTACCCGTTCCCAAAAAGGATGGAAAGGTCAGAATGTGTGTTGATTACAGAGATCTAAACAAGGCAAGTCCAAAGGATGACCTTCCTTTACCACACATTGACATGCTGGTTGACAGCACAGCAAAGTTCAAAGTATTCTCCTTCATGGATGGATTCTCGGGCTATAACCAGATCAAAATGGCGCCGAAAGACATGGAGAAAACTTCATTCATTACCCCATGGGGCCCCTTTTGTTACAAGGTAATGCCGTTCGGTTTGAAGAATGCCGGGGAAACCTATCAAAGGGCCATGACTACTCTGTCTCATGACATGATACACAAGGAAATCGAAGTGTATGTCGATGATATGATTGCAAAATCAAAAACAGAGAGTGAGCACGTTGAACATCTGTCAAAATTGTTCGAACGTCTAAGAAAATTCAAGCTCCGCTTGAATCCCAACAAGTGCACCTTCGGTGTCCGTTCAGGGAAACTCTTAGGGTTCATCGTCAGCCAGAAAGGAATTGAGGTTGATCCTGACAAGGTCAAGGCCATTCAAGAAATGCCTTCTCCAAAAACTGAAAAACAAGTCAGAGGATTCCTGAGACGTTTGAACTACATCTCCAGATTCATATTCCTCATGACCGCGACATGCGCGCCGATCTTCAAGTTACTCAAAAAGAACCAGGATTGCGTTTGGTCAGAAGATTGCCAAACCGCCTTCAACAGTATCAAGGAATATCTGTTGAATCCTCCGATTCTATCACCTCCAGTGGAAGGAAGACCACTGATCATTTACCTCACAGTCCTAGAGGACTCAATGGGATGTGTACTTGGCCAACAAGACGAAACTAAAAGGAAAGAGTCTGCCATCTACTATCTAAGCAAGAAAATCACCGACTGCGAGACTCGGTACACGATGCTTGAGAAAACTTGTTGCGCTTTGGCTTGGGCAGCCAAACATCTTCGCCAGTACATGATTCGTCATACTACTTAGTTGGTCTCCAAAATGGATCCAATCAAGTACGTTTTCGAAAAACCTGCTCTCACAGGAAGAATTGCCCGTTGGCAGATACTGTTATCAGAATATGACATAGAGTACCACGCTCAGAAAGCCGTTAAAGGAAGTATTTTAGCCGATCATTTAGCTCATCAACCGATTGACAATCAAGAATCAATCGGGTTTGACTTCCCAGACGAAGATGTCATGTATCTAAAAATGAAAGATTGCGATGAACCGCTACCCAGTGAAGGGCCAGAACCAGGTTCCCAGTGGGGACTTATCTTTGACGGAGCTGTCAATCATTACGGAAACGAAATTGGGGCTACCCCTTTCTCTCTAGTGTATGGCATGGAAGCAGTGCTCCCCATAGAAGTAGAGATCCCATCAATCCGGGTATTAATGGAAGCGAAGCTCACCGAAGCTGAATGGTGTCAAAACCGACACGACGAACTGAATCTGATTGAAGAAAAGAGAATCACGGCACTATGCCACGGTCAGTTGTATCAGCAAAGAATGAAAAGGGCGTTCGACAAAAAGGTCCGACCTCGTATCTTCAGAAAAGGAGACCTCGTGCTCAAGAAGATACAATCGTTTCTCATTGACTCTCGGGGCAAATGGACCCCAAATTATGATGGCCCCTATGTGGTCACGAAAGCTTTCTCAGGCGGCGCCTTGAGACTTGCAACCATGGACGGAGAGGAATTTGCCTACCCCACGAATGTTGATGTAGTCAAGAAATACTTCGCCTAAACTAAAAAAAAAAAAGTCTCGGTGGATTGAAAACCCGAAAGGGCGGTCCAGGCAAAAGTTAGAGACATGAAAAAAATCATCCCGGTGGATTGGAAACATCGTAGTACAATCCAGGCAAAAATTAGGGATAATGGCAAGTAACTATGTTCAACAGAGGCAAGTCCCTCAGCAGCAGTTACAACATCCATCGGAGAAAAACTCCAGTCAAGGTCATCTTCGACAGAAGCTCAGGATGTCCCGAATTCAAAGTTGGTATAAGGATAGTGGTCGTTATGTTTCAACGTAGCCCTTTTCCCTGTAAATTACCATTTTCAAACTTTGTAAATACTCTTTGGAATCACGCGTTTGGCTGATCTCCATCTTATCAATAAAATTTGGGCCCTTGTGCTTTTGTTTGTAATTCTTATTTGTTTTAGCTTTACAGAACGACGTTGTTAACATGATTAACGATTCTTGAAATAAAACAAAAATGAATTTACTTGTTAAAACTTTTTCTGCTTTTTAATAAAGATGGCAATTTCTTTTGACTGTTGAACATCGAAAGAACATCAATCGCGTCTCCAAAGGTGTTCGAACCTCAAAGTGCAGAATTAAAGTACTCCTTCTAAACCAGTACGCCTGAATGAAGGATCAATAATGTCAGAGACCATGTTCCATCTGACATCTTCGGCTGAGTTCTCATCTCCTAAGCCCGACCAGCGTCGCCCCCAACAGGGACCGTTTCTCCTAAGCAAGGCAGAATTGCTATCTTGAACCAGCGATATTTCTACACGCCCTGCGGTGGCCGAGTATCCAATCGTGTTCATCCCTTAGTCTGTATGTTGCGTCAGTTTTGTCCGCATATACATATATACATCATGCATTATTGATTTGCATTCACATTCATATTGCATCACTATCACTCTAGTCGTTCTATCCCCTAGTGATAAGTCCTTTCAATCGAGTTGTCAGACCTTTCCTCATTAGGAAGTGAATCATCTAAGCAATCTCTCTCCCGTTTATCTCTGGATTAGAGACGGTCCTTGACCACTTTGATAACTTGAACCTCTGAGAAACAAGAAAACTTTCAACAAATGTCGCTCTTCGCCATCGAAGACGATATCCTTGCTTTCCCGGATTAAGGAAAATCCCCAGAGAAAGCCTCTTAATCAGAGATTCGGCGGTACGGCAGTTTTTCTCCGAAAAAACCACTGATGAAAAGGTCATCGGCACCTCAAAATTGGATCCCATCATATGGCGTTTCTCCGGAAAGATCCCGAGAAAAGTATGATGTAAGCCCTCAAACGAAAACAGTATCTCAAAAGACTCGCTTTCCCCAGTAGAATCGACAAATGGCGTCTCCAAAATAGAGAAGTTTGTGTACCTCTACAATTCAGACGAATGGGTTCCCCAGCAAGTCTGACATCAAATCTTTTCCCACTCAAATGACATCTCCCCAGGAAAATTCGGCGAGAAGTTTGAGGAAAACCGTTACTAACAGCGTTCCTTGTCAAGAAAGTTTATTGACAAAAGAAACTGAGACCAGTTCCTTGGTAGGAAACCAGGATCGAGGGGAAGTTTATTTCAAAAGAAACCGAGACCAGTTCCTTGGTAGGAAACCAGGATCGAGGGGAAGTTTATATCAGAAACCGAGACCAGATCCTTGGTAGGAAACCAGGATCGAGGGGAAGTTTACATTAGAAACTAAGACCAGTTCCTTGGTAGGAAACCAGGATCGAGGGGAAGTTTATTTCAGCAACTAAGACCAGTTCCTTGGTAGGAAACCAGGATCGAGGGGAAGTTTATTTCAAAAAAAAACTGAGACCAGCTCCTTGGCTGAAGACCAGGATCGAGGGGAAGTTTACCTTTTCTAAGCATCATCGCTTAGCTAAAGAAGATGAATGCGTAAGCTACCATTCATAACCACCATCAAAATTTCGGGTATTCCGATATTTAATCCTCTTGCACCCCGAATGCCCGAATACCTTCGTCATTCACACCTTCGGGCCCAAGAAGATTAAATAGGGGCATCTGTCATACCCCAAATTTTGACCACTAAGATTTCCCATCATTGTGCAAATCATCAGCACAATATGGATGTACCTTTGTACCTCATTAGTCTCCCCAAAGGTGGGTGAGCATTCACTACAATCATGATTTAGGGTTTCAAGCCCTCGCAGAGCTCTTAGACAAAGGATCAATCAAGGAATGACATGATCTTCAACTTGTCTAGCCTCTCAAATATCCACAATGGATCAAGAGGACTCCCACTTCAAGGATTAAGCACAAGTTTGCTCCCTTCTAGGTGGATCAAGCCTCAGGATCGCCAGTGTCACCAAATTAGGGTTTGGTCGACTAGGGCCTCCAGATGGAAATTTTCCTCTGGGCATGAGCCAATGCTTCAAAGCATAACCTAAAATTCTCCATGAAACATCATAAACCCCATCATCAAGTCAATTTAGCCTCAGGGGATGCATACATCAAAAATCAGGAATTTGGGTTTCTTGACCTAATTCACCCCTAAGTTGACTTTTGGGACAAATCATGAGCCAAGACCTCAAGACATGATTTGAGGGTCTCCAAAATACCACGTTGATCCATTTATAACAATGGATTGACCCAAGAAGCTTGAGCAACAAGTTTCATTTTCATCTGAACCACAGTTAGGGTTTCGCGAGAAAAGTCAACTGTAGCTTTGACTTTTGACCAGGACATGCTCCCAAGCCGTGGGACACGATTAAATACACCCTATAACACCCATGGAACATGTCCATCAATTTTGATTTAGGTCAAGGACATGATTTCCTGAAGAATCGCACAGTTTGGAATTCATCTGATAAAAAGTCAACTGTGCACAAAAGTCAAACTTTGACTTTTTGAGATTTTTCATAAAAATGGTTTTTTAACCCTAAAATGATGTTAATGTGTGATTGGAATCATCATTCATCAAGAAAAATCAAAGAAAGTGGGATAACTTGTAAAAGGGGTAACCATAAAAACTTAGAAATTTTTCTAAGTTATGAAAAAAAGTGGCAAGGGTACCAACTTTGGAGGATCATAACTCCTAAACCACAAATCCATTTTTCTCCATCTAAAGCTTGATTTGTAGCCCTCATTACCCTCTACAAAAACTTCAACTAGACCTAAGTCCAATTCATTAAGGATTTTGAGTTATGCTTGGATCAAAATGGCTAAAAAGTTAAAATTGACATTTTTCAGCACAATGTCCCAACTTCAAGGCTGTTTTTCTCCATGATCCAAGTTGAACCAGGTCTAATGTTTAACATCAAAGTTGAAGTACGTCATCTAAGCTTTTCGAAAAGTCCTAGAATGTCCATGTAGCATACTCGAACAAGGAGTTATGGATCGTACAAAAGGCCTTGCTGAAGCTGAATTTTACAAGGCAGATTTGCACATTTTTTGTGCCACACGAATTTTCAAGCCTTGTCATCAGTTTGGACACATCTAAGGATCAAATCTAAGTGGGATGACCTGATCCATGAACCTCCCAAGTCCAAGGAACAAAGAAAAGCATGTCAAAGCCTAGAAATCCCTAAAAGAGGGACAAAACTCCAATTTTGGTTTGGAGCATTTAATGGATGCTTAGAGGTGGCATGTACTGAGCCATTCTCATCTGAAATTAGTCAAGACTTATCCAAGACCAAGGGAACCAGCAGCCTGTGCCCTAACCTCTAGTCAATGGCTAGAGGAGACTTGCATTTCCATTGGCCAACATGGAACAAACACCTGCTGCAGTTGCCATTCACTGTGGATCCCAAAACAAACTTGCTCTACTATAAATAGAGCTCGTTTGTGCTCAGTTTGAGTACACCAAAGCCATCAAACAGATGTTTTCCTCAAATTCTCTCTTTCACTCCAAAATGCCTTCATTAGTAAGGAAATTATGAGTTTTTGAGCTAGAGAGCAATTCCACTCAAACTAATCACACACACACCTCATATATATCATATGTAAGCTGTACAAACCATCAAAAGTGACCTGTAATCACAACATCACAAAGTCACCTCTCAAAACCTCAGAATGACACTTTTTTGCATTTTTCAAGCCATGTCTTGATTCAGTCACTTTCCAAGCCAGATAAAACCTCAAACACACTCTAAATATCATCCTTGAACTATCCCAAATGGTGCCACACATCTGGAACACCATTTGAGAGAGTTGGCATTTTGGCCGTTTTTTACCATTTCGCGAGAAAGTGCACAAACTTGTTCCAGAGGTTTCCAGCTGATTCCAACCATCCTAAAAGCTTCTAAGAGGTCATTTGAGGTTGTCCAAAGCTTCAAATCATTTCTGGAACAAAGCACTTGGAAGGTTGCCCAAAATCTCCAAAAAAGAGGTAAAATCCACAACTTGAATTCTTTGAATCATGCTTTCCTTTGTTGTCCACATACATGCATCATATTGAACAATTCTTGAGGTAAAAATGTAGTCCTTAATGTGTATGTTGTGATCCTCCCACTGTTTACATTTTGACATGTTTTTATGTGGAATTTTGGTTGTTTTGAAACCATGTACAGTTCTGTCTTATTTTCATTGGTGTATTCTATACATTAAGTTTTAGTTTGCATGAGTAACACCATTGGATTCCTTGCGAAAAATCAGTCAAGATAGGTTTTTACGGATTTTAATTCCGATGAAAATTGAGAGAGTTACGCGCGTTGGAAATTTTACGCGAAACGGCATCGAATTAACGATAGCGGTTCTGTTTTTTCCGCTTTGTACAGTGAGTTTCTGAGTGCGTGAATAATGCCATTGGATTCCTTGCGAAAAATCGGTAAAGATAGGTTTTTACGGATTTCAATTCCGATGAAAATTGAGAGAGTTACGCGCGTTGGAAATTTTACGCGAAACGGCGTCGAATTAACGATAGCGGTTCTTTTTTTTCGCTTTGTACAGTGAGTTTCCGAGTACGTGAATAACACCATTGGATTCCTTGCAAAAAATCGGTCAAGATAGGTTTTTACGGATTTCAATTCCGATGAAAATTGAGAGAGTTACGCGCGTTGGAAATTTTACGTGAAACGGCGTCGAAAACAACGATAGCAGTTTTTGTTTTTTAATTTCTGCATTTTGTACGTCGATTTTCCGTGTGCGTGAGTAACACCATTGGATTCCTTGCGAAAAAGCGGTCAAGATAGGCTCTTGCGGATCTTGATTCGGTTAAAAATCGAGAAAGTTACGCGCGTTGGAAATTTTACGCGAAACGATGTTTTTACACACAGCAGCTCTGGTTTTTTATCGCTGCGTTTTGTACGTTGAGTTTCGGCATGCGTGAGTGATACCATTGGATTCCTTGCGAAAAATAGGTCAGGATAGGCTTTTGCGGATCTTGATTCGGTTAAAAATCGAGAGAGTTACGCGTGTTTGAAATTCAACGCGGAACGATGTTTTTAATCGATAGCAGTTTTTGTTTTTTAATTTCTACGTTGTATACGTCGATTTTCCGCGTGCGTGAGTAATACCATCGGATTCCTTGCGAAAAATCGGTCAGGTAGGTACTTCCGTATTTTGATTCCGATAAAAATCGAGAGAGTTACGCGTGTTGGAAATTCGGCGCGGAACAATATTTTTTAATCGATAGCAGTTTTTTCTGCGTTTTATACGTTGATTTTCCATGTGCGTGAGTAATACCATCGGATTCCTTGCGAAAAATTGGTCAGGTAGGTACTTCCGGATTTTGATTCCGATAAAAATTGAGAGAGTTATGAGTGTTTGAAATTTGATAAAAACGTGTTGAAAATTAAAGTTTCGGTACTCGTTTTTACCCCAAAAAAATGTCGGAGATGATATTTTGATATCTTTCCTCTTTTTCTTACTTTTTATTTTCAAAACTCAACCAATTTTTTTCACATAGCAAAAAATCATCATTTTCCAATTCGTACCCCATAATATTTTAATCTAAAAAAATCACAAAAAAAATATTATTTTTAATATATTTAAAAATAGTGTTTTAAATTGTTTTAAATGCTTTTAAAATGATTTCTTTTTTTTCTTGATTTTTAAAACCAAAATGATTTTAAATATTTATGTTGATAAAATATTTTTTTTTCATAAACTTTAATCATTATTTAATGATTTTATTTGATATTTTTATCATTTTTTACTTAATTTTTTTTGGAAAAATGCCTAAAAAATGAAATTGGGGTTTTCTTGGATTTTCACCCTAACAAATCTTTTTCGAACTCTTTGGGCCTCTAATAGAGTGTAAGACCCAATCCTTTTTTGACCAAATCATTTTTGGGCCTCATTCATTGTATAAGCCCCGATACCGTCAAAAACAAACGGCGCGATCGTCGCCTTTTTAAGAAATAACCTTGGGCCTCTCCTCGAGCTATAAGACTCATTCAAAACTTTTTGGGCCTCTATTAGAGTGTAAGACCCAATCCCCTTTTAACCAAAACAATTTTGGGCCTCACTTATTGTATAAGTCCCTCTGCGTTAAAAGAAAACTTCGGCGCGATCGCCATTTTCAAACGAAAATCAATTGGGCTTCTCTTTGAGCTGTAAGTCTCATTTCTTTTCATTTTTAAACACTTGGGCCTCTATTAGAGTGTAAGACCCAACCCTTTTTTAACGAAACAATTTTGGGCCTCAGCTATTGTATAAGTCCCGATACGTTAAAAATCTCGGCGCGATCGCCATTTTCAAACTGTAAATATTTTGGGCCTCTCCCTGAGTTGTAAGCCCCATCTTTTGTACAAAAATACACTTTGGGCCTCTAATAGAGTGTAAGACCCAACCCCTCTTTTTTATATTTTCTTATTATTTTTTAATAATTTGGAAAATTAATAACTCCTTCAATTTTGATTATTTTTTATTGGTTCTTTTTCTGAAAAATCACAAAAATAGTAAAATATTTTATTCTACAAAAAAATCAAATTTATATTATTTATTTAATATAGTTAATATTTTTGTGAATAAATTCATTTTTAATTATTTTTAAGCATTTTAAAAGTGAATATTCATCTTGAAAATAAAGACTATGGGCCTCCCCTCGTGTTGTAAGCCCCATTTCTTTTCTTTAAACTCTTTGGGCCTCTAATAGAGTGTAAGACCCAATCCCTTTGTAAATACAAAAATTTTGGGCCTGAGTCACTTGTATAAGTCCCACGGTGCTTACAAAACCTCGGCGCGATCGTCGCCCATTTTTAAAATTAACCATTGGCCCTACCCTCGAGTAGTAAGACCCATTTCTTTTCTTAAAAACTCACTTGGACCTCTAATAGAGTGTAAGACCCATCCCTTTGTACAGAAAACCTTTCTTGGGCCTCAGTCACTTGTATAAGTCCATCTGTATAAATTCAACAGTGCGCTCACTGATAAAACCCTGGGTCTCTCCTTGAGCTGTAAGCCCCAAATCTTTCTTTTTCAAAGCACTTTCTCCTTTGATTTTGAATATACTGTTGTTTTCAATTTTTCTTTGTTGAACAACTAACCAAACAACATGGAAGCTCTACAACCGAGTAAGTGTTTACCCGCTTTCATTTATCGCTTTCATATGTATATAACTGTATTGTGGGGCTGTTTCACTGTAAGTCTCCTTTCACAAACTCATATATATATATAACTGTATTGTGGGGCTGTTTCGCTGTAAGTCTTCTTTCATAAACTCATATCAACTGTGTAATAATAGTATAGATATTTAGAGTTTCCCCGGAAACTACGTCTAGAACTAGGTGACACCGTTTAGTTTATTCGTAGAAATAGACAACTAGATCCCCAATAGGATCACCAGATACAGTCTTCTCTTCGGCTGTCCTCATTAGGAATTGTCAAGAAACTCTACTCCCCAAGATGAATGTCTTCTCCGTGAATGGCATCTTTGAGTTTCTTCCAAATTCTCGAACTTTCCTGACTTGATCTATTCCTTGTGAATAGCTTGCCTTGAATTTCTCGGGGTTTGGGGACCCACGGGCTTCCTAAAAGCATCGGCCTCCTCTTGGGCATCGTACAAGGACCCACGGGCTTCTTAAAAGCAACCCCGCCTCCTCTTGGGCTTCATACAAGGACCCTACGGCTTCTTAGAAGTATTCACAGCCTCCTCTTAGGCTTCGTATAATGATCTCTTCCTTCGGGAATGATAGCCTACTCTTGGGCTTAGTACAAGGACCCGTCGGCTTCTTAAAAGTTTCCAGCCTCCTCTTGGGCTTCGTACAAATTGTCCCGACGACCTCCTAGAGGTATAGGAACAGAACCTAGTCATTCTCATAGAACAGTCCTTTCATAGAGTCTACTATTGTTTCTCAAAGCATAGTACAAAAGATAAAACTCTAGACACGGACAGTCTAACTTCCTTGAGTCTCAAAGACATTCTCAAGTGACCCCTTCGTTAAATAGGAAGGAAACCTGTAGACTCAGACAGTCTCAATACCCTTCGGATTTCCCGCTTCCTTAAAGAACAGGAATAACCCGGATCCTCAAATCAAATCCCTGAGTACAGTGTTGCTCATATAAGAACTGATTTTCTCTTTAAAATCAGTATACTGGACCCGTCACTTAACTGAAACAGTTACCACAACCTCCTCTTGGGCTTTGTTCAATGATTCTTCCCAGCAAAGCAAACGTTTAGCCTCTATCTCGGGCTTCGTACGAGATACCAAAATTCTCCCCAGCGAAGTCAAACAATGTTTAGCCTCTCTCTCGGGCTTTGTACGAGACACATAAGAGACTCCCTCGTTGAGTCAATTACCCCTTTCGCCTCCATCTCGGGCTTTATACGAGATACAAAAAGGTTCTTATTAAGCCAAACAAATTTTAGCCTCCATCTCGGGCTTCGTACGAGATACAAAGACTCTCTTGTTGAGTCAAACCTTTTAGCCTCCATCTCGGGCTTCGTACGAGATACGAAAAACACTCTCTTGTTGAGTATAAAAGATTCTCTTGTTGAGTCAAACTTTTAGCCTCCATCTCGGGCTTCGTACGAGATACAAAAACACTCTCTTGTTTAGTATAAAAGATTCTCCTATTGAGTCAACCCTTTTAGCCTCTATCTCGGGCTTCGTACGAGACACATAAAAACTCCCTCTTGTTGGACCAATAGCCTCCTCTTAGGCTTTGTATAAGAAAACCACTGGTTGATCCAATCAACCTTTTAGCAGCAAAGCTGTGCCTCGTTCACAGTACACAAACATCAAAAACTCTTTTCCCTTCATCTAATCGCTGTAAGCGGCAAGCCTCTGGATCATCTACATCCATGCCACTGTCCCTCTTTTAGCATGATAAATTCCTAAGGAAAGATAGCATTGCTCTACACTGAGTTAAAGTCTTCTCCTTCAGGTTAAAATCCCCTTTAAAGGAAATTATGGCATTGCTAGGATCCGCGTATCCCGGTTAAAGTAATCCTCCTTTATAACCAGTCACCCAACAGTTGTGACAGACAAACCCTTCTTTAGAGATGACAAATTCTCTCTAAAGCCGAGGTCCTTCAGCTTCATGTCTTGGGCTTTGAACAAGACACAAATAGACCTTCAGCTTCACATCTTGGGCTTTGAACAAGATACAAATCACCTTTCGCTTCACGTCTTGGGCTTTGAACAAGACACCAAAACACCCATTTCCTCCCATAGAATAGGAGGAACTACGAATGCTCTGATTTCCCTGTTTCGGTAAACGGGAATACGTAGGCATAAGATCGAAAGAAAAGATCTTAGCGAGCACACTAAACAAAAAACCCAAATCCCATATCTCCATATCAAAAGCAGTAATTCAAAAAGCATCAGTCCTAACATCCTAATCCTTGTTCCCCGCCAGAAACCTTCTGCCCAGGTAAAAAGAAAGAAAACCGTATTGGCAAAAATACAAATAACCAGTACAAAGGCCCCCCACATTGATAGCATTCGTAACCTAACAGACCGCTATTTAAACTCAGTATGCAAAGCAGGGTTAATTGGAGACATCTATTTCCCTTCCTTATTCAGCTCACAATAGGATAAAAAATGAATCGACCTGTAGTCAAAGCTCAAACCGCAGAGAGCGACCAGCGCTTAAGAACCGCGTCCAAAATCGCTCGCTACAACAGACAGTCTAGAAAATTTTGGAAAATCGATTCTCTCAAGGCAATATTTTTAAGATCTTCAAGATGATCATACTCAGCTTCATCAAGGTAATTGTTCTGGACTAGGCAGGCGTATGGCCCACAGTAGGGCAAGGCCCAACCCAGTCCAGCTTCTGGCAAGGCCCAATAACGAGGTTCAGCCAAGCTAGCCATTGGGCATAATATAGTCGTTGGGCACGATATAGCCGTTGGGTATAATATAGCCGTTGGGGATGTCCCCCTTACGCGCTTGACAGTTCTCGCGATCAACTGCCCCTCCGAAATCCACGGGGACAGTCGGACCAGGTCAGCGCTAGACCTTCCACCTGGCAATCTCCCATTGGTCAACCAGATATTTTAGCCACATGGGAGACCTTGGCCCCGCGCTGGGGGATTTCTATAAATACCCTCTCACTTGAGAGGGTCAGGTTTTACCAATATCCAATATTCACTAACTCATACCTAAACATTTTGTACTTGCTTTCTCTAGTCTAAAAACTTACTTTGGCATCAGAGTATCTTGCAGGTACACCCACCTTCTCTCCTACAATCATCATCGCTGCCCTACACGGAAGGCCACGAAGATCCATTCTAATCACCCTAGATCAGTGACTTCGTCTGTGAGAAACATCGTTTCCCCGTCTTTTTGAACCAAGATCCCTCATCTTTTAAACCTAAAGACCAAAGCTTACTCTCTAAAATTTCCTCGATCATCATGGCCCCTAACCGAAATGATGATGTCCATCAAGATTCTGTTGTCGCCATCACATTGGATAACGTCGACCACCACAACGCCGGAGCTGCCATTCATGAGACCAACCACAGGGACGGAAAGACTGCGTCTCCTTCCTTCGGCTACGTGAAACCACGCATGCAGACTTTCGGCCACGTCTTCGAGCCCATACCTGTTCCTCAAGACGCTGACCCCAGTACTGCGGCCCTCATCGCCTCTCTCAACAAGTCCAACTACTTGATCTTCCAGCAGGGCAAGAAGATCCACATGCTGGAACATGCCCTTCAAGAGCGACTTCCCTCACAAAGGCCTCGCATTCCATCTCCACGCCCTTGTTCTTCCCCTCAGAAACGTCGGTGAGACAAGTCCCGGAGCATTTCTCTCATCCGGGGACGATCAAAATCAAAAGAACCTGAGCAAAGGTCGCTAGGAGACGACATCGTATCCCTCCTTGGAGATCCAGATGCTCTCCTGTACCGAAGAGCACGAAGCCTTCAGAAAAACATCGTGAAGTTTGTTGTCAACGCAGGCACTCTCCTCGACGCAGCCGAAGTCGTGGGCGCAACCACTCCCCATGCAGGTCATCGAGCACGAGCGACGAGGACAACGTCCATGGACCTCTATCCCAAGAGATCATGGACACCCGTATCCCTCGCGGGCTGGAGAAGCCTCCCCCTCTAGCTCTCTATGATGGCACCACGAATCCTGGCGACCACATAGAAAACATTAAAGCTATGCTCCATTATCACAACGTGAGCAGAGCCATCAAATGCAGGTTGTTCCCTATCACCCTCAGAAAGGGAGCCATGACCTGGTATAAGAGTCTTCCCCAAGGCTCAGTCACCTCGTGGAAGGATCTGAAGAACCAGTTCATCCAACACTTCACTACTTCCAGACGTCATCCCAAGTCGGAAGCCACTCTCGAAGGCATTATTCAGGGTAAGGACGAGCCCCTGTGTGCCTATATTGAGAGATTCAACAAGGAAGTTGTATAGGTTCACACAATGGGCCACATGAAGAAATACCTCCTCGAGAAGGGGCTGAGGCCAAAAAGTGAGTTCCGCAAAGTAGTAGGCATTAAAACACCTCGTACCCTCGCCGAACTCCTCCGTAAGGCCCAAGCTTATATACAATACGAGGAAAAAAAGCCGTCTACAAGGCCCGGGATTCAAGGGATCAGGAGAATTCCAAGGCAACAAAGAGGGACGACTCAGAGGCTCCCCTACACGACAAGGAGAGACGATCGTCCTCGCGAGTATAAGGGACCTGTTGGTCGCTTCACAGAGTACACCTTGCTAACAGCTCCCCGCCAGCACATTCTCTCCAAATGCATTAACATAGAGTTTAAGCAAGGGGTGTCCGTTTCCCCAAACCAACAATGTCGAAGGGCAACACGGACAAGAGAAAATACTGCCGCTTCCATCGTAGTCAAGGCCACGTGACCGAAGATTGCGTTCATCTGAAGGACGCCATCGAGATCCTCATCAAGGAGGGTTACCTGAAAGAGTACACGAAGAAGGGAGAAGCTTATCGGCGAGAGACCTCTGAGTCTAAGAAGGAAACAGAAGCTTCACCATCCAGTTCTCCCCCGCAAGTTGCCATGTCTGTCACACGGCCAGAGGACTTCTTCGTCCCTGACTACCTCGAGGATCTTCCCTAGTTTGCCGCACACAGCTCCTGGGAAACCTTCCCCACTGCGATGGTCATCTCCTGTGGTGGATACAATGAGCTCACAGTAGGGTCGGTCAAAAGGAAGTTCGGCCAGTTGATCGATTGCAGCCCTGACCGACTGTCCACGCTCGAGAAATTCTGAGGACGTTCTCAGCCCATCACGTTCTATCAAGAAGAACTGCTTAGAGGCTCCCCGAACTCACACATCCCTCTGCTCATCAGGGCCAGACTAGCTAGCACAGATGTCCGACGAATCCTGGTCGACCAGGGCAGTTCGGTGGACATTATGTACACCAGTTTGTTCCACGCTCTGAATCTCAACCAGAAGAATTTGTCTCCGTACGTAGGATCAGACCTGCAAGGATTCAACGGGGCTACCGCTAGGCCCTAGGGGTACGTGGAGCTCCCAGTCACATTCGGGGAGGAGGAGGCCTCCAAGACGATCAAAACACAATTCCTGGTCATTGACTATCCATCGTTGTACCAGTGTATTTTGGGGAGACCAACCCTCGCGCAGCCGATCGCCGTTCCTTCAATAATTCATCTCAAGATGAAATATTACACGGAAAAGGGTCACGTCGCCACTTTGCATGAAGATATAGAGGCTGCAAGGAGATGCTTTGAAGTAGCTACTAGATGGCAAAGCTCGATTGGCACAGCACCAAAAGCCGTCAAACGCGCAAGAGACGGAGATCTTCCCAACGAAGAAAGCCAGCCTGACAAAAAACCAGCTCTCCCGGTGTACACCATCGACCTCGACAATCGAATCTCTGAAGAAGGCGAGGAGTACAACAATGAAGGCACTCCAGCAGTGACGGACAGCTCCCCTGCATCAACCATCATACATTCTATACCAGATGGGGAGTTCGAAGTGATCACCCTCGGAGACGACCCCGACAGAGGAGTCAAGATAGACGCAGGACTACCCGAAGAGGTGAAAAAACAGCTGAAGACATGCCTGAGAGACAACGCCGACTTATTTGTTTGGAGCGCCGCGGACATGCCCGACCTCGACCCTGAAATTGCGTGTCATCAACTCACCATCGATCCAACAGCTTGAGCGGTAGTGCAGCGCAGATGCAAACAGTCCGACGAAAAGGCACAAGCTACCGAGAAACTTGTAAAAGACCTCTTAGAGGCGAAATTTATATCGGAGGCCAGGTATACAACCTGGTTGTCCAATATTGTACTAGTCAAAAAACATAATGGAAAGTGGAGGATGTGCATTGATTACACTGATCTCAATCGGGATTGCTTGAAAGACGTTTATCCTTTGCCTAGCATTGATAAGTTGGTAGATAATTTCGCAGGTTTCAAACTCTTGTCCTTCATGGACGCCTACTCGGGATACAACCAAATTCCAATGGCCGAAAAGGACAAGAGATATACCACTTTCATGATCTCATCGGGGAACTATTACTACAACGTAATGCCCTTCGGTCTGAAAAACGCTGGGGCCACGTACCAGCGCATAATGAACAAAGTCTTTCGATTAGAAATCGGAGACATGCTCGAAGTATATATGGACAATATGATCATGAAATCCCAAGAGGAATCCGATCATACGATCCACTTGCAAAAGGTCTTCGACCAAGCGAGGAAATGCAAAATGCGATTTAACTAGGAAAAATGCACCTTCGGCATACGGGCAGGGAAATTCCTTGGCTTCTACCTCACCGAGAGAGGGATCGAGGCCAACCCAGACAAATGTCAAGCGTTCGCGGAATTCCCCACGCCGAAGTCAAAGAAATCCATACATTCCCTCAACGGGATGCTCGCCTCACTATCGCACTTCGTGGCCAAGTCTGCCCAACACACTCTGCTCTTCTTCAAGCTTCTACGGAAAGAGGCAACATTCGAATGAATAGGGGAATGCGAGCAGGCTCTGCTCCACCTCAAACGAGCCTTGTCTGAACCTCCAGTTCTGTCACGACCAGACAGCGGGGAGAGGTTGTACCTATATCTCTCCGTCACCAGCGAGGCCATTAGTGTCGTCCACATTCGAGAAACCCTCGAAGGGCAGAAGCCAATATACTTCACCAGCAAGGCCTTGCAAGGGCCAAAACTTCGATACCAACAGATCGAAAAAGTTGCCCTGGCCCTCATCAACGCTGCGAGAAGATTAAAACACTACTTCCTAGCCCACACGATAGTGGTGCGAACATACCAGTCCATAAGACAACTGCTTAGCCGGCCAGACATGGTCGGCAGAATGCTCAAATGGTCTTTGGAGCTATAAGAATTTGACATCCATTACAAAATCAGGAAGGCCCTCAAGGCACAAGTCCTGGTCGATTTCGTGGCATGAATGACGCCTCCAGCGTCCCCATCAAGCAGAGCACAAAAATGGACCATATTCATCGACGGAGCTTCCAGATCCACGGGTAGTGGTGCAGACATCATCCTCGAGAATGAAGAAAGGATCTTAATCGAATTATCATTAGTCTTATCCTTCCCCACCTCGTACAATTAGGCCAAGTAAGAAGCATTCCTTGCGGGCTTACGGTTGGCCGAGGACCTGGGCGCTAAGGAAGTAAAGGTCTTCACATATTCCCAGCTCGTGGCATCCCAAGTATGAGGAGAGTATCAAGCCAAAAATGATCATCTCGTAGAATACATAACGCTGGTCAAAGAGAAGTTAGCTAGGTTCGACGCGTGGGAAGTCCAGCACATCCCCCGCGAGCAAAACACTCGGGCAGATATCCTGTCAAAATTGGCCAGCACCAGAAAGAAAGGTAGCAATAAGTCTGTCATACAAGAGATACTTCCCCGCCCAAGTATCGAAAAGCCATCAAGGTTGCTCGACGTCCACGCCATTGGCAACTGCAGCCGTTGGATGACCCCGGTATACAACTACCTCGCCTCAGGGGAGTTGCCTGAAGACAGTAAGGAGGATAACATAACTAAGCGAAGGGCCTGCTCATACGTATTGGTCGATGACAAGCTCTACCTACGAGGATTCTCTATTCCCCTCCTAAAATGTGTTGAGGAGGACAAGGTCCCTGACGTTCTCCAGGAAATTCACGACGGGATCAACGCACAACATTTGGGAGGGAGATCCTTGGCACGAAAGGCCCTCCGAGCAGGATACTACTGGCAGACCATACAACACGACGCTAAGGAGCATGTAACAAAATGTGACGGATGCCAACGCCACGGGGACATGCACTTGGCACCCCCTAACGAGTTGAAGACTTTGTCCTCCCCATGGCCCTTCGCCTGATGAGGGATGGACATCCTCAACCCCTTCACAATGGGGTCCTATCAGAACAAATTTCTGATCGTGGCCGTCGATTACTTTACAAAATGGATCAAATCCGAAGCTCTCGCCAAGATCACAGCCTTCAACATACTTCATTTTTACAAAATAAATGCCCTCGCACGATTCGGGGTACCCCAGGCCCTTGTAACCGACAACGGGACCCAATTTACGGACATGAAGTTTCAAGACTTCGTCGCCAAATTAGGCACAAAACAACACTTCACATCCGTCGAACATCCCCAGACTAACGGGAAAGCAGAGGCCGAAAATAGGGTAATCCTTCGAGGTCTGAAATGAAGGCTAGGCTAAGTCAAAAAGAGATAGGTCGAGGAGCTACATAGCATGCTCTGGACCTATAGAACAACCCCACACTCAACCACCGGGGAGACTCCCTTCAGACTAGCGTACGAAACCGAGGCAGTAATCCCGGTGGAGATCAGGGAACCTTCCAGGCGAACTGAAGCTCCTCTCGACGAAGAGCTCAACGATGAAGCTTTAAGAGAAGAACTCGACCTGGTCGAAAAAATCCGATCAGGGGCAGCTCTCCGCGAAGCCTCACTAAAACAAAAAATAACTCTGCTCCACGATGCCAAAGTCATAATGCGTGACTTCCAAGTTGGCAGCCTTGTCCTACGCAGAAATAAAAAAGATTCGCGCGAGGGCAACCTGGCCGCAAATTGGGAAGAACCATACATGGTCAAAGAAAAACAGGCACCGACGCCTACTACCTCGAACGGCTGGACGGAGAACCATTTGCTCGACCATGGAATGCTAAAAAGCTCAAACAATATTACAGTTAGGACCAACAATCAGTCAGGACTAACTACTGACAAGCTCCCCCCGCTTCTGAGAGGTTACTCGGCCACGGGAGTGTGCCCTAGTGCAAGCACAATCCTTAAAATTACAATGAAGGCAAGTTTCTGCTCATGGGACGAGCAGACTCTGTGCCCAATGGGGATACCTCAATCGAGCTCTGCCGTTGTCGTACCAGCGTGGCAGGACGCCCAGCTCACGATGGGAATATTCTAAGCCTTGTGCGATTAGGACCTCGACCGAGATCCTAGTCCCACGACTGGTGAAACCACTTCGTCTCCTCGACGAGTTCCCCAAACTGTCAAGCATCAAAACGAGTCGAGTAAACTCCTACATCTATCGAGCACAATTCGCAAATATTAACAAAGCACAAAATAAGGTGCAAGACATATAATGTCGAATACAAATATATATAAGTACGGCCACAAGGCCGAAAAGTTGTCAAAATATATTACAAACATTGGCTAAGCCTAATCATCAATTACAATCAAAATGGTCGTCAATAACTTGGTTCAGAACTCCCATTCCCTCGGTTACCAGCTGGACGTCAGAATTCAAGGCCTTCATCTGCTCCATCGTAGCATTGAACCCGAACTCAGCCGCTCCCAGGTTATCTTGCTCGAGGATGCGGATTCTCTCAATTAAGTTTCTCCGGGTCTTCAAGGCCTTTTCCTCCTCGGTCTCATCTTGATCGGCCGCCGATGAACCCTCCAGCCCAGCAACCTTCGTCTTTAGAGTTGCATTCTCCTCTTTCACCCTTTTCATCTCTTCCGTCATGTCGTTCATGTCCTTCAAGAGTTCGACCTTGGCCTCGTAATTTCCCTGGAGGGTCGTCAGTTTGTTGAATAGCTCCGCAGTTTCTAGCTCAAGCTCGGTTTCCCTTGCCTTAACCTTCTTAAACTCCACGATCGAAATTGTCTCCGCGTCCCTATAGGCCAGCGCCGCCTCCAGCACTCTCATCACAGCAGCCGCATCCTGGAACAGGAGTTTCCTCCTCACGTTGGGATCAACAGACAGAATGGCCGACGTATCAAGGTCTGGGACAACAACTGAACCCTCCCCGTCAAAAATATTTCCTTGCAGATAACAGGGTGGCAGCATAAATTTTCCTCCGACAGAGCCGTTCGAACCATCAACCGAGGAAGAGCCGATATCATCCTGCTTCCTTTTCTTCTGAGTGTCTGGGGTAGGAGGATTCGACGTGCTGCCCGGAAAAGAGGTAGATATGCCGACAAACTTTTCCAGCGTCGCTTACTGCTTGGCCGCGCCGACCTTCGGCACCGGCGCCTTCTTGAGATTTTTGGACGTTGCGGACCTGACCAAGAGCTCCCGCATGTTCGAAATTTTCCCTGCATAAATAAAAAAGGATTAGCACATTGCACAAGATATTAATAGTACGGGCAATAGGTTAATCTATACCAATGAGCTCGAACGCGACATCCTCGTTCTCACATTCGAGGAGTGCCTTGGTATTTATATAGCGGGCCGCCCGAGCAGGCTCCCCATCCTCCTCGAACAACACTTTGTTGTCCTTATCCACTACAAAAGCAGGGATAAAACTCTTCACGAATGTCGTCAATGCTCGAAAGGACTTCTTGTCCTTAGTGCTCAGCTGGTCATGCTTAACGAAGAACTGGTCAGTCCTATATCTAAAATGAGCAAACACCCATTCTAGTGGGAATTTTGATATCGTTCTCATTTCTTCTCGACCAACAACCTCCATGGTTTCCATGGTAGCCAGAGATTCCTTGGCCGCCTCTGAGACAGGCTTCACGACCAAGAACCTGTATTTGAAGTTTCGAACAAACTCCGAATATGGCCAAAATAACCTGCTCTGTTGTTTAAATGACACCCAGCTTTGCTTTGGACCAGCCGTGCTCCTCTGAATCTGGAAGATGCAGAAAAAATTCCCACTGTAGCTCCGATCTTTAGATACCGGCACACCAGCTCGAAGGCCCGAATAATGCCAAAGCGTTCGGATGAAGTTGGGCAGGAGACAACTCGAGATGAAAAAAAATTGCCCCTTGAAAATCAGTGAAGGGCAGACGATACCCCGCCTCCATGAAAGCGAATTCGTACATTGGAAATCTCATCCTCGGGTACACCGAACATATCCGGTCATCCTCTGAGGGACAAATCACTTTCCAGCTCGCGGGTGCATCCTCTGCTCGGTCCTCAAGGTAAGGGAACGAACGGGCCTCCTCTTCGGTAAAGGTCGATCTCGTTACCAATGGATCTTGAGAGATCCAGCTAAGATACCCTTCAGCCACCCTAATGTTGGCGTGCTCGACAGGTAGCGCATCCTCCCTGTTAACAGTCCCATCGTCGAGGACGACTCCCTCGTTCCTATCGGCCATTTCACCTGAAAAACAGAGGAAGCAAAAGTGAATTCGACGACAGAGATCAAATCCATCCTTCCACCACAAATCAAGTGAAAGGGCGAGGAATAAATACGAGGATGCCCTCAAACCCTAGTCGACAGTACCGGGACACGGTGAAATCCTCTCCCCCGAAGAACGGGGACGAGTCTCCGCGACTCTACACAGGGCTCATATGCAGACGTCTCTCCTCGATAATTAAAACTTACGCAAAAATCAATTCTAGCATCGAGGAGGCCTAATGTCCGACTACAAACGTGACATACTTCTAACCAAAAACCTACGAAGATCTTCAAGATGCAAAAACATGAAAAAACATTCATCCTAGGTTCATCATGTTCTACAAGATCTTCATGAATTTTCCAGAAAATTCATGTGTTCATCAATGAACGCATGAACTTCAACAGGAAAGTTTATGTGTTCATCAACGAACGCACGAAATTCAACCGAAAAATTCATGCATTCCCAGAAAATCAAGAACTATCCTAAGACTAACAAGCAAGGATGAAGAACTTACTTGAAGATCTGGAGGTTGAAGATGAAGACCTGGAAATAGAATATGAAGGTTGACGGCGACGAGATGAACTCTAACAAAGAGATAAGTTGTCGATCAAAAGAATGTGGGGAGATAAATTTGTGCGAAGTATGCAAATGAATCCCCGTTCCCCCTTTTTTGTAAGCATTTGCTCACATGGGGAAGTGTAAAGGGTAAAAGCCATCATAGCCTAAACCCCTTAGACCTTCACAAAAATTAATTACGCCGTCACACGTGTCAGAAGGGAATCTTCGTTTGGAATTCTCAAGGCTAAAATGTTGCATTCCCCAAGGAAAGTCCTTTCCATCTCTCCGCGAGCATACCCTCCTCGACAGTTCATACAAATCACCTCCTCATCAGGGATGGTCGACACGGAAAACGTCTTTTCTGCGGGCACATCCTCACTAAGCTTGTTCGACACAAAAACGTCCTTTTCGCGAGCACACCCTCGCGTACTAAGGAACTGTCGGGCTCATAAGTCATATGTTGACCACGCTTACCATAGACAAACGAAGGGGCATGTCCCCGAACATTTCCATTCGAAAATAACTACCTCAAAAATCCTCCCCGCGTCGCAACTCTTGCCCCTCGGTCGGCCAACAAGGCTATCTCAAGTCATTACTCTTCACCATAGAGCAAAGACTTAGGGGGCTTTTGTTCTGGACTGGGCAGGCGTATGGCCCACGGTAGGGCAAGGACCAACCCAGTCCAGCTTCTGGCAATGCCCAATAACGAGGTTCAGCCAAGTTATCCGTTGGGCACAATATAGCCGTTGGACATGATATAGCCGTTGGGCACAATATAGCCGTTGGGCACAATATAGCCGTTGGGCACGATATAGCCGTTGGGGCACAATATAGCTGTTGGGGGCGTCCCCCTCACGCGCTTGACAGTTCACGCGACCAACTGCCCCTCCGTAATCCACGGGGACAATTGGACCAGGTCATAAGGTCACGCGCTAGACCTTTCACGTGGCAGTCTCCCATTGGTCGACCAGATATTTCGGTCACATGGGAGACCTTGGCCCCACCCTGGGGGATTTCTATAAATACCATCTCACTTGAGAGGGTCAAGTTTAACTAATATCCAAGATTCACTAACTCATACCTAAATGTTTTGTACTTGCTTTCTCTAGCCCAAAAACTTACTTTGGCATCGGAGTACCTTGCAGGTACACCCCCTCCTCTCCTACAATCATCATCACTGTCCTACACAGAAGGCCACGGAGATCCATTCTGATCACCCCAGGTCACTAACCCTGATGTCTTAACTTACTTTACTAAGCTGGCTTCACTTTGGGAACAAATAGATTCATTCCAACCTACCTACTCGTGGTTGCACTACCATATACCTGTGGCACAACTTCTGATCTGCCAAAATACAAAGAGCAGGATCGTGTTACCAGGTTGAAAAATTGAAATTGAAAAGTAAAAAGTGCTTGAACTTTTTTTAAAAGTGGTTGGATTGTCTCCAAAAATTTGTTTGTTTTATGCCATTAGCTTAATACATTTTTTAATAAAATCCATTAACTTGACTATATCTATTTTATGGGTCATTTAATTGGACGATGGCACCTAACTCTTGGTGGATTTTTCCTTTATCTTACTAGGTCTTCTGCCAAATTCAAAATGTAGTGGTTTGTCAGTGTCATTTTGTTTCCCTTTATCAAACATATAAAATACGACCTTTTGATCATGCTTTTTTATTTACATTTTCTTTTTATCTATGTCAATGGTAATTCTTGCAGTTTGCATAAATGGTTATCCAAGAATCAGAGGAACTTATGGATCTTCCATGATATTCATTATCATAAAATCAACTAGGAAAGACAATTGTTGCAATGCAAAAAATCTTGTGTGTTCAGCGCAATGCGGAAGCACAAGATCGAGATAATTGATAATTAAAGAGAAGCAAGTAAAGTAGCAAGAGAAAAAACACACAAGATTTACGTGAAAAATCTCTCAATGTGAGAAGTAAAAAACCACGGGCGATCACGAGCAATGTTCTATTATATAAAAGAAAGTAGTTCAACAAGTTCTCTTATAATAATGAGGACAGAGAACAATATTTTCTCTTAATATTTTCTCAAAACACTCTCTTAAATGGAACAAGAATTCTCACAAAAATACACGCAAGTGTATGTTACAATGTGTGTTTCTATTATTGTTGTGATGATACCCTAACAAGTGGTATCAGAGCTCTCAGTTGAGAATTTTAAAATGTCTACTAAATTTGACTTTGATAAGTTTGATGGCAAGATTAGCTTTTCTATTTGGCGAGTTCAACTGAGGGTCGTTCTTACTCATAACAGATTAAAGAAAGCTTTAGATGGAAAGACGAAGAAACCAACTTCCATGACCGACGAGCAGTGGGACGAGTTGGATGAAAAACCGCTTTCGTCAAACCAACTTTGCTTGTCTAAGGAGGTTCTCCGCGAAATAGTAAATGAAACAACCGCTGCGGAATTATGGATTAAGTCAGAAACTCTTTACATGACCAAGAACCTTGCAAACAAGCTTCATCTTAAAGAATGTTTATATACCATTTGAATGGTTGAAGGCACTCCTATTCAATCTTATCTCGATGAGTTTAACTCTATTATTTTAGATCTGGAAAATATTGATATCAAAATTGATGATGAAGATAAAGATGTTTTGTTGGTTGTCTCTTTACCTTATATCTACAAACACTTCAAAGAAATCATGTTGTATGGAAATAATGATACCTTGCCTTGAAGATGTTAAATCTAATTTATTGTCCAAAGAAAAATTTGATCTTGAAGTTTATTCTATGGACAAGGGCGAGGGCTTAAGTGTTAGAGGAAGAACTCAAGAAAGAGGGAGTACCAATTACAAAAAATCTAGATCCAAATCCAAGGGACGCAAATCCAACAAATTCTGTCACTATTGCAAGAAACTTGGACACGAGATTTCTGATTATTTTATATTGAAGAAAAAGCAAGAAAAACAAGAAAAAGGGAAAACTCAACAATCCCCTGAAGCTGCCAATATTGAAGCTAATTCTGACGATGACATTACTTTATCTGTTGTCTCTTCTAATAAGAGGAGTAAAACATAATGGATTCTTGATTCTAGATTTACTTTTCATATGTGTCCTTATAAAGATTTGTTTACCACATTTGAATATGTTGATTGTGGTGATGTCTTGATGGGTAATAATGCTCAATGCAAGGTTGAAGGAATAGGTACAGCTCAAATTAAGACTAATGATGGTGTTGTCAGGACTTTGGCTAATGTCCGATATATACCTGGTTGAAGCGTAACTTAATTTCCCTTGGCACTCTCGAGTCTCTCGGGTGCAAGTACTCAGCAGAAGGTGAAGTTATAAAGGTATTGGAAGGTTCTCTTATTTTATTGAAGCTAACTGAATCGGTAGTTTATAGGTCATGCAAGGTACTTGATCGAACCTGGATCAGACATTATTTGGTGGCCAGCAACGTCTTGTGGACTTCAGCTCTGGTGAGGTTGAAAGACGACGAGGGGGGGGATGTACCTGCAAGGTACTCCAACGCTCAAGTAAGGCAAAGGTCAAGTAAAAGCAAGTACAAGGTTAGAGTGTAAAAGAGTGTGTAACCTGACCCTCTCAAGTGAGAGGGTATTTATAGAGAGCCCCCAGTGCGGGGCCAACGGTTACTTACATTGGGCTGGATTGCCAGACCCAATCCAAGTAACTGCCAGGGCTTACGTGGCGTAGTGAAGGCCAACACGTGGTCTTCGCCCTGGGGTAACCGTTCCTAGATCTCCGGAATTAGGGCAGACCGATTCCATCGGGAGTGGGCGGTTACATGAGAACGTGCCCTCGCGGGGAGGAGTCTTGTGTGTCGGGGAGAGACGTGTCCTCGCGGGGAGGAACTTACGTGCAGGAGGAGAAGACTCCTCGGGGGAGGAGCGAAGCCGGGGAGGCTTAGCGCCCTGCCCGACGCTCTATACCGTGTGTGTGCCCGACAACGTTGAGGAGGGCATGATCTCGACATGGGTCATGCTAAGAGGCCTTTGTTGGGCCATCTCAGGACGTGTGGGTTGGGCCTGCTCGATTAAGGGGCAGACCCCGGCCCAGTCCAGAACAGGAGCCCCCAAGTCGTTGCTCTGAGGTGTCAGGGTAATGACTTTAGGGTCAGCACTACGCCGAGGATGTGTCCAATCGGGGAAGGGACTCTAAACGAGGAACAATACGTCGACCGGGAAAAAAAATCGATTTGCTCTCGCTAGACTGGTCGCGGATGGGCAACGTTGCGGGAACACAAGAAGTCTGAAACGAGGTGAATGAAAAGACGTGTGTTGGGGAATGAAACGACATGCTTGGGGGAATGCGTGCCACGTGTCGCCACTCATCATTGCCTAGGGCGGCTACGCTAGGGTAGCGTAATCGATTGCCTAGGAGCCCTTGAGACTTGTGAGAGCCCTATAAATAGGGATCATCTCGTCCCATTTGTACTTTTTCTCCCCTTTTGCTCAGATTCACTATTTTCTTCCTTCTCTATTTCGCCACCGTACGCCGCCGCCAACTGCCGTGCCGGAACCCTACCGGAAGTGTGTTTCAAGTAAGTTTCTCTCTTTTTTCTCCTTTCATTTGCCTTTTTAGGGTGGTTTCATGGTGAACTGATGAAGTTCTCATGGAAATAACAAAATCTCCGGCGAAAACGGCGGAATTTCGTAGTTTCTTGTTGCATATCGCGGGGAGAAGGGATGAGTATCCCGGGGACACGAAGAATGTCCCGAGGGCATAAGATGAAACTCTCGAGTTCCTCGCCAATACCCCTTTTGTGCGAAGGAACCCTCCCCAAGCGGCGCACCGGTGACCTGAGGATGGTCTCGGGGACGCTCGTCGGTTGTCTCGGGGACGCGGACGAGCGCGACCGTCTCGAGATCTCGACGCTCCCTCTTCGCCCTTTCACTTGAACAGTGGTGGAGGGGTGAATTTGATATGGATCATCGAATTCACCATTTCCTTCTTCTTTTCAGGTATATGGAAGCTCCGTCCATTTCTGTGGCTGTGGGATCGTTGGACGTCGACGACCAACCCGACTCTCCAATGACGCCAATCACTAAGGTCGAGGAACGTCCCCTCGCGAAGTGGGTCAGCGATGAGCCGTTGAACATGGCTTCCCATTTTGTTGACGAGGACGAGGACATTATTTTTTGCACAGTCGAGCACCAGCTGGTGGGTTCCTCGAAGTCGTGGAAGGTGTTCCAACCTCAAGCACACCATCGCATATGCTCGACGTACCGAGGGATGAGGTTCCCTCTTTACGAGTTCATGTTCGACAAGGCGGGGTGGCGTCTGCCCTTTACAGATTTTCAACAAGCGGTATTTGTTTGGTTGCGCCTGGCGCCTTCGCAGCTCCACCCTAACTCCCTCGCTTTCATTCGAGCTTTCGAGCTCGTCTGTAAATATCTCCGAATCGGGGCAACCGTGCCTCTCTTCTTTCGCATCTTCCACCTCCAGCGACAGGCCTCCGATGCAGACACGACTGGGTGTCTTTCAAACAAACGAGTAGTCTCTTCCACACCTACTTGGATTCTATTCGTGACTTTAAGTACCTGTATTATATCTTGAGGCCGGTCACGCTTGAAGCTATGAATTCGGTGTATTGCCGAGTTTCCCGCGAAGTGGACGGGTAGACGGAGGAGGTCCTCGAGACAAGATTCCCCTTGTTCTGGATGGAAGAACACTTCAAAAAGGGGACGGACAGCTACAAAGCCAGTCTTGGCCGTTTGGATGAGGGGGATCGCCTGGCTTATGAGAGGATATTCGCTTTCGTTAACGAGTTTAATAAAGCCAAGGTCGTGATGATGGATGGGGAACCTGTCCGAGGTGATGACGGTCAGTTGTTAACGAAGTGGCGTTTAATCAATACGAGGGCCCTCCTCGAGACGTTCTCCGATGAGGAAGCCCTCGAGTTGCTGGGTAGTGACATCCTCCTTGACTCACTTTTTCCTTCGTGTCTTGGTTTCTGATTTACTGACGCTTACTTTCTTTTTGCAGGTAAGATTTCGACTGACGAGGAGCGCTTCAAAAAGTTGAAGGCTAACCGCATTGCGAAGAAAGGAGGCAAAAGTCGCATCGAACAGCTCCGAGCGCAGGAATCCGTTCCCACCCCGACAACCGGGGGTTCCTCTGGCTCTCACCAGGATAATGATTCTCCCAGCCCTCAGAGCTCCCCGAAGAGGCAGCAGGTTGTAAGCACAGTGGACATCAACCTTACTGAGAACGAGATCCCCCTGCTATGAAATTTGTGCTCCCGCCTTGTCACTCAAGGCCGAACTTCTTCATGGGGAATAATTCCCTATGTGTGGGCGCCCCCGAAGCTCAGGCCATCTTGGGCGTTGACAAGGTTTCTCGGAGAAAGGCGATGGTGGAGGATGTGTCCGCGGTGATGCGGGTTGTGCTACCGCCTTGGTTCTAAACGACGAGGCATGCTCCAAAGACGAGTTGAACAAATTACGAGAGAGTTCCAGGTCCATCTAAGCCGAAATGGAGAAGGTGGGCAAGGACCTGGCTGACTACAAAAGCTAGAACCAGGCCCAGGTCGTGCTTCAAGGGAAGCCGGAGGAAAGGTTGAAGAATGCTGAGGAGGAGCGGAAACGCCTCTTGATGAGGGACGTCGAGCTTGAAAAGGAGAGGGATCGTCTCTCGGCGAGGAACGCTGAGTTGGAAGAGGCTGTCCGCCCGGCTGATGAGGAAACCGAAGAAGACAGGTTGCTGACTTCACGGGCAGCGCTAATAGCGAAGCTAAGGGAAGCCGAGCAAGATAACCTTATGGCGGCTGACATAGGTTTCCGAAATGCCATGCAGCAGCTTCAGGTTCTCAACCCCGACCTTATAACAGAAGGGACTGACCCCGACTACGAGGTGGTCGACGGTCAGATCATGCAGCCGATGCAGGAGGACGAGGTTGTCGAGCATAAACAGCCCGAGAGAACCGTCGCCAAGTAGGTTTTTCCTTTCTCGTTCTGTTTGGCCTGCATGCCATTTTTCTTTGTGATGATTTGTGCCCGGCCTGTGTGCCAGGGGCTTCTGATACTTTTTTGTAATATCTGTACACTGGGCTTCTGCCCGCTTTAATGCATTTTTGTTTATCCGCTAGTGTGCTGTTTGTATGGTTTTAATTATGTGTGATGTTATTTTATTTGCTATACTTTTTTTATTTTTGTCTAAGTAATATACTTTGGGGATTTGCTCGACATCGATAGCCCTTGACCGCGTGGAGAGCTGGTCGGGTGGTCGGAGATGTGTTCCGACCTTTAACGAGGCTAAGAGCTCGGTCGAGGTCTTAGCTTCATGGCGTGAACTTCCCATCATGAGCTGGGTGTTCTGCCTCATTGGTACAATGATGGCGGAGCTTGATCGAGGTATCCCCGTCGGATCAAAAGTCTTTGTGCACACACAACGCGGCCTTTGATCATCGTGTTCTGTATAGGGGTGTCGCGCTCGTACCTTAGTGCGTCCCCGTAATCGTGGTGCTAGTGAGTCGCGGGCAGTGCTTAACTGTAGTACTGTTTGAGCTTCTCAGCGTTCCATGGTCGAGCAAGTTCTTCCCCGTGCAGATTTTCGAGGAAGTAGGCTCCTGTCCCCGTTTTCGCGCGGACGTGGTACGGGTCCTCCCAGTTCGCGGCGAGTTTGCCTTCTCGCGAGTCTTTCTGGTTCCTTCGTAGGATGAGGGTGCCCACCTGAAAATCACGTTTGATAACTTTGTCGTTATAACGTAGTATTATTTTCTGCTTAAGTGAAGCTTCTCAGAGAGAAGCGCCCGAACGTGTCTCCTCGACGAAATCGAGTTCTTCCCTCAGGGCTTCGTCGTTCGTGTCCCCGTCTAGGAGGGCTTCTGTCCTCCTCGAGGGTTCCCTAATTTCTACGGGGATCACCGCTTTCGTTCCGTAGGTCAGACGAAAGGGGGTATCCCCGGTTGTGGAATGTGGGATCGTTCGGTAGGCCCAGAGGACGCTGTGTAGCTCCTCAACCCACCGTTGTTTGGCGTCGTCTAATCGAAGTTTCAATCCTTGGAGGATTACTCTGTTCTCTGCCTCGGCCTGTCCGTTCGTTTGAGGGTGCTCGACCGACGTGAAGTGCTGCTTCGTGCCTAGTTTGGAGACGAAGTCTTGGAAGTTCCTGTCGATGAACTGTGTTCTGTTGTCGATGACGATAGCTTGAGGCACGCCGAATCGGGTGAGGATGTTTCTTTTGTAAAAACGCAATATGTTGAAGGCCGTGATTTTGGCCAATGCTTCCGCCTCAATCCACTTCGTGAAGTAGTCCACCCCGGCGATGAGGTATTTGTTTTGATACGACCCCTGGACGAAAGGTCCGAGGATATCCATCCCCCACCACGCAAACGTCCACGGGGAGGACAGTGTTTTGAGCTCGTTAGGAGAAGCGAGGTGCATGTCCCCGTGTCGTTGGCATCTATTGCACTTCTTGGCGTCCTGCTGCATGGCGGGCCAGTAATACCCTGCTCGAAGTGCCTTACGTGCTAACGATCGCCCACCGAGGTGTTGTGCATTGATTCCCTCGTGGATTTCCTGGAGGATGCCAGGGATCTTGGTCTCCTCGACGCACCTGAGGAGGGGGATAGAGAACCCTCGCCGGTATAGCTTGTCCTCGACTATCGTGTATGAGCATGCCCGCCGCTTGACCATTCCTTCTTCCTTGGGATCTTCGGGCAGTTTGCCCGTCGTGAGGTACTCGTACACAGGGGTCATCCAGCAATTGCTATCACCAATGGCGTTTACGTCCGCCCCTGGAGTGGGTTTTTCAATGCTCGGTCGGGAAAGCACTTCTTGTATGACGGATTTGTTCCCGCTTTTATTTTGTGCTTGCCAATTTGGACAAGACATCCGCTCGGGTATTGTGCTCGCGGGGGATGTGAGTTACTTCCATGGAGGTGAACTTTTTCATCTTTTCTTTCACCAAGGTCAAGTATTCGACGAGGTTGTCGTTCTTGGCCTGGTACTCTCCTCGGACTTGCGAGGCCACGAGTTGGGAGTCGGTGAAGATTTTGACCTCCTTGGCGCCGAGGTCCTCGGCCAGCCGAAGTCCGGCTAGGAAAGCCTCGTACTCCGCTTGGTTGTTCGACGTCGGGAAGGATAGTTCGAGGGATACCTCGATCAGGATGCCTTCCTCGTTTTCGAGGATGATGCCCGCCCCGCTTCCCTTCGGGCTGGATACTCCGTCGACATAGATCGTCCATTTTTGGGATCCGTTGGTTGAAGGTTCCGGGACGGTCATCTCTGCCACAAAGTTGGCCAATACCTGAGCCTTTAGGGTTTTCCTTCCCTCGTATTGGATGTCAAACTCGGCGAGTTCGAGCGACCACCTGAGCATCCTCCCCGCCATATCCGGTCATCCAAGGAGTTGCCTTATAGACTATTTGATCCTGACGACGACAGTGTGGGCGAGGAAGTAGTGACGTATCCTCCTGGCCACGGTGACGAGGGCTAGGGCGACTTTCTCTATCTGCTGATACCTGAGCTCGGGGCCTTGGAGGGCTTTGCTCGTGAAATAAATTGGTTTCTATCCATCCGGGGTTTCCTGAATGAGGACGGCGCTGACTGCTTCACTCGTGATTGCGAGATACAAGAAAAGTGTATCCCCGCTCTCCGACCGTGAGAGGACGGGGGGTTGCGATAAGACTTGTTTTAGGTGGAAGAGCGCCTGCTCGCATTCTTCGCTCCATTCAAACTCTGCTTTTTGTCGAAGAAGTTTGAAAAATGGGAGTGCGTACTGCGCAGACTTGGCGACGAAGCGGGAGAGGGCGGTGAGCATCCCGTCCAATGATTGTATTGACTTCTTTGAGTCCGGAGTAGGGATCTCGGAAAAAGCTCTACACTGGTCGGGGTTGGCTTCGATTCCTCGCTCTGTGAGGAAGTAACCGAGGAACTTGCCTGCCCGAACGCCGAAGGTGCATTTGTCGGGATTGAACCTCATGCGGCACCTCCTCGCCGTGTCGAACATCTTCTTGAGGTATGCGGCATGGTCGACCTCTTCTGCGGATTTGACGATCATGTCATCCATGTAGACCTCGAGCATGTCGCTGATTTTAGCCCGGAAAACCCTATTCATCATCCGTTGGTAGGTCGCACCGGCGTTCTTCAGACTGAAGGGCATCACGTTGTAGTAGTAATTGCCCGACTCGGTCATGAAAGCCGTGTGCTGTTTGTCGACCTTGTCCATGGGAATTTAGTTGTATCCCGAGTATGCGTCCATGAAGGATAATAGTTTATAACCTACAGAATTGTCGACCAGCTGGTCGATGTTAGGCAAAGGATAGCAGTCTTTCGGGCAAGCCCGGTTAAGATTAGTATAATCAACACACATCCTCCATTTTCCATTATTCTTTTTGACGAGTACAACGTTGGACAGCCAGGTCGTGTACCTGGCCTCCGAAATAAAATTCGCCTCTAGGAGGACTTTTACAGCTTTTTCAGCAGCCTCCGCTTTTTCGGGAGACTGCTTACGCCTATGTTGAGTTATGGCCCTAGCGGCCGGATCTACTGCGAGCTGATGGCAAGCCACCTCGGGGTCATGGCCAGGCATCTCGGAAGCGCTCCATGCGAACAGATCAGCGTTCTCCCGGAGACATGCCTTCAGCTGCTCCTTCGCCAAGTCGGGGATCTCGGTGCCAATCTTCATGTTACGGTCTGGATCGTCCCCGAGGACCACAGGCTCAAAGTCTCCGTCTAGGACGGGGCGCGTTGGGTGGAGAGGCCACCCGTTGTTTTGCGCCTGGAGGTCGAGGTCTTCTGCCCCGTCTTCATCGGATTCGCCCGGGAACCTGCTGTCGAGTTTAACCGCGTTGACGCGCAGGAGAGGTACCTGTTCGGTGTCTGGGGGTGGCTTTGCCACGGTCTTGGGTTTGGTGCCGATGGAACTCATGCCTTTGATGGCGGCATCGAAGCATCTCCTGGCCTCGTCTATGTCCCCGTTCATCGTCACTACTCATCCCCTGGCCGTGTAGTACTTCATTTTGAGGTGGACCATTGATGGTACCACCGTAAGCTCGGCCAGGGTGGTCCTCCCAAGGATGCAGTTGTAAAGGGATGGACATTCGACCACCAGGAAGCGGGTCTTCACCTGTCGGGCAGTGTCTTCGGCCCTGAATGTGACCATCAGCTCAACGTAGCCCCATGGTCTGGTGGTGGTTCCGTTGAATCCCTGCAGGTCTAAGCCGACGTACGGGGTCAGATGTCTCTCGTCGAGATGGAGAGTCCCGAAAAGGTGAGCGTACATGATGTCGACCGAGCTGCCCTGGTTGACAAGGATCCTTCAAACGTCAAAATTTTCCATCTGAGCCCTGACCATGAGGGGGATAGTCACGTTGGGCGCTCCGTCGGGGAGCTCCTCGAGGTAGAAGGTGATATGGTTTGAGTTCCCTCGCACCTTCTCGAGAGTGGTTGTCTTTGCCGACGTTGCTGATTCCAGTTCATCAAAATTCCTCTTGATCGACCCGATGGACAACTTCTCGTAACCACCCCCGGAGATGACCATTGCCTTGGGGAAGCCTTCCCAAGTGCTACGGGCAGCGACAGGGTCCTCGTGGCGGAAGGTTGCCCACATGTTGCGAATTGCTTCTTGGCCTTCAATGATTGCGGGGACAAAGAAATCTTCGGGTCGAGTGACACTGAGGGCGACCTGAAGACGACTCTCGTCGGGAGGAGGTGTCGTCTCCTCGACGTTCTGGGCTTCCCGGGAGTTGGGACGAGGAGTGTCATTCTTCTAGGCGTATTTCTTTAAGTGTCCTTCCTTAATGAGGATTTCAATTGCATCTTTGAGATGGATACAGTCTTTTGTGACATGCCCGTGGCTCCGGTGGAACCTGCAGGACTTTGACTTATCAGTGTTTGATTTGGGAGTAGTCGGCTTCGAAAAACGGACGCCTCCTTTCAGAAATTCTGAGTTCTGGCACTCGGAGAGGATTCGCGCGCGGGGAACGTTGAGCGGGGTGTATTCCGTGAACCGACCAGCTGGTCCGCGCGGTTCACGAGGATCACGGGGGAGATTTTCTTTCTTTCTTTCTCCTCCTCGTTGAGGAGGAGAGTCTTCGTCTTTGTGGCCGCGGGGGCATTCCTTGCGTCTCGACTCAAGGGCGATCTGTGCTGCCTCCGACTCCTCGAGCTCGATGTACGACTGAGCTCATTGGAGGAGGTCCTCCAGACAGCGGGGTCTGCGGAGGCCCACGGACTTGGCGAAATTGGATCCAAAACGTAGTCCATGGATGATCAAATATTTCTTCATGTTGTCGGTCGTATGAACCTCGACAGCCTCTTTGTTGAATCTCTCAATGTAGTTACAGAGAGATTCGTTCTTCCCCTGGAAGATGCTCTCTAGGGCAGCCTCCGTCTTCGGGTGTCGACGAGACGTAGTAAAGTGTTTGGTGAAGCGTTGTCTTAGTTGCTTCCAGGATGTGATCGACCCGGGTGCCAGACTCTTGTACCATGTCATGGCACCCTTCCGCAAGGTGGTGGGGAAAAGCCTGCACTTAATGGCTCGCCTGGCGTTTCTGAAGTCGAGCATGGCTTCGAAACTTTCAACGTGGTCGTCGGGGTCGGCCAGACCGTCGTAGGTCCCCAGTGGCGGGGGTTTCTCCATGCCCGCAGGAATTGGGGCGTTCATGATCTCCCATGACAAAGGGGTCCTCTGGTCGTCGTCGTCGCTTCTGGTCGGGGATCTCGAAGGGGATCGGTGATGCCGTGAAGGGGAATTCCTCGAACGGTTCCTCGGTCTCTCCTCAGTGGTTTTGGACTTCTTGGTAGTTGCGGAGGGCCTGGGTTCCTTCCGAGGCGGGGAACGATGGCGCTTCTGGGAGATTGCCGACTGGGGGCGTTCAAGGCGTGGGCGGCGGCCCTCGCGCACCGGCGAGGGGGTTCGAGATTCTTCGGATGGAGTCCTTCGCAGGGAAGGAGAGTGGTGAGGTGAGGGGCGACGACGATGTCTTCGCGGGGAAGGTCGTCCTATCCGCCCTCGCTCTAGTGCTTTAATTCTGGTATTCTGGTGTGCTATCAGCTGATTGGTCTGATTGATCAAGGCAAATAGGGCCACGGTGCTCGAATCTGCATTGGGCGGAGGAGCAATTGGCTGAAAGATAGCTTGCTGATCATCCTGGCGGGCAGCGATGTAAGTCGTGTCTTGGGAGTCCGGGGAGGCGGTCTGCCCGTCTCTTACGTTGCCTTCATCGATGTTGAGGGCGGCAGCGTCCTCATGGTGGTTTCCGTTCTCAAGTTGTGCGAGGACGGTGTCCAGAGCTTTGGTAGCAGACGGGTTGTTGGTCATGCTGGTGATGAACGAGAGGATTGCTTTGGTTTATCGGAGGAAAAACAGGGAAGCAAGGATTCCCACAGACGGCGCCACTGATCGTACCTGGATCAGACAGTATTTGGTGGCCAGTAACGTCTTGTGGACTTCAGCTCCGGTGAGGTTGAAAGATGGCCGGGGGGTGTACCTGCAAGGTACTGCGACGCTCAAGTAAGGCAAAGGTCAAGTAGAAGCAAGTACAAGGTTAAAGTCTAAAAGAGTGTGTAACCTGACCCTCTCAAGTGAGAGGGTATTTATAGAGAGCCCCCAGCGCGGGGCCAACGGTTACTTGCATTGGGCTGGATTGCCAGGCCTAATCCAAGTAACTGCCAGGGCTTACGTGGCATAGTGAAGACCAGCACGTGGTCTTCGCCCTGGGGTAACCGTTCCTAGATCTCCAGAATTAGGGCAGACCGATTCCATCGGGAGTGGGCGGTTACATGAGAACGTGTCCTCGCGGGGAGGAGTCTTGTGTGTTGGGGAGAGACGTGTCCTCGCGGGGAGGAACTTACGTGCAGGAGGAGAAGACTCCTCGGGGGAGGAGAACCTGAGTGTCGGGGAGGAGCGAGGCCGGGGAGGCTTAGCGCCCTGCCCGACGCTCTATACCGTGTGTGTGCCCGACAACGTTGAGGAGGACATAATCTCGACATGGGTCGTGCTAAGAGGCCTTTGTTGGGCAGTCTCAGGGCGTGTGGGTTGGGCCTGCTCGATTAAGGGGCAGACCCCGGCCCAGTCCAGAACAGTACTGTTGTAACAGGTTCAGCAGTTGTATCATCTTCTATGCCTGAAAATGATCTCACTAAATTATGGCACATGCGCCTTGGCCATATGAGTAAAAAAGGCATGCATCTCTTGAGCAAGTAGGGCCATCTTGGTAAACCTGGCATCGGTAAGTTAGAGTTTTGTAAACATTGTGTTTTTGGGAAACAGAAAAAGGTTAGTTTCTCTACTGCAACTCACCGTACCAAAGGTATTCTTGATTATATTTATTCTGACCTTTGGGGGCCTTCTAAATTTTCTTCCTATAGAGCACGCCGCTATATGATGACTATTAGTGATGACTTTTCTCGTAATGTCTGGGTTTATTTTCTGCGCATAAAAATGAGACTTTTCCCACATTCAAGAAGTGGAAAACTCTTGTTGGAACTTAGACAAGGAAGAAAGTGAAGAAGCTCAGAATAGATAATGGATTAGAGTTCTGCAATGGTGACTTTGATGAGTTATGCATAAAACATGGTATTATTAGACACAAAACCATTCCAAGGAATCCCCAGCAAAATGGTGTTGCAGAATAGATGAACAACACTCTACTTGAGAGAGCTCATTGTATGCTCTCAAACACTGGGTTATGGCATCGACGTGATCTTTGGGCTGAAGCAGCATCTACTTCATGTTACTTGGTCAATCGTTCTCCACATTCGGCAATTGACTTCAAAGTTCCAGAAGAGATTTGGTCAGGTAATCCTGTTGATTATTCTAATTTAAGGATTTTTGGATGTCTTGCATATGCACATGTTAATGATGGAAAATTAGCTTCAAGAGTTGTTGAGTGCATATTTCTTGGTTATACATTTGAGTCTAAGGGGTATCATTTGTGGTGCTCTTATCCAAAATCACAAAAATTGATTCTTAGCAGAGATATGACTTTTAATGAGGATGCATTATTATCTTCTGGAAAACAGTCTTTTGTGTCTTCTTCTACTAGTACAGGTAATTTACAGAGTATTAGCGAGAAGGTGGAGTTTGTATTGAAGCCTACAGCTTCTGATGTCGATGTCTCATCTTCCTCTATAAATGAATCTAGCATTGATGATCAGTGTGTTGATAATGATCATGATAATAACACCATTTCTCCTATTCAACAACAAGGAGGTGATTACTCTATTGCCCGAGACAGAGATAGAAGACAAATTAAAAGGCCAGCCAGATACACTAGTTTAGTTGTTTATGCATCGTCTATTGTACAAGAGGTAAATGATGGTGTTGAGCCTGCCAGCTATCCTGAAGTTGTTTCTTGTGTTCAGTCTTTTCAGTGGCTAGTGGCTATGAATGAAGAAATTGAGAGTCTTCATAAATATGGTACTTGGGTTTTGACAGAGCCTCCTAAAGGCAAACAACCATTAAGGTGTAAATGGATCTATAAAAAGAAAGACGGAATTCCTGGGGTTGAAGATCCAAGATGCAAATCACGATTATTCGTTAAAGGCTTTAATCAAAAGGAAGGTATTGACTTTAATGAGATATTCTCACATGTTGTTCGTCATACATCCATTCATGTTCTATTTGCTTTTGTTGCTTTGTTTGATTTGGAGTTGGAGCAACTTGATGTTAAGACAAAATCTCTACATAGAGAGCTAGAAGAAGAAATTTACGTGGAACAACCTGAAGGATTTATTGTTCCTGGAAATAAGCACCTTGTCTATCGTTTGAAGAAATCTTTATATGGCCTTAAGCAAGCTCTCAGGAAGTGGTACCAAAGGTTTGACTCTTTCATGATTGGGCAAGGTTATTGCAGAAGTCAATATGATAACTGCATTTATTTTCAAAATTTTCAAAATGGTTCTTTCATATACTTGTTACTTTATGTTGATGATATGCTAATTGCATCACGTGATAAGTCTTTGATCAAGAAATTGAAAACTCAACTCAGTACTAAGTTTGATATGAAAGAATTAGGCGCAACAAAGAAAATTCTAGGTATGGAGATTCACAGGGACCGTCAAGCTGGTAAATTCTTATCCCAACAGAAGTATATTGGGAGAGTGCTTGATAAGTTTAATATGAATAATTGCAATCCTGTTTCTACTCCATTTGCTGCATATTTCAATTTATCTTCAGATCTTTGCCCAGATACAGAGGAAGAGATGAAGCGTATGTCGCATGTTCCTTACGCTAGTGCAGTTGGTAGTCTTATGTATGCCATGGTATGCACTAAACCAGATCTAGCATATGTTGTTAGCATGGTTAGCCGGTATATGCATAATCCTGGCAAGAATCATTTGAGTGTTGTAAAATAGATTTTTCGGTATCTAAAAGGTATTTCCGGTATTGGCTTTGTATTTGACAGAAGAATAGCTAAAACGGATAATGTTGTAGGTTATGTTGACTCGGATTATGGTGGTGATCTTGATCGAAGAAGGTCTTTTGCTGGTTACATCTTTACTCTTTGTAATAATGTTATCAATTGGAAAGCTACACTTTAATCTGAAGGCGTGAAAAATACACAAGAATGGGGGGGGTCAAATTATGTTTCCAAAAATAGTTTTACTTCTGAACCAGAGTTCAGATTCTAAAGCTGAGTTCAGAATCTGATAATTAGTGCAGCGGAAAATGTAACAGAAGTAAAGCAAAAATAATAAAGATCACACAACTGTTATCTTGGTTCCTCTCCTAACTGAGAGTACTCCAGTCCCCTTGCCTCGCAAGGTATTTTCCATTATAATAAACCCGATTACACTTGCTTATACATACCTGTATAAGACTTTCCTTGCTCAGACAAACCTTCAGTTTAAGACCTTCCTGCTTAATCAGCACCTGATCAAAACTTCCTTCTTAGATCCTCAGATCCTAAGACTTTCCTTGCTCAAACCACCTGGTTCAAGACTTCCCTGCTTAGACACACTACATATGACTTCCCTTGCTCAGATCCTCGATCCAAGACTTCCCTGCTCTAACACACTGTCTAAGACTTTCCTGCTCAAGCCTACAGCAAGAGAGTTTTATCTAAAATAACTGTTTAGAGTAGGAGTAACTTACAACAACACTTGATTAACAGTCATAGGTGTTCAAATATAATACAACACACTTTTACAAAGGATTTTTAAGATATACAAGAATAAGAACTCTTAACAGATTTTGCTTCTGATATGCAGTGCGTGTATTTCTCAGTTGTAGTTGTAGTGTTATTTCTTGAGTTGATCTTCAAATCTTCTACTCCTTATATAGTTGAAGAAATATAGTCGTTGGAGCATCCATAAAGGCTATAATCAGATCAAATCTTCTAGTACATATTTTTTCCAATTAAGCAGGTGTAGGAACTTTCAGTCAAGGAAATATCCACAGAACAATGCCTTTGTCCAAAGGACTTATCTATGATTCAGTTAAAACACAATCTGTTGAAGATAATGTCAATATATCTCGAGTCTCGTGTTAGCAGAACTTAGTTGACACCACTCAGTCTCAGAGGCAGCCATAACACGCTTCTGATTCTAAAGTGTACTAGCAGATGCTTTCTGATCAGACTCTCTCATGAGTGTATGACTAGAACCGAACCAAAGCCACTTCTGTGTCAGAACTAGTTTCATCAACTAAATAAAGTTCTGCATGCACAAACTAGCTAGTTAGAAATCCTAATTATTTTTCAAATACTTTGTCATCATCAAAACCTTAGAGGATACATGGCATGAACCAAACTTGTCTCAACAATCTCCCCCTTTTTTATGATGGTAACTTTAAGTATTTTTAAAAAGAATCAGTAGTATATTAATTACTCAACAATTTTCAGGTTCTGAGATTTGTAAGCTCCCCCTGTGTCAATAAGTCTTAGAGGTGAGGTTTGTAAGCTCCCCCTGAGTCCTATCTATGAAGTCTAAGATGTGAGGTTTGTAAGCTCCCCCTATATAGAATAATGAATCCACTCCAAGGGTGAGGTTTTTAATATCCCCCTAAATAGGATCACCAACCTCATTTGGATCCAAAATTAATCTAGAAGAATACTTAATTCATTCTCCCCTTTTGACATCAATAAAAAAGGCAGAAAAAGAAGGAAATTCAGCGATTAATAATGGTTTTAGAGCAATTTCATAGCTGAACACCAGCCAGGAACAAGTTTATCAATCAACCCAGCTTGTTGTTCATGAGTAACAACACCCTGTTGAACAAGAATCATAGAAAGAACCCTACCAAAAGGAATAAGAAATGATAATTCCTCACGAGATGTAAGTATCTCTTCTTTTAGATAATTGAACATAGACAGAGGCAGATTGATCTTAGTTATGGAGACTAGTAACATAATGAAGTGTTTGTCATCAGAAGAAAGTCATCCTGTCCCATTTTCTCTAGGCCTTAGATTGGTTCCCATAATTTGATACCAGACTTTTTCCATAGGGGTAAGAGTAGAAGAACTTTCAGTAGGGTCTTTACTTTCATAGATGATATGCATATGATTTGCAAATCTGTTATTATGTCTGTATATTTCAATAGTAACTCCATCTTCCTCACAGTTTATTGCTTAAGAGATGATTTTAAAGTTGATTACCACAGGGAAACCATAGACAACAGACAAAATCTGACAATCATCTAGCTCATTCTGATGAACATGAGTGTTTGCCCAAAAATCTTTCATAAGATATGGATAGATGGGTCCATAAAGCATTGCAAAATATTCATTCCATTTCTAAAAATGAATATCTGAAACTATCTGTGAAAGATTATTCACCGTCAGTTCATTGAAGTCAGTTGTATATTCTTTTAAAACATCTAGATCATGGATCTCTCCTTTAATGGTTTTTGAAAACATTTTTAAGAAGAAACTAGATTGAAGAATAATGATCTCACAAAATTATCTTATATAGAAGATAACTCATAAAATCAGAGGAATATACAGATAACTACATAATACATAGAATGTTAATTTATAAGCAAGTATGTATTAAATGTTTGGATAATTATGAGTCTGAATAAAAACAATTTAGAATCTATGTCAGTACACTCCTTTTAATGAACCAAATTTCAGAGAAGATTTTGAAATAAGAGTGATAGTCATGTCTCTTCAGTCTTGAGTTTTTCAGAGACAACTGCTATCAAAGTTGTATTTCAAAAAGCTTTTAAGTATTAAAGTGTAAGACAAGGATCCTTATTTTATCAGAACTAAAAAATAGTCCAATAGTTAATTCAAAGCACATAGCAAGGAATTAAGCAAGTTACTTTTTTCTTTAAACAAAGCAATCAAGGAAGAAATAGATCTTATATCGCCTATTCAAGCTTTATAGACCATACTTAGAGACATATCAGAAAGAAACATTTCAACGAAAACCATCAGAATCCAAAGATTCCTCCAATACTCCATTCAGAAGGCAAGCATTTATTCAGTGACAAAAACCATGTTTAGATTTTTCTTAATACAATCAAATTGAGCAATAGCTAAGGGTTTTGTAAATATATAAGCCCATTGATGTTCAGAATCAATAAACTGAATATCTATAACTCCATTCTGAACATAGTCTCTTATAAAATGATATTTAATCTCAATATGCTTGGTTCTAGAATGTTGTATTGGATTCTTCATTAGACAGATAACAACAGTGTTATCACAAAGGATATGAATATTGTTTCCAAAAACCTGATAGTCTTCAAGTTGATATTTCATCCAAAGTATTTGAGTGCAACAATTTGCAGTTGAAATGTATTTTTCTTCTACTGTAGACAAACCAACAATTGCTTGTCTTTTACTACCCCAAGAGATAAGGTTTTCACCTATGAATTGATAGGTTCCACTAGTGGATTTCCTTTTAATTCTATCTCCAGCATAGTCAGCATCACAAAATCCAACTAACTTATAGTCTGAAGCTTTCTTATAAAGAAGTCCAAGATTGATTGTTCCTTTCAGATACCTGAAGATCCTTTTAACAGCTGTTAAGTGAGGCTCTCTAGGATCTGATTGGAATCTTGCACACAAACATACACTGAATAGAATATCAGGTCTTGAATCAGTGAGATAGAGTAAAGAATCTATCATACCTCGATATTTAGTTGGATCCACCTTAGTGTCGCAGTGAGAATCAGAGACCATAGCTATTGAGTTAGCCAGGCTTCACAAATCATAGATATCACCACTGATCTTTAATTTATCCAAGGGAAGGGAAAGAGAACGAATAAACTTATAAATATGTAATGCAATGCAATAAAGAGAATCTAAGGGTCGGGGATTGGTTATACTAAGGGAAGGTATTAGCATCCTAAGTATCTATAGTAATCTATAGGAACCACTCGTTGGGGATTGATTGGGGTGATGAGAAGAGAAATGTTTTTTTTATTGTTTTTGTGTTTGGCAATACACAAAGTCTTGTGACTACATACCAATAAAGGACCAAAACCTCGTAGTTCGGGGTACAAATTGAAAAGTGTTTGTTATGGTGGATTTTAATTGAAGAAGAGAAAAGTTGTCATCCAAGGGAGAATACTCATCTAAACCACCATAAATATGTGGAAGAGGGATTTTTGCTTCACATTAAGATAAGGGCTCCTAACTTGGATATAGAATCAACAAGTATGTCACATACCTCTCTCAAGTGGAAAATAATCAAGTTTTTTCCCAATCATGTTATGGGGTAGAAGATTTAGATCTCATCTACATAGATGACTCGTGTCTAATCTATTTGAAAAAGGGTTTAAAGTTGAAAAGCCAAAGTAGCAAAATGTTTGAATTGAGTTTGTATTTTTTTAGTCTTTGAAAGATGTTTGAATATGCTTAATGTGTTTTGAAGCATTTGATTGACAAAAGAGTTAAAAAGATCAATGACCAAGGGTCAAGGTTTTTTATGAAAGTGGTGTTGAGTTGTAAAAGGGGAAACCTAATTGAAAATATCTAAGTTGAAAAGGTAATCCTAAGGGAGACTTCATAAGGGATAACAAGTTTTAGGATTACAAAGGGAGATATATACAAGAAAATGCAAAGATGTTAATGCAAATGCAAGACAAAAATGTCAACAACAAGCCTTCCCTTGGATCATGCACAATAATAAAGAACATATATGAACATGTATTGAAATAGTGATCATAATAAACAAAACATAGCTTTTAACATTGAGACATGGTGAACATAGACAAAACATAAACATAGTAAACATGTAGACATGGTAAACAAACATAACATGGTTCACAAAATGGTACAAGAACATACCAAAGATAAGAGACAAGCTTCATACACAATCATGGGAAAACAAGTTACTTATACATGGAAAATCACACATATATGACATCCATACAAGTCAATATGGTTAAGCAAAATCAAAGAAAAATTCAAAAGGGACCAAATAAGGACCAAAAATCATATTAAAAGGTAACTTACTCTGACTAAGAAAAAGTACATGAAAATAAAATACTTTTTGAGTTTTTTCAAAGGATTCATAAAATAGGCAATGTCATGAGTAAGTAGGAAAAATAATGGCTCAAAAAGACTTAGGGAGCACAAAGTTATGGGTCTTTGAAGTTGTGAATACAATGAAGAAAATAAGTAATAGAAAAAATAGAATTCTGCTTCAGCCAGGCTTGAACCCAGGACACAAGGGATGCAGGCTCAAAACATTGCCAACAAGGCCAACGCGCACAAGTTATATGAAAGGCAAACACACATATATGTTTAAAACACGCTTCAGAAAGATGGAAAAAAATAAAATGCAAAAAGGATCCAAGGGGGATTTGAACCCCAGACCCAAGCATCAACACAAACCTCCTTGACCAGCGGTGCTATGCCCTCATCCATTCATTTATCCAACTTCATAAATATATATTTTAAACTTTCATGAATAAAATGGACAAATGACATGTAATCACCACCATCAACCTTCGCTCACTCTCTCACGTTCTTCGTGCTCCTTCTTTCTCTCATGCAACAACAATATTTCATTTTTATTTCAAACTTCCATTAATCATAACTCTCTCATTTTTCAACAAAATTAAGTGATATAAAAAAGGAAATTGCTTGGAAAAATCCCAGGAATCCAATGGTATTATTCTTACAAGCTAAAACTCACTCTACAAGTCGCACCAAGTCAAAAACTAGACCTGAAACTTAAGATTTTTTCTCAATCTTTCTCCTACCATAACTCACTTAATTTTTAACGAAATTAAATGATATAAAAAAAGAAATTTCTTAGAAAAATCCCAGGAATACAATGGTGCGATTTTTAAGACCTAACTCTCACTATATAAAGCATGTTAAGGGGAAAACTAGAACTGAAACTTTAGGTTTCTAACAATAAAATCTTCATGCATGAATAAAATTTAACACATACAGTAGCAAGAATATAACAAACACAATACGGACTACATTTTTACTTCAATAAATGTTCAAAGATGATGCATGTATAAGAAGTTTCATGGTGCAAAAGTGGTACCTATTGGAGAAAGTAAAATGCTTCTACAATGAAGTTCCAGCAAGAAAAGAGAGATCCTATAAGCCTCCTTGGTCCTTAAGAAGGGTGTTTGAACAATAACTTTGGCCAGAAACAGTTGGTATTATCACAAATGAGTTTTCTTGCAATATGAACAAGTGAAAATAGTGAATGGTGTAAAGGAGGATACATAACTTGTTCAAGTGATTGAACAAGCTCTAAGATGTATTTAGAGATGGTTTGTGGTTTTTGTTTGGAGAATGCACGTTGGAAATGAGTTTGGTTTGAGAACTTGCAAAAATAGTATTTTGCAAATTCTGTTGGGGGGGTGTTTAGAGGGTGTTGAGGTGTGAATGTTTTGTGTTTAGAAGCTTGGGGGATCCCTTTATTTATAGGGAAAGAGTGGGAGAAAGGGATGATCAGAAACAAGAGTTATCAAGTTATGGTTTGGTTGAGAATGAATTAGAAGTTTGCATGAGTTTGTGGAGTTCCAAGATGAGGTACAATGATTGTAAGGTGGTTGGAAGATTTTAGAGGTCTTGCTTCTGCAGAAGAAACCATCACAAGGCTCCACACAAATTGGTTTATGATAAAAGCAACTTTACTAGAATGACATTATGATCTTTTTGCAAAACATGCTACAAATGGTAAGAATACTTGGATAATGCATCAATTCAATGTGTAATGCACACAAAACTTGTGTAATTTTCTGATCATGGATGGATTTTCAAGTTACAAGACCTGCAATTAAGGGATTTGGAGATTTAAAGTGATTTTTATCCAAGAATTCATCATGAAGATGACTTGAAATTCAAGTTTGGAACCCTAACTTCCCATTTTCGAAACTCTCAACTCATGCATGGGAAAACATTTACTTGTACTTTTTGGAAAGCCCAAGACATGCTCCACAACTTTCATGTTTTAAGTTTTTCTTGAATCAAAATGGATCATGATGAAAAATGGCTCACATGTTGGTTACTTTTACAAAGCAGATTTGTCTCAAAAAAATTTTAAGTGTTGGAAATCAATTTTGAATGAAACACCAACTTCATGGCTTCATAACTTGAAATCTAAGCACTTTTGGAGAATTCGTTCAAATTGACAAAGTTGTAGTATGTAAAGAGATCTTCAAATTGATATTTGGAGCAAGAAAAATGGATGCTTGGATTGAGAGTTATGACTTTGGCAAGTTAGCACCAAATTAGGGTTTTTTCCATAACTTAGAAAAATTTCCATTTCTTCATGGTTGCCCTCTTTGCAAGTAACCTCTTGATTTTTCTTGATTGATCATGGTCCAAATCACATATTATCATGATCCTTGACTTGAGGAGTCCATGTTTGACCAAAATTCTCAAAAGTCAAACCTTGACTTTGAGGAACAATTGACTTTTCATCAGATGAACTTGAATTCTTGCATTGCCTATGAATCAAGCTTCTTGAATTAATCCAATCATGAGAGTGGACTAATATGATGTATTTGAGGTACTTGAAACATATCTTGAGGTGTTGTATATGCCTTGTTTCAAAAGTCACCCCAGGGGTGAATTAGGCCGAAACCCTATTTTGGATGCACCAGATGAATTAAACCTTGTTGACCTTGATTCAATGCAATCTTGCACTTGATTATGAATGAGCGGAGACCCTTGAAAAATATTGGATGAATTAGGGCTTGGGATGTTGAGAATCCCACAATCTTTAGACTGGTCAACCCTTGAGCTTCATGAGAGCAAAACCCTAACATGTGATCAAACACAACTATAGCACATGTTCTTGCATTTAAAGGGGTTAGTGAATATAAAAAACACACACATGACATGATGTATGCTATGCAAAATTATGCAAAATAAGATGGGATCTTAGGGTTAAAAATTAGGGTGTGACACTTAGCACTGCATTCTTCATTATTTAGATTGCAAGTTGGATGAATAAGAGTTGACATGACTTTGCATACATCAAGATTGAACTTTTTCAAGAGCTCTCTTCTGTACTTAGACTGATGAATGTAAATACCTTCAGACTTCTTATTAATTTGAATTCCAAGAAAGTATTTTAGTTCACCCATCATGTTCATCTCAAATTCAACCTGCATAATTTTGGAAAATTCTTGACAAAGAGATGCATTAGTGGAACCAAAAATTATGTCATAAACATAAATTTGAATAATCATGATTTCTTCTTCTAGAGTTTTCCTAAATAGTGTAGTGTCAACTTTGCCTTTAGCAAAACCATTTTCAAGCAGGAAATTACTCAATCTCTCATACCAAGCTCTTGGAGCCTGTTTGAGACCATAAAGTTATTTCTTAAGCTTGTAACAAAGTCTAGGCGGTTTGGATCTATAAATCCTGGAGGTTGCTTGACATACACTTCTTTAGTAATCACTCCGTTCAAAAAAACAATTTTCACGTCTATTTGATAGAGTATAAAGTCATGGTTAATGGCATAGGAGAGAAGGAGTCTTATGGCTTCTAACCTTGCCACACGAGCAAAGGTTTCAAAGAAGTCAATTCCCTCTTGCTGATTGTAACCTTGAGCTACAAGTCTAGCTTTATTCCTAACGACTTCTCCAAGTTCGTTGAGCTTGTTTCTAAAGACCCACTTAGTCCCAATGATATTTTTCTTTTGTGGTTTTGGAACAAGATCCCATACATCATTTCTTTGAAACTGATTTAGTTCATCTTGCATAGCCATGATCCAACCATTATCTGTTAAAGCATCATCAATAGAAGTAGGCTCAATCAATGAAATAAGTCCAAGCATTAAATAATCATTTCTGAAGGCATATCTGGTCTTTAATGGCTCATCTCTATTACCATTGATTTGCCCTTATTGATGAAATGATTTATATTTAACGGTCTCTTTGGTTGAACTGAGTTTCAGTGCCATTCTGAGCAATAACTGAATCAGTAACAGTATGACCAGTTGGAGTACCTTCAGTTTCTGTAGCTTCTGGTATTTCTTCTAATATAGTAATAGATTTTGAAACATCATCCTCCATACATTTTTCTTTAGGAACACATATCACAAGTTGTTCTTCAGAACTCTGGATGCCTGCAGAGATAACATTTTGGGCCACAGATTCTGACTTGTCAAGGTCAGATATTTTGTCATCAAATTTAACGTGCATAGACTCTTCAACCACTTTAGTTTCTGAGTTATACACTTTGTATGCTTTTGAGCGTTCAGAGTATCCCATAAAGGTACCCTTTTGAGCTTTAGCATCGAATTTCTTTAGGTAGTCCTTACTATTCAAAATGTAACATGTACATCCAAATTTATGAAAATAAGAAATGCCTGGTTTTCTACCTTTGAATAATTCATACGATGTTTTATCCAGAATTAGTCTAATATAGATTTTTTTTAAAATATAACAAGCAGTATTAACAGCTTCTGCCCACAAGTACTTAGGGAGTTTATATTCATGAATCATTGTTCTTGCCATCTCTTGCAAAGATCCGTTCTTTCGCTCAACAACCCCATTTTGCTGTGGAGTTCTGGGAGAAGAAAACTCATGGATAATTCCATATCTTTCACAAAAGGACTCAAATTACTCGTTTTAAAATTCTTCCCCATGGTAACTTCTGACCTTCAAAATCTTTACTTCCATCTCAGATTGGACTTAAATGCAGAAGGTGCTAAAAAATTCGTATGTTTCATCTTTAGATCGAAGAAACCACACCCAAGTCCATCTGCTGAACTCATCAACAATAACCAAACAATATTTCTTCCCACTAATTGAAGCAGTCCCAATAAGATCAAACAAATCAATTTGAAGCAATTCCAAGGGTCTAGAGGTAGAGACTGTGTTCTTGGTTTTAAAAGTGGTTTTCACAATCTTTCCAACTTGGCATGCTCCACAAAGAGCATTTGAGTGATAATCAATATCAGGCAGCCCCTTAACAAGTTTTTGCTTGCTAAGTTTAGAGATTAATCTCCAGTTAGCATGACCTAACCTTTTGTGCCAAATCCATTTCTCATCACTCACTGTCATTGTGCAAACGACCTTCTGATCAGCCAACCCAGAAAGATTGATTTTATAAATATTTCCCTTTGAATTCAACAGTTTTGTCAGCATTAACAACAAATCAGGAATTATTGTTAAACAAAACTTCACATCCAATGTCAAACAACTCGCTTATACTTAGTAGATTATATTTCAAGCCATCTACTAGCCAAACCTTATAAATAAGAGTTTTTGAATTACCAATGGTAACTATACCAATTATTCTTCCTTTCTGGCCTCCTCCAAAACCCACATTTCCCTCCTCTTTCAAATTTAGGGTTTGGAACATATGCCTTTCTCCGGTCATATGTCGTGAGCAACCATTATCCAGGTACCAGGATTGGCTTTCCATCATTTCCTTTGGGCATATCTGCAACAAAGATAATTTGATATTTAGGTACCCATACGCGTATGGGTCCTTTCTTGTTAGTTTTAACAAGTTCTTTTCTATTTTCTCCTTTTTAAAAGTAAGAAGATTTAGCTTCACTCCAAGCTTTTTGGTTGGAGTTATTTTCAATCTTATTTACAAAATTAGTTTTAGTCCTTGATCCAGAAGTGTTGGATACTGTGGATATCCGAATTTCTGAATTATCGGATTCTGATATTACAATACCTTTTAACTTCTGATCAATAGGTTCAGTCAAATTCACAACTTTCATAGTACTGGAAGCAGGAACAAAATAATTACTCAACACTGTTTGAGTAATGCTGAATAAGCAAGAATTTGGAAGAATTTTTAATGAAACATCAGAACTAGAACATTCTTCATCATATCCTAAACCTTTTCTATTAATTTTGCCAACTCCATAAATCATAGATGCAAGTTTAGTTCAATTAATGCCAGATGTAATGAATTTATGAAAAGCTTGATCATGCTTACCCAGAGATGAACATTCATTTTGAGATGCACTAATTTCTTTTAATTCTTCTTTCAAAATGAAATTATCTCTTTTCAAAATTTTAACATAACTAGCTTGATCTTTATAGTAGTTTATAAGATTATTAGCATATGAAATAAATTTAGAGTAGGAGTATACCTCATCTTCGTCTTCAGATTCAAATAATAGTCCTTCATCAGATGAGTGTGTCATAAGTGCAAGATTGACATCATCTTCCTTCTCTGAATCATCATCATCCAGCTCTTCCCATGTTGCCATATAGTTTTCTTGAACCTGTTTATGAAGTTATCCTTCTGATAGCTTCCTTTCTTCTAACTATATTTCTAAAGATCATGACAGTCATATTTGTTGTGACTAGGTCTGTTGCACTTGTAGCAGATCCTCTCTTCTTCTTTTTCTTTGAAGTTGAATTTCCTATTGCTTTTAGGAAATCTCCTATTTCTTCTGGCCATTTGCTAAATTCCTCTGATTAAGCAAGCTATGTCGTCATCATCGGATCTTCCATGAGACTCTTCTTCAGAAGTTTCATCATGTTTACTGCTCTTAGAAGATCTTCTGGACTTTCACTAGACTTTTCAGAAGCAGATCTCAAAGTAAGAGATTTAAGATTCTTTGAAGACTCATCTCCATTTAGTTCAATCTCATGACTTTGAAGATTGTTGATTAGACTTTCAAGAGACAGCGTGTTCAGATCTTTAGCTTCCTAAATAACTGTTACTTTAGGTCTAAACTTGTGAGGAAGATTTCTCAGAATTTTCTTCACATGATCTGCTGTAGAATATCTTTTATTCAGCACTTGAAGGCCTGATACAAGAGTCTGAAACCTAGAGAACATGGTTTTAATATCATCATCATCATTAATCTTGAACAGCTCGTACTTATGTACCAACAAGTTAGCTTTTGCTTCTCTGACTTACTGATTTCCTTAATAGGTAGAGCATAGAGATTCAAAGATAGTCTTTGCAGAAGACTTATCAATGATTTTCAAATGCTCAGCATGTGGCAGAGCATCCACCAGAATACCCCTGACTCTATGATGCTTTCTATAAATTTTCTTTTAAGCTGGAGTCAGAGTTTTCATACCATACCAACACTATCAACAGTAACTTCAATATCATCTTCAAGTATATCCCATAGCTCATCATCGAGTCTAATGATATATGTATACATCATGATTTTCCACCATTCAAACTCAGTGGAGTCACCACTGAATATAGGAGGTTTAGTAGAGTAATGATTTCTCTCAGAGTTACTGTAATCATATGGAACTCCTCTTTCCTGAGGTACTGGCATTAGTATCCTCAGTAGCCATATTTTTCTCGTTGGATCTTTGACTGTACCACTGTTAAGTGTTACGTACAAACATTGCTCTGATACCAAATAAAGGTGAAAAAAATACACAAGAAGGGGGGTTGAATTGTGTTTGCAAAAATAGTTTTACTTCTGAACCAAAGTTCAGATTCTAAAGCTGAGTTCAAAATCTGATAATTAGTGCAGCGGAAAATGTAACAGAAGTAAAGCAAAAATAGCAAATAACACACATCAGTTATCCTGGTTCCTTTACTAACTAAGAGTACTCCAGTTCCCTTGCCTCGCAAGAGATTTTCCACTATAATCAACCTGATTACACTTGCTTATACACACCTGTATAAGACTTTCCTTGCTCAGACCTCCAGTCTAAGACTTTCTTGCTTAATCAGCACCTGATCAAGACTTTCCTTGCTCAAACCACCTGGTTCAAGACTTCCCTGCTTAGACACATTGCCTAAGACTTCCCTTGCTCAGATCCTCGATCCAAGACTTCCCTGCTCAGAAACACTGTCTAAGACTTTCCTGCTCAAGCCTACAACAAGAGACTTTTATATAAACTAAAATTTTAGAGAAGGAATAACTTACAATAACACTTGATTAACACTCAAAGGTGTTTAAATATAATACAACACACTTTTACAAAGGATTCTTAAGCTATACAAGAATAAGAACTCTTAATAGATTTTGCTTCTGATATGCAGTGTGTGTATATGTTCCACTTTACAATGGAGTGATGCGACTGAGCGGGGTGTATTTGTTTGGTTAGCACTCTCACGTTTAACTTAGTATGTGAAAGAGTATAGAGTATTCAAATTGTATTTGAAACTTGTTACCTGAAATGGCGCCAACGGTCTCGCTATCTACTGCAATGAGATACATGATAGTCCAGTGGTCAAGCGAAGGTTCTAGAAGCCCAACTTGAAATAGGTTGATATATTTCGGTCTGAAGTGTTTTATCTCATGGTGGTCGGGTCTAGAGAGATATGACTGATCCAGAACAGTTGGTCCCAAGACTTGTCGAAAGTTTCAGATACCATAGAGTCTTTAGTAACTGTGGTCGTCTTTCTCGAAGACTTGTCTCAGTTGCTTTAAAACTGAAACGTTTGGAGTATGTTGCAGAAATATGAGGGACAAGTGTATTTAATGCTTTCTTGTCGCTGACTCGTTGTCACCCGCAATCGCTAACACGTCACCCTATGTATGTGGGTCAAGAATCGATTACCCTCCCTATGGTACTTAAACGTCATTTACCCTCATGTAGATTAATGGAACAAGACGTTAGTCTCCCTTAAATTTTTCTTTCTTTATTCAATGTGAACCGCTGATCCTTGTCTTGCATTTTTCTTCAAGTGTTTAGGCGTTATTCTTCATTTTTTTTCTTTCTCCCATTACCACATACTTGTCTATTTTCATCATAGCACTCTGATTCGTTTTGTGACCCTAGGTCCTTAGTTGATCAAGTAGTTTAATGGCGACTATCACGAAGGAAGATTACTCCTGGGTTGATCCAGAGTATCTTAGCACATAAACCTGTTTTCGTCAAAGGGGAAGAAATGTTTGGTCTTTTAGAAATAAAAGTTGCTTTCAATTGGGGCATTCTACCAGTGTCTGGCGAGAAAAGGATATTCCACAAGTTTGAAGGGTGCCCTATCCCTTTTTACTCCTACATTTTTTGGGAGTTAGAAGTTAGTCTCATGCTAACCTCTTTCTAGAGTTTGTTGAGGGTTGTGTTACGACGGCAACACTTAATGACGAGGAGGAGGTAGTTAATGTTGAGAAGGAGGCATTAAATGATATGGTGGTGGAACTGGAAAACTATAAAGGGGGAAGTGGACGATGAAGTTGGAACAACGAAATTGCATGAGTTTCTTAACCTAACTAGTGTGAAATCACCATAATGGTTTGAAGATCTTGTTGTTAAAGAAGTTCTTCATCACTAGGAGAGATTATTGGCACATCGTTATCTTGAGGAACATTTACGGTTAGTCGAACAATGTTGATCATACTACACATATAATTGTTCTCGATGTGAACATTAAAGAAAGTAGTAGAAAAAGTAATTATGAAACAGTTTATATTGTCGCAATTGTAACGAGAATATGGTTACAATGGTGCAATGACGAAAATTTAGAAAATGTGATGAAGAATTCAGGAGAATCAAACGAAATTTCTCACAGACGGTGGCACTATTACATATTGGAACATAGTAGATGAAATGTTAAAGTTGACCACCGTGGCGAGGCTTCATGTACGATGATTGTGGTATCTAATGATTAGAAAAGGAATCACTGCAAAGTTAGCATTCCAAGACTCAAATCATTATTTGATGAGATATAATTACACAAGCGTGTGTAAATGAATATTCAGGCGTGTCTTATAGTCACACTTAAATAAAAGAAACAATTATAATTATTCCCGATTGATCTGATATGAAATGTAGACGACAGTTGGATGTGAATCATCAATTGAGATGAGAAATGTAATGGTGTTTCTATGTGATGTTTAAGAATGGTGGTCCATATGTATCTCAATTTGATAGAATAGAATATTCTTCTTATAAATAATTACAAATATAATTACAATTATAATAGCATATTCTATCACAATCACTTAAGTTTGTCAATTGGACTGGTCCTATGAATTGAGCCGGTTTTATTAGGCATTTGACAAACTTGAAATAATAAACGTTATGAATTTCAAAAATTACCTTTTTCTTCGTCTGAATTTATAATATTTTTAATAAAAAAGATATTAAATATACTCTCTCCAGTCACTATTATAAGCAAAAATATGACTTTAAATCTTGGTCACTATTATAAGCAAAATTCATCAACTTTTAAAATAATTAATGCGTGTATTACTATTATACCCTTGATTTAATTCAAAAACATTTAATGTTAGTAGATGATTCATCAAATATAACTAAGGATATTATAATATATTTTATCTTGATTCTACATAAATCAAAAAAATTAATTACACTTAATTAATTTTTTTAATCAATATGAAAATAGTTATTTTTGTTTATAATAATGACTGGAGAGAGTAACAGTTTTATTGAGATTTATTTAACATATAAAATGGTGGGAGATATGGATCACCAAAATTTCTAGTGATATCAACTCTTAATTTTATTATTAACCAATCTTCTAGTAACATTTGAATTTGATTTGACACGTGTTGTGTACGCACAAGTTTCCAAATGAAGTATCATCATTCATCACCACTATGATATTAACATAGCTTAAATCAGTTCAGAAAGTTAATCAAAATTATGGCGGCATGGTTCAACTCAACCATGCCAATTCTGGGAATTCCTTCATCTTTTCTTCCAAAACCCATTTCACTTCCTCCTCCTCCTTCTTTCAGGTCACACTCTCATCTCTCTCTTTCCCTATCAGTTCTTGATCTTTACATTCAACCATAATTTAACTTATTCTTCTTGTTTCATTTTGTATAATGTGTTTTTAGGAATAATGGAGATGTTAATAATAGCTTACATGAACAAAGGTAAAAACCTCCTTTTTTGCTTTAATTATGTGTATTAGCTTGTTCACACATTTAGCTAAGTTTCAATTCATCTATGATTTTGTAATTTAGGTTAGAGAGTAATAAAAATGAGGACTTGTCCAAGGTATGTTTGATTTTTGTTTCAAATATTGTGTGTTTTATAATTGAAATGAATTCGATCCGAGTATTTGAGTTCTGAGTTCGAACCTATTGGTGAAGGCTTGGGACTCAGAGGGTGATTCTCTCAGGGTCTCAGGTTCGAATTCTGATAGGTGCTAACAATCCGTTGTTGTTTTTTCGTCTCCTTTTTAATTTAGTCATTATCTGATGATGAAAAGAATGTGAAACAAGATAACATTTGGCAATTGTTCAGAGAAGCTCAGCAGAGTTAGTGCTTTCTTTCGCCTCAATCATACTTGTGGTTTTTGTGAAAGAATGTTTAGTAATTTTGGGTGTATTTTTCTTATTTTATGCAGACATACTATACTTAAACAATCAACGCCTTGGTGCCATTAAGGAACTTAACAAAACAAAGAAAGAAAAAGAGTTCCTATTTGATAAGATAAAGAAATTAGAAGCAGAAAAGAAGGAGGGTACAGGTAAAAGTGATTGCATACTTCTCCGGAAACTTACACAAATAACAAAAAATGTGATAAACTAGACACACAATTTGATCACGGAGTTTGGATAATTGTGCATACGTCTCCGGCCTTAACGCGTCTACTTTGATTTTATTAATGATTATTAGGGTTTCACGAAAACAACTTTTGCTTAAATACTGCACACTTATGATGATGAATTTGATTTTAGCAATGGCATGTTTAAAATTAATTCGAGTTTAGCAATGACGTGTTTAGTTATACTCCTAGGAGCATACAGTTCATCACTAGGATGATTAACTGAACTGTTGTTTCTGTTTGTATTTTGGAAACCAGATAAGCTATCAACTTGTTCCGAATTGCTGCTTCGAATAGACTCGATGGTCCTGGGCAGCGTGATTAGTCCTGCAGAGGCATCTGACTTTAGAAGTTTGGTGTTAAACCACAAAGTGAGTGTGGCCGATGTCTTTGATCTCATCTCACATAAAAGTGATTCTGAGCTTCTCAGAGAACTGCGCCACTTTTCAGATCAAAGCAAAACGTAAACCTTAAACTTTCATGCAGTTCATCATTTTATTTTATTTTCATATTTAAATGCCAGTGTTAAACTTTCTTGCTCTTCAATTTTGCTTTCATGGATGAATTTAAAAAAAAAAAAATCTGATTATTATTTTTCTTTGTATCAACTTCATTTAGGAGGGGTTTTCATATTATTCACATTTGCACAGAAATGGCACCATTGGTCCCTAGAGGGTCTGTAGCATCATATGTAACCGGCATATCTCGTGCACTTCAAAGAAAAGGTCACCTGGTGGAGGTTGTATTGCCAAAGTAATTGATAATTTAATGTCCTTTTATCTGTTTTCTTGCTTTTTGTTATTTCTTTCAGTTAAATGCCAACAAACCTAAGCATCAGAAGATTCTGTTGTTCTATTTTTATAATTCCTCAATTTATCTGTTTCTAGGTATGCATGTTTAGACCTTGATGAAGTGCAAGGGTTGCGGGAAGTTAAAGTGGAGGCTTACTCATATTTTAATGGTCAATTACATGGAAATAAAATTTGGACTGGGTTAGTTTAGCTTTGTTTTCCTATTTGATTGCCGTTGTTCGGTATATAAAATGTATTGGTGGTGGTAAGAGAATTAGCGAAAGTTATTTGAGATAAAGTTTTGTGTCTTGTTTTAAATAAAATCTACTGTTGTTGCTTTCCTTTATACTTACCCTTAGTGTATGGCAGTGTTGTTTATGGCATTGGAGTCACTTTGATCGAGCCATTGAACTATTCATCATTTTTCAACCGTGAGATGATATATGATTACCCGGATGATTTTGAAAGGTAAATGAACGACGTAACAATTTTGTGATAGAAGTATATGGTAAAAAGTTAATGAACGGTGTAAGAGTACTCAACTATTACCAAGGTGTAATTTGATCTCTCCTCTATGTATACAAATGTTTCAATAATCTTGATGCGTAATCTTCTGCCACAAGGTTCTCTTACTTCTGTCGCGCCTCACTAGACTATATTGTAAAATGTGGGAAGCAGCCCGATGTACTGCATCTACATAACTGGGAGACTGCCATTGTTGGGCCCCTTTTCTGGGATATATTTTTTAACAAGGTATCTTTTTCTTAATTTTAATTTGTATTTTTTTATAAAGTTCAAGTTTCTGTTATTAGTTTAAAAACATTTTAAAAGGTTATGTTATTGGCTACTCGCTTTCTATAGATGTAATCAGTAGGTTCTTATTATTGGCCCCATGTCACCTTTTCTTGTAATGATCTTGGAGCATATCTTCTGTTTCTGGTTATTCATTAAAAAAAATGTTGCTTGCAATGTTCTCAATCATTTGTTTTTTGTTTAGGGACTTGGAGGAACCAGAATTTTACTGACATGCCACGAGTTCAATTCACAGGTTATTAGTTGCACATGTTTCAATATTGGATATGCATTTTGTATTGAGTTTTTTCAATCTTGGCACTTCTTCCACCTCGAATTTGTTTCAAATTGCTGGAAAATTACATTAAGTTTGTTATGAAGTTGATGATTTCATTTAACCATGCAAATCTTGTAATTATTGAATGCGCTATATATGTTCTAGGGTATCGAGCAACCAAATAAATTGGCCTTATGTGGACTTGATCCTTCAAGTCTTCATCATCACGATCGTCTGCAAGACAACAGTAACACACAATTTGTTAATATTTTAAAGGTGTTCGCATACTCTTGTATTCTTCATCGTCCCTTGAGATTGGAATCATATTCAAGTAAGACTATAATATTGAGTCTTCCATCAAATTTGCAGGGAGTTGTCGTCTATTCAAACAGAGTTGTAATAATGTCATCTATCCATCCAAAGCACACAATCGTTCGTAATTTGAGTCATGAACTGGAACCTACTTTAAACGTTCATGGGTATGTTTTTGTAACATTTTAGCATTTCTCATATCTTGCTTATTTGTTTGATAAAAGGGTTATCTTTTTTTTTTTTTTCATGCAAATCAATGTTAACTAAGTTGTTAATATAAAAAATGTTCTTGCTCATGAATATTTAGGTTAAATATTTAAAATGGAAAATGCCCTTTACTGTTTGTATAACATGGTTTTATATATTAGAATATACAAGGGTATTAATGTAATATAATAGTAGTTAGTTAGAATTCTGTTACAAATGTGTAACAGAATCTGTTAAGCAATGATGATGCAAGGGATTCTATATATAGACCCTCATCATTTCAGTTGTAACTAACTTTGATACATTGAATAACAGAATAACAGTTTTCTCTCTCTCTCTCTCTCTCTCTCTCTCTCTCTCTCTCTCTCTCTCTCTCTCTCTCTCTCTCTCTTCTTCTCTTCTCTCTGTTTCTGCTTCTTCTTCTTCTTCTTCCTAAACTCTCAACTTTTAACATTATACTACAAGGTTCTGTTTGAGAGAACTTATGGAATTATGACATGTCTACAAGTTGTTTTTGAGTTTTTCGTAAGCACATAGCATATGAAATAGTAGCTTATATGAGATCACTGATTTTATTATTTGTTATAGAAATAACTTTGATTTATTTTGATTTTATTATTAAGCACTTGTATGATGAATGTTTATGCTGAAACGTATCATTAAGCTGTTTATCCAAACAGTCTAAAGCCTTTTCCCTCCGACATTTCTTAGTATTTAAAATGGAGAATGACATTTGGTAGTAGGGATAAGTTGGTCGTTGCTCCATATGGATTTGAGAAATCAACATGGGATCCTTCATATGTATTTGAGAAATCAACATGGGATCCTTCGACAGACTATTTTCTTCCAGAAAATTTCAATGTTGAAAATATGAATGGAAAAGCTGTTTGCAAAGTTGCATTACTGCAGCAGCTGGGATTATCTGAACATTCTTCCATTATTCTTGTAAGTAGCCCACCTTCTGTTTTGGTCAAGCCTTAATTTTGTGTGTGCATGACAAATGTTAAAATAAGGCGGTTTATTGAAAGTGAAATTAGAAAAAACTATCCTATAAGAATCGATTTAGCTAGTTTCCGGATATACGTGATGCAAGTTTCTGTTTTGCCAGCTATGGTTTAAGCATTCTTCAACATTCATATTGAATTTTTTTATGAAACTTCTTTTGGCAAAATTAATGTTTCCAGAATGCAATTTGTATTGTATAAGGTCTATTCAGTACCAAATGCAAAGACTCATAATAGATCGATATGAACTTCATGATTCATGAGATGTTCCGTAATAAACCCGGTTGTTGCTGTACTTCTGTTTACTACATTTATCACTGATACCATATATAATGAGAACTTCTTGCATGGTTTTTTACTTGACTTATCTTTTCATTATTGAAATTTTTATCAGGCTGGATACAGTTTTTCAGAAGGAGCAGATATTAATGTGAAAAAGATGAAGGATATCAGTTTGTTGCATTGCTTAAGAGAAGCTTCAACATAGCAGTGTGCATACTAACTTTTAGCAGTTTTATAAGCCATATAAAAAGTGAAAAACAAATTTTGACAGCTGTGGGATTTGAACCCACGCCCTTTCGGACCAGAGCCTAAATCTGGCGCCTTAGACCACTCGGCCAAACTGTCTTTGTTGAAGAATCTTCTGACATATTGAATCTGTATACTAAATAATGCGCTTTTCATTTTTTGTATATCTAACTTGTAGTTGTGTCAAATCATTATTCCTAAGGATTTCTTGTTTAGGACCAGTTATGAATGATTATTAATTCTCTGCAGTTTATATTAATGAACACAAGTGAGAGACCGGTCTTGAATCATGCACTAGAATCACTTCAGAAGGAACTCAAGGTTGTACTCAAGGTTGTACTCCAAGAGCTTCTGATCTTTGGAGCCTGTTTTCTTTTGCGCGATGGCTACACCTTCGATTTCGCAATCATCAACATCAAATTCCGCTGCTGCAACGACCTTCAAACAGAAAATCTCAGTGAAATTGGATGATTCTAACTACCGGCAATGGCGTCAACAGGTGGAAGGCGTTTTGCATGGTACGGAGATGGTGAAATTTGTCGTTTCACCTCAAATTCCTGAGCGATTCCTCTCCATTGCTGATCGCGACTCAGGAACTGAAAACCCTAGCTTCATCGCTTGGGAAGAACAGGATGCTTTGCTGTGCACATGGCTTCTCTCTACAATTTCTGATTCGCTCCTCTCACGCTTTGTGTTGCTGCGTCATTCATGGCAGGTATGGGAAGAAGTTCACTCCTACTGCAACACGCAGATGAAAACGCGTTCTAGACAGTTGAGATCTGAGCTGCGATCGCTGTCGAAGGGTACACGCACCATTTCAGAGTTTCTCGCTCATGTTCGCACCATTATTGACACTTTGATGTCAATTGGTGATCCTGTTCTTCATCGTGATCAAGTTGAGCTTATTTTAGAAGCTCTTCCCTCTGAATTTGATTCAGTTGTTGCTGCTGTTAACACCAGGCCTGAATTTGTGTCCCTTGATGAACTTGAATCTCTTCTTCTTGCTCAAGAATCACACATTGAAAAGACAAAGAAAGAAGTTACTGAAGCTGTCTCAGTCAATCTTACATAAGGAAATGCTCCACCTAATCCCTCTGCTCCTGCTGAATCCATGGATCCCTCTCAGTTTGACACTTCCAATGGTGGTTTTGGTGGAAGACAAAATCAGTCTCGTGGCAGAGGTCAGCGCAGTGGACGGTTTCGTGGTCGTGGCAATGGTGCACGTCATGGTTACAGAGGAATGGTTCAATGCCAGATTTGCCATAAAATTGGACATGATGCCAGTTACTACTATTTTCGTCACATTCAGGATGTTTTTGGTTATCCTCCTATTCCTGCACAATTTGGCAAGCCTCAGTCCAATGTTTGGACTCATCCTGGTTACAGGGCACCTAATTCTCAGTTCTATCCAGCTCCTAGACCTGCAAATCCGTCTGCCCAGCCACAGTTTCCAGCACCAAGGCCTCAGGCACTTGTAGCTGGCACTGACTACACTCCCTTTTACAATCAGAACTGGTACCCTGACTCTGGAGCTACTCATCATGTCACACCTGATGCTTCCAACCTGGTAGAATCCATTTCTCTCCCTGGATCTGATTAGGTTCATGTAGGAAATGGGCAAGGTTTGGCTGTCACCTCTCTTGGCTCTATGACTTTTTCTTCCAATTTGTGTCCAAATAAGTCCCTTAAACTCAATAATCTTCTCTTAGTCCCTTCTATCACTAAGAACTTAGTTAGTGTGAGTCAGTTTGCTAAAGATAACCATGTCTTTTTTGAATTCCATGCTGATGTTTGTTTTGTAAAATGTCAGGCTACCTCTAAGGTGTTGCTGAAGGGCTCACTTGGTAGTGATGGACTTTACAAGTTTGACAGCTGTCCTCTTCCTGCTTCATCTTCACAAGTGCTTAGTGTTGCTCATCATCCAGCACATTCCTCTAGTTCATCTTTGCACTTAGGGACTAGTCTTAATCTTGCTGCTCAATGTAATAATGTTCATGCCTCAAAGTCTAGTTTGTATCAAATATGGCATCAAAAATTAGGGCATCCTAGTCATGATACTTTAAAGCATGTACTACAACTTTGTAATATTCATGTTCCTAATAAAGCACTTACAGATTTTTGCAATGCTTGCTGTTTGGGTAAAGTTCATAGGTTATCTTCTGTTGCATCTTCTGCTGTTTATACAAAACCCCTTGAATTAATTTTCTGTGATCTATGGGGACCCTCCCCTGTTACCTCCTCTTGTGGGTTTACCTATTTTCTTACATGTGTGGATGCCTATAGCAGGTATACATGGGTGTATCCTCTCAAATTAAAGTCTCACACACTTAACACTTTTGTTCAATTCAAGGCTCTTGTTGAACTTCAACTTAATCTGAAGATTAAAGTTGTTCAAACTGATGGAGGTGGTGAATTTAAGCCTCTCACACATTTTCTGACCACTCATGGCATCATACACAAAGTTATTTGCCCTCACACTCATCATCAGAATGGCTCTGTAGAAAGAAAGCACAGACACATAGTTGAGACTGGTTTGACACTTCTTGCTAAGGCAAAATTGCCTCTACATTTCTGGGATCATGCCTTCCTCACAGCCACCTATCTCATCAATAAACTTCCTTCACCAACCTTGGCAAATGTCTCTCCTTTCTTTCTTATCTACTTTAAATACCCTGATTATAAATTTTTGAAACCTTTTGGCTGCTCCTGCTTTCCTCTTCTAAGGCCCTACAACTCTAACAAATTTGCCATGCACTCTACTGAGTGTGTGTTTCTAGGCTATTCTCCCTACCACAAAGGCTACAAGTGTATGGATCCTAGTGGTAAAATCTATATCTCAAAGGATGTATTGTTTAATGAGTCCAGATTTCCTTTCCCTGATTTATTTCCTACAAGACAGTCTGCATCTTCTACTGTCTCACCTATTTTGTCTCAATTTGGAGCATCTGTTCCTAGACCCTTGCAAGTTTCCTCAACTGTCACTCAACCTTCATCACCTATGCAAACCACTAGTCCAACCCCTGTTTCTTCACAAAGCCCTCATGATTTGGTTGCCTCTAATTCTTCTCCTACATCTCCTACACCAACCATGGTTGGACATTCTGATTCTATCAGTACAAACACCTCCACACCCACATCTTCTATTCCTCATTCAGTTTCTAATCATGCTGAACTTCCCCAACCTATGCCTATCACTGTTGTTCCTTTTGCTTCTTAAACTAGTTCTCAATCTCAGGCCACTTTAGATTCTCCCACTTCAGTTCCTGATTCTTTTCAGTCTGTGGCTGACAATTCCTCATCTCCTTCAACCAATGGTCCCACTGAAACCTCCTCCTTACCTCCCCTACCTCAAAACACACACCCAATGGTGACCAGATCCAAGAATGGCATTGTTCAACCAAGGCAGCATCCCACTCTTCTCCTTACACATCTTGAGCCAACATCCTATAAGCAAGCTATGGCTGCTCCTGAGTGGCTGGCTGCTATGAAATCTGAGTATGATGCTTTGATGAAGAATAATACTTGGACACTAGTTCCCTCACCAGCTCATAGAAAACCTATTGGCTGCAAGTGGGTCTTTAGAGTGAAGGAAAATCCTGATGGATCTATCAACAAGTACAAGGCTAGGTTGGTAGCAAAAGGGTTTCATCAAGTTGAAGGGTTTGATTACACTGAAACCTTTTCTCCTGTGGTTAAACCTATCACTATTAGGGCTGTGTTAACTTTGGCCATATCTCATAAGTGGGCAATTCAACAACTGGATGTTAATAATGCCTTCCTAAATGGCATTCTAAATGAAGAAGTTTACATGGTGCAACCTCCTGGGTTTGTGCAAGGCAGTGCTAACATGGTATGCAAACTACATAAGGCTCTTTATGGACTTAAACAGGCCCCTAGAGCCTGGTTTGAAAGGCTCAAAGGTGCTCTTCTTTCTCTTGGGTTTACAGCCAGCAAGTGTGATCCATCTTTATTCATCCTACACTCTACTAAGAACTTCACTCTCATCTTAGTATATGTGGATGATATCATAATTACTAGCTCCTCTCATCAGTTCATACAATCCTTAGTGTCTAAGCTAAATCTGTCTTTCTCACTAAAGGATTTGGGACAGCTTGACTATTTCCTTGGCATAGAAGTGCAGCACCTTGCTAATGGTTCTCTTCTATTGTCCCAAGGAAAGTATGTGAGGGATCTACTGACTAGGACAAATATGCTTGCAGCCAAGGGCATTGCTTCTCCCATGGCATCTAGCACTAAGCTCTCTAAGGTTGGGTCTGCTCAAGTAGGTGATCCAACCTACTTCAGATCTGTTGTAGGGGCTCTTCAGTATGCCACAGTTACCAGGCCTGAAATTTCCTATGCTGTCAATAAGGCGTGCCAGTTTTTATCTAATCCCTTGGAGGATCATTGGAAGGCAGTTAAGAGAATTTTAAGGTACTTGCAGGGCATCTCAAATCATGGCCTCCTTCTGGCTCCTACAAACCTCAACACTCCTCTCACAATTACTGGTTTTTGTGATGCTGACTGGGCGTCAGATCCTGATGACAGGAGATCAACCTCAGGAGCTTGTCTATTTTTAGGCCCTAATCTTGTTTCTTGGTGCGCAAAGAAGCAGACCCTTGTAGCAAGGTCTAGTGCTGAAGCAAAATATAGGAGTCTTGCCCATGCTACTGCTGAGATACTATGGCTTCAATCCTTACTTTTTGAGCTCAAAGTTCAGCATCAAACTCCAAGAATTCTTTGTGATAATCTAAGTGCAGTATCCTTGGCTCATAATCCAGTTCTGCACTCCAGAACAAAACACATGGAGTTGGACATCTTCTTTGTAAGGGAGAAAGTTATCAACAAAAGTCTTATTGTCACTCACATTCCAGCCTCTGACCAATGGGCTGATGTTCTGACCAAGCCCCTATCTACCAACAGATTTGTGTTTCTTAGAGACAAACTTAGGGTTATTGACAAGTTCAAACTTGATCAACCTCCCTAAGTTTGAGGGGGGAATATTAGAATATACAAGGGTATTAATGTAATATAATAGTAGTTAGTTAGAATTCTGTTACAAATGTGTAACAGAATCTGTTAAGCAATGATGATGCAAGGGATTCTATATATAGACCCTCATCATTTCAGTTGTAACTAACTTTGATACATTGAATAACAGAATAACAGTTTTCTCTCTCTCTCTCTCTCTTCTTCTCTTCTCTCTGTTTCTGCTTCTTCTTCTTCTTCCTAAACTCTCAACTTCTAACATTATACTACAAGGTTCTGTTTGAGAGAACTTATGGAATTATGACATGTCTACAAGTTGTTTTTGAGTTTTTCGTAAACACATAGCATATGAAATAGCTTATATGAGGTCACTGATTTTATTATTTGTTATAGAAATAACTTTGATTTATTTTGATTTTATTATTAAGCACTTGTATGATGAATGTTTATGCTGAAACGTATCATTAAGCTGTTTATCCAAACAGTCTAAAGCCTTTTCCCTCCGACATTTCTTAGTATTTAAAATGGAGAATGACATTTGGTAGTAGGGATAAGTTGGTCGTTGCTCCATATGGATTTGAGAAATCAACATGGGATCCTTCATATGTATTTGAGAAATCAACATGGGATCCTTCGACAGACTATTTTCTTCCAGAAAATTTCAATGTTGAAAATATGAATGGAAAAGCTGTTTGCAAAGTTGCATTACTGCAGCAGCTGGGATTATCTGAACATTCTTCCATTATTCTTGTAAGTAGCCCACCTTCTGTTTTGGTCAAGCCTTAATTTTGTGTGTGCATGACAAATGTTAAAATAAGGCGGTTTATTGAAAGTGAAATTAGAAAAAACTATCCTATAAGAATCGATTTAGCTAGTTTCCGGATATACGTGATGCAAGTTTCTGTTTTGCCAGCTATGGTTTAAGCATTCTTCAACATTCATATTGAATTTTTTTATGAAACTTCTTTTGGCAAAATTAATGTTTCCAGAATGCAATTTGTATTGTATAAGGTCTATTCAGTACCAAATGCAAAGGCTCATAATATATCGATATGAACATCATGATTCATGAGATGTTCCGTAATAAACCTGGTTGTTGCTGTACTTCTGTTTACTACATTTATCACTGATACCATATATAATGAGAACTTCTTGCATGGTTTTTTACTTGACTTATCTTTTCATTATTGAAATTTTTATCAGGCTGGATACAGTTTTTCAGAAGGAGCAGATATTAATGTGAAAAAGATGAAGGATATCAGTTTAAATGCCAAGCAGTTTTATAAGCCATATAAAAAGTGAAAAACAAATTTTGACAGCTGTGGGATTTGAACCCACGCCCTTTCGGACCAGAGCCTAAATCTGGCGCCTTAGACCACTCGGCCAAACTGTCTTTGTTGAAGAATCTTCTGACATACTCAATCTGTATACTAAATAATGCGCTTTTCATTTTTTGTATATCTAACTTGTAGTTGTGTCAAATCATTATTCCTAAGGATTTCTTGTTTGGGACCAGTTATGAATGATTATTAATTCTCTGCAGTTTATATTAATGAACACAAGTGAGAGACCGGTCTTGAATCATGCACTAGAATCACTTCAGAAGGAACTCAAGGTTGTACTCAACACTTAATTTTCATTATTTTTTAAAATTCTGGCATCGAGTATAGCTTTGGCGTATCGAGTACTGATAGTTTCTGCTTATCTTGTTATTGTTGTCAATCTCATGCAGAATCAACATTTCAATTTTAATTATTTGTTCATAAAGATGTACTATTATGATATTATGTTATAGGTAGCTCAACTAATAATATCTATTTAGCCTTGTGTTCTACCAACACTGCCATTCAATCAAAATTTGCAGGATGATGATAATATTAAATTTGTGGGTGCATATGATGAAGCTTTATCGCATTTACTATTTGCAGGATCTGACATTATGTTGTGTAGATCATTTCTTGATCTGACTGTTGAAACCCAGGTAAGTCAATGGTCTGGCTATCAACATGATTGGGATGTGTTTGTTTCTTTGTGTGGGATCTGAATTGAATGATACAATTTTTATTAACTGAATATGTAGCTAAAAGCTTTGAGGTATGGAGCAGTTCCAGTAGCGGTTGGCCCGGATACTCACAAAAACAGGTCAAAGTCAATACAAATATTTTTGGCATATATGTATTTTATTTTCGTACTTGTATAACACTTGTATCATTCATATTTGGTAGGGTGATACCTTTTGATAGGAACTTGATGAAGCATGACCAAGAGGCAACTAAGTACTCAAAGATAATCAACAATACCTTTGGAAACATGTCACTTGGTCTTGCCATTGATGAAATTGTATGTATATGGTTTCTGTTGCCTTTTTCTTATTTAAGTTTTACTCTATGCTTTAGACAACTAATTGACATATGTAGCACGGACACGTGTTGGTGTTAAACATACAACACTGAGTCGCCGATACATTGTTACATTAATCACTTTCGTGTTTGTATGGTTGCTTCATAGGTATAATTAATTATTGAGTTTGATGTTGATGTAGAGGAGTAACCCATCCAAGTGGAAACGAAGAATAATGGAAGCAATGTCCCATGATTTATCATGGGATGGTGAATGCTACGAAGTTCATGTGGCAGCTTACTCAGCTATAAAGAGCATGTGAAGTGGGTATATGATGTACTTGTATATGTATTGCTTAAGAAAACTTGTATATGTATATACTTATGTGTATAAGTAAAGATATTTTGTTTAGTATTTTGAAATACAGGGCTGAATAAGATTTATTCTCATGTAATCTTTTAGTATTCTTTTCATTTTTTTAATAAGATTTCTTTTGAGAATCTTCCTCTGATTTTCAAACTATCAATTTTCTAAAGTCAATTTTTATCATGATTATATGAAATCTAATAATTGAGTTGTGATTGTTTTGATTTCCAACAAATTGTCCATCCTGCAAGAGTAAAACACATTACTCAGCTCCTTATTAAAATGATAATTGAGTTGTGATTGTTTTGATTTCCAACAAATTGTCCATCCTGCAAGAGTAAAACACATTACTCGCTCCGGATTAAAATGGTTGTCGTGTAAGGTTTCTGCACACAGATTAAGAAATATAATAGTGTTGATATAAGATATTACATTTTTACTAAATGAAGCTTAGAAATGTATTGGTAGTGTATAGAGTAATAAGTAAATGATACAATTGAAAAAATAATAATTATTATACATTGAAAATAAGAATAACATTAATGTTAAAACAAATTTTATTATTAAAATGACAGTTATTTAAATCTTTAATTTTGTTTTATTTGGACATATAAAGTAGTAGTTATTATGTTAATATGCATATTATGTTGTATTTTTTTATTTTCAAATATGGTGTTTGTGAAATCTCCTCTCTACATGTTTGGTGTAACCTTGATTCACGTGCTCTCAATTTCTTTTTCCATTTAGATTGTATTCTGCACACATGATAATTTGTAATCTTTTTTACGTCACAAAATTCATTTTTCTCAATTTCTTTTTCCATTCAGATTTTATTCTGCACACATGATAATTTGTAATCTTTTTCACGTCACAAAATTCATTTTGCGCAATTTTTATTGGACACTCTCGAATTTCCTCTATCACTCTCCTTCTTTCGATAAGAAAAATCCTATCTTTTTTGGTCGTTTTCCTCCTTTATTTCTCTCTCTACTTCTTTTTTGCTCTGATCACTCTCTACCCCGCTCTTCAATATTTTTTCACAATTCCACCAAAAATCCAGAAATTCTACCCCCCACCTTCATACGTTCTTGAACCAGACCCAATAAATCAACCGTTTTTGAACCAAACGCAAAAAATCTCACCTTTCATTCCTACATTCTTGAACGAAATCCAGAAAATTTCACTAAGTACCCAAAACTTCATTCCTTACCTTCATCTATTTTTTTGAACAAAACACGAAAAAATTAATGCTCATAATATATATTCTTCAACCATCATTCAACCAAACCAAAATTCTTCATCAAGACACTCAACAAAGCCTAGAAAAATCTTCCTAATTCATCAATCCACACGAGAAATCGAGCAGTTTGCTCATCAATATCGTACTTCACTGAATTTAGAAATTTTAACTCACCAATTCATTCCTAACCTTCACGACATATTCATCACAAATTTCTCTGTTCAAAACCCTAATCCATGGCTGAACCCACCTATTCTGATTTCTCCACTAACCTTTTCAACCCCTATTACCTTCATCCAAAGGAAAACCCTTTTCTCTTCATTGTTACCTCTCTTCTTGATCACACTAACTACAATTCATGACTTCGATGTAATAACATGATTTTATCTTGGCTTCAGAAATCCATTTTTAAGAATATTGTACAATCTATATTATGGATCGATAATGCATATGCAGTCTGGAAAAATTTGGAGAATCGATTCTCTCAAGGCGATATTTTTAAGATCTCGGATCTCCAGCATGACCTTACTCGGCTTCATCAAGGTAACCCCGATGTCTTAACTTACTTTATTAAGCTGACTTCACTTTGGGAACAAATAGATTTGTTCCAACCTACCTACTCGTGACTGCACTTGCGCCAAACTATGTACCTATGACGCAACTTCTGATCTGCAAAATACAAAGAGCAGGACCGTGTTACCAGGTAGAAAAATTGAAATTGAAAAGAAAAAAGTGCTTGAATTTTTTTTTAAAAGTGGTTGGGTTGTCTCCATTTTGTTTTATGTCAGTAACTTAATATATTTTTGGCTTAATATCCTTTTTGGTCCCGTATCTTAACCTCGGGGTTCATTTTAGTGCCTTAACTTAAAAATGGTCCATATTGGTCCATTAACTTTTCAAAACGTTTCATATTAGTCATTTTTGTCCTATTAGCGATAGAAAAATTCAAAAACCCAGTCGCTAATTAGACAAAAAAGACTAATATGGGACATTTTGAATAGTTAAGGGACCAATATAGACCTTTTTTAAGTTAAAGGACCAAAATGAACCTCGAGGTTAAGATATAGAACTAAAAAGGGTATTAAACCTACATTTTTTTCATAAAATTCATTAGCTTGACTATATCGATTTTTTGTGTCATTCACTTGGACGATGACACCTAACTCTCGATGGTTTTTCCCTTTATCTTACTAGGGCTTTTGCCAAATTCAAAATGTAGTGGTTTGTTAGTGTCATTTGTTTCCCTTTATCAAACATATAAACTACGACCTTTTGATCATGCTTTTCTATTTACATTTGCTTTTTATCTATGTCAATGGTCATTCTTGCGGTTTGCATAAATGGTCATCCAAGAATCAGAGGAACTTATGGATCCTCCATGATATCCATTATCATAAAATCTACTAGGAAAGACAATTGTTGCAATGCAAAAAATACTCGGGCGTTTGCACCCTCAGAATAATAACAGTGTCGCCATCGAAGTTTATTCATTCCAAAGAAAAGAGAAAATATCGATAAAACCCTTTAAATAAAAAGAAAATGATCGTTGCAACCAAATTCGGATTTGGGAGTTGGTTATGCAAGGGGAATGTATTAACACCCCTCATATCCGTTGTACTTAACAACAACCATTTAGTTAGCTTTGCGAATAGAATGTTATCATAATGTCTATGATTTTTTCTTATTATTAAAAGTTGAAAAGAAAAAGAAAAGGACTAAAAATAGATTTTTTTATTAGGGTGCTTGACAATATTGCGAGTCTTGCTCATACGTATCCTTTGGTGCGATGAGAAATTCAAAGCTACGTAGTTCTGGCAAGACAAACGATATTTTTTTGGATTTTTATTATAGTGCTTGACGAGACGTTGAATCTCGTTCCTATGTATCCTTTGGTGCGATGAGGAATTCAAAGCTACGTAGTTCTAGGTAGAAAACCATGTATGTGTTGGTTGATTTTGTGAACGGTATTTAGTCGCATTCTAGCGGTTAAACATTGCTCATATGCTCGCGCGTGGGAGGCTTAAGTGTATGTTTGTATCGCGATAGAATGGATAAAACATTATTCGTTTGTAAAAAATTTGACATCACACGGGGGCGAGAAAAGATAGTTTGATTGGTTGGATTATTTTTAGGTGGAAGACGGATATTCGGTAAGACCAAGGTGTGTGACTCGGGGCCGATTATTCCGGGTTTCAAAGGAGTGTACACCCCCAATGTCCTTTTTCATCAAATTGTTTATAGAAAATTATGTGCGGAAGAAGAATGCTCAATAAGACCATGACGTGTGCCTCAGAGCCGATTATTCGGGGTTTCAAAGGAGTGAGCACCCTAGTGTCATTTTTCATCCTAATTTGATTAAGTGTTTTATTGCGTAAGATGAATGCTCGGTAAGACCAAAGTGTGTGCCCCGAGGCCGATTATTCGGGGTTTCAAAGGAGTGTGCACCCCAATGTCCTATTTCATCCGATTTATTTCCGAAAATGATTTTCGAAGAGTTTTCGATTAAGTTTGGAAAAGACTTAATGTTGATCAAGTATTTGATTCGTGTTGATTTCAAATTGATTCGATTAATTTTTAATTTGATGGTGAAGTTTTGAGATATTTATGAAAACTACTTGATGCTGATCAAGTACTTAATTTTTTATCTTGTAAAAAAAGGATTGATTTTATTAGCAAAATAATTAATTAATTTTTTGACTAATTAAATAATAAAATTGAAAAAAAAAACAATAAAGGGAGGGTACAAACATGCATAGGGGTGTAGAAAGACACAAGCATGGGTGTGGCCTAAAAATAAAATAAAACATAGAAGGGAATAAGGGGTACATAAGCAGAAAAGGGGTTTAACCCAATCCAGGGCCCAAAATAGGCCCAATATCTAAATGTCTCACACCAACAGGGGGTGTGAGACTAAAAGGGGGTGCATGAATCAAATGATCCAAAGCCCAAATGAAGATAGGCCCAACAAGGGGGCAGAATCAACTAAAAATGTTGACTCTCGTTGGGCAACAAAATTGGCTTATTCAAGATCCAATGGTTGAGATGCGTGGGTGGTTCTTGTACAGAAAACTCCTAGACCACATATCCAAGGGATCTAAAAGCGCCATGTGACTCTCAGATCTAACCTTCATCTAAACAAAACACAAAGATCTATCTAACGGTCCATAATTAAACTATAAAATTAAATGAAACTCTTCTTTCTCAAACGATTATCTCCCAAACTGAAAAATACAAAAACATGAATCAACTTGAATTAACACCTAATTGGCATGGTAAATGAAGGCATAGACACCAACGTACACTAACAAACATTCATTAAAAATTAAAATAACACAAACCAGCCTAACAATGTTGAAATCAGACTGAGAAAAACTTAAACTAAAAACCTTTGATATGATATAAATCCTATTTTTCATGTAAATTTAAGCATGGATTCAAGTTTGTGATGTCATTACGATGTTGTATGTATAATTTTTTTTAGGGTTAAATAAGTTTTAGGTCCCTCTAAATATAGCGATTTTCAATTTTAGTCCCTAAAAAATTTTCCTTTAAGAATTGGTCCCTACAAGATTTTTCGTCTCAATGAATAGTCTCTGACGTCAAATGGGAGTAACAGCTGCTGATGTGGCTGCGCCACGTGACAATTTCTTCTATTTTTTATTTTTTATATTCATAAATCCAGAATTCGTAGCTAATTTGTAGCTAATTTGAAACCAATTCCTAGCTAATTCTGAAAATTGAGACTTTCTAAACTCAGTATTCGTAGCTAATTCGAAACCAATTCGTAGCTAATTCTGAAAATAATTATCAATGACTAACACCAATTAGCTACCTTTGGAATAGGTTTCTTCACATAATCCGATTAGAATTGATGACAGAATATTATGATGTTTTATACATGCTGTTTTATTTAATTCTCATTGGGTGATATTGTTGGTCTATATTTCAAAAATCAACATATTATTCTTGTATCTTAATCACTGTTGGTTTCGTTAGTCAAGGCGAGGTGGGTAATAACAATCAAAATTGTGGTAATCAAATTCAATAGATGATTAATGAGTTGTAACACATCGTTATACTATTATTGTAGAAAATAATTGTCAAAATAGTGGCAAAATATCATTTATGTTGTTCTTCTATAAATCAAGCGTACATGTCAATTGGCATTGTTATATGAAGTCATTGATGAACTCCATAAAAAATATTATTTAGAGATATTGATATAAACCAAACAAGCAGATGAGGAACAAAATCCTATTGAGTCCCACATGACAAACCTTCCCTGCCTTTTGTCAAACGACACTAGCTCAATATTTGTGTACTAACCCAAAAATAGTTCTGCAGTATAAATAAAATTTCTCAAAGAATTTTACCACCAAAATTCTTAGATGCACCATAGAGATATTTCTGACCCCTTTTTTATGTTCCTCATTTAGGCCGTCATTATTTGGCAATGTTCAATATCATGCATAGTCCAAAAAGTTGCTTGATTTATCTACCAGATTCAGCAAGAGTAAGCTATGACTCTAAGTCACAGGCTAACTGCAGCAAGTTGGTATGAAATAAAAGACTTGAATAAAGTCAATAGTTAGTTAGCCCTCACTCATTTATTGTGGCTCTTCAAAATCATTTTACCAACTCTTCATATATCTACCAATAATCACTACAGGAGCAATGCCCTCGTCGGAAGTGGTGAAACTGCTTATGGTCTCTGAGAATTACATCCCGATTGTAAAATGCAAAAAAAAGTTTCAGAAAATTGTGGCAATCAACACAAATGCGGATATTAGAGGCCACTCTCAATGCCGTGCCCGGTGGAGTGACAAGCACGCCGAATGCAATTGTCAGTTTTTCCCTGTGATAAGATAGTGCATACTCTTTTCCTTTGTCATCCATCTTATGCAGTTCAGATGAAAGTTCAACAACATAACCAACTATCCTCAGTTGCTTATTAATCTCATCTAGTGTGTTATAAATTTCAACCTTTCTTGAATGTGAAATATCATCCACAACAAACTCATGTACAACTCCTTTAAGCTCAATTGTGCAACAACCAGGTGTGGTTTGAATTGTGTGAGATTTGGGTCGAACTCATCTGTGTCGAAGGAGAGCTTTCATGTATTTCGACAGGAGGCAAGCATGCAGTCGAAGCTTGTTCACATGTTGGTGCCTGTTAGTTACATATAGTAGTCGAAGTCTGTTCTTATATGTATTCTGTTAAAATGTTTATATTCTGTCGAATTGGGCCTTGTGTTAAGGATCCAATTGTTTAGGTTTCTTGGGCTGTAAGTTACCTAGTTAGTCTATAAATAGACTAGCACACTCATTTGTGGAGTGGGACAATTTGTGATATTCACTTGTAAGCATTTGTAAACATTAATGTGAAAGTGAATAGTAAATAGAATTATATTTGCCCAATCCTTGTTGTTATTTCTTCTTCTTCTTGTTTTCTTTTCCGTTAAACCCTTGTTTTGGTTCTTGATCATCAAGAAACCAGTTTTATATTTTTATTAAAGTCATCATTTTCACAACAAATTGGTGCGGTGAGCGTGGAGAAGATGGCTTCAACAAAGTATGAGATTGAAAAGTTCACCGAAGTGAACGATTTCGGTCTGTGGCGCTTGAAGATGAAAGCCCTACTGGTGCAGCAGGGATGTTTGGAAGCGTTGAAGGGAATGACAGCCATGGATGTTGCGTTGACAGAAAGAGAAAAGACGACAATGATCGAGAAAGCACACAACGTAATATTGTTGAGCCTTGGTGATAAGGTTCTCCGGCAGGTATCAAAGGAGACGACGGCGTCGGGATTATGGGTGAAGCTTGAAAGCTTGTACATGACCAAGTCGTTGGTCGAAGGAAGTCTTGAGAGGCGTGAAAAACCAAGGCATGTATACCCTTGAGGCTGAGGTTGTAAGTGGTTCGACAAATGTTGTATCCACGAAACCTATGTCGAAGACAGAATTATGGCACATGAGATTGGGCCATGTCAGCGAAAGAGGCCTGGTCGAATTGGGGAAGCAGAACCTGCTAGGAGGTGACAAAGTCGAAAAGCTGGAGTTTTGTGATTCTTGTGTATTTGGTAAATCCTGTAGGGCGAAGTTTAACAAAGGCAAGCAAAGAACACATGGATCCCTTGATTACATTCATGTTGATCTTTGGGGGCCTGCAAGGAATCCTTCACACTCAGGTGCAAGGTATTTTCTATCCATCGTTGATGACTATTCCAGAAAGCTATGGGTATTCATTCAGAAGATGAAGGATGAAACTTTTGAGAATTTCAAAAGTTGGAAGGTTCTGGTCGAAACTCAAACTGGCAGAAAGGTTAAGAGGTTGAGAACCGACAATGGCCTTGAATTCTGCAACGAAGCGTTCGACAGTTACTGTGTTGAGTCTGGTATTGCAAGGCATAAGACTGTAGCAGGTACTCCTCAACAAAATGGCTTAGCTGAGAGATTCAATCGAACAATCCTTGAAAGGGTTAGATGCATGTTGGTTAGTGCTGGATTGAAGAAGGTGTTTTGGGCGGAGGCTGTTTCGACAGCAGCTTATCTGATAAATAGATGTCCCTCGAATGCGTTGGGAATGAAGACACCTGAAGAAGTTTGGTCGAATCATCCACCAGATCTCGACAAACTGAGAGTATTTGGATGTTTAGCCTATGCTCACATTTGGCAAGACAAGGTCGAACCTGGAGCTCTGAGATGCACGTTCCTTGGATATCCTGAGGGAGTCAAGGGTTATAGGCTGTGGTGCCTAGAACCAGGTCACAGAAGATGTATCACAAGTCGTGATGTAGTTTTCAATGAGGTCGAAATGACTTTCAAGAAAACTGGTGATGTTGGTCGAAATGTAGAAATCTCTGAAGAGGAGCTGGAACAGGTAGAGATGCCTGTTGAGGTGGAGCATAGTGATGCTGAAGTGCATAGCCCTGATGAAGTCGAAGAGCAAGATGCTGATGAGGTTGAAGAAACTGTCGATGATTACCTCTGGCAAGAGATAGGTCGAGAAGAGTCATCAAGCCACCTCAGAGACTTGGTTATGCAGATCTTATAGCTTTTGCCTTAATCTCTACAAGTGAGGTACTTGATGAAGAACCTAGAGATTACAAGGAAGCTATAAGGAGTCGTGACAAGACTGAATGGCGAAAAGCCATGGATGATGAGATGAAATCTCTTCATGATAATAACACTTGGGAGCTGATTGAGAAACCTGCAGGAGCAAGGTTAGTCAGTTATAAGTGGATTTTCAAGGTCAAGGAAGGAATCGAAGGAGTGATGTCGAAGCGCTTTAAGGCAAGGCTGGTTGCTAGGGGGTTCACTCAGAAAGAAGGAGTCGACTTCAATGATGTGTTCTCACCTGTTGTAAAGCATAGATCCATTCGAATGTTGTTGGCCATGGTGGCAAAGTTCGATTTAGAACTTGAGCAAATGGATGTGAAGACAACATTTCTGTATGGTGATCTAGATGAAACGATCCTGATGCGTCAACCTGAAGGGTATGCAGAAAAGGGTAAAGAAGATTATGTGTGCAAGCTGAATAGGTCTTTGTATGGCCTGAAACAATCTCCTCGACAGTGGAATAGGAGATTCGACAAGTTCATGGCACACATTGGTTTCACTAGAAGTCAGTTCGATCATTGTGTTTACTTTAGATTTCGACCTGGAAACTCACTTGTTATGTTGTTGTTGTATGTGGATGATATCCTCATAGCTAGCAACAGTGTTGAGGATGTAACGAAGGTGAAGCCTGAACTCAGTAAGGAGTTCGAAATGAAGTATCTGGGAGCTGCAGCCAGGATTCTTGGGATTGACATCCGGAGAGATAGAAAGCAGTTGAAGTTGTGCTTATCTCAGGAGACATACCTACGAAAGTTTCTCGACAAGTTTGGTATGTCGAATTCGAAGCCTGTTGTGACACCTACAAATCCTCAGTTTAAGCTTAGTACTACTCAAAGTCCGAGTACTGAAGCTGAAAGAATCTATATAAATAGCATTTCATATGCTAGTGTAGTGGGTTCTTTGATGTATGCTATGGTCTGTACGAGGCCAGACATAGCATATGGAGTGAGCCTTGTAAGCAGGTATATGGCCAATCCTGGAAAGGCGCACTGGCAAGCTGTAAAGTGGATTCTCAGGTACATAAATGGGTCTCTGAAAAGAGTCTTGATTTATGGTGGAGCCTGTGATGGTGATAGCATAGTCGAAATCGAAGGATTTGTTGACTCTGATATGCAGGTTGTATGGATTCCAGAAAGTCTATTTCTGGATATGTTTTCACAATGTTTGGCACAACAATCAGTTGGAAAGCGACGCTTCAGAAGGCTATTGCCTTATCAACCACTGAAACTGAATATATTGCCCTCGCTGAAGTTGTGAAAGAAGCATTGTGGCTTGAAGGTTTTGCAAAGGAGCTGAAACTTCAAGGTCGAAGTATCACTATTAAATGTGATAGTCAAAGTGCAATACACCTGTCGAAGAATTCAGCCTATCATGAGCGAACTAAGCACATTGATGTGAGGCTGCACTTCGTCAGAGAGATAATCAAGCGTGGTGAAGTCCAGGTGCTGAAGGTTTCGACTGAAGATAATGCTGCTGATATGATCACCAAGACGTTGCCAAGTTGCAAGTTCTTCCACTGTATGCAGTTGATAAAGCTGCATGATGAAAGCTAGTTGTTTCCCTTTGTTGCTGAGTTAGATCCAAGGTGGAGATTTGTGAGATTTGGGTCGAACTCATCTGTGTCGAAGGAGAGCTTTCATGTATTTCGACAGGAGGCAAGCATGCAGTCGAAGCTTGTTCACGTGCTGGTGTCTGGTAGTTACATATAGTAGTCGAAGTCTGTTCTTATATGTATTCTGCCGAAATGTTTATATTCTGTCGAATTGGGCCTTGTGTTAAGGATCCAATTGTTTAGGTTTCTTGGGCTGCAAGTTACCTAGTTAGTCTATAAATAGACTAGCACACTCATTTGTGGAGTGTGACAAATTGTGATATTCACTTGTAAGCATTTGTAAACATTAATGTGAAGTGAATAGTAAACAAAATTATATTTGCCCAATCCTTGTTGTTATTTCTTCTTCTTCTTGTTTTCTTTTCCGTTAAACCCTTGTTTTGGTTCTTGATCATCAAGAAATCGTTTTATACTTTTCATAAAGACATCGTTTTTCCACAACAGATTGATTTTTGTTTCATTAGTTTTCTAACTTCTGCAACCTTTTCCCATTGTTCAGCTGAAGAATAAAGATTCAGAAGCAAAACATAATCTCCAGCTTCTTGATAAAAGTCCATGGGAGAAGATTTCTTTTGGGCTATAAGGGGTGGTGGTGCTAGTTTTGGTGTTATTCTTTCATGGAAACTCAAATTGGTTAAAGTATCTCCGCAAGTTACTGTTTTCAATGTGAAAAGGAATGTTGATGAAGGTGCAACTGACGTTGTTTATAAATGGAAATTAATTGAACCAAAATTACATAAAGATCTTTTCATTAGAGTGCAACCTAGAGTTGTTCGAATTGGTCAAGGGGGTAATAAGATAGTGCAAGTTAGTTTCGTTGCTCAGTTTTTGGGGACAGCCGAAAGACTTCTATCTTTGACGAACAAGAGTTTTCCTGAATTAAGTTTGAAAAAAAGTGATTGTTTATCAATGTCTTGGGTTAATTCCACTCTTTTTTGGTATGACAAGCCAATTGGTACTCCCCTTGAAGCATTGTTGGATGAACAAAAAGTGCCTCAAGTAATTTATATCAAAAGTCAATCGGATTATGTGAAAAAACCTATTCCAAAGGTAGCTAATTGGTGTTAGTCATTGAAAATTATTTTCAAAATTAGCTACGAATTGGTTTCGAATTAGCTATGAATTAACTACGAATACTGAGTTTAGAAAGTCTCAATTTTCAGAATTAGCTAGGAATTGGTTTCGAATTAGCTACAAATTAGCTACGAATTCTGGATTTATGAATATAAAAAATAAAAAATGGAAGAAATTGCCACGTGGCGCAGCCACATCAGCAGCCGTTACTCCCATTTGACGTCAGGGACTATTCATTGAGACGGAAAATCTTGTAGGGACCAATTTTTAAAGGAAAATTTTTTAGGGACTAAAATTGAAAATCGCTATATTTAGAGGGACCTAAAACTTATTTAACCCTTTTTTTTATGTGTAACTGGTTATGAAACACGGTTTTGGATTCAAAGCACCACGAACATGATGAATGTTCATGAGCTCCATGAACCCTATATCTTAAATTGGTTCAAGTCAACATGAGTTCGTGCAATTAACATAGGATTATGAATCGTGAGATGCACAGCAACACAATAGTGCAAAGAAATCACACAAACATCATAGATTTAGGCTTACCTGATGTGATGAAACTAAAGAACACGATGAACACCTATGAGTTCTTCGGCCAACCTCCAATTTTGTAGCCAACCTCCATTCACGCTCCGACGATTAGATTTTCTTTGCAAATTTGAAATCCTTACAACCTCCTCTACTCAATTCTAACACTAATTCATCAATTCAGACAAACTTTGAAATCAACTTAAAAATGAAATTAATGAATTGGAATCGTTTGGAATATTTTTTTTGGCAAGTATTTGGTAGTGTATGAAAGAGCTAATTCATCACAAAGAAATTGGGATGGTGGTTGTTAGAAAGATGAAGAGCTTTGGAAATTTTAAAAGTTTCTTCAAAAGTGAAGAATCTTGAGGATGAAAATGATTTGATGAAGATCTTTGGGGCTATTTAATAGTGATTCATTGTGTCGATTGTGAATAAAAGAATGTTGGTTTTATAGGCTATAGTATTAGGTTAAAGGATATTATAGAGATTGTGAGAAAATGCATTAAGTGTGAGCGAATTTGAGTGAATTTGAATTTGAGATAAAAATATCTTAATTCCGATCTTAATTTTCTAATGTATTATGTAATTGGATGAGATCAAATGATGTGGGAATGAAAAGTGTGATGAGGCAAAACAAATGTGATCATTTTTTGTCTTTTAGTACCACATTATTGATTTTTATTGACTTATGAAATGAATGATGGGTGATTAAATGAGAAATGAAATGAATTAAAATGATGATGTAATAAGAATTTGGCTTGGATTTTATTCCCATTGAATTTACTATTTTTGGTTTTTTTATGCATATGAAAAAAAGATGCAAAATTATTTAAATTTTTTGTTGACTTTTGAATTTAAAAAAATGCAAAATGCATATGATGAATGATAGGAATTTATTTGAAATGATGCAACCATAGATTTATTCAAATGATCAAATGTTGAATTTTTTGCTGACCTTTGATGGAACCAACTTGAAATGAATGAATTTTAAATGATGCATGACATTTGATGTATGAAGTGTTCTTAGAATAATTTTGCAATTTAAAACCAGGTAATACTTAACTTAAAATAGTAAAAAGATTAAAAACTTGGGACAAAATTAAGGTATGAAAACAGTGTTTCCACTTATTGTTACATTTTCTAGAACCCTGTCGGTTGTTTGACGATTTTGTCAGCGAAGTGCATTACTGACATAGTTTCTTTTATCTTTACATCTTTGAGCTTTTCGGATAATGGTAGGGGAATTAGGTTAATGCTTTCTCACAAATCTACAAGAGCTTATCCAATATCATGGCTCTAATTGAGACAGGTAGTGTAGCTCTCCCTAGATCAATTTTCTTTTTGGTAGAGTTTCTTGGACCTCTATACTGCAAGCGGCCTATATCTGGACATGAATTGGTTCAATATATATCTCTTTGTGGGTGAAAAAATCCAATAAAAATTGTTTTTCTTCAGACCGGTATTCGTCAAACTCATCATCTAAGTCGTCATCCAGTTTATTTTATTTTGCAACAAGAACATCAAAAATAATTTTCTTTAACATAGAAGAATGTTCCCTTACCCCTACATCCTTTTTATTGGATTACAATGTTCTTTTGGAAATGGGTTGATGTTAGCATTGAATGCACCTTATGGTTTATCATCTATGTGCTTGACTAGTTGATTTGAAATTACAATTTCATGATAAAAACTTTGGCTTATTTTTTTATTTGTCAAAGACATTAGGATAAATAGATTTAGAGTATCCTCCACCTTCTTTTCAACTTGTGATTGTATTTTATAACTTTAAAATTGTTGTGTATTGGATGGTTCGGCGTATTGTCTCCAACCTTGGCCATAGTTATTATCTCACTCCTTGGAAATTGTTGTTTCCCCTGGTAAGGATTCTTCCTCTGGTTCTTCACATAACTGATTTTCCCCATCATCGTGGGGATAATACCCAGTTGGGTGGTCACCTGCATACAATTTACAAAAAAAAAGTTTGTTTGGACTTACTAGAAGTTTCTTACACCTCTTTGAATTGTTGTAGATGTTTGGACAGTTACTTTGACAACTCCTCAACTCATAAAAATTGTGATTTAGGCATCACCTCAACATTTACTTGTACCTTTAACATGCTTCACATAGGGACTCTATTGCACCCTATGTAAAGATTGTTATTGTTGCCTTTGCTTCAAAGAACTTATTTTGAAAGAAGAAACAATTAAGAAACTTTTCTTCCATTACATTCCAATTTCTCATGGTTTCTATAATCAGATTAAAGTACAACTCCTCTGACTTCCCTACGAGAGAATGTGGAAACAATCTCATAAACATAATTTCTTCGAATTCTTCTTCAACTTCTATGTTTCTAAATATCTCATAGAATTTCTTCAGATGATTTTAGGGGTCTTCATGATTTAGTCTCGCAAAAGGGATATAATAATATATTTGAAGTAATCATAATTTCATTTCCATCTTCTTTAAATTTATTATAGATATTCCCAAGTGAGATAATCTCCTAGAACTATTGAAACATGGAATTCCATCAACACCATTGTTATTTTAGTTTTTTGTGCCATCACTGTTGTTTTGGTGCCATTATTGGTGTTTTCTAGTGTTATATTTTATTAGGCCATAATAAGGAGTACCCTAAAAGGGGCTAGCGCCAGAAAAGGGCCTAACAACCAAAGAAGGGGGGAGCCTCTCCCCCCATGGCTAGCCCCTCGTAGCCCAAAGAAGGGGATGAAGCTTCCTCCCCAAAACTAGCACTTTGTATCCCAATAGAGAGGCGAGAGTCTCGTCCCCCATGGCTATTACTTGGAAGCCCAAAGAAGGGCCAAGAGCCTCCTCCCAAGGCTAACACTTGATAGCCAAAAGAAGGGGTATTAGCCTCCCCCCACAGGGCTAGCACTTGGTATCCCAAAGAAAAGGCGAGAGCCTCCCCCAAGGGCTAGTACCTATTTTGTTGGACTTAGGTTAAGATACCTAAAGGGCCTATCGAAGGGGGGGGGGGCATTTATTCCATGATTCTAGTAAGACTACGTCTTCCCTTGACCACTTCCTCGGTCATGGAGCTAGGACATAACCATCCACTAACTCTACAACCCAGACCCAAGAAAGCCTCTATAAATACCTCATTCCTAGCAGGTGGGAGGATAAATCCTAATTCATACGCTTGTACTTAAGCACCAAACTAAGATATAAAGCTTCTCACCTCACGTGAGCAGGTCCTCTAAACCACCATAAAACCACCGTATAGTGCTCCTTGCCGCCGTGGTCAAACCCTAACCACCACAAATTGTTATAAACCTACTAAGGCCTCTGAGTGCCCTTGCCTTTGCAAGGGTAACATGCACACCTGTACTTTTTGACTAGTACAGTGGCGCCCACTGTTGGGCCCCGATAAAACTAACTTGAGCCATACCTTCTTCATCACAACCACCATACTCACTATTACCCTCCACTCTTATACCTATGCTTTCTCATCCATGGTTAACAAAAAAGATTCGTCCCCTACGTCTAATGATGCCAATGGTAACAATGATGCCAACGCCCTGACTGAGATGCGTACCGCCATGGACGAACTATGTCTTCATAATCAAACACTTGATGATAACGTCCGCAATACCAGACTGCGCCAACAAAAGACGGTATTTCTAGTGGTGAATGCCATATTACCATGAAAAAAGAAGTTTATGTATGTTTATATTGTACGATTCTGAACTCTACAAAGATGTTTTCTGTCAATTATTTTGTTTTATAGTGCCATTGTGGAAATTATTTCGAGTGTCTAAGTTGTTGAGTCTATCAAATCATATACGAACATGCTGCCAACCATTCATATTCATTTCCTCTTCTCGTTCATTAACACCACAATTGAATTTTTGACATATGGTTATTCACATAGTTTTCAATTAAACCTCAATTGGCCCAAAAACAAAACCATAGTCGGCAGAAACGTTGACTATTCTGTTTGCATACAAAACTCATTGGGTGAGTCCATTCAACCACCTGTAACGACACGAAGATCAATTTATTCATGTTGTTGCCACTAAACTCCACATCAGAAAATAGAAGGAACGAGAGACGAGTCCTTTTATTACAACAGTGGAAAGTTTACTCAAAAAGTCTTACATGTAAGTGTCTGTTCATATATGCCTTAATATTAAATGTTCGACTCGCTTTTTATTTAGAAAATGTTCAAGTGTTGTAATTCTTATGAAACTACGAGAGTATTACCAATATTATAACATGTGAGTAGGGGTGGGAATATGCCATTTTCTCTTGTGTATGGATTCACATGTCCAACACTTAGTATATTGAGAACACACACTTAAATTTGCATTTTTAATCGTATAAAAATAAACAAACATATAGAGCACATGATCACATATGAGCGTTTTGGGGTTGACAGTGTTTCTTGATGATGTTCTTTTGCTTTTGACACTTTGCACTTATCACTAAAAACTTCTCGCTTATTTTTTCCACTTTAATATTTCTCATTCATTTCAGGTGTTTATGATAAATTACATTATTCCTTTGTCATCATCAAAATATGTCAAACTTGTTAAGCACATAGAGACACATTCTCCCTATTTTTTATGATTACAAAACAACACTAAGGGGGTGAATAATAAGAAGGGTTAAGAAAAAAGATTTGGATTATACTCCTTTTAAAGTATAATTATCTCCCTTTGTCATTATCGAAAATTGTGGATCTGATAATCATAGAAAAACATATAACACATTAAGAAAAAACAAACACATTAATACATGTTAAGAAACATAAGACCATACTTCTTCCCACAATGGATGATATCCAAATTTAAGACCAATTTATTGAGAGGAGGTCTTTGTTGACCTTTGGTTTAAATTCAAGATCAGGCTTATGCATACATTTAGATCATTTTTCCATTTTCTTTTACTACGATTAAGGAATTTTCTTCATATTGTTGACATAAAAGGGTTTTGTTTCGCGAAGTTGTCTGATTATATAAACATTTAAAATAATCCAAAATCTCCTTAGCAATATCATATTTTGCTAGTTGCACACCTATTGAGTGACAAACATAATTATTATTCTAAATATGGATATTCTAATTACTAACATCTCATGTTTTCAACTCTTTTGTATATGCTTCTCCATATTTTTCATTTGTGAGCTTAACCAAAGTTCCATCAACATAACTCCACATTCTATTTCCTTTTAATTTTTTCATTATACAGATTTAGTAATCATAAATTTTTCCATTAAGTTTAACTAACACTAATAAATTTAAGAGAATCATATTTTTATTTGGCCATTACTACGCTTCTAAGACTTCAAAACACAAACAAATTCAAACAGAGTGACCCAAAAGATATTTTATCAAAGTTTTTTTTAGAGTAACAAATCTTAACACATAAATCATGAGACCAATCAATTGAATGAATAAGGAAACAAACTCTAATAACAAAACCTAAGGAGAATTTTCATTGTTTCAAATATCCCATTGAGTCAACCGATTTATGATACCATGTAAATGATAAAGATGACAAAATAAGAGAAGAAGAAAGAAATTAGAGTTTCAATAACTGAATAACATAAGTTGTACAAATAAATATTACACAGAGAGAGAGAGAGAGAGAGAGAGAGAGAGAGAGAGAGAGAGAGACTAAACTACCTTTATTCCAAATATATCAAAAAACACATTACATATTATCTAACAAAAATTTTGCCGTCATCCTTCAATAATTTTTTAGTATTCATCTTGTGTTATTTTAATGTATACGAGATCTCCATATCTCTTTTAATGCATTATTATGACAATTGACTCGTTTCAATATCACATGTGTTGGAGAATGTTTGGGCAAATGTTTTTGTTGGACTTTCCATGAGACGAATTTAATGACGCCAAACCGTCCAACCAACAATGTCTCCATAATGAAATTAGAACACAAGACACCGAACTACTCATATTAGATCACCCAAAAGTGGATTTTCAAGAATTAATAAAATAGAAAATGCACTAAATCGGCAATATTATTAGAATGTATATATTTTCATATAAATTGAAACAAGTTATGGCACAATACTTGCTTCACTAAATAAAATTTCAAATTGAGTTTGCGAATTCAATAACCAATAACAATCAATCAACGAACAATGCAAAACAATGAATTCCAAATTTAATTTTCCAATTGAACACCCACTAGGAATCAACTATCAAACAACATTTTAGAGGACAAACATTAGCTAAGAAAGTCTTCTGAGCAAGATATTATTGGTCTTCAATGGTTTAGGACACCAAGGAGTACACGATGAAGTGTGAAAAGGGATCAGAAACACAAAGACATTCACATTTCCCATCTCCCAAATTCAATCCTCTAACTGCTCAATGGTCGTTCTCCCAATGTGGCATGGATATCCTTGGGCATTTCCTATTGGCTCTGGGGTAATTAAATTTTCTTATAATGGTGGTTGACTACTTCACTAATTGGATTGAAACTGAAGCCTTAACGAAGATCACAACCACCAACATTCAGAATTTATTCAAGAATAATCTCTTAGCTAGATGTACGATTCCATAATCTGTTTTCATAAATAATGATACTCAGTTTATGGATAAAAGCATAAAGAAGATCTTCCAAGACCTATGAGTCAAACACCACTTTAAATCAGTGGAACGCCCTTAAACCAACGACCAAACATAAGTCACAAATAGAGTCATACTAAGGGAACTAAGAAAAATATTGAAATTACCTAAAGGAAACTATACAATGCACTTCTTCCACATAGAGGAAAAATCACAAGTGATTCGAGAATATCTAGACTTTTTGGATGAAAATAGATGTTTGTCATACGAAGAGTTGAAATCAGTGGTAACATTGTCAGAGAAGGAAAGATGACACCGAATTAGGAAGGGACACACCTGACATAAACCAACACTACCAAGGGAGCATACTCAATAAAGACTTATCACAAGCATTTTGAGGATGTGTAACGCGACTAAGCTCAAACACTACTACAACTAAGTCTACTTCCCACTTTATTTCATTTGTGTAATTTTTATAATGTAATGTTCTATGTGATAATATTAATAAATGAGACTTTCACCATGAGATTTGTTTACTATTGCAGTAAAATGACAGGGTAAAGTTTACACCCTCCACGCTGACATTAAACCTCAAACATGAAGGTAGTTGCATATCCAAATGAAAAGGCCAAGCAAAGACATCGAATATCGAAAGAATATGTGATACACAATAAAATTACCAAATAAAACCTCAAACGCATAGGTGGTGCATAATCAAAGAAACCGAATCAAACATTGAGCATGTAGGCGGTTCACAAATAAAAACACCTAACTAAACCTCAAACGTGTAGGTGATGCACAATCAAAATGACTATCCCCTTCTATCAACTTGCCACTATAGAGGGAAGACAATGAAATTATCTCCTTCATAGGCCTTTAACCAAGTTATCACTTGTGGGAAAGGACAAGGAGTAGACCCTTGTCCAATCTCGTTCCCTATAGATGCCTAGAAACAACCATATATAACTCCCTAAAACAAGGGGCAAACAAGGAGTAAGTATTCGTAAAATTGTCATACTTACTTCACATATTTAAAAACACTTAACACTTTTTGCATATAACAAAAAAAGACTCTAATTAAATAACATCACAGAGATAACAAAAAAGACTCTATTCAAATTAAAGTGCGAGACACAAATCAAAAACAGAAAAAATAATTCATAAGACTAGAATGGTGAATCTTTTCATCCACTAATTTTTTCTCTGGGTTGGTCACCCTATGGATATCTTAATCCTAGGATGGAGAATCTCAACTTACCTCTGGGAATTTTCAAACTACTCATGGATACAAGCAGCATTAGCATCCGCAACTTCATTAGGCTTCGTCTTCAAGTTCATTCTCTTTGTCCCCACCATCTCTAGGGATTTTTGGACTTCCATGACCACACTTTCTTTGCCGCCTACAACTTATTGAGCCTTGCCAAGAGCAACTTCATACTCCTTCAAAGCTTCTCAAGCTTTGGTGTGCAATTCAATAGCCTTTGAATAATAGTAAATTTCAAGTTATGTTTTTTCATTGTTGATTCAAACGGATTGAAATAATTGAAATACATGTATTATTATAAATAGAAGTTTACAAATCAAATTTAAGTTTGTTGTTCGCAGGACCAATTGGGTAATTCCAAATTTATTATGATGCAAACTCACAACTATAAACTTGTGAGATTGTTTTCTTGAATAATTTAACCAAGATACTACTTCGTGAATTTTCAAAAGACATCTCATAAGTATCACATGACTACTAAAATTGATATTAAACATCACGTAACATATATTATTCATAAATAAATAAAAAGTGACTTCATAATTCATTCTTTAGACGTCTAATGATCGATACTTACAAAATTATAACTTATAGAACATACTTTAAGAACATGCAATTGAATACATTAAAATATTTGTGTGCATCAAGCCAACAAGTTATTAATGTTAGTCTATTCTTTATTTTATAAATTATTTTAGCTTAATAATTTAATAATTCTTATCTAAGTGGTTTTTATTAGTTGTTGTTCTGGACTGGGCCAGCGCCTGTCCTACTGTCGGGCAGGCCCAAACCCAATGACCAGCGAAGGCCCAACGAGGCCCAAAGTCGCCTCCGTGTCGGGCACGTACCAATCCCCTTGGACATCGGACACTCGAGGTAAAGACTGTCGAGCAGAGGCATATAGCCTGTGGACGCACCTCTCCTCGACACCCACGTGCTCCTCCCCGCGATGACACGTTCTCTTGTAACTTCCCACTCCCGAAGGAATCGGTCTGCCATACTTTCGGAGATTTAGGGACCGTTACACCAGGGTGAAGGCCACGTGCTAGTCTTCACTACGCCACGTAAGCCCTGGCAGTTGCTTGGATTGGGCCTTGCTATCCAGCCCAATGCAAGTGACCGTTGGCCCCGCGCTGGGGGCTCTCTATAAATACCCTCTCATTTGAGAGGGTCAAAGGACGAAATATTCTAAACTCACATCTCTGTATTTGCTTTTCTCTGACCTTACCTGACTTGAGTGTCGGAGTACCTTGCAGGTACACCCCCCGCCGTATCATCATCACCGGAGCTGAATTCCATACGACGTTGCTGGCCACTGTATAACTGTCTAATCCAGGTACGATCAGTGGCGCTGTCTGTGGGAAACACTGCTTCCCCATTTTTCCTTCAACGATAAACTAAAGCAATTTCTCCGTTCATCACCAGCATGGCCAACAACCCGTCTGCGAACAAAGCTCTGGACACCATCCTCGCGCAACTCGAGAACGGAAACCACCGTGAGGACAATGCTGCTCTCAACGTCGAAGAGGGCGACGCAAGAGACGGACATACCACCTCCCCAGACTCCCAAGACACGGCTTACGACGCCACCCAGCAGGACGACCAACAAGCCGCCTTTCAGCCAGTTGCTCCTCCGCCTAATGCAGATTCGAGCACCGTGGCCCTATTCGCCTTGGTCAACCAGACCAACCAGCTGATCATGCACCAGAATCTTAGAATTGAAGCACTCGAGCGAGGGCGAACACGACAATCTTCCCCGCAAAGACATCATCGTCCACCTTCACCTCACAGTTCTCTTTCCCCGCGAAGGACTCCTCTGGAAGAATCTCGGACCCCCTCGCCAGTGCGCGAGGGCCTCCGGCCACGCCTCGAGCGCACCCAGCCAGAAATCTCCCAAAAGCGACATTGTTCCCCGCCTCGGAAGGAACCCAGGCACTCCTCGACTACCAAGAGGAGCAAGACCGCCGAGGAGAGGCCGAGGACTCGTTCTAGGAACTCCCCTCCACGACAAGGACCTGGTCGACACCATCAATCGCCATCAAGGTCCCCAGCCGAAAACGATGACGACGACCAGAGGACCCCCTATCATGGGAGATCATGGACGCCCCAATCCCTGCGGACATGGAGAAACCCCCGCCGCTGGGGACCTACGACGGCCTGGCCGACCCCGACGATCACGTCGAAAGTTTTAAAGCCATGCTCAACTTCAGAAACATCAGGGGATCCATTAAGTGCAGACTTTTCCCCACCACCTTGCGGAATGGCGCCATGACTTGGTACAAGAGTCTAGCACCCGGGTCGATCACATCCTGGAGGCAACTAAGAGAACGTTTTACCAAACACTTCACGTCATCTCGCCGACACCCGAAGACGGAGGCTGCACTAGAGAGCATCTTCCAGAGGAAGAACGAGTCTCTCAGGAACTACATTGAGAGGTTCACCAGGGAGGCTGTCGAGGTCCACACGACCGACGACATAAAGAAGTTTTTAATCATCCGGGGACTGCGTCTTGGATCCGATTTTACCAAATCAATGGGCCTACGCAGACCTCTCCGTTTAGAGGACCTCCTTCAACGAGCTCAGTCATACATCGAGTTCGAGGAGTCGGAGGCAACACAGATCGCCCTCGACTCGAGGCGGAAGGAAGGCCCCCGCGGCCGCAGAGAAGAAGACTCTCCTCCCCGACGTGGAGGAGAAAGAAAGAAGGAAAAACGCCCCCGGGACTCTAGTGAACCGCGAGGACCAGCTGGCCAGATCACGGAATACACGCCCCTCAATGTTCCCCGCACGCGAATCCTCTCCGAGTGCTCCAACTCGGAATTTTTGAAAGGAGGCGTCCGCTTGCCAACGACCTCCAAATCAAACACGGACAGGTCCAAGTATTGCAGGTTCCACCGGAGCCACGGACATGTCACAGAGGACTGCATCCATCTCAAAGATGCAATTGAGATCCTGATCAAGGAAGGGCACTTAAAGAAGTACGCCCAGAAGAATGATGCCCCTCATCCCAGTTCCCGGGAAGCCCAAAACGTCGAGGAGACAACGCCTCCTCCCGACGAGAGTCGGCTGCAGGTCGCCCTCAGCGTCACTCGACCCAAAGACTTCTTTGTCCCCGAAGGCATCGAGGGCCAAGAAGCAGTTCACAGCATGTGGGCAAACTTCCCCCACGAAGACCCCATCGCTGCCCGCAGCACGTGGGAAGGTTTCCCTAAGACAATGGTCATATTCGGGGGTGGTTACGAGAAGGTGTCCGTCGGGTCGATCAAGCGGAAATTTGACGAACTGGAGTCCGCAACATCGGCGAAGACCACCACTCTCGAGAAGGTGCAAAGGAAATCAAACCCTATCACCTTCTACCTTGAAGAGCTCCCAGACGGAGCGCCAAATGCCACTATCCCCCTCTTGGTCAGGGCACATATGGTGAATTTTGACGTTCGAAGGATCCTTGTCGACCAGGGAAGTTCGGTCAACATAATGTACGCTCACTTGTTCGGGACTCTCCAGCTCGACGAGAGACATCTGACCCCGTACGTCGGTTCAGATCTGCAGGGATTCAACGGTAACACCACCAGACCATGGGGCTATGTTGAACTGATGGTCACATTCGGGGCCGAAGGCACTGCCCGTCAAGTGAAGACCCGCTTCCTGGTGGTCGAACGTCCATCCCTCTACAACTGCATCCTCGGGAGGACCACCATGGCCGAACTCACAGCAGTGCCATCAACGGTCCACCTCAAGATGAAGTACTACACGGCCAGGGGACAGGTAGTTACGATGCACGGGGACATAGACGCGGCCAGGAGGTGCTTCGACGCTGCGGTCAAAGGCATGAGTTCCATCGGCACCAAGCCCAAGACCAGAGCAAAGTCATCCCCGGACACCGTACAGAGGCCTCTCCCGCACGTCAACGCGGTCGACCTTGACAGTAGGTTCCTGGGCGAGCACGAAGAGGAAGAACCAGCGGACCTCGACCTCCAGGCGGAAAACAACGGACAGCCTCTCCACCTAACGCGCCCCATCCCAGACGGAGACTTCGAGCTTGTCGCCCTCGGGGACGATCCATACCGTAACGTGAAGATTGGCACCGGGCTCCCTGACCTAGCGAAGAAGTAGCTGAAGGCTTGTCTCTCGGAGAACGCTGATCTGTTCGCGTGGAGCGCCTCCGAGATACCTGACCTTGACCCCGAGGTGGCCTGCCATCAGCTCGCAGTAGATCTGGCCGCTAGGGCCATAGTTCAACGTAGGCGTAGGCAGTCTCCCGAAAAAGCGGAGGCTGCTGAAAAAGCTGTAAAAGACCTCCTAGAGGAGGATTTTATTTCGGAGGCCAGGTACACGACCTGGCTGTCCAACGTTGTACTTGTTAAAAAGAATAATGTAAAATGGAGGATGTGTGTTGACTATACCGATCTTAACCGGGCATGCCCGAAAGACTGTTACCCTTTACCTAACATCGACCAGCTGGTCGACAATTCTGCAGGTTACAGACTGTTATCCTTCATGGACGCCTACTCAGGGTATAACCAAATCCCCATGGATAAGGTCGACAAACAGCACACGGCCTTCATGACCGAGTCGGGCAATTACTACTACAACGTAATGCCCTTCGGCCTGAAGAACGCCGGCGTGACCTACCAACGGATGATGAACAAAGTTTTATAGGGAGAAATCGGCGACATGCTAGAGGTTTATATGGACGACATGATCGGCAAATCCGCAGAAAAAGTCGACCACGCCACGCACCTCAAGAAGGTGTTCGACACAGCGAGGAGATGCCGCATGAGGTTCAATCCCGACAAATGCACCTTCGGCGTTCGGGCAGGTAAGTTCCTCGGCTTCTACCTCACAGAGCTAGGAATCGAGGCCAACCTCGACAAGTGTAGGGCTTTCTGCGAGATCCCAACTCCGAACTCAAAGAAGTCAATACAATCACTGAACGGGATGATGACCGCCCTCTCCCACTTCGTCGCCAAGTTTGCACAATACGCACTCCTGTTTTTCAAACTTCTTCGACAAAAAGCGACATTTAAATGGAGCGAGGAGTGTGAGCAGGCGCTCCTCCACTTAAAACAAGTCTTGTCGTAACCCCCGGTCCTCTCACGACCTGAGAACGGGGAGACACTGTTCTTATATCTCGCAATCACGAGTGAAGCGGTCAGCGCTGTCCTCATCCGGTAAACCCCGGACGGGCAGAAGCCGATTTACTTCATGAGCAAAGCCCTCCAAGGTCCCGAGCTCAGGTATCAGCAGATCGAGAAATTCACCCTGGCCCTCGTCACCGCGGCCAGGAGGCTGCACCATTACTTCCTAGCCCACACGGTTGTCGTAAGAACCAAACAACCGATAAGGCAGCTCCTTGGACGACCAGATATGGCAGGAAAGATGCTCAGGTGGTCGCTCGAACTCGCCGAATTCGACATCCAATACGAGGGAAGGAAATCCCTGAAGGCTCAGGTATTGACCAACTTTGTGGCGGAGATGGTCGTCCCGGAACCTTCGACCAACGGATCCCAAAAGTGGACGATCTATGTCGACAGAGCATCCAACACGAAGGGGAGCGGGGCGGGCATTATCCTTGAAACGAGGAAGGCATCCTGATCAAGGTCTCCCGCGAACTATCCTTCCCGACGTCGAACAACCAGGCAGAGTACGAGGCTTTCCTCGTCGGGCTTCGGTTGGCCGAGGACCTCGGCGCCAAGGAGGTCGAAATCTTCACCGACTCCCAGCTCGTAGCCTCGCAAGTCCGAGGAGAGTACCAGGCCAAGAACGACAGCCTCATCGAATACTTGGCCTTGGTAAAAGAAAACATGAAAAAATTCACCTCCGCGGAAGTAGCGCACATCCCTCGCGAGCACAATACCCGAGCAGATGTCTTGTCTAAATTGGCGAGCACAAAGAAAGACGGAAACAAATTCGTCATACAAGAAGTGTTTTCCCGCCCGAGCATCGACAAACCCGTTCCGGCGGCAGACGTGAACACCATTGGGGACAACAATTGCTGGATGACCCCGGTATACGAGTACCTCACAACTGGCAAACTGCCCGAAAACCCCAAAGAAGCGGGGATGGTCAAGCGGCGGGCGTGCTCGTACACTATAGTCGAGGATAAGCTATACCGCCGAGGGTTTTCTATCCCCCTCCTCAGGTGCGTCGAGGAGACCAAGGTCCCCGGTATACTCCAGGAAATCCACGAGGGAATCAATGCACAACACCTCAGCGGACGATCTTTAGCCCGAAAGGCGCTTCGGGCAGGGTATTACTGGCCCACCATGCAACAGGACGCCAGAGAACACGTTAGGAAGTGCGACAGGTGCCAGCGGCACGGGGACATGCACCTCGCTCCCCCTAACGAGCTCAAAACACTGTCATCCCCGCGGCCGTTTGCATGGTGGGGAATGGATATCCTCGGGCCCTTCGTCGCTGGGTCATACCAAAACAAATACCTCATCGTCGGCGTAGATTATTTCACGAAGTGGATCGAGACGGAAGCCCTGACCAAAATCACGGCCCTCAACATACTCCGCTTCTACAAAAGGAACATCCTCGCCCGGTTCGGCGTGCCCCAAGCAATCGTCACCGACAACGGGACACAGTTCACCGAGAAGAACTTCCAAGACTTCGTCACCAAACTGGGCACGAAGTAGCACTTCATGTCGGTCGAGCATCCTCAAACGAACGGGCAGGCCGAGGTAGCGAATAGAGTGATCCTCCGAGGATTGAAACGTCGATTAGGCGACACCAAACAACCGTGGGTCGAGGAGCTACACAGCGTCCTCTGGGCCTACCGAACAACCCCACATTCCACGACCGGGGAGACCCATTTTCGCCTGACCTACGGAACGGAAGCGGTGATCCCCATGGAGATCAGGGAACCCTCGAGGAGGACGCAAGCCCCCCTCAACGAGGATGCAAACAGCGAGGCCCTAAGGGAAGAGCTCGACTTCGTCAAGGAAATAATCACGGGCGCATCCCTCTGGGAAGCCTCACTTAAAGAGAAAATAACTTTACGTTATAACGACAAAGTTATCAAACATGATTTTCAGGTAGGCACCCTCGTCCTACGAAGGAACCAGAAAGATTTGCAAGAAGGCAAACTCGCCGCGAACTGGGAGGGCTCGTAACGCGTCCGCGCAAAAACGGGGACAGGAGCATACTTCCTCGAAAATCTGCACGGGGAAGAACTTGCTTGACCATGGAACGCTGAGAAGCTTAAATAGTACTACAGTTAAGCACTGCCCACGACACACTAGCATCGCGGTTACGGGGACGCACTAGGGTACAAGCGCGATACCCCTATAGAAAACACGACGATCAAGGGCCGTATTGTGTGTGCGTGAGGACTTTTGATCCGACGAGGACACCTCGATCGAGCTCCGTCGTCGTTGTACCAATTAGGCAGAACACCCAGCTCGCGATGGGAAGTTCACGCCACGAAGCTAAGACCTCGACCGAGCTCTTAGCCTCGTTGAAGGTTGGAATACACCTCCGACCACTCGGCCAGCTCTCCACGCAATCGAGGATTATCGAAGTCGAGCAAATTCCCAAAATCTCTATTACTTAGAAAAAAATAAATAAAGTATAGCAAATACAATAACATCACACACAAGCAAAAACATACAAACATCACATGCGTAGATAAACAAAAATGCATTAAGCAGACAGAAACCCATTATATAGGTATTACAAACAAGTATCGAAAAGCCCCTGGCACGCAGGCCGGGCATAGGCATAAAAAGATGGCTCGCAGGCCAAACAAAACGAGAAAGGAAAAACCTAGTCGGCGACGGTCCCTTCTGGCTACTCGTGTTCGTCTGCCCCTCTGCCGACCTCTTCCTCTAACATCAGCTGCACGATCTGACCGTCGACCACCTCGTAGTCGGGGTCAGTCCCTTCAGTTATAAGGTCGGGGTTGAGAACCCGAAGCTGCTGCACGGCGTTCCTGAAACCTATGTTAGCCGCCACGAGGTTATCCTGCCCGGCTTCCCTGAGTTTCGCTATCAGCGCTGTCCGCAAAGTCAACAACTTGTCTTCCACGGTTTCCTCCTCAGCCGGGCGAACAGCTTCTTCCAGCTCGGCGTTCCTCGCCAAGAGACGTTTCCTCTCCTCCTTAGCGTTCTTCAACCTCTCCTCCAACTTCTCTAGAAGCTCGACCTGGGCCTTGTTCTGGTTTTTGCAGTCAGTCAGATCCTTACCCACATTTTCCATTTCAGCTGAGATGGACCTAAAACTCTCTTGCAGCCTGTTCAGCTCATCCGCTGGGCATGTCTCGTTGTTCAGGACCAAGGCGACAGCGCAAACCCGCATCACCGCAGACACGTCCTCCACCAGCACCCTTCTCCGAGAAACCCTGTCAACACCCAAGATGGTCTAAACTTCGGGTGCACCAACATATAGGGAATTGTTCCCCATAAAGAAGTTCGGCCTCGAGTGGCAAGGCGGGAGCACAAATTTCACAGTAGGAGGGCTTTCATTCTCAATGAGGTCGACGTCCACATGATCAGCAAGCCGTTGTCTCTTCGGGGAGTTATGAGTGCTGGGGGAGTCGCTGTCCTGGGGAGAGCCAGAAGAACCCCCGATTGCCAAAGTGGGGCCGGGGACCTGCGATCGGAGTTGCTCAATACGGCCTTTGCCACCCTTCTTTAAACTGCGGGCAGCTTTCAGTTTCTTGATACGCTCCTTAGTGTCGCACCCTAATTTTTGACCCTAAGATCCCTTTTCTTTTGTATAGCATCTTTAGGTCATGCGATTTTTGTGTGCATGTTTATTGTGATTAACCAATGTGTGCAAGTGCAGTATTTTCAAGTGTAGATTCTTTTAGTCAAACATTACAGGGTGTGACCAGTGAATTCTGATTCAAAAGGCCCTAGGGTTCTCCACTGCTCACTTTCCTCGAAATTTCTCAGAAGTTTCAGTGTATACCCCTAAAGAGGATAAAGGTTCTTTTCCCATTAGTGCTAAGCATGAGCATTTGGGGAGTTATCAAGATATAGCCCTCGTGTTAAGAACATCATTTTCTAAAGGATTGCTTGAATTTCCATTAAGTCGAAGCGTTTCATAGATTGATATTTTATGTGATCAATTGGTGATTAAACCAGAGATGAAGGAGGTTTCCTCTGTTTTTTGATTAAATAGTTGCATCCGGTGTTAAGCCTATGGTAGCTACCTTTTAATCCGCTCATCTATGGATTTGTTAAACCATGGTTTGGATCTTCGAATTGAAATGTAAGCGAGAAATGTTTCTACAAATTTGTTTAATTAAGACTATTGAATCAAAGTGACATTGTACCACAACCATTTATCTACAATCCCGTCAACCCGGCAATGTTGATGAAGCTAATGCATTTGCGTTGGATTTGGAGAAGAAATGTAAACCGGATAAATTAACATTTACTATTATTGGCCATTGTATGAAAGAAGAACACTTGATACAGTTGGAATCTTTTACAAGGTGTAAACTTAAGTTATAACGTGAAGCCTGTCACATTCATACTGATACAAGAGCATACATGATAATGCAAGTCCCTATTCCTACTATTACACACAATCATGTGACAGACACACCATCAACAGCAGCATTATTTGTAAAGACACACATGCGATGTTATGGTTGTTACATATACATGCTCACGTTCACGTTGCCACTTTGAGAAACAAAATAGCCTCTAACCAACATAAGAGATTCGAATGGATTTATGCTGGTACCAAACTGCCTGCCCCAGGTTGTTGTAGTTCCCTAGACGCTTCAAGAACATCAAATTGCTCTACCATTCGAAACTGATGGATATATTAGATTGGATTGCTACATAGGGCCTCAACCAAATGTGAAGAGATTTGATATAGAATCTTTAGTAATTACACTCCTGTGACGGTGTGAGAATCGCTAGGCCGCCAAATTCAATGCTTGTCCTACCAATGCTTAGGGTGACTGCATTTTGGAGCGAAACAAATGCTTTTGCAGACTACTTTGTTCGGCATTCAGATGGCTTTGTCAAAGTCATTAAAACGTCACCACCAGGAGATTGCAACAAAAAAAAAGTCTGCTCAAGTGAACTGTCGGAACAATCATACACACATATCAATCAAAGTAACCACAGAAGAAGTGAACACCATCAATGACTCAACTAATCACTCAATGCAAACTTACCTACACCGCCACCAGTTGGGAACCACGCCCTCAAATCTCAGGGGATGAACTGTTGATTGCGACACGGGATAGCCAAGAAGAGGTTTCAATAAGCTGTCCTAGAAACAATAACACAAAAATTGGAAACCACATTATCACAACCATTAGAACAAACTCAAACTCTTCCTGAAATAGTCCTCAGCCAACTCATGAAGTCAGACGAAAGACACAATATAGCGTCGCAAGAGTCGGATTTAAACTCAGTTTCAATTCCAGATTATGATGACAGCTACTAAGAGTTTATTAGTGATTAAGGTTTCAAGAAACCCCGTTTGTCTTACCATTGCAAGAAGGCGGGACTCACTTTGAGCTCTTCACATGATGGTAGCCTCATATTTATCAAGTGTTTAAATCAACGCGTGTTCAATTGAGGATGATACTATCGCAAAGTTTCTGAAGAAGTACGATAACCACCTTCTTGAAATAGGCAAGGTGACAATTGACGCTTCAAGTCGATCCTGCGCTGAACCAAAACAACCCTGCAAAAAAAAATCCAACACCAACCAAATAAAGATACCTTTATTGCTTCATGGTAAAACAACAGAAGGGGCAAGATGAAACCTGTCCATAATGCAATAATTGGAATCAATTTGTGTTATGTCAAAAGTAATTTACAAAAGGCGACACTTAGCACCCGACATCTTGCCTGCAAAGAAAATAAACGTGTCAGTAAATTGGAAACCAGGACGCAAAGAAAAAGCAAGTCGAAGAGGATTCCACCACCTAACAGCTCGAGGGCATCCTCGTCGGAAAAAGTCTCGAGGAGGGCCCTCGTATTGATTAACCGGCGCTTCGTTAAGACCTGTCAGTCGTCACCCCGGATAAATTCTCCGTCCAACGTCACGAGCTTGGCTTTGTTAAAACCGTTGACGAAGGCGACTATTTTCTCATACGCCAGACGATCCCCCTCGCAAAGTCGGCCAGGGCTGACAATGTAGCTGTCCGTCCCCTTTTTGAAATGTTCTTCCGTCCAGAACAAGGGGAATCTCAGTTCAAGGACCTCCTCCTTCTGCCCATCCACTTCGCGGGAAACCCGGCGGTACATCGAATTCACAGCCTCAAGCGTGATCGGCCTCACGATGTAATACCGATATTTAAAGTCCCGAACAGAGTCCAGGTAGGTGTGGAAGAGGCTGCTCACTTGTTTAAAAGACACCTAACCGTGTTTGCCGTCGGAGGCCTGCCATTGGAGGTGGAAGATACGAAAGAAAAAAGGCACGGTTGCCCCAATCTGGAGATATTTACAAACGAGCTCGAAGGCTCGGATAAAAGCAAGGGAGTTAGGATGAAGCTGCGAGGACGCCAGGCGCAGCTAAACGAACACCGCTTGTTGGAAATCCGTAAAGAGCAAACGCCACCCCGCCTGGTCGAACATGAATTCATAAAGGGGAAACCTCATCCCTCGATATGTCGAACATATGCGATGGTGCGCCAGAGGCCGGAACACCTTCCACGTCTTCGGGGAGCCCACCAGCCAGTGTTCGATAGTACAAAAGATATGATCTGCGTCCTCGTCGACGAACTGGGAGATCATGTTTAGCGGCTCGTCGCTAACCCACTCCACGAGGGGACGCAGCGCCGGTGATCGGCGCCATCGGAGAGTCGGGCTGATTGTCGATGTCTAACAATCCCACGGCCACAGACACAGACAAAGCTTCCATGTACCTGAAAAGCAGAAGGAAACGGTGAATTCGATGATCGATATCAAATTCACCCCTCCATCGCTGTTCAAGTGAAAGGGCGAAGAAGAAGCGTTGGGATCCCGAGACTGTCGTGCTCGCCCACGTCCCCGTGACAACCGACAAACGTCCCCGTGACTATCCTCAGGTCACCGGCATGCCGCTTTGGGAGGGATCCCTCCCACAGAGGAAATATTGTTGAGGACCCCGAGATTTTCATTTCGTGTCCTGGGACATTCTTCTTGTCCCCGGGGCATTCATCCCTTCTCCCCGCGAGATTCAACAAAGAAACTAAGAAATTCCGCCATTTTCACCAGAGATTCCATGATTTCCATGAGAACTTCATCAGTTCACCATAAAACCACCATATAAATGCAAACAAAAAGAGAAAAAAGAGAGAAACTTACTTGAAATACACTTCCGGTAGGGTTCCAGCGCGGCAGGCAGTGGTGGCGAACGATGGCGAAATAGAGGAGGAAAAAAGAGAAAGTCTGAGCAAAGGGGGAGCGAAAGTGCAAATGAAATGGGATGACCCCTATTTATAAGGGCCTCACGAGACTCGAGGATTTCCTAGGCAATCGAATACGCTACCCTAGCGTAGCCGCCCTAGGCAATGATGAGGTGTGACACGTGGCACACGCTTCCCCACACACATCTTTTCATTCCCCAACACGCGTCCTTCCATTTGCCTCGCTTCAGACTTCTCGTATCCCCGCGACGTCGCCCAGCCGCAACCAGTCTAGCGCGAGCAGATCGACTTATTTATGCCCGGTTGACCAACCGCTCCTCGTTTAGAATCCCTTCCCCGACGGAGTACGTCCTCGACATAGTACTGACCCTTAAGTCATTACTCTGACACCTCAAAGCAACGACTTGGGGGGCTCCTGTTCTGGACTGGGCTAGCGCCTGCCCTACTGTCGGGCAGGCCCAAGCCCAATGAACAGCGAAGGCCCAACGAGGCCCAAAGTCGCCTCCGTGTCAGGCACGTACCAATCCCCTTGGACGTCTAACACGCGAGGTAAAGACTGTCGAGCAGAGGCATATAGGCCATGGACGCACCTCTCCTCGACACCCACGTGCTCCTCCTCGCGAGGACATGTTTTGTTGTAACTTCCCACTCCCGAAGGAATCGGTCTGCCCTACTTCCGGAGATTTAGGGACCGTTACACCAGGGCGAAGACCACGTGCTGGTCTTCACTACGCCACGTAAGCCCTGGCAGTTGCTTGGATTGGGCCTTGCTATCTAGCCCAATGCAAGTGACTGTTGGCCCCGCGCTGGGGACTCTCTATAAATACCCTCTCATTTGAGAGTGTCAGAGGACGAAATATTCTAAACTCACATCTCTGTATTTGCTTTTCTATGACCTTACCTGACTTGAGCGTCAAAGTACTTTGCAGGTACACCACCCCCCCCCCCCCCCCCCCGCGCGCGCGCCGCGTATCATCATCACCGGAGGTGAAGTCCATACGACGTTGCTGGCCACTGTATAACTGTCTGATCCAGGTACGATCAGTTGTGTATGGTCTAATTGCTCTTATATAATACATTAAGAATATCAAGAAACTTTATTTGACACAAATCTCCATATTTAAAAATATATTTTTAGTCAATAATTAGATACTTGATTACAATAGAGATTAATAATTAATTGATAAATTAATTTTCTCAATATTATGAGAAAACTAAATAGATGAAAGTGTGAACAAGAAGTTCAAATAAACAATTTTAAAAAATTATCATTATCTCATTTTGATAATGATAATTTTATGAATTAGAATTTCAAAAGATAGCTCATTTGTAAATTTTATGAAATCAATTATAAAAAGCTAATGCTCGAATCAAAATAAATTCCCTTGTTGGGCAATCTAATAATGCAAATGAGTTGGTACGTAAGTCGGTTTCAATGATAAAAATCACCGACTAACATAAAGCTGACACAAACAATTTAGAGGCCCCATTTTAATTTAAAACACGTGTCTAAATTAAAAAATACAAAGTATTCTTGATAATGATCACCCAAAATTTCCTGCTACGATCATCAAGTATGGTTAAGAAATATTTAAAACCATGAATAAATTTTGTAGAGATAGGCCCCCAAAATATCAACATGAATGAAGTCAAAAATATGTTTTGTATTATAATCACTTAAAGCAAAAGACAATTTCTTTTGTTTTGCCATGTGACACACATCACAAGATACATGGTCTGAAACATGTATGTAACTATACTTCTTATTCAAACACTTAGTTCTATCATGAGACACATGACCTAATCCCAAATGCCATAGGCTACTTAGACCTGAATCAACAACATGAAAAATATCACTTAATTTTACCTGACCAAGATTCAAGTGATAGAAGCCACCCATCATTTTAGCTAAACCAATCTTATTCATAGTTCCTCTTTCCTGTATAATGCATGAATCATCTTCAAACACCATGGTACAATTGTTTTTATCAGATAATCATGACATATATATCAAATTAATGTTAAATCCTTGTAGGTAAAGAACCTTCTCCAAGACTAGCTTATCATATAATTTGACTCTTCCAGTTGTATGAGCTTGAATGTTGGTTCCATTTGGCAAACCAACAAATATATGAGGAACTAATTCACTATATGATACAAACCATTTTATAAAATTACAAATATGATTTGTTGCTCCTGTATCTAAGATCTATTTTCAATCATAAATTTGGGTCTGAACATCATGATTAGAGTATTCAAGTGCTCCTTCTACAGAATAGTAGCTGCTACTTTCTCCTCTAACCATATTTGTTGCATGTTTGGTTCCATCTAGATTATTTCTTTCAAGTAAAACAATAAATCCATTGAATTGATCTTTGGTGAACGATTCTTCCATCATCAACTTTCATCTCCATTTTTGCACCAACTTCTTGTGCATCAAATTTAACATTGTTAGCATAGGCATTTCCTCGAGCAACTCCTCATCATGCTGGATAACCATGTTTTCTATAGCACACGTCTACATTCTAACCATTCTTTCCATAACATGTGCTCACCTTTTCTTTGGAAGATCTGCCTCAACCTCTTACTCCCTAATATCTGTTAGAGGAGTTTCACACTAGGGAACATTGATACATATTGTAGGACTAGACACCTTTGTGAGAGACACACCACTTGTCTACCTAAAACCTTAAGGTGATAGGTGAGTGAGTTCTCTCACTTATAAATCCTCAAGTCACCACATTCCTATCCAATGTGGGACTATTTCCCCACTTACTCACACTTGCTTATATTATTCCAACACTCTCCCTCAAGTGTGAGTCCACAATGTTCCCCATTTTTTATACTTGTACCGTCGTTGACACCTTTTTCAAGGCACCTCTTATTAGGTATTTAGAATACACCTCTTCCTTGGGCGTTTCGATTTCAACGGGACACCACTTCCTGAGCATTTCGATACAAGTAAGCCGGTCCCTTTACGAACTAGGCTCTGATACCATGTTAGAGGAGTTTCACACTAGGGAACATTGATACATAGTGTAGGACTAGTCACCTTTGCGAGAGACACACCACTTGTCCACCTAAAACCTTAAGGTGATAGGTGAGTGGGTTCTCTCACTTATAAATCCTCAAGTCACCACATTCCTATCCAATGTGGGACTATTTCCCCACTTACTCACACGTGCTTATATTATTCCAACAATATCTAATGTATCATCTCCCTTTGCCAAAATTGCGGTTAACAATACCACTTTCAACTAAAATTTCTAATGCATTTGTTTATTCAAGTTTGACATCAGGGTGATTGTTGGCTTCATAATCCAGATGTATTTCTTTGTACAGTATGATAGACAAAACCTTGTTGATGGTTAGTAAAGACTCAATCAACAAAATATGAGATTTAACACTTTGGTATTGATTGTTCAACCCCATAAGGAAATAAATTATTTGATCTTCCTTCTTGATGTCTTGGTACAAAGTAGTTACACGGACTTTATCGTCTTGTAAATACCTCTCATTGAGATCATTCCAAATGTCTACAACGTTTTCTATATACATAACGCTTTCAGCAATCTGTGGTTTCATGGAATTAATCAGCCATGAGTGTATAAGATTGTTACATCTCTCCCATGCAAAAAAGTTGAGATCATCTTCTCTTGGTACCAAAATCAAACCAAAATCAAACCATTAACGAATTTGAACTTGCTCTCGTTGGCAAGAACTCATTGCATCCTCTTCACCCATCCATGGTAGTTGAAATCCTCTTCTAGTTGTGGCGTGACACAAACCATTGTTGGATTCTCCGATGGATGTATGTAGTAAGGATCAAGCGCAACATTTGGATTTACATTCCCGCCATTGTTATTATTGTTGTTCCTCGCCATTGCAGGCACACAAGATAAAAGAATAGCTGGTAAAACCAGGTTCTATGACACCATAACAGTAAATTGAATGCAATTTGAGAGTGAATGAAACAGTGTTTGATTCATTAAATTAAGAGAGAAAAACCAACTATCTTATATACATGCTTGTGGCAATTACAAATCGATTAGAAACTATTATAACCAACCTAACTAGAAAAACTGGTAACTTGTATAACAAGTAAGCCAAGTGCAATGCATAAGAGATAAAAGCAATAATGGTAACTTGCATAGCAGGTTACACATTTTCATCTTTTTCTTTTATTACTATTAATAAAGAAAAAAAATTGGAGCCTCCTAAATTTTGAGGCATGTGCAGTAAAACTTGCTGCTCTGGTATAAAACCGACCTTAGACTATGAAAATGAGCTAGCTCAAAAGATGACCAAAATTAACAATAAAAAACTTTTATGAGTAGTTTGACATAATTTATTTTTTAATCCGAAAAGAATTAATCAAATACTTCAAATATGAAAATAATGAGATATAAATTATGTCATGGATGAAATATTTTGAAATCGAAATTAATAGAATTAAAATAAAATCAACCTGGACAATGTACTTGCATAAATAACATACCGTTAAGTGTGATAAATGATTTCAATGATTAGAAATCAAATTCTATCAAATTGATAAAGTGATAATTGACTAAAATGAAAAGATATAATTGAAGTTGAACTAATTCATATTAACACATTTTTGAATTTATAGTCCAGCATCTCAAAATGTAAAATAAATTGAATATAATGAATTTTTGTGAAGAAAATTATTGGTGCGTGAGGCACTTTTAGTGAGGAGAGAAAGAGAGAGAATAAGGAAATAAGGATTTGTACTATTGAATTGTGTAAATAATGATACAAGCTAGGTCTATTTATATACAACCCTAATTGGGCTTGGGCTAACACAACTTGGATTATATCTAAATATTAAATCTAATCAAATCTAATCATATCAAATCAAATCTAATCTAATATTTCAACACACCACCATAATCCAAGTTGTCGAACCTACGCTAGTCGATCTGAACTATTCCTAATTTCTTTCTCAAATTCAGGAATCTGTCGATCTTTAATCCTTTGGTGAAAATGTCGGCCAACTGTGCTTCACTAGAGCAATGTCTAACTTCAAGTTCACCTCGATTTACCTTTTCCCTCAAGAAGTGAAATCTGGCTTCGACATGCTTACTCCTTCCCTGCAGAACTGGATTCTTCGCCAGATTTATAGCTGACTTGTTGTTGATTTGTAACACAAGAGGTTTCTTCACTTCGACCTCCATTTCTTCAAGTACTGATCTGATCCAAATTGCTTGACATGCAGCATAAGATCCTGCTATATATTCAGCTTCACACGATGACAATGCCACCACAGGTTGCTTCTTCGAACACCATGAGATTGGGGCACCAAATACTTGAAAGAAATAACCAATTATACTTCTTTGATCTTTCTTATCTCCACACCGCTCAACATCTGAAAAGCAATTAACTATTGCTCCTTTGCCTTCAGAATCTCGTCGAAATAGAATTCCAAAATTTGTTGTTCCTTTTAAGTATCTTAGAATTCTTCTTACAGCTTTCATGTGTGACACTCTTGGTTCGCTCATGAATCTGCTCACTAATCCGACTACGAAACCTATATCAGGTCGACTATTGCACACATATCTCAGAGATCCAACTATTTGTTTGAACAAAGTTACATCAACTTTGTCTTCCTCTCCATGCTTCTCCAACTTCAAGTTTGTTTCGACAGGTGAGGATGCAGGATTCGAATCATCCATTATGAATCTCTTGAGTATCTCTTTGACATATTTCCTTTGATGTAGCACCATACCTTGCTTCGACATATGAAATTCCATGCCTAGGAAATAAGACAATTTTCCCAGATCCGACATTTCAAATTCTTTCTTCATTAGCTCTTTGAACTTCGACAAGTTCTTCAGGCTATTTCCAGCTACTAACAAATCATCGACATATAAACAGATGATTGTTATATCTTGTGCTACAACCTGAACATAGACACCATACTCAGACTTGCACTTGACAAATCCTAATTCGACTAAGTATGAGTCGATCTTCTTGTTCCATGCCTTAGGTGCCTGCTTGAGACCATAAAGTGCTTTGTTCAACTTATATACTTTACTCGCTTCCTTCTGAATCACAAACCCAGGTGGTTGTGTGACATAGACCTTTTCGTCTAATGGACCGTTCAGAAAAGCTGACTTCACACCTAAGTGAAATGTCGACCAACCTTGGTTACATGCCAATGCTACCACTAGTCGAACAGTCTCCAGTCTTGCTACTAGAGCAAATACTTCAGAGTAGTCAAGTCCTTCTCTTTGAAGAAACCCTTGAGCTACTAATCTTGCTTTATGTCTTGCTATCGACCCATCAACATTGTGTTTCAACTTGAACACTCACTTTACTTCGATAGCTTTTGTATGTGCTGGCAATTAGACTAACTCCCATGTGTTATTTCTTTCGATTGCCTGTAACTCTTCGACCATAGCTAACTTCCACTGTTGAATTTTTAAAGCTTCATTATGGTTGATTGGTTCAGCACCTGCAAGTAAAGCAAAATGAACAAATTCTCCATCTGGTGTGACTTCATCATCACCAGTCACTTCATAATCATGAAGTCTTGTTGGAGGAACTCCATTTCGCCGAGGTCTTTGACTTGTTTCAGCCACATCCTCTATTTCGAGAATGTCAGCAACTGCTTCTACTTCGACTTCGACTGGATTCTCAGCAATTCCTTCAACTTCGACTTCACCAGTTTCTTCGTCGAAATCAGAGCTCATCAATGGCTTGTTAATTGAATTTCCAGAATTCCAATCCCAGGCAGAATTTTCATCAATCACAATATCTCGACTCAACACAATTTTCTCATTAATTGGATTGAATAGTTTGTATGCACCAGTCTTATGATATCCTACCAGAATCATAGGTTCACTCTTGTCATCAAGATTCCTTCTTCTTGCATCAAGAACATGCTTGTAACACATAGAGCCAAACACCTTTAGATGACTCACTGATGGTCGTTTTCCACTCCACACTTCTTCAGGAACCTTGTTCTTTAGCTTCTTGGTAGGGCACCTGTTCAGAATATAAACAGCTGTCGAAACAACTTCACCCCATAAAGATTTTGGCAAATTCTTCTGCTTGAGCATACATCTCACCATATCCACAATGGTTCTGTTTCTTCTTTCAGCAATTCCATTATGTTGAGGAGTATAAGGAGCAGTTACCTCATGATCAACACCATGTTCTGCACATAATTTTTCAAACATCTTCGAAGTGTATTTGCCACCTCCATCTGTTCGCAAAACTTTGATCCTCTTCTCACTCTGGTTTTCGACAAGCATCTTGAATCTCTTAAAGATTTAAAATACTTCATCCTTTCTCTTGATCACATAGATCCACAGCTTTCGACTAAACTCATCGACAAACGAAACAAAATATCTGTTTCCACCAATGGTATGTTCTTCGAATGGACCACATACATCTGAATGTACAACTTCGAGTATGCATGATGATCTCATTGGTATAGTCGAAACGAAAGAATTTCTGGATTGCTTTCCGACTAAACAACCTTCACAGAGTTTGTCAGGCATCTCAAGACTTGGAATACCAGATACCATATCTTGAGTAATCAGCTGGTTGAGTGATCGAAAGTTCAAATGTCCAAACCTCAAATGCCACAACCAACTATCCTTGTGGTCGACAACATTTTTTAGACATTGTACTTCAGTCGAACTGATCATGGTCTTAAACGTCCTGTTCTTCAACAACGGAGATTTCATGACCAAATTGTTCTGGGTGTCGAACAATTTCAATACTCCATCTTTCATGACAACTGAGAAGCCTTTTTCGACCAGTTGTCCAACACTTAACAAGTTACACTTCATTCCAGGTACATAAAACACATCTCTGATCATAGCTTTCGCTCCATTACTCAGTTGAAAAACTATGTTGCCAGTACATTCTGCTTGCAACGAACTGTTATTAGCAAGTTTTATCTTGCTCTTCTTCGACTCATCAAAATCTGCCAACCACTCCTTTCGATCAGTCATGTGATTTGAGCAGCCTGAGTCGAGGAACCAGATCTTGGATTCGACATGGTTATCTGCTACTGCAGCCATAACCACCATACCACCTTCAGAATCATCTAAATCTTGGCGTGCAAGGTTCGCTCCTTCGTCCTTGCTTTTTTCCGACCCATTGTCTTTCCTGTACCGATAATGTTTGGCCAAATAACCCCTCTTTTCACAGTTATAACACCGTATACCTTTCTTATCTTCTTTGTCCTTTCGATAGTTTCCTCCTCCTCTTTTCGAGGATTCAGAAGCTCTATCTTCGACCTGATTCTTGTGAGGGTTCGACCAAGACTTCTTTCCTTAAGTCTTGTCGACTTTGCCTTTGAATTTATTGGAACCACCATTCTTTTTCCATGACTGAGCCTGCAGTGCTTGTATCGAATCCTGAACTCCATTTCTTTCGACAATCCTCATCTCATGCGCCTCCAACGAACCAACAAAATCTTCCATTTTTAGAGTTTCAAGATTGTTGGATTCTTGAATAGCTACGATAACGTGATCAAAGTGAGAGGTCAACGTTCTCATTACCTTCTCAACTATCATCTTATCAGTTATGGTTTCACTATAACCTTTCATGAGATGAATGAGTTTCTGAACCTTCGACACATATTCTGCAACTTTTTCGTCATCTCCCATCGACAACAACTCATATTCTCGACGCAAGGTTTGCAACTTGACAACCTTGACTTTCTCACCTCCTTCATAATACTTCACCAGAATATCCCATGCCTCATTCGCCGTTTCAGCATGAGAGATTCTGTCGAAGTTAGTAGCATTGACCGCCGTCTGAATGCAATAAGCAGCCTTGCAATCTTTCTTCTTGACTTCGTTGTGGGCTTTTTTATGTTCTTCGGTTGCATTTTCAGCCAACACAGGAACACCACCGGTAACCACTTCTAGGATATCATGGAAGCCAAATAAGGATTGCATCTGTTTTTTCTAACTGATCCAATTCTTACCGTCAAGCATTGGAAGGAAATTCAGAATGCTCTTATCACCAATCATCTTCGCAGCGGTTAATTCACTTGCCCTGGAAACACGATCTCTGACGCGAAGTTCTTGAAAACTCGATCAAGAACAATAACCAGGCTGTGATACCAATTTGTTGGTGCGTGAAACACTTTTAGTGAGGAGAGAAAGAGAGAATAAGAAAATAAGGATTTGTACTATTGAATTGTATAAATAATGATACAAACTAGATCTACTTATATACAACCCTAATTGAGCTTGAGCTAACACAATTTAAATTATATCTAAATATTAAATCTAATCATATCAAATCAAATCAAATATTTCAACAAAAATAAAATAAGAATGATGAAACTATGAAGTACAAAATTTAAACAAATAGTAAAGTTGTGTAAAATATCCAATTTGGAGCGGTTTGTACTGATTTTAGAGATCGTTAGCGTCACGACACAATAAAACAAACTTGAAGCCAACACTTACTTCCAATTCCAAATCCAAAATTTCACAAGTTCCAAAATGGTTACCAAATCTGCTCAAACATCCAATCCTTCTTGGTTTACGCCCAAAAGGTCAACCCTACTTTCGCAATTCAATTCATCTCTATCTTTAGAATTTCAGAAAATCTAATACACCATCGTGATTTCAGGCTTCTAGGTATATTTTGTGTGATAAACTTGATTAACTATGTGGATCGTGGAGCTATAGCTAGCAATGGTGTTAATGGAAGTCTTGCAACTTGTACTGATTCTGGTGTTTGTACTTCCGGTACTGGAATTCAGTATGGTCTATTATTCCTTCACCTTTTCTTCAAGCTAATTTATAATAATTGTTAGTATTTATCTTGTTATAGTTGCTTGGTTTTTCACTTTTCAGGGGAGATTTTAACTTGACCAATTTTCAAGATGGAGTTCTTTCATCTGCGTTTTTGGTTGGACTTTTAATTGCTTCTCCAATATTTGCTTCTCTTGCCAAAAGGTTAATTGCTTCAATTGTGTTTAAGGTTTAGGGTTTTTATATTATTTGATATGATCTGTAATTTAAATATTCTAAAAGAAAGCTTACGTAGTTTTGAATGAGATTAAATAGTTGCAATCTCCATCTTTTCCGTTTAATTGAGTGGTGGTCTAATGCATTAACACGTTTTCAGTCACAATCCATTCCGGCTTATTGGTATTGGATTGTCTGTTTGGACATTTGCGATAGCTGGATGTGGCAGCTCTTTTGATTTCTGGTCTATTGCAATATGCCGAATGTAAGGGAATATTTTAGTGCTTTCAACTTTTCAAGCACTTCACCATTTTCTCATGCTATATCTGAGTCGAGACTGACAACGTTTTGTTTCACAGGCTAGTTGGTGTAGGTGAGGCTTCCTTCATAAGTCTTGCTGCGCCATTCATAGATGACAATGCCCCTGCTGCACAGGTTTGACTTATTTTTCCTTTCCGATTCAGAATTAGTTAAAAATGTTTCATTATGAATATTGAATGCGTACGTTCCGGTTCTTAGTGTTTTTACTGATGGCAGAAAACAGCATGGCTTGCTACATTTTACATGTGTATACCAGCTGGAACTGCTCTGGGCTATGTTTATGGTGGATTGGTAAGATTTCTCGCGCAATCTAACTGTGTTCAGATGTTTTTTTTGGTTTGGTGGTGTGACCTAGTTGTTTTCTTTTTCTCATGAATTCATGTCAATCTTTTGCTATATCTGTTAATTGTATTGTCTCATTTTCTTGATGTGGGTGTGTGTAAGCTATTAACTATAGATAGATATATATATATATGTATGTATGTAAGTTCCATCTGAAGATCCATTGGAACTTTTAGTTAGGAAATGAAAAAATTAATTGAAAGATAGAAACAAGTCAAAGGAATAGTAGTGTATTAATGAAAATTGAACAAGAGATTGGACTCCTCTTCACAAATGGATTCTCTTTTCACTCACAATATCACACGTACACAATGTCTCTTTTCATTCTCATTTTCCTATTTATACAAAGTATCCTCTTCCATCTGACTACTTAATTCTCACAACTACTTACCCGTCTCAATGTCCTAACATAGTGGAATCTTGAGTGCTACTGAAATTAACTGGATAACAAAGAAAGACAAAAAAGGTCAAACTAATAGATCAATCTTCTACCCGTTGGTTGTCTTGCAAATTTACACGCAAACCATTATCTACCTGTAAAGAAAGCAAAAACTAGTATACTCTAGGGAGACAATTTCTCAAGAAAAAAAGAGATGTCTGATGTGAAAGGGAGTGGCGTTCCGAAGGAATTTGGTCAATGCAATGCTCTATTAAACCAATATGAAGACCGTAACGCCCTTCTTTCTTAGGACAACGACATATTTCCCAATCATCACGTGGTCATGTTTCATATATGCAGCACCTGACAAGAAGAGTTCCTCATAATATTTTGGTGTCTCTCACTCCCAACTGTGATACAAAAGATATATGGGTAGTGAAGAGGAATTGAATGCTTGAGATACTAGCTTGAATGCTTGAGATACCACTCATTTCCTTTTGATCAATTTTTATATTGATAGAAATGTTATCTGTCACCGTTTGATAAAAAAATGTTTGTCTTTGAAAAGATAACCATGGTGATTACAGATAACGTTTGTAAATGCTTTTGAGATCTATTGAGTACTTTATCCATGTTCTTAATTTATTATGCAAAATAGGATATTTGTGAGATTATTTTTCAGAAGAAACTGTTGTTTTATCCGTAATTCCGTATATAAGAAGGCTGTATATGTGGTCTAACAGTACCTTACCTTGAATATTGTTCAGTGCGATAATGAGTCAGCTTCAAATTTTCAAATAATGTTGTATAGGTTGGAAGCCAATTTAACTGGCGTGTTGCATTCTGGGGTGAGGCAGTTTTTATGCTTCCTTTTCCCATATTGGGTTTTTTGATAAAGCCTTTGCAGTTGAAAGGTAACCATTTTACTCTGTTTGATGCGTTTCAGAATTCCCTTAATTTTTTTTAATCCTTGTAAAGTAACTCACTGTCTGATTTCTAACAACAGGATTTGCTCCCATGGAATCCAAGAAGACACTAACATCTAACGAAGCAAATGTTTCAGAAAATGGAGGTATGTCTAAATATTTTGTATACTACTTAGGTGGTAATTTATGTTTGATATTTTGTTAGGTATCTTTTTGAAATTAATGGTGGACAGAGAATTTTGTATACTAATTCAGGGCGTATTTGGTTTCTGTTTACATTTTTCGATTTTAAATACAAAAGTACTACCAAGGTTTCCCCCTGTTTTATATTTTTGTTGTTTTGTTTGAGAAATATTTGAATACAAATATTTCAGTCCCTGTACAAATATTTGAATACAAAAAAGCGAAGTGAAAATGTGGTAGCACTTTTTGCAATTCGAAATTAAAACAGAGAATGGAAATATAAATCAAAAAGGCTCTTGAAAAATTCAAAGCCGGATAAAATTCGCTTAGGTAAATTTTAATTTTGAAAAACAGCAGTAATACTAACAAAGAGAAGAGGATAGGGTGTGTCTTCTACTCTTCATACAAAAATAAATGAATATCTTACATTTTTTCAGGTAGGTATCCATATGTATCTGTTACTATTTGAAACACAGTTGTTGAATGTAGGCTGAAATCAAAGTTTGCAACATGTCAGGTTTTCAGTCAAAGGTTGCAATTGCAGTGAATTTAAAAAATGCATTGCTTTTATAGTAATTATATCTCCCATAGTTTTTTAATGTTATTTTTCATCTTCAAGGAAGAAGCTATGCTATATATGTTAGTCAATCATTCAAAAATTAAAATAATTCCATGTATTTTTAGTGTTGTATGGTCACTTTTTTCTTCTGGTACCTAAATAATTTCAATACTCAAAGTTAGAAGTTTCCCTTCTATATAGATGATGGCATGCTTGCTGAAGATCAAGCCTTTATCAGAGGATCCAGGTGAGTTGCTCCGTTGCCTTTGATTTTCTGATTTTGTCTGTTTCCCGCTTCTAATTCCATGCAGAGGAAAACCCAAAGCAATTTTTTTTTGATACGCAAAAAAGGAGGAAAACAAAAATAAAATTAGAGCCAGAATTCAATTACCATTACCCTAAATTGAATTGTTTATTTAATCTTCGGTGAGTAAACAGTCAATGGGCTAAATTTTCATTAAGAGAATAGCGCCATTAACATAATATTTTTTTATGTTTGAAACAGAGAGAGATATAGTTGTGGTTATATTTATAAAATTAAAACATTTCACACAAAACAGTCATGATAGGGTTGGGATTTGGTGACTTTAGGGAGGGAAAGTCACCATGACCTTCCCTCCTTAAAGTCACCCAATCTTTTCCAGTCATGGTTGACCCTATTACAGACTGATAACCTTGTCAGGACTCAAGTGAGACTGAAATGATAGTTTGCAGACAGACAGACAGAGACAAACACATACACACATTGACAGGCATATGCATACTCACATGACATAGTGGAATTGAGATTCTCTCACTTTGTGTCATGTTTCCTTTTCCTGTTAGACCGATGCATTTCTGTTAATACAACAGAAATAAGAAGAAAATTGTCTTACATATTACATAATCACATATGCCCCCACTTTCACCCAGTGCTACTTTCAAAGAACTTTTTTTTTAAACTGTTTTTGCATAGTATGGTTAAAATCACTTCTACTCTCTCATGATGGGCGCCCCTCAGTATTTTCAGAACCGGTTCGGACGGTTCAACTGGTTGAACTAGGAACTGTTGCCGGTTTATTTAACCACAGTCGGTTTATAGTTTGTCAAAATCGGGGTTCAACCAGTTCAATTTTCACACAAAAAAGCCTATTTATTTATTAGTCATCTGGTACAGCGGTTCTACGGATTGAACCATATGCACCATGACCCAAAGGTCTCACCGGTTCGATTTTCGGTCCGGTTTTTAAACCATTGGCTCCCCTTCTAAAGTTTGAGTAAATTTGAGATCACCTTTATGATTATAGTCAAAATAGATTGGTGTTTGTTTCCTTTTTGTGATCCAAGAGATTAATCAAAATATTGTTTTCACCCTATGATTGCCAGCTTAACATCCAACTTGAGGAATCAGTTCACCAGATTCTCAAAAGATATGCAAGAGCTTTTGCATGACCGTGTGTATGTTATAAATGTCCTAGGTACTTGTTCCTTTTCCTTACCTGCAGATAATAATAACCTTTCTCTATTTATATATGGAACTTAAGGTTTATTAATATAATAATTGGGAACATTATTGGTATAATTTCATTGACCATAAGGCCCAATTATTTGAATATATTTTCATTTTTGAGAATTTCAAGATGGTAGTCAATTCCAAACTATGTTATTTTTTTCCTTACTTAAGAATTCAATCATTGCCAGGGTACATATCATACAATTTTGTCATTGGAGCTTACTCTTACTGGGGGCCAAAGGCTGGATATAGTATTTACCATATGGTATTTTCACGTTTCCCTTCAATAATTTTATCATATAAAATATCCTTAGAAGTTATCGCCAAAAATCCTTTATCCAAATGTTTTTTTAAGATTTTGTTTTTTATAGAGTCCAATGGAGTTGATTTATCCATCTTAACCAAAATTTGGAACCATACTTATTTGTTGTGTTTTTCTCAATATTATTTGTTTATTGTTATCTTTACTTTGGGACAATTCCAATACTGTTGTTGGGAAAGCACTTCCTTGACAGTTATTTTTTAACAGAAAAATGCTGACTTGTTGTTTGGAGGTATTACAATTGTTTGTGGGATTTTTGGGACTCTAGCTGGAGGATTGATTCTTGATAAGATTACTTCAACAATCTCAAATGCTTTCAAGGTAAACATAGTTAATACAATGTAAAGCAAGTCAAATAACTCATGAATCACCCTGTTTGTTGTCTGGTATTGCTTGGATTTAAAATATATCTTGTTTATGGATCAAAATGCAAGAAAATTATTTTCATCAGTAAAAGCAGTATGTATCCTTAGGGTAGTTATCCTTAGGGACTGCTAGGGAGTCTGTATCCTTAGGGTAGTTATTGATATCAAAGAATGAATATAATTCTCTCTCAAAATTAACATCCTTAACAATCTTGATTTGGCAATAACTCAATTCCAGGGATTTCCCTCTCTTAAATAGAGGTAGAGATAGAATCCTAAATTAATTAAAGAGTTCCTAAACAAGAATAACTATATTAGGAAACAATATATGTACAACACAAGAATATTCACAGAATATTCCTAATATTCCGCAACATTCCCCCTCAAGCTGGCTTGAAGATGTCTTCCTTGGACATCTTGCTGATTATGTTGTCAAAGGGTTTCTTGAATAATCCTTTGGTCAGGACTCAGGATATCTGCTAATTACTCTACAGTGGGAATATAGGTGATACATATTTGTCCTCTTTCAATTTTTTCTTTGATGAAATGCTTGTCATCTTCCTCATGTTTGGTCCTATCGTGTAGGACTAGATTGTGAGCAATAGATATTGCGGACATGTTGTCACAATAGAGTTTTATAGGTGTAGAATTGTAAAACTTCAATTCTTGTAGCTGTTTTTTCACCCACAATACCTCACAAGTTCCATGAGTCACTGCTCTAAATTCAGCTTTTACACTACTTCTTACTACAACAATTTGTTTCTTGCTACAACAACTAAACAAATTTCCTCCAACAAAAGTACAATAGCATTATTAGACTATATGTATGAAAGGGTATTATTGTAATTGTAAAGCTGTTATTAGTGTGAGCTGTCAACAGCTAGTGTTAGATATAGTTAGTTTCATTCTGTTACACTAAAGGATTGCTATATAAGCAATCTAATCATTCACATTGTAACTAACTTCTTACATAATGAAACAATAGATTTCTCTCTCTTTCTCTCTTTTCTCTCTCTCTCTGTTCAATCTTCTTCTTCTGTTTACTCTCAGTTTCTAACATGGCAAAAGGGTTTCATCAAGTTGAAGGTTTTGATTATACTGAAACATTCTCACCAGTTGTCAAACCTATTACTGTCAGGGCTGTGCTAACTCTGGCTATTTCTCACAAATGGGCAATTCAGCAGTTAGATGTTAATAATGCCTTCTTAAATGGCATTCTTAATGAAGAGGTCTATATGGTACAGCCTCCTGGGTTTGTACAGGGTGATTCTACTATGGTTTGCAAGTTACACAAGGCTCTTTATGGCCTTAAGCAGGCTCCTAGAGCCTGGTTTGATAGGCTTAAAGGTGCTCTGCTTTCACTTGGTTTTGTAGCTAGCAAATGTGATCCATCATTATTCATTCTGCACTCTACTAAGAATTTCACACTCATCTTAGTATATGTGGATGACATTATTATTACTGGCTCCTCCCAACTATTCATCCAATCATTGGTGTCCAAGCTTAATCTTTCTTTTTCCCTAAAAGATTTAGGCCAGCTTGACTATTTTCTTGGTATAGAGGTGCACCATCTTCCTAATGGCTCTCTTCTTTTGTCTCAAGGAAAATATGTAAGAGATCTATTAGCAAAAACAAATATGCTTGCTGCCAAGGGTATTGCCTCTCCCATGGCCTCTAGCACCAAGTTATCCAAAGTGGGGTCTGCTCATGTCACTGATCCAACTTATTTCAGGTCTGTTGTAGGAGCTCTCCAATATGCTACAGTAACTAGGCCTGAAATTTCCTATGCTGTTAATAAAGTGTGTCAATTTTTGTCCAATCCATTGGAGGATCATTGGAAGGCAGTCAAAAGAATTCTAAGATAGTTGCAGGGTACCCCTACTCATGGCCTTCTTTTAGCTCCTGCAAATCTCAGCTCTCCTATTACAATTACAGGGTTTTGTGATGCTGACTGGGCATCTGACCCTGATGATAGAAGATCTACATCAGGAGCTTGCTTGTTTCTAGGTCCTAATCTTGTTTCTTGGTGGGCAAAGAAACAAACCCTGGTTGCCAGATCCAGTGCTGAGGCTGAATACAGGAGTCTTGTCCATGCTACTGCAGAAATACTATGGCTTCAGTCATTCCTCTTTGAGCTCAGGGTCAAACATCAAACTCCTAAGATTTTTTGTGATAATAAGTGCAGTATCTTTGGCTCACAATCCAGTTTTGCACTCCAGAACCAAGCAAAATGGCGCTAGACATTTTCTTTGTAAGGGAGAAGGTTATCAACAAAAGTCTAATTGTCACTCACATTCCAGCCTCAGATCAATGGGCTGATGTTCTGACAAAGCCTCTATCTACAAACAGATTCATTCTTCTAAGAGACAAACTTAGGGTTCTTGACAAGCTCACACTTGATCAACCTCCCTAAGTTTGAGGGGGGAATATTAGACTATATGTATGAAAGGGTATTATTGTAATTGTAAAGCTGTTATTAGTGTGAGCTGTCAACAGCTAGTGTTAGATATAGTTAGTTTCATTCTGTTACAGTTATGTAACAGAATCTGTTACACTAAAGGATTGCTATATAAGCAATCTAATCATTCACATTGTAACTAACTTCTTACATAATGAAACAATAGATTTCTCTCTCTTTCTCTCTTTTCTCTCTCTCTCTGTTCAATCTTCTTCTTCTTCTGTTTACTCTCAGTTTCTAACAAGCATGATGTTGGTCTTCGATCTGTTATACTTACTGCCCAATCTGCATCAGTGTAAGCTTCTATTTGAAGTTGTCCATGATTTCTATAGAGTAGTAATTGCCCAGGCGACCCCTTCAAATGTCTTATAATCCTGAAAACAGCCTCTTGATGTTCAGGTCCTGGTGCATGCATAAACTGGCTCACCAAACTAACAGTAAAGGCTATGCCTGGACATGTATGAGATAGGTATATCAGCCTTCGTACCAAACGTTGATACCTTCCTTTATCTATTGTATTTTCAGCTTCAGCAGGCTGCAATGTTATGTTGGACTCCATACATCTCGGCAGCTTTACATCCAAGTAATCCTGTTTGCTTTAAAAGATTTATAATGTACTTTCGTTGATTCATAAAGACGCCTTCTTTGTATTTTAAGGGCCAAGTTCCTTGATTTCAAAGACTTTAGCAAGTCACTCCCTCAAGTTTTTGAGTTCTAAACTATCATCTGTTAATATAATGACATCCACATATACAATCAAAATAACAATGTTATTAGTAGTTGAGTGTTTATAAAACATAGTATCATTTGCTTGGCTTTGAATATAATCAAGTCCTTTTACCACAGTTCCAAACCTCTCAAACTATGCTCTTGGAGATTGCTTCAACCCATACACATACTTCTTTAGTCTACACACCTTTTCTTCCTCAAATCCCGGAGGAAGACTCATAAACACTTCTTCCTCTAGTTTTCCATTTAGAACAGCATTCTTTACATCTAATTGATGTAAAGGCCAGTTGGTATTGGCAGCAAGGGATAGAAGGACTTGGGAACGATTAAGTTTAGCAGCTGGAGTAAAAGTCTCTTGATAATCTACACCATAAGTTTGGGTAAATCCCTTAGCTACTAATCTAGCTTTGTACCTCTCCACACTTCCATCTGCCTTGCATTTGATGGTAAAGACCCACTTACATCATTACTTTCTTTTATCATGTGGTAGGTTCACAATTTCCCATGTTTCATTGTTCTTAATTGCATTGATCAATATCAAGAATTGAGTTTTTAGAATTACCGGTTTGTTCTTGTGGTATCTCTGTTGAACCATCTTTAAGGATTTCCGATTGGCTGGAAGAAAAACACAAATAAAAAGGTTTAGATGCATGATAAGGCTGAGAGGAATAAGGAACTTTGACTTTTAGCAAGGACACAACAACTTTCACATTTAAAAGAAGAACAATCAACATTTTTGATAAAGTCTGGAAACAAATGCCTAACATATTGAGAATTAGGCTTCCCTAGTCTATTATGCCAGAGCATTATTTGAGATATCATTGAAGTAGAACTAAACTCAACCACTAAGGCCATGGGAAACTTTATTCGCGAAAACATCCTCAAAGTAATAGAGTCCAACCATCATTTTAGCACTACCAATCATCTTCCCCGAAGTCCAAAATATCTTCACTAAAGATAAGACTAAATCTTAAACAAATCGTAATTAAACCTAATTTCAAATTTGTAATAAATCAAACAAACAATTCTAAAACAAATTTCGAATCAAATTAAATCAAATCAATCTTATCAATACAAATCTCTACCAATCCTAATTCAAATTTTAATTAAAGAAAGATAAATATATAAATAACAAAGTTTTGTCCAAACCTTCAAGCTTTATTTTCGTTATGATAGAGGAGAATTTCGGTCTTCATGCAAGCGATACAAAAAGTAGATATTTTCTTAGCTTTCCGAAGCCACCAAGACCACCTCAATCGGATAGCCACAACTTACGATACACCCTGAACAAGGGACAGAGATCATTGCCCAACAACCCAATCATTCTTTCCGTGTCACAAATTGCAAGCTTGTTGATTTGATTGTCACTTGTATTTTATTCTCCTTAATGGCTTTCCATGTTGTAGCTTGTGTTGAACTTGCTTGGACCAATGGCATAAGGGCTTCGTTGAACTTCTTTAAGCAGACTCTTGTAATAGGAACTTGAATGAGATCCGAATATGTCTCCTTTGAGATGCACAAGGCATCAATTCTCATATCAGTTATTATTGTAAGAGTTAAAAAGTAATTTCTATAATCTATTCCCATGGAAAAATGAGATTTCCACCTGCTATCATGAAAGTAGAAAATAGGAAAACATGGGTAAACTATAATCATAAGAACTAAGAATAATTGTTTACAACTTGTACCAAACATGAGACCTTATATTCCCAAACTCACTGTCTGGGAAATAATTTTAAATGCCTTGAAAGAAACACACACCAAGTTCCCTTGTATGAAATTTTGCTATATCCCATACTTGGCGCAACAACTAGAGTTGTTTCCATGTTACTGGAGGTCATGAGTTTAATTTGTGGAGTCAGCCTCTTTTAAATACAATGAAAGGCTACCTACATTAAGCCTTCAATAGGTTTAACTCTTCCTTGGATCTCTCCATGGTGAGATCTTAATGGTACCAGGTTGTTTTTTTTCAATCGTTCATGGTAATTTAATGCTATGTTGTTTGATTCATTTCTTCTTTGGCTTCCTTTGTTACAATTGCAGCTTCTTTCTGGAGCAACATTTCTAGGGGCAATCTTTTGTTTGATTGCTTTCCTTTTCAAGGGCTTGTCTGGTTTCATTATTTTCTTCTCTATGGGTGAACTGCTGATATTCGCCACCCAGGTATTTTTCTAAATCACTTGCTGGATTACATTTTTTATCTCTTAAGTGTTCACCTGCTTTTTTATTTGCTTGAAAATTGCATTCTATTGGTTTTGTATTGGATTTTATGTTGAGATTGGTGCATAATTTTTGTCACGGACGGGTTTAGGGACAATTCTCTTACCCCTTGCATGAATAGACTAAATCAAATTGCAACTATAGTCCAAACAAGTGTTTGTATTCTATTTTGGAGTTCTTGCCTTAAAGTGCCCACAACCTTAATTTCGACTTAGCTATTGTCCTCAACTAAGAATCTAATCATTGGATACTTATGTTGTTTGCTTTAATGGTGAGACTGTATATACTTTCTTTTGAGGGGTTGCAGACCATAAATCTATAGCACACTTTTGTCCTGGCTTTAGATTGCTTAATTCACTCCACACTGTAATATGTGGTGCCAGAGGTTTTTTATTTTTTTATTTTTTTATTTTTTTTGGGTTTTTAACTACTTTTTGCCTTCATAAATAATTACAAATGTGTCACCTTGTTTTCACTTTTTTTTGTCAAATATTTTATAGGAAAAGATGATAAAATAACATTAATTTCTTGTCTTATTGTACTTTGTTATGTCTAGGGTGATATGTTAAGTGGTTTAAAATTTTTAACATATAACAATGATGCTGAGATATGCTATATTGTTTACAAACAAGTTTTTTTTTATTATTATTATTATTTTTTATTTTTAAATATGGTGTGCTTTTAGCAATCAGTTTGTTTATTTATCCAATTTTGTGATGGTTTTTAGCTATTAGTTGGATCTCTTTGTACGTGGTAAAGGGAAATATAATGGGTTTTCTCGTATTTTGTAATGTAAGTCATGGTTTGGCTGGTCATTTAACAGTAGTACTATATTTATTACATCAATCACACAGATCAAATATCAGTGTGTTTGTGCATTGTTTAATTAAGCTGGTCTGTTGTTGCTTGATTTATTATTTGTACTGATGGATACCACATGCTTCACATGGATAAAAAAATCTAGTAAATTCATTCTCATACAGCTATTTGAAAACAGGAAATAAAGGGAAAATGTTACATTTTTGTATTTAATAGTAAAAACACTGCATGTCTACTAACCCAACATATTCCCATTCGATTGGATATATCACTTCCAGATTTCTTTTAATAGGATAATAATAGTTTGATTGAGGTCTCAGTCATCTGTTCATCAATTGATATTATTTTTATGAATTCTATTCTTATTTTATTGATAGTCTCTTTAGTTAATATTTTGTTGATGGTATAGTACTATTTTGCAGGCTCCGGTAAATTATGTTTCTCTCCGTTGTGTAAAACCAAGTTTGAGGCCTTTGTCTATGGCAATCTCTACTGTTTCAATCCATATCTTTGGTGATGTTCCTTCCGCACCACTTGTTGGGGTCCTGCAGGTCGCACCTTATTTCCTGTATTTTTGTTATGTTTTGGTGAATATATAACAGGATATTATATTTAAATACCGTGTACCGGCCATCATACATGAGATTTATTAGATATTATTTTCACTCATAGTGCTCTAGTGAAGTTTGATCTGTTACCTACTCTGGAGTCTAGCCTTTTAAGTATGATCTGTTATCAGAACGGGTTTATCTTTTTCTACTGACGTTTGATTATCAATCCCATGTCAGCTGTAGGATACATGTTACACCTGATTTAATCATAATAATGTTTTCATATCGCTGTCTTTCTATACTTACCTCTCCATTGATGTGGAGTTTCAACTTTCAAGTCTTTCTTTGCTAGAGTAGAAGATAACTAGTAGTATGCCCTTTCAAAATCTGTTGCAAAAATGTTGGAAAAGTTAATGGCACAAATGACACTGATTTCTGTTTTACATTTTGATGTAGCTAGCCATTGTCCAGATTTGCTGACCTGTTTATTCTTGGCACTATTCTTTCTTTTGTCTTTATTTAGAGTCTAATTTTAAGCATGATCTCAACTCTAAGTACTTCAGTTTTTCTTCACAGGATCATATTAACGACTGGAGGAAAACAGCTCTGTGTCTAACATCTATTTTCTTTCTTGCTGCTGGAATATGGTTCATAGGTAAGCAAGCACCAATGCAGCTTTACTAGTAATTTATTAGTCATTCATCCTTTTCTTTATCTCACGAGGGGAGCTATAAGTCATTAGTAGAAAGAAATGTCGATCCTGGCTACTCTTCGGGCATCTCATTCTGCAAGTAACCCGTGTTCCAAACTTAATGCGGCAGTAAAGATCAAAACTGATGTGCAGGTATATATTAAAAAAAGAACCTTATGGAGTGTGTGTGGAAACTGAACTCTCTACTACCCTGCTGCCCTGCAGCAGGGAAAACTAGTGTCAGGTAAGAAATTTTGAAATAAAATGGTGAAAAGAAGAAGAGAGAGAGAGAGAGATTTAGAGTTGTAAAGAGGGCAATAGAGGATCTTGCATTATAGGATCCAATTCCATGCGTGTGAGGTGGTCAGTAGCCCTGACTAGGTATATATATACATTCGGATAAATCATCAATTTAGTTCATAAAATATCTCTCTGTCCAATTTAATCCTCAAAATATATAAATATAGTATGCAGTCAAGAGTGTGTTTGGATAAAGGATTTTAACGAGGGAAAGTAATTTTTTGAGGAAATTTGAAATGACTTGATCAAAATCTATTGTTTGGATAAAAGATACGGAGAATTGTTAAAATGATATAAATTTATGGAGTATTTTATTCATGTTAAATTTAAAGAATTTAAAATGACACCAAAAAGTAAAGAATTTCAAATTGCTTCTTAATTATATATAATATGAATGTTAAATTGTTTAATATTAATTTTTCAAATTTTGCAAGATGATCCTCATATTTTATGAAAATATCAAATTCACCCCCAAAATTTTCAAAAAATTTCAAATTAGTCCCTATTAATTTTCAAATTTTATAAATTGGTCCCTTCAAATTTTCAAAAATTACAAATTGGTCTTTATTTTTCATATTTTAAATTTGACCCAAAAGCTTTGAAAAATTATGAAAATGACCCCAAATTTTTTACATTGAATCATTTTAATACTCCATCCAAACAAAAGAATTTAAAAATGAATGAATATCAATTGAATAATTTGAATTACTTAGAATTTTAAATTCCCTAAAAATTCTCAAATTCTTCATCCAAACACACTCTAAAAATATATAAAATCCATCAATTTACTCTCTTGCTATTAAGATGTTACAGACTAAGTTTATGGGTTTTCATATACTTTAAGGGCTAAATTGATGAATTTAACTTGCTTTAAGGATACTTATTACTTTTATTCTTTAAAGATTACATTGGAGAAAGTTTTACTTTAGAGACTAAATTGATGGTTTTTTTTCGTATAAGTTTGCTTGAATACAAATCATTGTTGGTTAAGCACATCAACAATTTGACGGTGAAATCAAGAAAACAGGCTACTAATCACTTGAAGAAAGTTATACTGTTGAAAATTAAAGATATAAATAGATTATAGTTACTTAATCATATAAATTCTACAGGAACGTTTTTGAAAAGTAAGGATCCGTTGAACGAAGATGACGAAGACCAATCGACCACAACTCTAATAGCAGAAAGGAAGCCATTGCTTGAAGCGAGCAGCTCCAGTCAAGCCTAGTTTCTTACACTTTTATTACTAATGACATGCTTACAATTTGCAAATTAAATTATCCGAGGTGAAAATCAGCAGCATCTTTACTCTAATGGATACAGAAAATGGTGGACAGTGCTTACGATACTTGTTGATAAAGAGGATGTTGGATAACCTTTATATGTCTGGAGGAGCCTCCAGAAAATACCGGGCTTTTACCATGTCTCTCAAAACAATTTCAGTACATAATTTCAAGTCTTGTAACCACTCGTCATGATCAAATTGTTGTTTTCTCTCCTCAGAAGTATTTTCAAGTCTTGTAAGTATTGCAATTCTCAAGTCTTATCATGAAAAAGAAACTAGTAGTGGATATTTGTTATTCCATGTAATTATTATAATTAAAGTACTAACTTCAAAGAAAGAAAAAAAATACTAGCAGCAGATATCTTCTGCCGGGAATGTGTACTTGCTCAAAGTTTTTTGTTTTCTGTACAATTCTCCAAGCTTTCAGGAACAATCAAAATGCTTCCTATTCTGAAAATATACCATCATAAGGATTATTGAATAAACATGTGGGATTGTTCATTTTTATTGAACGTTGCTGAACAAAATTATTCGTATTGAAACTAGCGACCAATAAAAGAATATGTTAGATACTTTGTGTACACATATATCTTCATAGGGGATTAGGAGTTTAAAAATTAAGGTTCACGCCTTACAATTTCTTTATTAGGAAATCACATTTTTATGGCGGTTTTTCTTTTCAATTCAGTAGTTAATAATTGTTGTTATTTTTAAAAATAATATTATTTTTTTTCCAATAATACCTATAATTAGGGGTAGTTTTGACTATACAACAATCAATATCATTTTAAAATTTGAAATAATACTTGAAAGAATTTAATTGATACTCTGGTAAAGATTTTTGGTAAACATTCCAGTACCTTCCAATTTAATTGAATATCGGTACTTTTAACCAACAAAGTACCATGATTCAATGCCACATTTTTATTTTATTTTATTTAATTTTAAAATAAATTAAAATTTTATTCTAATTTGCATTAAAGGTATCGGTACTCATGAATTTAAGTTGAGTACCGAAGAATTTACCAAAATTTTTTACACTATCAATTAATCATAATTGCTGAAAATAAATTTTTAAATTGAATTAGATCGAATTAAATTTTTAAATTTGTTATCAAAATTGAATCGAACAGCAAATAAATTTATCTTAATATTTACTTTAAAATCAACCCAAACTGCACCGCAAACTCCCTAATGCATAAATACACCCAACCAAATTTTAAGTTACCATAGTATTTACAACCAAAAATAAAATCAAATTTTTGATCATCTCCTTTCCTTTCTTTCTCTCCATTTTTTTCTAATACTAACTCTTCATCTATTTTTTAATCTCAATCTCTTTCTTTATTATAAAATCATTTTACAATGAATAATAAGAATAAAAGTAAGAGAGAGAAAGAAAAAAAAAGAAGGAAATGATTTAAATTTCATTTGAAAGTGAACAAATTATCCGACACTATTGCTCTGGAACTAGAAATATGGAACCAATTTCCTAAATGAATAATAAATTTGGTGATTGTTTGGAATTTCCTTTTTCCATAATAATCTTTTCCTGATTAAAAAAAACAAGATAGAGCATTTGAGGCTCAAATAAAACACAGAAAAAGGAGGTTAGGTAAACATAGTTGGCGCCGAGACAGTGTAACAAAACTCTTCTTTTCCTTAAAAACAACGTTTTGGAGATAGACACTTAACATTTACCAAAACATGGTTGGTTGAATACTCCATTATAATATTGGTGACGTTTGATTCCTCTGCGTGTCCAGTGTCCACTATTAGTTAACCCTCATTCGCTAATATAGTCGCTATCTGACAAATCGTCTGTGTATTGGGTCGCTAAATCACCCTTTTTGTAATTCTCCAAAATTTCTTCTCTTTAAACCTTTCTGAATCACTGGGTAGCAGCAATAACAACCATTCTCTGTTTCATCCTTCTGCTATAACACATTACTTCGATAAATCACGGTAACATTCTTTCTATGTTTTTAAGTTTTTTTTTTCCTTTCTTTTAGGATTAATAATTTGACATGTCATCAATGATATTCCTGATTATACTTTATCATATTATTCTAGTTTCAACTTTTTGATTGAAAGAAATAGCTTTTGTTGTTTTGGATCTACTTAGTAAGATGTTACTAGTTTTATTGCTCAATTTTTCACCCTTATATTGGAGTTGTTGATATTTTCAATCCTTGGATGAATAAAACTTTAGTCATCTCCACTTTTTGCTGTTGTTGATTTTTCCCTATAGATGGGTATGTGTTGATTTCAAGGATGTAAGAACTTCTGATTTTCAAGAGGAAGCCAATTATGAAGCACTTGTATGAACACACTGACACAACATCCCTGATAATTTAAGATAATGAACTTGATTGAATGACGATTGCTATCACGAGCTTTGAAATTCTTATTAGTGGTTGTAGTTATGCATATCTGTATTTGCATATCCTCTGCTAGGGTTGTGATGTTGATCCTAACATGCACTTGCTTTGTCTTACTAGGGCCATCTTATTTTACTTTATATCAAATTTGAACGGCATCTCGTAATGCTAAATCGTTTTTACTTTATATCAAGTTCTTGAAAAACATTAGACATTGTATTTTGAGACATGAAGCATCATGTCGGGTTTCAACATTTCATTTTGTTTGCTATTTCACATGCATTGTTCCTTAGAAAGGTAATGGAATGAAAAAGAGTACTGCACATATTCTTGGCATGTACTTTTTCTGTATCTATGGATTATGGTAAATAAAACCCTCCTCCATAGGCCGCCCTTCTTCCAGATACAATAATGGTTGTTTAGTTATCTCGGTGGCCTAAATGGTAATTTCATTGGTTTGTGAGAGTGCTTCATACCTGCATAAGCATGAAGTTAATCTTATGACCATTGAATTTTTTTCAAGACTTGGTATGTATTCTTGTTTCTGTTTTCAGTTGCTACCTCTAAAAAAACTCCAAAATAAAGCTTTGGACTTGTTTTATTATAACTTTTTTGAGCTGTATCTTTTGAATGTAATTGTGAGGTATTCTTTGTGTGCATTTTTAGTCTGAAATTGTATGCTAGTCTTGTGAATGTAATATGTTCATAAACTGTTTTCAGCGTATTCTGTATGCTCAAGATATCTTATGAAAGCAACTTATAGCTTATATGAAAACGAGTTTAAGAAAATAGTTTATGATATGTTCATAAACTGTTTTCAGCTTATTCGGTATGCTCAAGATATCTTATGAAAGCAACTTATAGCTTATATGAAAACAATTTGACTATATTTTATCTTTTGCTATATGATAAATATCTTATACATAAGAACTTAATGATAAATACCTATACCATAAGCACTTAATTATGTTAAATACCTATACCATAAGCACTTCAACAAAGTTTGTTTATTTCAGATGGGTGATGTGGCTAAAGACCTTACTGCTGGAACTATTGGCGGTGCAGCACAATTAGTAGTTGGTCACCCATTCGACACCATAAAGGTCAAGCTCCAAAGCCAGCCTACACCACTTCCCGGCCAGGTTCCGAAATATTCCGGTGCAATTGATGCTGTTAAGAAGACAATAGCAGCTGAAGGTCCAAGGGGCTTATACAAAGGTATGGGAGCACCACTTGCTACAGTAGCCGCCTTCAATGCTGTCCTATTTACGGTTAGAGGCCAAATGGAAACATTGTTGAGATCATCTCCTGGTGAGGCCCTCACAATAAACCAGCAGGTTATTTGTGGAGCTGCAGCTGGACTCTCTGTTTCCTTTCTAGCTTGTCCAACTGAACTGCTCAAATGCAGGTTAGACGCCGCCGCTTATGGTGCACTCAAAATTTTATAGTTCTTTGAACTAAATATTCTGTTGTTTCTTGATGAATACAGGTTACAAGCACAGAGTGCGCTAGCTGGTTCAGGAACAGCCACATTGGCGGTGAAATACGGAGGACCAATGGATGTAGCCAGACATGTTCTCCGATCAGAAGGCGGCATAAGGGGTCTTTTCAAGGGCTTGGTTCCCACTATGGCACGTGAAATACCTGGAAACGCAGCAATGTTCGGCGTATACGAAGCAACAAAGCAACTAATTGCAGGAGGCACCGACACCTCAGAACTCGGTAGAGGCTCTCTGATGGCTTCCGGAGGTTTGGCTGGCGCTGCCTTTTGGTGTATGGTTTATCCGACCGATGTTGTTAAGAGTGTGTTACAAGTTGATGATTACAAAAATCCAAAGTTTTCTGGTTCAATTGATGCTTTCAGAAGGATAAAAGCCACCGAGGGAATTAAAGGGCTTTATAAGGGTTTCGGTCCTGCAATGTTCAGAAGTGTTCCTGCAAATGCAGCATGTTTCTTGGCATATGAGATGACAAGATCAGCTTTGGGATGATTACTTTATAAGCAAGTTTCATAGGGGTTATCATTGAGTACCATGAATGCTCAAATATATTTTTATTTCAAATCCTACAACATTTTTATTTCATGCATTGCAACATTGCCACAATGGCTTTTGTTTATTGATTCTTCATGGAATGATTCTTTAACAAGTGGTAATGAAAGCAACCTTTTATTTTAGAAGTTGTTCTTAAAACCTCATATAGATAATACAATACGGATATAATTATATTTTTTTTTAAATTAAGATTACATTCCACTGAGATATGTAGACAACCGTGTTTTGTAAAGAGACAAACATTCACGTAAAGTCGATCTTGAAATGAGACGAATTTGACTCAACTTGATTTAGCTTAAGAAGACTATATTCAAACCCGGTTTAATTTAAGATATAACCTCAAACTCAATTCATTTCAAGATATGATAAATTCTTCCAAAATATGTAATTAAGAGTGTTTTTCAATTCATCCCTATGTTCAAATCTTCCAAAATACATTATATTATTTATTAGAAGGATCCTTTTGAATTCGGTTAAATCAGCTCAGTTGATAACTGTGTAGGAATATCCAACTAGATTACTAGATAAAAAAAAATCCTTCCGATAAAACTCATATTTTAGAAGAAACTCTCGATTAATAAAAAGAAGCTTTGGGCCATAAGCCCATAATGGGTTTTGGTGAACATAATTAGTCTTAATCATACCCAAAAGAAATTGTCTTTTCCACCTTAATAGTAACAACATAACAAACTAACTAATGTATGACTAATGAGGTGTACTCAAAAAACAAGGGAATGAGTTGATTATTTCTTGAATGAGAGAGATCATGAAATAGATCACTACATATATATATAGTAACATAACATAACATAACACATTATTTTTATCATAACACAAACATGGATCATCAAAAACTCCTCTCTCATGATTCCTCTTCCATCCCTCTCATTGCTAGACTCGATCATTTGGAATTCATTGTGAGCGATTACTTTTCACTTATTGAAATCAATTTTAATTGTCACATATTTTTCTTACACTTTTGGTTATGTTTGTGACAGATGAAATATTTAGAAAGAAAACAAAGATGTGGAAGCAATGTTGTTGTTAATGGTGGTGCTGATAACAACAACAATAATAATAAACAACAATCTTCTGAATCTTCCATCAAAGAAGATTACTTTAAAGGAACATTGATGGATCGTGTTGCCTCTCTTGAAAACAGGCTTTTTCAGGTTTAAATTTATATTTTATAATTTAATGTTACAATTTACAAATGAATTTAATTATTGTATAGTTTCAATATTTTAGGAGCATGTTATAATGTATATTAATTTGTTTGTTCATGTGTAGCTTTGTGTAGAGATGGATTCAAGTGGAAGCTCTAATCCTCTGTCCGCTGCTTCCACACAAGCTTCTGGTGAGTCCTCATCAAGCCAAGGATCCAAGGGAGAAATAAGTTACTCATTTCCAACCTTCAACTATGTCCCTAATCATAATGGAGACAAACAAATAATGCCTCACAATCATAATAACACTACTCAATTCAAGGTAATTTAAATATAAACAAATTCATCAATCTTATGTGAGAGCTATGAATAAATTCCTTATATAATCGATCGATCGATTAAAATGACATTGACATCTTATCTAGTTTTAATATATGCACAAACTCTCTAATGCAGACAAAAAATCATAGGTGCATCTTATCTATATCTACAGTTTTGAACTGTCACTAAAAATTTGATGAATGTCGGTGTCATTTTAATAGATCCAACTAATTTATCATACTACGTATACTTTATGAAATTCTATTCGTAATTCTAATTTAAAATCATAATTTTTATTATTATGCTGTCATCACTCACTAAATTTTATACACTCTTATTAAATTAAATTCTTATGGCACTATGAATGTAGACTATTTAACATTGGATCTTTGTGCTATTAAGGCAATGGTTACTACAAATATTAAGATATTGCAGTACATAACAAAAAATATATAGCACTATGTCTCTTTCACCAAAAAAAAATAAAAAACAATTTCACTAAGATATTTAGAATACTATATAATAGTTTGAGTTTTGTAGTACCTAACATGAAAATTTATTGGGTGGCTAAGTCCACATTTTCTGCTGAAAAAAAATCATGTGCATCATGATGAATGAAGCTTCTAGTATTTTATTTTATAAAAAGAAAAAAAGAATATTCTTTTGCTAGAAATTTCATATACTATATTACTATATGATTGTAGCCATTATAATTTTAAATGATTTTTTTTTTACCTTGTACAAAAAGCTTATGTAAGATGTTATCTTAATAAAAGTGAATGATGCAGGAAAAATCAGAGATTGTGGAAGAGCCTCAAACGAAAAGCACATGTTCTAGTAATAAGAAACAAGTGGTGGTGGTGGCAAAGAATAATAAAGGGAAGAAGAGTGAAAAGAAAAGCAAAAGTGAAAAGAAAACAGTGCCTTCTATTAGTTGGCCACATTTAAAATTACTAGGTTGTTAATTATTTGATTAATTAATTAATGGTTTTAGTTATTAGACATTCATATGTTGCTGTTTCAACTATGGTTGATTAATTAATTGCTCTAAATTAGCAGTAGTACTATTACTTAATAATAAAGTGTGTTAGGTTGAATTTAGGTGGATTCACTAGTACTATTATTAGAATTTAATTTTTTTGTTTAAATATAATTTTAATAACTGTTTTTTAATTTTTTTCTGATTATTTCAGTTGAATTATTGCAAAGAAATCGTGGTGATAGAGTAGCCACAAATTAGGAGTTGGAATGAATACACTAAACTGCCAATCATTAGTTTTATCATATAAAAAAAGCAATAAAAGTGTAGAGACAACTTCATGATGGTGTCTAAACTACTAGACAATATGTAATTGTATATACCAAATCTAATGGTTGGTTTAGTGGGACACTATATGTTGTGGTTTCTGTTAATTTTTTGTATTTTTTATTAGAGTTACTCTAGAAATATTAATTTTGGATATTTTTTATTTTTATTGTTTGGATGTAATAAGAAATTAAAAGTTATACATCCAAATTGTCTTATTCTAGAGGAACATCGTTGAAGTAATAAGATTTATTGAGGTTATGATGACCTTTGAAAGAGATGTAAGTTAAAATTTCGTTGGCAAAAGCCAATGGTGGTGGAAGGCATACCAAAATACAACCACCTCGTCGAATGACCAATACAAAGATCACTCAAGCTATCATGTCAATGCCATATTTGAAAATGAAGTTGCCACTTAAGGATGAGAGATCACCACCAAGCATTCAAAACTACACGTGGAATGTAAGTGTTATGTCAAAATCCTCAAGAAGCACCACAAATACAACATGCGTAAAAAAAAATCACTGAGTCGAATGATTACAACCTTGTGGTTGTATGTGTTATGGAGGTTAAAGTCTTCTAAATTTTTTTGATGATAACAACTAAATAAGAAAGAGTTAAATCACATGTTTTATCAGTCAAGAAGCAAACTCAAAGTAAATTAAAGTATCTAAGTTTCTCTATGAAGAGATAAAAAGAATCAAATCAATCAAATAAATAGAACTGAAAACATAAAAGCTCGTCTAATCCAAATTTAGAGTTTTTATCTTATTTTTAATCATTTTGTAATTTAAGTAAGAGTAAGCTAGACCCATTGTTTAATTGATTAGAGATTTCATCTAACCAATTAAGGAGCCCATTTGACTCCTAATCGATTAGGAAACCCTTTTAATATATTATGAAACATAGCCTATTATGGGTTCTTTTTCAGGATTAGTCTAATCGATTAGACATCGTCCAAGTCCATGGACTGATGATTCTTTTAGCTAATTTTTTTCCTATACAAAAGGAATGATTTCCTCACACCCATTTTACGAAGTATCTATTATTCTATTTCACTCATTATCTTTATTTTATCAGTTTTATTTATTTAAAATGACCTTAGTGCTAGAGTTGGGTTTTTCTATTATTGTGTTGAATTTTAATAATCAAGGGCTTAGTTCTGTTGTGTTGTTCTAATAGATTTGAAGGTTGTAAGGTAAACCTGTAAATATCTAGGTGTAAGGTCGTTAGGTTGAACCAATGTAAAAGCTAAAGCTGTTGATAGTGGAAATCTCAAGAGTAAACTCTTGGGGATTGGAGTAGGCCGTGTGGTTTAAAGTTAAAGCAGGATAATTTATTGGTGTGATTTCTCCAATATCTATCTCTTAATATTCTTTCTTCTATTCATTCTGGTGCTTAATCTCTGCTTCAACCTCTTTTTAAAAGCAACCGACCTAAAATCAATCATTTTATATATATATTTTTTTAAAATCCAAATATCATAATTAATCTTCCCTCCTCTTTTGTTTGGAGTCGCTTATTCAACAGATACATCCTACATGAAATGTAAAAGAGGTCGAGATCAGAGGCAGTAACAAAGGGACCAATATTAATACCTTATTTCCATCCAAAGGTGAGTCCACTTTGATCTAGACACTAAATAAAAACTCATACTTATCTGCATAGAGGTTGGCCAACATGATCGGAATCTATCCAAAGGAGTTTTATCACCACCTAATCATTGACCACACTATGTGGTCTATAGTATAGAAGAAAATGAAGTCGACAAGAAATAAATGAGTTGTACTTTTGAAGGAAACTCAAAACAAATTTCATTAGAAATAACATCTTTTTTATATGGTTAGCCATTTTCGTCATGGTAAAAAATCACAACGACTAGTTAAGGATGTGCACCAACCACACAAAATTGAACAAAGTGTCCTCCAAGGACCCTTACCAGCTTCTAAAAGTTGAGATATTGGTAGATAGGGCGTCATTCTGCAAGACATTAGTTTTATGGATGAATATTCAAAATATAATCAAATTAAGTTAAACCCAATAGATGTCGAATAAACAACCTTCATGAATGATGAATCAAACAACTACTACCAAGTCACCCCATTTAGGCCCAAGAACGTAAGAGCCACCTATCAAAGACTTATGTGCAAGGTATTTGCAAAAAAAAAGGGGGAAGGGGGTAATTAGGAACAAAGTTGGAGTCTACTTGGACACATGGTGATCAAGACCAAAGGTGATAATTTTCATGAAGAGGAACTACGAACCAGACTCGAACAATTTAAAAAGTACATCATGAAGCTTAACCTGGATAAATATGCTTTAGTATCTATGATCACCGAGAAATGGATTGAACTCAATCTTGATAAGTGTAATGTGATACTTGAAATATAAGTCATGGCATCTATTAAAATGGTACAATGACTATCTAGACAAATGATATCCCTTTTCGACTTATCTCCAAATCGACAGACTGCTATTTACCTTTCTACCAAGTCTTCAAAAATCCTGAATGCTTCAGATGGACATCCCAATATAAACAAGCCTTCAACAACTTAAATAAATTCCTTTTTTTATCTATGATTATGATTATACCTAAACCATGTGATAAGTTGACCTTGTAGTTTGAAGGTCTAAAAAGTACACAAGAAGGGGGGTTAAATTGTGTTTCACATTTTCTTATTATTTAGCTTCTGATCAGAGTCTCAGAATCAGAACTGATGTTCAGATTCTGAGTTAATTCATTTGACAGCGGATACAACAGAAGTAAATAAAATAATAGCAGAAGACACAAAAGATTTATATCATCTCCTCCCCTAACTGAGAGTAGTATAGTCCCCTTGCCTCGCAAGAGCTTTTCATTATAACCACTTCATGATTACAATCGTTTATGCTTCTGCATAAGACTTTTACAACTGTTCAGACCAACTTTCTAAGACTTCCTTTGCTTAGAGCTCGTGTCTAAGACTACCCTTGCTCACACCATCTGACTGAGCCACCTGCTCATCTGTCTTCAGGTTGAGACTTCCCTTTGCTTAGAGCACATGTCTAAGACTTCCCTTTGCTCACATCCTCTGGCCGAGCCACCTGCTCTTCTGGCTATCCAGACTGAGACTTCCCTTGCTCAAGACGCACTCGAGACTTCTTGCTCAATTAGACTAGTTGAATAAGACTTTTACAACTCAAGCACTTAACCAATGAGACTTACGTGGCTTAAGCATCTTGGCTCAAGACTTGTTGCTTGAATCTCAATGAGACAAGACTTTTTGCTCAAGCACACAACAGGAGACTTAATCTAAACTATTGAAGGCTCACCAGAATAGAAAATAAGGTGTACATGATGCAAGCATCAGAGGAACGGGAGATCACCATAACCAAGATCTAATGCACTTAAGATTTCTAAATATGTACAGGGGTAAGAAATCTTAAGGTTTTTACAATTACAACCTAAAAATATGTATATTACATAGAGTTGATAATTGCTTGATCTTGCTACTCCTTCAACAAAAGAATCCTTGTTAAAAATTCAGGCTTGAATCTTCAGCCATATATATAGAATTTCCAGAAACTAGTCGTTGAGAAGGTTACTTGATCAAGTGTCTTTGATTTTGCTCCATAGTACAAGAGACGTTGAAGATGGATGCACATCAGATTTTAAATCCAGTGTGTAACATATTTAACCTTTGAGTCTTTCAACAGGTTCTATACTAATAGAGTCGTTGGGAGAAGAAATTCATAGAACATACAAGCTTTTCTTGAGCATTGCAATCCTGTAGACTCAAGCTGACAGGCTAATAAGACAATACAACTTGCTTTTAGTAGTATGGATAGGCCACAACTTTATCACCAACTCTGAATGGTACTAGATGCTGATATACAATTACTAAGTGTAGAAACTCGTTTGAATGCTGAGGCCTTCAGTTCAGAGTCTTCCTCAAACCACACTAGAAATTGTTCTTCAGACTCTGCCACAAGAAGCAAGCAAAGAAGCAACTCCAAGTGTGTCTAAGTAAGACCGATTCTGATTATTTATGTACAAGAACCTGAATAAATAAAATACACATCAAATAAACCATTTTACTTTTAATACTTTTGTTATCATCAAAACTAAAGAGAAAATATCAAGAACAAATCTTGTTCTAACAATCTCCCCCTTTTTGATGATGACAAACACAAGTATTTAAAGGACAATGTTGGGCATTTACTTTTCTTTGCAACAACAGGGTATGAGGTTTGTAAGCTCCTCCTGAGTCTGATAGCTCACAGTTGAGTTTAATTTACTCTAGCATTAAGAACCATTTTTCAAGAAAAATAAATTAGTCTTTTTAATATCATCAGGGTCTGAGGTTTGTAAGCTCCCCCTGAGTCAAACAGTTCCAAGGTTGAGGTTTGTAAGCTCCCCCTTAGTTCCATATTTAAGAACACCAAGATAACTGCATTTTAACTCCTTTTGGCAACACCAGAATACGAGGTTTGTAAGCTCTTTCTGAGTCTCATAGGTAAGTCAGAGATTTGCTCTTTCTTAACACTATGGACAAGAGAGTTAAAATATGTTTCCTTTTTTAACTTTCCTTGACAACACCAGAATATAAGGTTTGTTAGCTCCTTCTGGGTCTGATAGGCTAAGTCTGAGGTTTGTAAGCTCTTCCTTAGAGCTATGTACAAAAAGTTAAAAATGCGCCCTGGGCAAGGTAACATAAAATAAATGACAAGAAAATGAATAACCAATATGTACAAGACAGGTATTCAATGAGTTCGATTTCCACTTAAATACCTACTATTATTTCACCCCCTTTTGTCACATCAAAAAGAATAAAAGGAAAAGAAGGAAAGAGAAAAAATATCACTATTAAATGTAACTCAGATCATCATTACAAAATCAATTTCCAAAAAGGAAGAATAATCAAGTAAGAAAAGTCATTAAGGTTTGTAAAGTGCACACTTTGAAGTCTTAGTGGTCGTTACCGTTCCAAGAATTAAACAAGGATTAATTTTAGACTCTTGGCATCCATAGAAGTCATTATAAAAACATCCAACTCCTAAGTCATTTTTATCAATCACCAATCCTAAGAATATGGAGTCAACATCTGAGAGTCATAAGGCATCTGTCGTAACAGACACAACTGAGAGCTCTACAAGCTTACCAATCCAATCCCCTCAGAGGCGAACTACTTCTGAGTCCTCTACAACTGTACATGTGCTCTCAACACAACTTACTTCTGAAAAGGCTACTTCATCAGCACCTGAACGACCTTCAGAAGGTGGTTCAATAGTAGTTTCCTTGAAAACTTAGAGAAGAAGCATGGAGAGATCAAGGAAGAAGAAAAGGAGGGTCAACAAGAAGTTCTACCGCTCTCTTCCAGACATAGAAGAGGAAGAAGTGATTGATTCAGAAAATGTGGAGGTATACTATAACGACAGTGGACGTCGTTGGGCACGCGATGTAATGGTTAGAGATCAAATCTAGAGATAATCTTGTACCCCTTTTTGTTTTTTAAAAAATGTAATCCTTTAGTTCAATTAATGAAAAAAGTTTATCAGACCAATTACTTCTTTAGCATACATTTACATTCCAAAATTTTCTTTATATTTTCTGAAGGTACACTATCAAAGTGAAACTGTTATAGAAACAACAGTTAGAACAGATCGGACATAAATTTATAATTATTCAGAGAATCTTAATAGGTTAGATGTTTAGATTACATTACCAATAGTTATCATTCAAATACTGATAAAATTTAATCAGTACATAAATAATATTATACTCAAGACAATAAATGTAACACGTCTATAAAAGGACTCTAGTAAGCTTTCTTCCATCGTCACTTAATCCCTAAAACACCAAGATGTATAAGTAAAATCAAATATGGGTTCCAAAGAGGGATTTCAGGAAGGCAACACTACTGAATGCAGCAACTCAAACAAATCAAAGCAAAACAGCAGCTGAAGAATCTGCAAGCAAGCAAACAGCTTCAGAAGTGCTCACCTCTTCAGCATCCTTTATGAAGACACACAGAAGAAGAAGATCTTCTGGATCCAGACGAAGAAACAAACTGAGGAAGGAGGCTTTGGAGTTTGCTAAGGAAGAGTGGCAAGATTTCTTAGATAATTAAGACATGTCAGATGATCCTAGGGAGTTCCTTAGGACACATCCATTAGACTAGAAAAATCTAATTGTCTTGTAATAGCTTCTTTTTTATTAATAAAATAAGTTGCAAACATTTGAGTTCTTTTATCTGTTTCAGATTCTCAGTGAACAACACACATAAATATTAATCAGTTAAAACTAAACACAAGCATGAACAAACTCAGAATTTATTAATAATATGCTTAATACAAAGATTTCAACAATAATACAAAGCATAACTATGTAGAAAATCTAACATTAGAATCTTTTGTAGATAGCTTCAAACTTTTATTTCCAAATCTTGGAAGAACTAGCCTCAGAACTTATGTTAACCCCTTGCTGAACAAGTAATTCAAAAATAACTCGTCCAAAAGGTATGGAGAAGGTCTTTCCCTTTTTAAAAGAAGAAAGAGACCTCTTCAGATGGTCAAACATAATTTGAGGAAGATCAATCTTCAAATCTGAATTAAGAAGTAGAAGCAGATTTTTTTCAATAGGGTTCACTTGGTCTAAATCTCTATCCTTAGGCAATAAGTTTGAATTCAGAATCTGACTCCAAGCAACAACATCAGGAAGAAGATTAGAGACCATTGATGTATTAGATGGATCTACAAAGATATGCCAAGTAAGAAGATAGTGTTCCCAAACAAGAGTTCCTCGAATTTCTCCAATCTCCTCACAATTGATCACATTTACAATCGCTTTAGAGGTTTCTATTATAGAAACACCAGTTACTTTATACAGAATAACATACTCAGAATTCAGCTAAAAAATGAAGGTATTGATCCAAAACTCTTTGACAAGACTTGGATAAGTGAAACCACAGAGCATCTCAAAGTAGCCATTCCACCTTTGTTTAGACACAGTCTCCCAGAGGTTGAAACCAATCTTAAGCAACTCATCAAAATCCACAAACGTTTCATTGATGATAATCATCTGATTCAAAGGAGAATAAACTGAAGAACGCATCTCAAGTTTGGTTTGATCAACACACAAACAAGAAGAAAAGAAGAAAGAAAAGAAACTGAACAAGAATCTTGTCAGAAAAAGGACGCAACGATGTTTCACAGGACATGGAATAGTAACAACAAGTACTATAAGATAAAACATCATTACCCAAAGGTTTTTTTATCCAGCTGATATTTCAATTCCACCATATGAGTTTCACCTTTATGAAAGGTTAAGTATTAAAAAAATCTTCAAGATTTTTTTTTTACTTAAACTGCTTAAGACAGTAAAAATGAATCTTCTTCTGAACCTCAAAAACCGACGACTTTCAGAAGCTATCAACCATCAGAGTCTAGTGAGTCTAGACTTAGACAGAGATATCATCTGTCAGTAACAAGTCTCTAAGATTCTATTCAGAACTACCACTTTATCTTGAAACAAGAGTCATGAGTGATAGATGAATATTGAATTGTCTTCTTTTAGGCATCTAACAAGCAACAATATCAACACAAACGTGAGAAAACTGTTTTCATACATGTGATCATCATCTGATTTGATAAGACATTCAGTGCAGACAAATACAACAGAGTTTCCACTTAAAGATTTCTGAAGTTCTCTTTTTTTAAAAGAACCTCTCTAGAGATCTAACAGAAACTTTGTATTTATATCTAAACAAATATTTCATTGAATCAAAAGAAAAGCCAGAAAAGGACATACCATATTTTTTTTGTTTTTTTTGTTTAGCTAGACTCGATTCAGTATTCAGACTTGACCAATAAAGTCTGAACACATCTTTGAGTGGATTCTGATTCAATGGCTGTCTAACCACTGATTCCACTACTTTCACCAAATTCAGTACCACCAGTACTTGAATCTAGGCTGTTGGATCTTCTTCCAATCAATGTTGTAAACAACCTTGTGAAAGATGCCTCTGCTTCTTTCCTTGGTATTTGTAGCGGATACATTATGATACTCATATTTCTATAAGACCATACATGTAAGTACAAACAGATTCTTCTATGCCTTATATCTCAATCTAACAGCAAATCATAAGTCACTCCAGAGTATGAGTCTAGAATGAGATATGATAGGAACAAAATCTTGTTCTAAGCAATGTCAATAATCTCATTATCTTGGATCAAATCTTTTGACTTTGAAATCATTGACAAGCTCAGAACCAGATGGTGTTAGCTATCAGATATTGACATAAAGCAGATCAGAGTACTGTCTTAGTACAACTAATAGAACTTAAAGAAAAGTTGAAGACTTCTCATAGAAATGTCTTTTAAAACAACTTCCATGATGGTTCTCAACCAAGAAGCAATGGAGTTTCTTAAGATATCACCTTAAAGAACAAACTCCATATAATCAAATATTTTGAAACAAGATAGCTTTAACAACATCTCTTACTTTTCAATACTTGATTTTTATTTCAAAACACAGGTGCTTCTCTTCATCTGCATCCTGCACTAATATCAGCTTCAAACGATTAAACATTGACGAGCATCTGATATTAGGTTCTGGTAGAATTTTCTTCTTGCTTTCAGATTTAGGAAATCAGTTGAAATACAAATATTTCAGAAGCTTTTGAAGTTACTCATCTATCAACAGATATCACAATCCATTCATCCAGTATGGAAGTCCTTCTGACAAGAAACCTAAGTTTCTCATCATTAGTCATTCCAAAGAACTTAAGCTAAAAAGGAGAAAGTGATATGTTGAATAGTTTTTCATCATCCAACTTCAGTTATTTCCTTTGAAGACTGCAAGACAAACCTTCAGAACACAACAGATTCAAGATGTAAACATAAAAAAAAATTGTGACTTTAGATTTAAGTCAAGGAACAATCTTCTCAGAATTTTCTTGAAAAGATTAGATGAAATGTAACTACTTCAATCTTCAAAACCTGATCCCCACAAACCCAAGCACAAGACTTCAAAGATAGTCCAAGCATCAGACATATCAATGATGTTGATATACTCAGAAGTGAGATAGTGCATCTACCAGAATGCAACTACCTCTGAAGATATTCAATATGCATCTTCTGAGTTGGTGAAAGAGATTTTCAAGATGATCATCTTTAACACCATCAACTTCTATAGTAATACCATTTTCAAGGATATTCTATAGACCTTCAGCAACCCTTTATAAAGTCCAATGAGTTAAAATATGTTTAGCTTTTCCATCATTTAAATTCAATGGAATCACCCATTTGAATATGGTAGGAAATGTCGTATGATGTTTTTCATGTGGCACTTGATTCCTTCTTGAAGAAGAAATATACTTTTCTTATTGGATCAATATCTGCACCACTGTTAAATATTAAGCATAAACCATGCTCTGATACAATTTAAAGGTGTGAAAAATACACAAGAAGGGGGGTTAAAATGTGTTTCGCGTTTTTTTTATTATTTAGCTTCTGATCAGAGTCTCAGAATCAGAACTGATGTTCAGATTCTGAGTTAATTCATTTGGCAGCGGATACAACAGAAGTAACTAAAATAACAACAGAAGACACAAAAGATTTATACTAGTTCCTCCCCTAACTGAGAGTAGTCCAGTCCCCTTGCCTCGCAAGAGCTTTTCATTATAACCACTTCATGATTACAATCGTTTATGCTTCTGCATAAGACTTTTACAACTGCTCAGACTAACTGTTTGAGACTTCCCTTGCTTAGAGCTCGTGTCTAAGACTACCCTTGCTCACACCATCTGACTAAGCCACCTGCTCATCTGTCTTCAGGTTGGGACTTCCCTTAGCTTAGATTACATGTCTAAGACTTCCCTTTGCTCACATCCTTTGGCTGAGCCACCTGCTCTTCTGGCCATCCAGACTGAGACCTCCCTTTCTCAAGCCACACTCGAGACTTCTTGCTCAATCAGACTAGCTGAATAAGACTTTCACAACTCAAGCACTTAAGCAATGAGACTTACGTGGCTTAAGCATCTTGGCTCAAGACTTGTTGCTTGAATCCCAATGAGACAAGATTTTTTGCTCAAGCACACAGCAGGAGACTTAATCTAAACTAGTGAAGGCTCAGTAGAATAGAGAACAAGGTGTACATGATGCAAGCATCAGAGGTACGAGAGATCACCATAACAAAGACCTAAAGCACTTAAGATTTCTAAATATGTACAGGGGTAAGAAATCTTAAGGCTTTTACAATTACAACCTAAAACAGAAAATCTGCATATTACACAGAGTTGATAATTACTTGGTCTTGCTACTCCTTAAACAAAAGAATCCTTGTTAAAAATTCAGGCTTGAATCTTCAGCCATATATATAGGCTTTCCAGAAACTAGCGGTTGAGAAGGTTAATTCATCAAGTGTCTTTGCTTTTGCTCCATTGTACAAGAGACATTGAAGATGGATGCACATCAGATTTTGAATCCAGTGTGTAAGACGTTTAACCTATGAGTCTTTCAAGAGGTTTTGTACTAATAGAGTCGTTGGAAGAAGACATCCATAGAACGTATCAGCTTTTGTTAAGCCTTGTAATCTAGTAGACTCAATTTGACAGGCTGATAAGATAATACATCTTGCTTTTAGTAGTATGGATAATCAATAACTTTATCACCAACTCTGAATGGTACCAGATGCTGATATACAATTACTAAGTGTAGAAACTCGTCTGAATACTGAGGCCTTTAGTTCAGTGTCTTCGTCAAACCACCCTAGAGATTGTTCTTCAGACTCTGCCACTAGAAGCTAGCAATGAAGCAACTCCAAGTGTGTCTAAGTAAAACAGATTATGATTATTTATGTATAAGAACAAGAACCTGCATAAATAAACACACATCAAATAAACCATTATACTTATAATTCTTTTGTTATCATCAAAACTAAAGAGAAAATATCAAGAACAAATCTTGTTCTAACATAGTTAACATCCGCTAAAGGCACCGTTACACCGACTCTATTAGAAAGCATGGAAAGAATGCATCACTCAATGTACTTTTTAAGTAAAGTCCTACATAGAGCATATGATATATAGAAGAACAATTCAAAGAAGTTATTATCCATCACATCTCCCAAAGTAAAAATACCGATGCAGATGGACTAGATAATTTGGATAGATTGAAGGAATCTAATGTCTATGAGGATGGAATATGCCTAGTCACAACCAATCCCACATGGATTACAGAGATAAAATATTACCTCCCTAACAAGGTATTTCCTTGTTGTACAAGTGACTCCAAACACGAGAGGGGGGATTGTGTTTGTTGAAAAACAATGTCCAATTAAAAAATCTTTGACTTATAAAAAACCTTTTAATTAATTTTATAATTCAAACAGATATAAAGAAACAAAATAATTAAAAGAGAAAATATAAGATATAAAGAGAAGGAAAAATAGAGGAAAATGTTAGTTTCTTGGATTGGCTGGAATTTTGGTAAAACAAAGGTTGTTAAATGTTTGATGGGTGATGTCACAACATTGAGTCTTAACACTGGGCTGTGTTAAGTGTTTAAGTTGGATGTCTGATGTCACATGCGATGTTGTGACATCAGGTCTGCAGAATTAATAACATCAGGTTTAGTGATGTTGTTAGGGTTTGCGTTTTAGCTGGAATTGTGGAGAGCAGGTAGTCTCATTGGATGCGAATATCTTGGGTTAGATATTCTCTGTTGCATAGAGATTTGAAGCAGATTTGTAGGAGGTTTAAAGGATGAAGATTTAAGAAGATTTTGAGAGAGAAAATCGGTTTTGAAGATTCAGTTTTAAATAACAAATCAGATCAAATATTGCAAAGAGGTCCAAGCCCAATTCAGATAGCTATATAAAGCGCATCAGTACTGAAGGAAAAGGAACGAAGAAAGAGAGCTAAAGACTGAGTGTCGTTTGTGTCTTCGTGTATGTTTTGTAAACCATTCGAGTGTGAATTGGTATTGTTGTTTTGAATTGTTCTTGATCAAAGCTGTGAAGCAGAATCAAGTAGTGTTATTCAAAGTGTGTGATCTTTGAAGTATATCACTGAAGTGATTTGGAGATTGAGTAGTGTTCTCATACCTAAGTGGTTTCTTAGGTAGAAAGTCACTAGTAGGAATTAAGATTAGGAGATTGTCAACTGGGTTGTTGAGTCTGTAATTTAATTCTACAAGTAGTGAATTTCATCCCTGGCTTGGTAGCCCCCAGATTAAGTTGTTTGAACTGAACTGGGTTAACAATTATGTGTGTTCATCTGTTGTGTGTTATTGTCCATTGTTCAGAGTGTGTTATTGTGACATCGTGTGTGACATCACATATCTGGTACCAGAATTTCAATTGGTATCAGAGCAGGCATCCTGTCTGTCTCTGGGTGAGATCTAGGGAAGTTACTTTCTGGTGTAAAGATGGACAAAGAAGTTGGAGGATTTGTCAACAGACCCCCTATTTTGGATGGCTCGAATTATGATTATTGGAAGCCAAGGATGATCACTTTTTTGAAATCCTTGGACAGCAGGGCTTGGAAGGCTATAATTAAAGAATGGAAAGCACCTGTTGTGTTTGAAAAAGATGATGCTGGGAAAGATAAAGAGGGCACCTCAAAGCCGAAGCCTGAAGAAGAATGGACCAAGGAAGAAGATGAGTTTGCCCTTGGTAATTCCAAAGCTCTAAATGCAATTTTTAATGGTGTGGATAAGAACATATTCAGGTTGATCAATACCTGTGAAGTTGCTAAGGAAGCTTGGGATATTTTGAAGGCTACACATGAAGGAACATCTAGAGTTAAGATGTCAAGACTTCAGCTTCTAACATCGAAGTTTGAAAGTCTGAAGATGAAGGAAGATGGGACTATCCATGACTTCCACATGAGTATTCTTGAGCTGTCTAATGCATCCAGTGCTCTTGGAGAAAAGATGTCAGAAGAAAAGCTTGTAAGGAAAATCCTTAGGTCCCTTCCTAAGAGGTACAAGATGAAGGTGACTGCAATTGAAGAAGCTCAAGACATCAGCAAGATGGGGGTTGATGAGGTCATTAGATCTCTTCAAACTTTTGAGCTTGGGTTGAATGAGGAAGAACCAGAAAAGAAGCCAAAGAGTATAGCCTTGGTTTCAAATGATCAAGAAGAAAAAGGGAATAATGCTGAATCCCAGGAGGATCTATCTCAGGCCATTGTTATGTTGGGAAGGCAGTTCAACAAGGTATTTAAAAGAATGAACAAGAACTTTAAGCCTAATGTCAAGAACATCGCTTCTGACATCAGCAAGTCTAAGGAGAAAGATGAAGAGAAGACTGCTCAAGATAAGGGTGTTCAGTGCTTTGAGTGTGAAGGTCATGGACATGTTAAGAAAGAATGTCCCACATTCCTAAAGAAACAGAAGAAATGAATGACAGTTTCTTGGTCAGACTCTGACAGTGAAAGTGAAGGAGAGTCAGCCAAACATGTCAAAGCTTTAACTGGAACAGTTGTTTCTGATGGTGATTCAAGTGATGAGGAACTGACTTTTGAGGAGTTAGCTTCCACTTATCAAGAGCTGTGTCTGAAGAGTGCAGAAATCTGTCAAGAAAGTGAAAAATAGAAGAAACAGATTGTTCAGCTTGAGACTGCTAAAGCTGATTTGGAAAATGAAGTCTTATTAGTCAAAGCTCATCTTGATCATATGACCAAATCTGTTAGGATGCTGAACTGTGGTACAGACACACTTGATAAGATTCTTCAGTCAAAGAAAGCTGCTGGAGATAAATCAGGCATAGGATTTGTGGCTGAGAAAAAGGTATCTGCTGAAGCAAGCACTTCAGGAACCAAGAATGAGATGTCTCAACCATTGTCTCAACATCAAACTAAGAGACAGGATCCTACACCTAAGAAGGTTGTTCAGCCACAGAATGTTGAGAAGAAAAATAGTACTCATCAAAGGAAGGTGCAGCCTCAAGGAGCTAGTCAGTATATGCCTCCTCAATATCACAAGAGCATGGAGGCTATTAGGACCAATCAGAACATGTTTCATCAGATGCCTCAACATCAGGGTAACTGGTATGGATATGGATATGGATACAACAATGATGTGCCTCATTACTATGGAAGAAGGAAGCCTCATCACCATAGGAGACAACATCCTCAGTTCAGGAGACAGTCTACCTATGGTAAAAGACAACAACACCATAGAAGACAGGCCAACTATGGAAGAAGGAGACAACATTATGGGTGGGAGCCACAGCAATATCATCATAATGGTAGAAGATATAACCAATTCAGAGATGAAAGAGTTAGATGCTTCTACTGTGGAAGGTTTGGACATATGCAGTACTCGTGTTTTAAACTGCATGGTTATCCACAATATGCTCCTCAAACCAAACTAAAGGAGGTCAGACCCAAAGTTGCTAAACAATGGGTTCCTAAGGAGAAGGTGAAAGGTCTTTTAGCCCACACCTCAGATAGACAGGTTGATAAGGATACATGGTACTTTGACAGTGGATGTTCAAAGCATATGACTGGATTCCAAACTCTGTTAGTTAAAGTCAGTCATTGTCCCTCTCATGAGGTTATTTTTGGCAATGGTGAAAAAGGTGTAGTTGCAGGAGTTGGAAAAGTGAAAGGTGATGGTAGACCTGAACTTGACAATGCTCTTTTTGTCAAGGGTTTGAATGCTAATTTGATAAGCATAAGCCAACTGTGTGATGAAGGTTACAAAGTTAACTACACCAAAGATGAGTGTGTGGTAGCTGATGAGTGTAATCAGGTTATTATGAAGGGGGCCAGATCCAAAGATAACTGCTATCAGTGGATACCTCTTGAAGTTAATTCAACTGATGATGTTATAACATCAGACTATGACATCAGGTGTGAAAGGATGCTGAAAGGTTATTCAGTTTTAATGAGCTCTGATGTGAATCATTTTGAATTTTTAAAAGGTAATTTGATTTGGAGGGAGAAAATCAGTGATTGGTCATTAAGAGGTACTCAAAATCAGGCGCCTTACCATATTGATTCTATATCAAGATTCAACAAAGCTTTCTCTTTTCAACTGTTCATCTCCCTTAATCTCAACAGAATAGAAAAATCTTCTCTTAACCTAGGCTGTTACAAAGGAACGATGTCTTCCCCATCCAAGAACTCTGGGTCTCCAAGTCTCGAGCGAGAAAAATCTAGGGTTTCGTCAGGTGAGGAACGTGTAGCTATGAATGTAGAACCCATTTCTATGGTGTTCCCAGATTCTGGACCTTCTAATCCTGAACCTAAGAAAGCTACAACCAAGTTTAATAGTAGTGAAACCAAGAGACTTGTCACTAGCATTCTTTTTGGTGAAACCAAGTCTTCCACTTGTCAAGCTGTTGAAGAGAAGTTTGATGTTGACAGGCGCTTGGGGAAGATTGCAGACAAGATCCTTGATAAGGGTTTACGGGTGAAAGGAATCTCTGTTCCTTTAAGACAAATGCCTGCTGAACAGGTGAGGTCTCAAAGTGATGACCTTGATGAAACTGATGATGTCAGAACATCAAAACCTAGAGTTGAAGCTCAGAGCTCTAAAAGAAATGATCATATTGAGATAATAGATGTTGATGATGAAAGTGTGTTGCCTGAAACAGCTAAAAGAGTACAAGAAACTTATGTTGAGATATCTTCTAAAGACAATGTGATCTTGCAAAAGACTAGTAAGAAGAGGAGAATCATAGAAGAATCAGACTCTGAGTTTGATGTTGAAGAAGATGTTCAAGACATCACCCCTGTCAGGACAACCATATTGAAGAAAGTTACTGATCAAGTTCCTGATGACATATCATTTCACTGTGCCAGTAATGCATCCATGTGGAAGTTTGTGTGTCAGAGAAGAATAGCTGTGGAAAGAGAGCTTGGTACAGAGGCTCTAGAAAATAAGGAAATTGTGGATCTGATTAAATTTGCTGGTCTTATGAGGACTGTCTCTGGATTGTCAAGATGCTATGATGGATTGGTCAGAGAATTCATAGTAAATATACATGAGTCCTTTAATGACAGCAGAAGCCTGAATTTCAGAAGGATATATGTAAGGGGTAAGTGTGTGTGGTTTTCTCCTAAGGTGATTAATGCTTATTTAGGAAGAAGTGAGGAAGACTATGGAGAATTAAAAGTGTCTGATAATGCTATTTGCAAAGAAATCACAGCTGGTCAAGTAAAAATGTGGCCTTCAAAAGGGAAGTTATCAACAAGTTTATTAAGTGTGAAATATGCTATTCTTCATAGAATAGGTGCTGTTAACTGGGTTCCTACAAACCACAAGACCTCTGTTTCTGCTGGTTTGGGCAAATTAGTTTATGTCATTGGAACAAAGAGACTAATTGATTATGGCTCTTACATTTATAATCAGACTATCAAGCATGCTGGAACAAGAGCTGTGAAATTGCCTATTGCATTTCCATCCCTCATTTGTGGGATAATTCTGTCTCAGCATCCTGGGATTCGTCACCAGTATGATAGTGTTTATAGAAGGAAGCCTGACTTGTCTTTTCATCAGAAGTTGTTTAAAGGAAAACATGTTGCTGATCATGTCAAGACATCTGCCTCAACATCTACTCAACATACTCATGTCAAGACTGATATGATTTCTGAACTGGAGGAAGCCTGTAAAGAAGTAGATGAAGTCATCAGAGTAAGCACTGAAAGAAAGGAGAAGTTTAAAAGATTACTTATGACTCTGAAGATGACAAAAAAAGAAAGTGAGAAAGAAGTTGTTGATAAGAAAGATGAGTCTGATAATGACAGCTCAAAAGAAGATGAAGAAGATCTCAGCTCAGATGATTAAAGCTTTTACTGTTTTTCTTAGATAGTAGTTTTAGTTTTATTTATATTGTCTTAGTTTCAGCACTTAATGTGCTTGGTTTGTAACATGAATATTGTGCTGTATATGTACCCTTTATGGTTTTTGTTCTATGATTTGTTATGTCTGGTTGCTAACTGTGAGGCTAACAATGAGAGCTAGGGTAGTACTATCTGTCAAATTGTGGCTAAAAAGGGGGAGAAGTAGCCAAGGAGTTGGAGTTGTTAAATATTCTGATATGTCAAATGGTTGTTGCTGCTAAGGAATGAAGTCAATGAATATGCTGCTGAGGATGTAGCTGATTATTGATGTTATAGTACAGAAGTGCAGATATTGAGGAGGAGTAAGTGCTGGTCTGTGAACAGCTGGTATGCTGGTTCTTGATTGAGGGGGAGCACCATTTTGGTTGTTACCAAGTTGCTGTTGAAGATGGTGCTGCAGCAGAGTTTTGTGAAGTGAAGTCTTTATGTATTGAAGATGCTGCTGCTTGAAGTTTCAAAAATTATTCAAGTTTATTCCGCTGCTGAAGTCTCTGAAGGTGCAGAGATTGTTTTAGCCAAAATTAGCCAAAGGGGGAGATTGTTAGTTTCTTGGATTGGCTGGAATTTTGGTAAAACAAAGGTTGTTAAATGTTTGATGGGTGATGTCACAACATTGAGTCTTAACACTGGGCTGTGTTAAGTGTTTAAGTTGGATGTCTGATGTCACATGCGATGTTGTGACATCAGGTCTGCAGAATTAATAACATCAGGTTTAGTGATGTTGTTAGGGTTTAAGTTTTAGCTGGAATTGTGGAGAGCAGGTAGTCTCATTGGATGCGAATATCATGGGTTAGATATTCTCTGTTGCATAGAGATTTGAAGCAGATTTGTAGGAGGTTTAAAGGCTGAAAATTTAAGAAGATTTTGAGAGAGAAAATCGGTTTTGAAGATTCAGTTTTAAATAACAAATCAGATCAAATATTGCAAAGAGGTCCAAGCCCAATTCAGATAGCTATATAAAGCGCATCAGTACTGAAGGAAAAGGAACGAAGAAAGAGAGCTAAAGACTGAGTGTCGTTTGTGTCTTCGTGTATGTTTTGTAAACCATTCGAGTGTGAATTGGTATTGTTGTTTTGAGTTGTTCTTGATCAAAGCTGTGAAGCAGAATCAAGTAGTGTTATTCAAAGTGTGTGATCTTTGAAGTATATCACTGAAGTGATTTGGGGATTGAGTAGTGTTCTCATACCTAAGTGGTTTCTTAGGTAGAAAGTCACTAGTAGGAATTAAGATTAGGAGATTGTCAACTAGGTTGTTGAGTCTGTAATTTAATTCTACAAGTAGTGAATTTCATCCATGGCTTGGTAGCCCCCAGATTAAGTTGTTTGAACTGAACTGGGTTAACAATTCTGTGTGTTCATCTGTTGTGTGTTATTGTCCATTGTTCAAAGTGTGTTGTTGTGACATCGTGTGTGACATCACATATCTGGTACCAGAATTTCAGAAAGAAATAACAAGAATTTAAAGAGATGAAGAGAAAGAAAAATATGAAGTAGAGAGAGTAAGGGGTGAAAAAGTATGATTGAAATATGTTTTCTTGTGTGTTTTGAAATGAGGAAAAACCCTTTATTTATAGGAGAAAATTCTGGCTCAAAAAGGAAAAAGAATCATGGGTATTTTAATGACTAAGCCGATTAAGTACTAGGGTTAATCGATTAAGGGCTTCAAAATGACGACAACTCTAATTCCAAAATGGAAACCCTACAACGGTTATGTGACCTAAATGATTAGGAGTATTTCAAATTGATTAAGGAGCCTTTTGTCATGCTCTAACCGATTGGATTAAGTCCCTAATCGACTAGGAAGTGTACAAGCTTACTAAATGATTAGAAATACTTTTGGGTAATCCCACATGCACCTTGATAGTTTTTCCATATATTTTACAACGTTTTAGGAAAGATATAGATATTAAAACTATTTTAAATTGTGTGTTTGTGCATGTGTGCACGTGCTCGTGTGTATGTGTGAGTTACCTTAGTAATTCGATAATCGCTTTTATACATTTACAATACACTAATCACTTAGGCACATACGATAAGAGGTTTCAAACTTCCTCTCTTTCACAATATTGAAGCTTCAAGATGCCTTGCTTGATTCATCATAGATTCAACACTCACTACTATAAAAATAACGTTTCACCACAGTTGGGAGAAGGATTTTACCATGGTTGGAGGTCCGTGGTAAAGAAGAGTGTGGTAGTAAGTACCCTATTTACCACCACAGACTGGTAGTCGTTGTAAAAATAGAATAGCACGCAACCTATCACCACAGCTGAAAAAACCAATCGTAGTAAAAGGTGGAATTGTCATGGGTTCAATACCCAACGACAATATTTTGGGTGGTTTATACATTTGATCACAATTATAAGTCCAACCATAGTGAAATAGTTAACACACAACATTTCACCATGGTTGTAGATTCTAATTATGGTGATATATACATTTGAGTTTACTATAACTTATGTGGAATGCTTGTTTCAACAATCGCTCACTAAACATATAACCTTTCAATTCAATTTAGAAAATAACAATATGAAAAATTAAATTATATTTGAATAACAACATGTCATACCCAAAATTTTAACCACTAAGATTTCCCATCATTGTGCAAATCATCATCACAATATGGATGTATTTACATGCCTCACAAATCTCCTCAAAGATGGTTGAGCATTCACCATAATCAGAAATTAGGGTTTCAAGCCCTCTCAGAGCACTTAGACAAAAGATCAATCAAGGAATGACATGATCTTCAACTTGTCTAACATCTCAAACATCCACAAAGGATCAAGAGGACTCCCACATCAAGAATCAAGCACAAGGTTGCAACATTCCAAGTGGATCAAGCCTCGAGATCGCCAGTGTAACCAAATTACGGTTTTGGTCGACTGAGACCTCCAGATGAAAATTTTCATCTAGGCATGAGACAATGCTTCAAAGAACAACCCAAGATACTCCAAGGGACCTCATGGACCTAATCAGCAAGTTAATTTAACCTCAGGGGATGCGTTTACCAAAAATCAGGAATTAGGGTTTCTTGACCTAATTCACATCTAAGTTGACTTTTGGGACAAAACATGAGCCAAGACCTCAAGACATGATTTGAGGGTCTCCAATACACTACATTGATCCATTTACAACAATGGATTGATCCAAGAAGCTTGATCCACAAGCTTCAATTTCATCAGGACCACAATTAGGGTTTCGAGGAAAAAGTCAACTGTGCCTTTAACTTTTGACCAGGACATGCCCCCAAACCTTGGGACATGATTCAATACACCCTACAACACCTATGTAATATATCCATTAGGTTTGATTTAGGTTAAGGACTTGATTTCACAAAGGATCGCACAGTTTGGATTTCATCCGATAAAAAGTCAATTGTGCACAAAATCAAGTTTGACTTATTGGGATTTTTCACAATTATGGTTCTTTGACCCTAAAACAATGTTAATATGTGATTTGAATCACCATTCATCAAGAAAAATCAAAGAAAGTGAGTTAACTTGTTAAAGGGGTAACCATAAAAAACTTAAAAATTTTCTAAGTTATGGAACAAAGTGGCTAGGGTACTAACTTCCAAGGACCATAACTTGAGATCCAAGCAACCATTTTGGATGATCCAAAGATGGATTTGTAGCTCTCATGGCATAATTTAAAAGTGTCAACTATATCTCATTCCAATTCTTCATAGATTTTAAGTTATGGAGTGATCAAAATGGCTGAAAACATGAAAATGACATTTTTCCAACACTTAGTGAAATTTTCACTAAGTCAGAATCTGCCTTATTTTTCCCCAAATGTAGAGGCATTTTTCATTGTAATTCAAGTTGATTCAAAACCAAAGTTGGACATTATGTTGAAATAAGATATATCAGCTTTCCAAAATGTCCAAGAACTCCATGAAACTCCACCTGAGCTAGAGGTTATGACAGCTGCAACATGCCTTGCTGCAAACTATTTTGCAAGGCAGATTTGTGCATTAGAGCTCGATTTGATCAAATTATGCAACTTCAAGCATGGTTATCCATCTGCACACCTCAAGGGGGAACAACCAAGGGACAAGCACTGATCCATGAGCCTCCCAAGTCTTTGGAACTACATATAGGGTTGGCATCCCTAAAAGCTAAAGATGCCTCAAGACTCCAATTTGTTTTGAGGCATTCAATGGATGCATAGAGTTGGCATGTATCAGTCCATGATCAACCAATTGAGTCAAGATAAGCTCATACAACAGGAAACCATAGGCATATGCTCTAATCTCAAGTCAATGGCTAGAGGAGACTTGAGATTCTATTTGATCCACATTGACCAAAGGCCTGTTGCAGTTGCCATTCCCTATTGCTTGCAAAATAAACTTGCTCTACTATAAATAGAGCTCATTTGTGCTCAGTTTGAGTACACCAAAGCACCCAAACTAATGCTTTCCTCAAAATCACAACTTTCACTCCAATTTTGCCTTCTAACTCAAGTCACTATCGGGTTTTGAGTTTGAGAGCAATTCCAACCAAACCAATCACACACACACCTCACATATAACATATAGAAGTGATCCAAACTCTTACATAATATCTGGAACAGAAATTTCTCAAAATCACCAGCCATCTGCACAAGCCTTTGACAGATTTGCAGTTGTGGTTCCAAATCAAGTTCCAGCTTAATTCAATCCACTCCAAGCATTCAGACACACTCCATAGCACCTAAGGAAGCTGTTCAGATCATCATAACTCATTTGTAACACCTCCAACTCAAAAATCAAATTGCTCTTGCTGCCACGACATTCAAGTAAGCCTAAACTTGGTCATCTCATGATTCATGCATATTTCCTCGCACAATAATTTTTCGATATGTTCATAATCATGTATGGAGTGTTTCCCCTTCATTGATTGCTTTGTATGAATCGTGTATGGAATTTCTTAGCCTACATGCAGAAATTAGGGTTCTTGAGGTTTCTCTTTGATTTCTCATTCCATACTTAAAATAAATGAAATTAAAGACCATAGACATGATCGTGAGTTGAAAACGAGCAGATTGATATGTGGATTGTGTTATTTCATCAAGTATTAAGGGAGATTGATGAGAAAATGCAAATCAGACAAAAACAGGGCACGCGGGCAAGAACAAGATGTTCTTGGCGCCCTTTTTCAAACTTTTGAATTTTTGAATTTTTATTATTTTATTTGATTGATTCAAAAATTAATTTGTCTCTGAATTTTAATGATTTTGAGTTGATTCTTTTTTTCAAAATTCAAAAAAAATGTTAAAATATTTTATTTTACAAGAATTTCCTAAAAATATTATTTATTGTATATATTTGATATTTTTGCAAAGAATTAATTTTTATTTTTGTTTTAACATTTTAAAAAATTTCTTTCTCTTGATTTTCCAAACTTAAATTGTTTTCCATCATTTTGTGGATAAAAACACAAAATCACAACTCATTTCTCACATGTTTTCAATGATTTTTATTAATTTTTAATCAAAATTAATTCCATTTTTAACAAAATTAGGGTTTTGATTGATTTCACCCTTATCAATCTTTTTAAATACTTTTTGGGCCTCTAATAGAGTGTAAGACCCAACCCTCTTTTTTGTAAAAATAATTTGGGCCTCAGTCAATGTATAAGTCCCACTGTGCTTTAGAAAATTTCGACGCGATCGTCGTTTTCAAACTTTTTTCAACTGGGTATACCCTCGTGTTCTAAGTCCCATTTCTGTTCTTTAAATACTCTTTGGGCCTCTCCTTGAGTTGTAAGACCCATCCCTTTGTACAGAAAACCTTTTTGGGCCTCAGTCGTGGTATAAGTACCGATGCGATTTCAATAACAACAGAGCGATCACTGTTAAACCATGGGTCTCTCCTTGAGTATAAGCCCCAACAATCTTTTCAAAAGAACTTCTCTTTTGATTTAGATTCAAATATACAGTTGTTATCAAAACTTTCTTTAATTTCTTTGAACAACTAACAATACAACATGGAAGCTTGCTCACCTGTAAGTTTTAACAACTTTCATTTACTCGCTTTCATATAAATATAACTATATTGTGGGAAGTTGCGCACTGTTAGTTTTCTTTCATATCCTTTTAAATACTTGTCATATATCAACTGTATATATACTAGTATAGTTATTTAGAGTTTTCCCCGGCAACTAGGTCTAGAATTAGGTAAAGCCATGTTGGTCACTCTTAAATACAGACAAAACTAGATCCCCATAGGATTTCCAGATACAATCTAGCCTTCTCTTGGGCTTAAACAATATGGAACAAAGAGAAAGGCAGTATTCTTCGTGAACCTTTTCTCAGACTGTCACCCCTAGAAATTGTCAAAGAAATTCTACTCCCCAGAGTTGATCTATTCTCGGTGAATAGCATCTCTTGAGTTTCTTCAAACCTCAGAACTTTCACTAAATGATCTATTCTCGGTGAATAGCATTTCTTGAAATTTTCTTGGTTTGGGACCCACAAGCTTCCTAAAAGCATCCCCGCCTCCTCTTGGGCTTTGTACAAGGACCCTCCGGCTTCTTAGAAGTTCTCATGCCTTCTCTTGGGCTTAATACAAGGACCCCGACGACCTCTTAAAGGTATAAGACAGAACTTAGTCATCCTTTGCTAGAGCAGTCTTTCCAGTGTCAAATATCAGATTTTAGGGTTGACTCTCATCTCTTAATACCCGTGCCTCCTCTTGGAGGCATCATACAAAAGATAAAACTCTTCCACACCAGTAGACTTGGACAGTCTAACCCCCTTGAGTCTCAAAGACATTCTCAAGTTCCCTACAAACATAGGAGAAACCCCGGTCACCCTGGATCAATCTCCAGCAGAGCTGAAACCTAGTCACTCTCCTAAAAATCCCAAATCAGAACCTCAAGGCATCTGGTACCTCAACTCTTCTGTAACTCTCAGCAAGAGTTGATTTCCCCATTTTAGACCTGCCTCGGGATCTCAACAAATCCCTGGCAAAAGTTAGCCTCCTCTTAGGCTTTGTATAATGATCTTTCCTCAGCATAGTCATCCTCCTCTTGGGCTTTGTACAATGATTCCCCCCGGCGGAGTTAATCTTTTCAAACTCTCTTGTTGAGTCACTCACCCTTTCAGACTCTCTTGTTGAGTCAATCAACTTTCAGACTCTCTCATTGAGTCAATCACCTTTTCGGGCTCTCTTGTTGAGTCAATCACTTTTTTAGACTCACTTGTTGAGTCAATCACATTTTAGCACTCTCTTGTTGAGTCAACCTTTTTAGCCTCAATCTCGGGCTTTGTACGAGACAGATAAAAACACTCTCTTGTTAAGTCAAACCCTTTTAGCCTCAATCTTGGGCTTTGTACAAGACATAAATCTTCATCTCTTAATCTTGGAACAAATATCTTCCTCAGTAAAGTCATTTTCTCCCAGCCTTCTTTTAGGCTTTTAGGAATGATTTCCCAAGCAGAGTCAAGCTCTTTTTAGCCTCAATCTTGAGCTTCATACAAGACAGATAATACTCTCCAGCAAGAGTCAAACCCATTTCAGCCTTAATCTTGGGCTTTGTAAAAGACACATACAAATCTCCCCGGCGGAGTCAAAATCCATTTTAGCCTCAATCTTGGGCTTTGTACAAGACAGATAGAACATTTCCCCGGAAAAGCCAAGCTTTTAGCCTCCTCTTAGGCTTTGTATAATGATATCCCTAAAGAGTCAGTCTCTTTTTTGCCTCAATCTTGGGCTTTGTACAAGACACCAATATATACACTCTCTTGTTGAGTCGGTCTTATCCAGCCTCCTCTTAGGCTTTGGGTAAGGATTCCCCCAGTGGAGCCAATCAACCTCTTAGCTTCAACCTTGGGCTTTGATCAAGGCACACAAAAATCAACAATCCCTCTTTAGAGATGAAAAATTCTCTCTCAGTCAAACCTTTAGCCTCAATCTTGGGCTTTGAACAAGACACAAATAAACCTTTTAGCTTCAATCTTGGGCTTTGAACAAGACACCAAAACATCATCTTTTTCCTCCCTTAGAATAGGAGGAACTACGATTGCTCTGATTTCCCTGTTTCGTTTAAACGGGAATACGTAGGCATAAGATTGGAAAAATCTTAGCGAGCATACTAATAAAAAACTCTAGGTCCAGTACCTTCATACCAATTAAAACTTAGGTCAAGTACCTTACCCAAAACATTGGGATAACCCGAACATCAACATCAACTCACTCACTCACACATACTTCCCAAGAAACTTTCCCAACCCATTAACGGATAAACACCATCAAGTACAAAGCAAAACCTAAAGCTAATATCATGTGGATAACCACATATAGGATGGGTAATTGACAACTCCCCATTGTATAACCTGACCCCGGCCCCCCAATCTCTTTTAAGCGTTTGTTTAGTTAAACATCCGCGTGCAAGGTTAGTTTTAGATAGCTTCCCTTTCCCTTTCAGCTTCATGGGATAAATAAGAAATCAGAAAGTAGCACCCCCTCCTACAATTGCGGTGAGGAAAACCCAGCGATAAGGTGGTCGCGTCACCGACAAAAATCGCTCGCTACAGTAAAATGGCGACTCTGCTGGGGACGTCGTTGATCTATTAGGATTATGGACTAGCTCTTAAGAGGTCTAAGATGTTAGTTTTAGGAATAAATATATATATCGCTTTTCCTAATTGATATTGGTGTTTATTTTTCTGCTAATGGGACTGCGGGTGATGCCGCATCTGGAAAGTTTGAGTGACACCTAAGATAAGTGATGGCATTAGACGGGTAATCTTACAGGGAGTGACTCCCAAATAAGAGACCCCGGTAGACCATCAAATCAGTGGAGATACCCTTTGCGGATTCAATGCCTATACGACTTCAGTTGTTGAAAGCAAATTATTCGATTGTGGTGTCCATGAAACTGGGGATTTAGTAGGCTGAGACCTTGTTACTATTTTGTAGTGCGGAAGCTATCGGAAATAGTTGTCACACGATACTACCCTCATTTAAGATTACTCTAAGATACTGCAGCTCGCTCGGGTGAACCAGCCTGCTGTTGTTATCCCAAGAGGGGTCAACGATTTTGAGGACAGGTACAAAAAATCACCAGTACAACCTTTGGGGATGGGTAGAGCCATGACTTCATGACGCCGAACCTTTGACCCCATGTTTTTTCTATGTTTTTATGTGCTGCATTCATGCATTCATTTCATTAAAAAAACTTTAAACAAAGAAAAATTTTCTCTTCTAGCCTCTCTTTTTCAAATTAAACTAAGACGATAATTGCAAATGTCAGAGAGAAAGATTGCGTTATGGATTTCGGTAGAAGGAAGACTCACAAGTACACATTCAAGGTTCCAAAATTAGAGGATTTGAGAGGGTTGGCAAGGATGATCACCAACCCTGATGCTTTCAGAGCTAAGTACGGAGGACTGCTGTCTCTGTTAAGGGTCCATGTAATTGAAGGAATCCTGGCTACGCTGATTCAGTTCTACGATCCGGTCTATCACTGTTTCACATTCCCGGATTATCAACTGGCACCAACACTGGAGGAGTACTCTCACCTAACTGATTTACCCATCACTGACCAAGCTCCCTTTTCTGGACTGGAAGAAATTCCAAAGGATCAAACCGTTGCAAGAGCTATCTATTTGGTTGAGTCAGAAGTCAGGACTCACATGACCATTAAGGGTGGAATCCAAGGTTTTCCAGCTCTATTTTTGATAAAGAAAGCTCTGTACTTTGCTAGTATAGGGAATGTAACTGCTTTCGAGATCATCTTTGTTCTGCTCACCTATGGGTTATTTTTGTTTCCCAACATTGATGACTTCGTTGATATCAATGCCATTAAGATATTTCTGATTGGAAACCCCGTACCAACCTTGCTCGCAAATGCTTATCATTCTGTACACTTAAGGAATTTGTACAGTGGAGGAATGATCGCCTGCTGTGTACCCCTACTGTACAAATGGTTCACTTCTCACTTTCCCAAGTCTGCTGCATTTTGGGATCATAAGTGTACTTTACGTTGGTCGCAGAGAATCATGTCTCTTACCAACTCGGACATAGACTGGTACAATCGAATCTATGACGGGATCAGAATCATTGACCGTTGTGGAAACTTCCCTAATGTACCCCTCATAGGAATTAAAGGAGGGATCAACTATCATCTAGTTTTAGTTCGTCGTCAATTTAGATACCCGATGAGGCATGTCCCGCGTAATGATCATCTGGAAGGTCTTTTCTTCAAGGAAGGAGAAAATGACAGGGCACTAAAGACAGAAATAGTGCATGCCTGGAAACATGTTCACATGAAAGGAAGAGAGTCTCTAGGAAAATCGGAATGTGTCTCTGTGGAACCTTATCTCCACTGGGTACAAACTAGAGCTCTCAAGCTGAGGATGCCTTACCCTCGTCAAGAAATTCTTCCGCTAAAGGAATATGTCCTTTATTTTATGTCTGATACAAAAAAACTCCAGGTCACCCTCAACAAAGTTCAATAGGAGAAGAAGTCTTGGAAGAACAAGTACCGCATTCTCAATGTGGAGTGTAACAAAATACAACAAATGTTAAAAGAAAAAGATGCTCTGATCGAGATTTTAGAGCAACATGCTGTAGAAAATCAAGAAGACCAAAGGAATTTGCTCGCTCCCTTCACTTGGCAAAGGAATGACAACCCGACAGCGGTTCAAGAGCCCCGGTCAAAGAAAAGGAAAGTACCAGAACCAGCACCTGAGCCCTCCTCAGAGAGGACTCAGGATCCATAAGTTTAGACTTTTCCTTATACAGCAATTTCTAAATTACTGTATTTCCATTTCCGCAATCTTTGAATTCAATAAAACGGGGTTTCCCCATTGTATGATATTTGCAATCCAATTGTTGAAGTTTATTTTGATTAAACAAAAAGAAAATATTAATTAATATAATCATTGCATATCATTCATCATTCTCACATTACGCATTCTTCTTACCTACGAATCTCACGTTTGTGTCTCGGTTCTAAAGTTAAACTGTCTCATTCGTATAATACTCGGGCCAATCGACAGAAGAAGATGGATAATCTCGAGGAAGAGAACAGAGAGTTGAGAAAAGAACTCGACGCTCTGAAAGAAGAGTTGAGGAAACTTCACAATGACATGCAAGCTCTGGCAACAACCCAGATGCAACAACAAAGGACTGTGATCTCAGAGATCACATCAATACCCATAGTGGAAAAGTATGATCCTCGGTATAATATGCCTAAAGATCGTCCCTGGGGCATGCCACTTAACTATATCCCAGAAGAATATATTCCGCCGATCACGGAAGATCCAGAAACTGCAGCAGGAGCCGTTGGGCCTGAAGGTTACAAACTTCGGGAAAGCGAAGATGCAAGGGGCATGGCAGCAACTCCTGAAGGTTACAAACTTCGGAATAGGTAAGCACCAAGAGTCACTACCGTAATAACTATACCACCACCCGTGGTACACACTGTCCCAGAAGGACAGATTCCACAGGTACCTTCTGTTGGAAACGAAAGTATGGACGATATAATGAAGGAATTCCAGGAACAATTCCTAGAAATACAGAAGGAACTGCATGCCATTCGCGGTCTGGATCTATTCGAAAAGGATACGGCAGACCTTTGTTTGGTCCCCAATGTGAAAGTTCCGTACAAGTTCAAAGTGCCCGAATTTGAAAAGTACAAGGGTGACTCTTGCCCTCAAAGTCATTTAGTGATGTACGCTCGGAGGATGTCAACTCGGACAGAGAACCAACAACTACTGATCCACTACTTCCAAGATAGTTTAACCGGTGTCGCACTCAAATGGTACATGGGTTTAAACCGCACTAAGATCGTCACTTTCAGAGATCTTGGCGCTGCCTTCGTTCAGCAGTATAAGTATAACCTGGACATGGCACCGGACAGAGATCAACTTAGAGCCATGTCACAAAAGGACAAGGAAACCTTTAAGGAATATGCTCAGAGATGGCGTGAAATTGCCGCTCAGATTTTTCCACCTCTTGAGGAAAAAGAGATGACAAAGATCTTCTTGAAAACCTTGAGCTCATTTTACTATGACAGAATGGTCGCCAGTGCGCCCAGTGAGTTCGTCTTGAGGAAGTAGTCCAAGAAGGACGTCTAGTCAAAGATGTCGGACCATCAAGCAGTATCAAAAGATACGGTAGCGCTTTCCCTAAGAAAAAAAAGCAAGATATTGACAATATCTCTCTCGGAAAGCAAAGGCAACAGTACCAACCAGTAGCAGCTGTAACTCCTGCTATCAACCCTGAGCCTATTCCTAAGTATCAACCTCAGGTTGCTCAGAGCCAACCGAATCAACAACAATATCAGCAAAGGACACAACAGCCTCTTCAGCAGGCTCGTCCTCAGTACAACAACAACCATACAACGTGACCACCAGGGTTCGACCCTATACCAATGTTGTATGCGAAACTGTTTCCATTACTGCTGGTCAAGGGGCACGTCCAACCCAGGTCTCCTCTTACAATACCGGAAAATCCACCTTTTTGGTTCAAGGCGGATCAAACTTGCCCTAATCATCAAGGAGACCAGGGCATAACATAAAAAATTATCTCAGCTTTAAATCCGACGTACAGAAGCTTGTCAGGAGCGGGGTCTTATCCTTCAAGGATACAAATCCAAATGTTCAGACGAACCCGTTGCCTCAACACGAGAAAACTACGGTAAATTTGATAGAGGAAGAGTCTAAGCACAACTATCAAATTCATGATGTACTCTTATTGGGAACCAACCTGGTCAGGATGCATTGCAGATAGAGCGGGTATGGGCATGTACCGTCTCATAATTATCACCAGTGTGATGTCTGCTCTAAAGACAGTCAAGGATGTTCTGTGGTGCAATCAGCTCTACAGGAACAAATGGATTTCGGTTGGATCCAAGATCACTGAATTCGCGAGGTCAACATGACTTATACAAATTCCAACATCATTCAAAACCACGACATCCGTGCGATGAATGTCAACTTGGTGGCAATGCACTCAAGGCAAAGCCAACATCATGATCTGCCACGACACGATTATGATTCCTGTTTGGTCTGCTCAATAAATAATCAGGGATTCTCTTTTGTATAAGAGGCCCTCCAGCGTCAGATGGATCTTGGATGGATTCAAGATTACCGCGATAGAAGTCATTATCAAGTGAATATGATCCAAATCTTTGATATTCGCCTGATGAATACCAGCTTGGTGGAGTTACACGCTGTAATACCCCAAAATTTGCTCTCTCTTTTGTCATCATAGCATAGCATTATCATATATCATATCATATCCATCTCATTAGCCTTGCATTGCATCTTTAACATAGAAAATGAAGCATAACATCCCTCTTACCATCAAGGCATGTGATCAGGTGAAAGATGGACAATCAAGGAATCATTCAAGGCACAAAAGGTCAAACAAGTTGCCTCAAGGCAAGCCAAGAGGTCTTTCATGTCTCATACTATCTCAATTGATCATCCAAAACCTCAGGAAAGTGAGATTCAATGGGAGATTGAAGCATCACATCCTTCACTATGCAAGAGATCCAAAAAAACTGAAGGAAAACCTTCAAAAGAGATAGTTCATTGGTTCAAAATCACCCTCAGGTGGCATATCTCATCATCCTTTAAGAGGATACACAACATACTCAGAGGAATTTGGATTTGGAAGATGTGCAATTTCCTCCTAACCAGAAGGGGCCAAAACTAGGGTTTGACCTAAAATCAGTGTATCTCTAATTTTTTGGACAAAACTTGATGTCATGGTATTCTACATGTTCTTAAGTGTATGTGTGTGGAAAATTGCATCTCAATTGGTTTTAGAAGTGGTTCAATTGGAAGAAAGATAAAAAATCAGGAAAATTGGGGCTAAGTCAAATAATCAGAGGAAAAAGTCAACTCTTGAATTTTTGAGACCAAATTCATGAAATTCATGTTATATGTGACTAATGTACAAAATTTGATCAAGAAACTCCAAAGGGATCATGAAAAATCAAGATTTGAAAAGTTGCCATTTTTGGAAGAAGTAGGGTTTCCAAAAATAGTAATTTTGAGCCATTTTGCACCAAACTTTGAACCAAGGCCATTCAAAATTGAGACATCAAATTAAAATTCCACTCGGCCACAACAAAAGATCTTGTTTTAAGCTTCAAATCCATATAAAGAACAACTCCATTGGATAAAAATTGAGTGAGATATGATTGATCAAAGTTGGAGGAAAGTAGGTCCAAAATCAGGTCATGACCAAGAATTCCTAGGTCCACGCGTAGACATTTCTACAAACATGTGGTGGACCAAATGTTTTGATCAATTACTCATGGTTAGAGGCCTCAAACGAAAAATCTTTCAACATGAAAGTTGTTTTTCTATGTGAGATCTTCAAAATTGGTGTTCATGATTTGTTCATTTGATCAAAGGATAAGAAGTTATGTTGGTCTCAAGATAGGGTGATTATGCTGAAAACCCAGGTGCCATGCTCGCCTTGCCAATCAACCACTTGATACGCCCATCAACCAGTCTGGGATCCTTGAGTTCATAGTCATTTTTAAGCATGTTTGAGGCATCATTTCAATTCATTTCTCATACCAAAGTTGTTCTACTATGATCCCTGTTTCCAATGACTCCAAAACCTCATCAAATCACCCACAATGCATGGAGAATTTCATCTTCAAACACCCACTGATGCATCAAGTGTGTTGCTGCTACAAAAGCATGAAAACTCATGGTTAATGTTGAAAATCCACAGCAGTTTGCACGATACATGTACACACCATCCAACCATTGCTTTATTTGTACAAACACCTCTCTTACACTATGATATCTTCATCATGCTTTGCCATACATTAAAGAGGAAGCACATCAAACTTGCGCAGCAAGTTTCTTTTTGTAGCTGCTACTTCAGAACAACTCATCATCACCATTCCTTTCACTTACACTCCACCATAGCTCACCATAAATCATCATCACCATATCACAACCATTGTTAATTCGTCCCCTAACTAACTTGACTCAGTTAGTTAGGATGGACTCACCTAAACCATCATGACTCAGTTAACCAACTCATGTTAACCATAATTAAGCCAACTTATAAATAGAAACCTCACTCTCAAAAATTCATTTCAACACTCATTTTCCACATTCACTTCAGAACCTCTCTCTTCTTCTCTCTCAATCTCTCACCATTGCAACTGGTTTTCGAACTTCATTTTGTTCAGTTTCTCTTCAGAACTACTATTCTTTCTCACTCAATTTCTCAACATTACAACTGGTTTTGAAGCTTCGATTTCAATTTTTCTCCACTGAATCATACTCAACTACTTCATCTAAGCCTTTATTTGGCCAAGAGTGGATCAAAAGCAGCCTGGAATCTCTGGTTTTCTGAAGAATATCTCAGAGTCACAAATCTTCAGGTACAAATTTCAGCCATTATAGACATGCTTTGAAGGTATTATCAAGTTCTTGAAGTTTCTTATAAGCTCAAGAACTTGTCTGGCTAGTTGATAGGCCTTTAGAGGCATAGTTGAAAAGTTAGGGCAAAACTTCTTCTGTTCGATTCTCTTATTCCATGAACCTTTTGTGCATTTTATCACTGGATTCATGCTCCTCATCACTTCAGCTTTCCAATGATGTATATTTTGTCCATTTGTGCTTGCCTGAAAATCATTGTCACCGGAGGTTGGCCGGAGAAGATGACCGGAGGTCTTCTCCGGCCGGTGGTCTGAAGTGCTAGGGTTTTACTCATGTTTTAATCGTAACCGTTGATTTGTTCTCATCGTGTGGCTCATGTTATGCCAACACATTAAAATAAGTGTGCATCTCACGTGCTCAATTTTGGATCTCTTTTAAACAATGTGTGGTGCAGTGCATGGTAGTGAGTGTGTGCCTTCACGCGTGTGCATTGAATTTGGTTACTTTGACTATTGTGTTGACTGGACTTGATCTAATGATGCTCATTATTTTGACTTTATTTTGACTGAGAGTGCATGATTGTTGGTGTGGATTGCGTGTAAGTTGACCTTGGGTCATTGCTATTTACACCTCATGTTTCAAAGCCCAAGCAATTTTGAACTGATGGCTTACTATGCATACACCTCCTTTCTTATTTCAATTTCATTTTATTTTCTTCATTTTATACATATTTCATTTTCAATTTCTAAAATTACAAAACAACATTATAAAATTCTGGAAAAATTCATGAATATTATCAAGACATTTAGGAAATTTTTGATATTTTTATTTCATGATTTTATTACATTTTTTCCACTGTTTCACAATTTTCTTTGAATTTCCATTTGTATGCATTCCAACTGTGATACATGAATTTGTAGAATTTTGTTCTTGCTCATTACAAACTGTTTTGACATGATTCTTTTTGCATTGATTCACTAATACATTGAAGCATGTAAGATGATTTTTGTTTGATTTTTTAGGTCACTTTATGACATGTTTTGATGCTTATCTTTGCACCACTTTGCATGATGTTTCACTTTGACCTAATGCATCCTTTGAAGTCATTTTGCTTTGAATTTTGACATGCTATCTTGATGTATGATTTACTTCTGACTTAGGCATTCAAATACCATGCTTGCATAATTTTCATGAGTTCATTTGATTTTTGTTTGATGCATCACATTTGAAGCATAATACATGTCATATCATTCTAACTTTGGTGCATGTTTTACATGAAATCTTTTGTGCATGTTTGTATGAGCATTTGCATACTTTATGAGCCATTCATGTGATATTATAGGTCCTTAATACACATTATAGGTTATCTTTGCATGCTCATTTTAACTTGAACTTTGTGCATCCTTAACATGTATTGTTTGCACTTTCCTTTTGAATTCTCACTTCATTTCTTCTTCTATTACTCCTTGAATGTTTTGAATGTTGATTCATGAACACTTTTGTGATGTTTATAAACCATTCTCCATTTAGTTTCAATTCTGATTGTTGGATTACATGTTCCATTTATGCATGTCCTTTTCATTTCTTTTCATCTTTTATCTATCCTTTCTTATGATAACATGTTTAAATGCTATGGATGATGATTGTTGCTTATTCATTTGAACTTGTATGATGATATTCACTTGTTGTCAATATGATTCACATTCTGGTTGTGATAGTAAGATTTGATTCTTCATCTTATTCTTTTGAACTTTAATGTGTATTAAGTGTTTTTTTACTTCCTATACATGTTTCCATGTTTACTAACCATGTAGGGGCTTTGGTAAGTTGAAATTGAGTGTGGATAAGGAATCCACATTCAAACCTCTTGCCTTTCATCTTTTACAATTCAATCTTGTGTTTTGTTAAGCACTTATGTGCTTTCTTTGATTAACTCATTACTTTCCCTTTTGAGTTACAATTCATCTTCTACTTTAGAAGTGAATTGTTTAATCCATTCCTTCTTTAGACTTTAGGCTTTGCAACCTCACAAACCATTAAGATCACTCCCTTAACTAATCAATTAGGATTGAGTCTTAGTTCACATAGATTTTACCTTTGATCCCCACTTGAGTCTTTCATCTTCTCATCTCCAAAGAAAATTCAAAATATCTAATAAAGGTAGGCATTTATTGCATTTAGGCCTTTCATATAAAGAAAAGATTATAAGAGGTCTTCTCTTATAATCTTAGAATGTGTAGCATATGGCCCATCTTGGGTCAATGTGTTAAACATTTGATCTTGTATGAGGGACTTAAATGCAATACTTGTTGAAGATACAAATAAAGAAAAACACTTCTTCATTTCATAATCAACAAAAACACTTAATAAATACAAGTATGCTAGTGTGTTTGAACCTTAATAATTGGAACTAAGTGTGAGGGTCTTCTTCACCCTTAGTGTACATTCTTACTCGTTCCATCTTGGAATGTGAGGATGTATACATTCCAATGACTAAGATTTTGATACACTATCATATGCAAACAAATGAAAAAACTTTTAAAAGACAAAAACAAATAATAACGTCTTTCCTTCGGGAATTCTTTTCTCATCTCACTCACTCTCAACGTACGAACGTGCTCCTCCTCGTTCTCTTGCAAGATGGTAACGCACTCGGACCAGCGAGCCTGCAACACCTGAGCTAGAACATTAGTCGTTCCTTAAAAAACACAAACAATCCATCCCTAGTGAGGGGAACTACGTCGTTTTGATTCTCATGATCCCGATGAGATACGTAGGCAGTGGGGTAGGGCCCATTCGAGCACTTCTTTTATTTTCCCTACATTTGTTTCTTTTTCTTTTCTATCCCTCCTTTTTACCTTTCTCCAGCTAGCAGTTCCTGTTCTAGTATCCTTTTCTATCACCCTTTGATCGAGACAAGCAAGCGTGGATCCCATCGGGTACGATGGACGCGAGGGGGTGCTAATACCTTTCTCTCGCGTAACTGACTCCCGAATCCAGTTCTCTTGGTCGCAAGACCATGCTTTTTTCCTTCCTCTCAGGTTTATGCGGTGTTTCCTTTCCCTCTCTTGGGATAAATACACATTGCTGGCAACTCTGTTTCGGTGCCACTTTCGCGTTTGTACTTGGATGAAAATCCCGGGAGCGACAGCTGACGACTCTGCTGGGGAAAACCATCAACTTCGGTGCCTGCGAAGCAACTCTACTGGGGATTCGCAACCGTTATCGACACGGAAAAGCTTGTAGCTGTTGGAAGTACTGTATGAGAGAATCGACTTAATAAGATACAACGATACCCCGTTGAACTCAATTCACCGAATATCGAGATGTCGTAAACGACCGTCAACCGAATGATGGACTCAATCAGCAAACGTTGTGACAAAAAGGGTGACATGTGAACCCTCTCCTGAACATGATTGCCCCAGTCTTCTGCGTGGGCATAAGTGATTACTCGTCTAGAAGGCATGATCCCAAGATCTCGAAAAGACTTCAATCTTACCTTTGAGCCTAGTACGAGGCTGCTACTTGCAAACAAAAGGATATGCACACATGCCCCCAGGCTGGATATGACTTCTGCAACTGAGAAAATCTAAATCTGAACCACCACTTGTTGGGGAGAAAGGTTTGTATGCAATCTCTTGATGGATACACGATTAATGAAGCCTATTGAGAACAGGGGACCATAAATGTCTGGGGTTGGAATGCCCCTTTGTTTCAAACCTTTTGGCTGACTGACTGCATATGCGTGACCAACAATTTTTTCTTTCATTTGCCCCAGACCAACATGGTCCACCAAAAGAAATTGTCTCAAGAGGATTTTACAGAAGACTTGACATTCAAAACGCCTCAATGCCTTCAAACTCTTGGAGAGATTCGTCGAATCTCGACGTAACTGCCCCAGACCGTATAGATTACCTAGAAGAAAGTCATCTCAAGAGGATTTTACAGAAGACTTGGCATGCTCAGTGCTTCAGTGTCTTCAAACTCCTGGTGACTTCAAGGTATATACAAGCTAAGCAAGTTCAGCTTGGTTTTCTGACTTTGCATGACTATCAGAATTGTAAAGTGTGTCGGGAGAGTGACCAAGGATGTGCACTGGTTCAAAGAACACTGCAACACTTGTTAGACCACTGGTGGCTTCCGATCTACCTAGATGAAGACACACAACAAGTCAGTATGACTGACGGGAACTCTACTAGGCATCAAAGTCGGGATGTTCGATCAATGGAAACAAACCTAGTGAGGTTACACTGCATACAAAGCAGACATGGCCGGGTGCCACCACACAACTATGAGCGCTGTAGAGTGTGCTCAGAGGATAATCAAGGATGCTACCTCATGCGAGCAGCCCTGCAAGACCAGTTGGACCATAAGGAAATTCAACCATGGTCAAGTTTTGGTTCAATGTCAAATTATCATCCTAATCGAGGCAAAGATGTTGTCTTAATAACTAAACGAGAAGCAGCCAAAGATGTATGCGCCATAATTCCTTTACTCCATGAATCAAGAGTTCCTCTTGAGGGTGGAAGGATTCTCAACCTCGAACCAATTGAGGCCGGCTACGATGGTCAGAAAAATCAGAAGGCTCCTGTAGTTATTTATCTGCCAGGACCAGTACCGTACAAGTCCGATAAAGCTATCCCTTACAATTACGGTGCAACCACAATTGAGAATGGAAAGGAAACTCCATTACCCTCCGTCGTGAATATTGCAGACAACAGTCGAGTAACACGGAGCGGTCGAATCTTCAACCGAGGAGACGGAGAACCTACCAGAGAAAGGGAACCTCAAACCGGTGTTCCCATTCAACCAATCGGGCAAACCAGTGATCCTGACCTTTCAAAGAACCATGATGAGATGCTGAAGCTCATCCAAAAGAGTGAGTACAAAATTGTTGATCAACTATTGCAAACTCCTTCAAAAATCTCTGTACTATCTCTTTTACTCAGTTCCGAAGATCACAGGGAGGCTCTACAGAAAGTTTTAGAGCAAGCCTTCGTGGAACAAGATGTGACAATAAGACAATTTGACAGCATCATCTCCAACATCACTTCCTGCAACAACTTGGGGTTTAGTGATGAGGAACTGCCGGAAGAGGGCCAGAATCATAATATGGCACTCAACATTATAGTCAACTCCTAGGACGATGCTTTAGCCAGCGTACTGGTAGACACCGGATTAACTCTAAATGTTATGCCGAAATCCACTTTAATGCGACTATCATTTAAAGGATCTCCAATGAGAGGCAGTGAGGTCATCGTCAAAGCATTTGACGGATCCCGAAAAATAGTAATCGGCGAAGTCGACCTTCCCATAACTACCAGTCCTCACACTTTACAAGTCACTTTCCAGGTCATGGAGATCCGGGCAGCATACAGTTGTTTGCTAGGAAGACCTTGGATACACGAGGCTGGGGCAGTCACTTCGACACTTCACCAGAAACTGAAGTTTGTCAAGAACGACCAACTAGTCACAGTCTATGGAGAGCAAGCCTTGATCGTGAGTAACTTATCGTCGTCTAATTGTGTAGAACCAGAGGAGGTTGTTGGAACCCAGTTCCAAGCACTTTCGGTGAGCAATAACAATCAATCAGAAAGAGGAACGTCAATATCCTCGTACAAAGATGCTCTCGAAGTGATCAAAAGTAACAATGCAAAAGGATGTGGACAGCTTGTCATTTCTACTGATAACAAAACAAAGAAGGGTCTTGGTTTTTCTTCAACCTGTACTCAGACTGCTACTAATAATGAAAGTTTTCATCCCATTCAGAATTTCTTCCACAGTGGAGGTTTCCTTCACCTTGTGTCTCAAGAAATACATACCATCAACGAGGGCTATTCCTTCGATACAGATGAAGAATAAAAGTCCTATCTTAACGAGGATGGTTATATGTCTCAGGAAGAGGTGCCTACACCATTTTGCTATCCCGCACATAGTCCGAGATATATACTGAGGTCAGATGTCAAGATGATATACGGAGATTGTGATCCAGAAGGATGTCGTGCTCCGCCAAACTCATTAGAGGAGGATACTTCAATGAAGGACAACTTTGACCATGACTATTATGGACCAATGGATGGCCTGCCCATCTGGCAGCCGTACCCAAGAGACTTGGGGCAAAAGAGTCAGCCGAATGATGAATATCAGCTGAGTATCATTAAGAAGAATACCTGCGTTCCCACAGAGTCATGGGATCATTACTCAGGGCATTCAAAAAATATCCAGTATAACGATGAATTCACAACAATTGCAGGACAAGAGTTCCTTAACTATGCTTTTCCTGAGGTCAACGTCATCGAAAGGGATGACTCCTCCAGTTCCAAAGAAGTGTGGGACACTTTAGGACAACCGAGTGGCAAATTCGACTTCCTGGTCAAGTACACCGCTCCTGAAAGCTCTTGTATCAGGCTCGAAGACATCCAGCCAACTGGATGGGGAGATCCACCTGAGAGTACAAACATTGTGCAAGATACAACAGAAGAGTTTGTCTACGACAACTCTGCCTGGGAGACAGATTCCAATGATCTCGCTCCGCCAGAAATCAACGTCATTTCTGAAGACAAGCCAAGAAAGAAGGTACTGGACTTTGTGATTCACCGAGGAGTTCGCCGCCAATGGGTTGCTGTCGATGTTCCAAAATTCGTTCACAAGTCCAAGTAATTTCCGTCTTTGTTTTAACCTTTCACCCCGCCCAGGTGAAACGGGTGTTTTTATAGGGCTCACTTTATGTAAATGTACCTCTTCGCTTTGCCCAAAGCGACAAAGTTTTGTTTTATAGGATTGTAGTTTCAAGAATCGACCAGATCATAAATAAAATAACGTTGTTCTGTAATTTCCGCATTTTATTGCTGTTTTCTCTTTTCGATTTTTCAGAAAATGGTAATCCTAAAAACAACTCAAATAATAAAAACAAGCATTTTTCAGAAAATACACTGCACACACTCTTGCATTTCTCTCTATCTCTTCTAAAAAAAATCATCACATCATGCAGATTGCTTGTTTTAAACCCCATTGAAACATACGATCCAATGCCTTCTCCCAACTTTAAATTCCCGGTATTTGAGGGTGAAGATGAAAATGACGAAGAAATTCCAGAAGAGATCTCCCGATTACTCAGACAAGAGGAAATGTCCATTAAACCTCACAAAGAGCCGTTGGAAACGGTCAACTTGGGTTCAGAAGAAGAGAGAAAAGAAGTCAAGATTGGGGCATTACTCGGTCCGACCGTCAAAGAAGAGTTGATAAGGTTTCTCAAAGAATTTCCCGATGTATTCGCTTGGTCCTATCAGGACATGCCAGGGTTGGATACCAGCATCGTGGAACCTCATCTACCGTTAAGGTCAGAATGTCCGCCAGTAAAACAAAGGTTAAGACGGACTCATTCAGACATGTCCATCAAAATCAAAGAGGAAGTACAGAAACAGATTGACGCAAGTTTCCTAGCCACATTAGAATATCCTCAATGGTTAGCCAACATAGTACCAGTTCCGAAAAAGGACGGAAAGGTCAGAATGTGTGTAGACTACAGGGATCTGAACAAAGCAAGTCTAAAGGATGACTTTCCCTTACCACACATAGACATGCTGGTAGATAGTACATCAAAGTTCAAAGTTTTCTCCTTCATGGATGGATTCTCGGGCTATAATCAGATAAAAATGGCGCCGAAAGTCATGGAGAAAACTTCGTTCATTACCCCATGGGGCACTTTTTGTTACAAGGTAATGCCATTCGGTTTGAAGAACGCCGGGGCAACCTATCAAAGGGCCATGACAACTCTGTTTCATGACATGATACACAAAGAAATAGAGGTGTATGTCGATGATATGATTGCCAAATCTAAGACTGAGGAGGAGCATGTGACCCACCTGTCACAGTTATTCGAGCGGTTGAGAAAGTACAAACTCCGTTTGAATCCTAATTAATGCACATCCGGTGTCCGCGCAGGGAAACTTTTAGGGTTCATCGTCAGCCAGAAAGGAATTGAGGTTGATCCTGACAAGTTCAAGGCCATTCAAGAAATGCCTTCTCCAAAAACTGAGAAACAAGTCAGGGGATTCCTGGGACGTCTGAACTACATTTCTAGATTTATATTCCTCATGAGTGCGACATGTGCAGCGATCTTCAAATTACTCAAAAAGAATCAGGACTGCGTTTGGACAGAAGACTGCCAAACGGCCTTCGACAGTATCAAGGAATACCTGTTGAACACTGATCATATATTTAACAGTCTTGGAAGACTCAATGGGCTGTGTCCTTGGTCAACAGGATGAAACAAAAAGGAAAGAGTTTGCCATCTACTATTTGAGCAAGAAATTCACCGACTGCGAGACTTGGTACACTATGCTTGAGAAAACTTGATGTGCTTTGGCTTGGGCAGCCAAACGTCTTCGCCAGTACATAATTTGCCACACTACTTGGTTAATCTCCGAAATGGATCTGATCAAGTACGTCTTTGAAAAACCTGCTCTCACGGGAAGGATTTCCCGTTGGCAGATTTTGTTGTCAGAATACGACATCGAGTACCATGCTCAGAAATCCATCAAAGGAAGTGTTTTAGCTGATCATTTGGCTCATCAACCGATTGACGATCAGGAATTAGTCGGGTTTAACTTCCCATACGAAGTTGTCATGTATTTAAAAATGAAAGACTGCGATGAACCGCTACCCATTGAAGGGCCAGAACCAGGTTCCCAATGGGGATTAGTTTTTGACGGAGCTGTCAATCATTATGGAAACGGAATTGGGGAAATCATCATAACACCTCAGGGTACCCACATTCCTTTCACCGCCAGACTGACATTCAAGTGTACCAACAACGAGGCCGAATACGAAGCTTGTAACATGGGTCTCGAAGAAGCGATCGACTTAAGGATTAAGAACTTGGATGTATATGGCGACTCAGCCTTAGTTATCAATCAAATCAACGGAGATTGGAACACATATCAATCAGGACTGATTCCTTACAAGGACTATGCGAGAAGGTTGTTACCATTCTTCAACAGAATTGAGTTTCATCATATCCCTCGTGAAGAGAATCACATGGCTGATGCACTAGCTACTCTCTCTTCCATGATTAGTGTAGATCAATGGAACGACATACCTAAGATTGACATAATGCGCCTTGAAAGTCCCACTTATATCTTCGCGATCGAACCAGTCATAAACGATAAACCTTGGTATCACGATATCAAATGCTTCCTTCAGAAACAAGAATACCCACCTAGGGCATCCAGAAAATACAGAAAGACCCTTAGAAGGCTGGCTGGCAGTTTCTTCCTGAGTGGTGATACACTCTATAAGAGAAACTTTGACATGGTCTTGCTCCGATGCGTAGACAGGCCAGAAGCAAATAGGCTGATGAAGGAAATTCATGAAGGATCCTTTGGCACTCATGCCAATGGACACACAACGGCGAGAAAAATTCTAAGAGCAGGGTACTACTGGTTAACCATGGAATCCGATTGCTACAAGTACATGAAAAGGTGTCACAAGTGTCAGATATACTCAGACAAAATCCATGTACCGCCAACGCATCTCAAAGTTCTTTCTTCTCCATGGCCTTTTTCCATATGGAGAATTGACATGATCAGCATGATTGAACCCAAAGCTTCAAACGGACATCAGTTTCATCCTGGTGGCCATTGACTATTTCACCAAGTGGGTCGAAGCAGCATCATATGCTAATGTAACCCGACAAGTGGTGGTCCGATTTATCAAAAACAATATCATCTGTCGTTATGGTGTTCCAAGCCGGATCATTAATGATAATGGATATAACTTAAACAACAAGATGATGAAAGAGTTGTGCGCTGAGTTCAAGATCGAACACCATAACTCATCTCCCTACTGACCTAAGATGAACGGAGCGGTAGAAGCGGCTAACAAGAACATCAAGAGGATTGTTCAAAAGATGGTTGTAACCTACAAAGACTGGCACGAGATGCTACCTTTTGCTCCTCACGGTTATCGCACATATGTCTGCACTTCAACAGGGGGAACCCTTTTCTCTCTAGTATATGGCATGGAGGCAGTGCTCCCCATAGAAGTAGAGATACCATCAATCAGGGTATTGATGGAAGCTAAGCTAACAGAAGCTAAATGGTGTCAAAGCCGACACGACGAACTGAATCTGATAGAAGAAAAGCGAATAACGACACTATGCCATGGTCAGTTGTATCAGCAAAGATTGAAGAAGGCGTTTGACAAAAAGGTCCGGCCTCGTGTCTTCAAGAAAGGAGACCTCGTGCTCAAGAAGATACAATCGTTCCTCACTCATCCCTATGTGGTCAAGAAAGCCTTCTCAGGCGGCGCCTTGAGACTCGCAACCATGGATGGAGAAGAATTTTCCTACCCCATAAATGTTGATGTAGTCAAGAAATACTTTGCCTAAAAAAAACGTCTCGGTGGATTGAAAACCCGAAAGGGCGGTCCAGGCAAAAATTAGAGACATAAGCAAAAAAAAAATCATCCCGGTGGATTGGAAATCTCAAAGTACAATCCAGGCAAAAATTAGGGATTAATGGCAAGTAACTACGTCCAACAAAGGGGCAAATCCCCTAGCAGCAGTAATGCCATCCGTCAGGAAAACTCCAGTCAAGGTCATCTTCGACAGAAGCTCAGGATGTCCAGAATTCAAAGTTGTTAGAAGGATAACGGTCGTTATGTTTCAATGTAGCCCTTTTACCTTAAATTACCATTTTCTAAACTTTGTAAATACTCCATGGAATCACGCGTTTGGCTGATTTTCATCCTATCAATAAAATTTGAGCCCTAGTGCTTTTGTTTTAGCTTTACAGAACGACATTTTAACATGATTAACGATTCTTGAAATAAAACAAAAATGAATTTACTTATCAAAATTGTTCTGCTTTAAAATAAAGATGGAAATTTCTTTTGACTGTTGAACATCGAAAGAACATCGATCGCCTCTCCTAAAGGCGATTAAGCTTCAAAGTTCAGAATCAAAGTACTCCTTCTAAGCCAGTACGCATGAATGAAGGATCAGCTGTGTCAGATGCGAATATTCCGTCCGACACCCCCGGCCGAGTTCTTATCTCCTAAGCCCGACCAACGTTGTTCCCCACCAGAACTATTTCTCCTAAGCAAGGCAGAATGGCTATCTGGAACAAATGGTATTTCTTCGTCCCCCGCGGTGGCTGAGTATCCAGTCGTGTTCATCTATTCGTCTATATGTCACGTCAGTTTTGTCAGCATAAACATACATACATCATGCATAATTGATTCACATTCACATTCATACTGCATCACTATCACTCTGGGATGGAGACGGTCTTCGACCACTTTGATAACTTGAACCTCTGAAAGACAAGAAGACCTTCGATAAATGTCACTCTTCACCATTGAAGATGACATCTTCGCTTTCCCGGATTAAGGAAAATCCCCAGAGAAAGCCTCTTAATTAAAGGTTCGTCAATACAGCAGTTTTTCTCCAAAAAATTCGCTGACGAAAAGGTCATCAGTACCTCAAAGTTGGATTACATCACATGGCATTTCTTCGAAAAGATCTCGAGGAAAAGTATGATGTAATATCCCCAAGCGGAAAACAACCTTTCAAGAGACTCGTTTACCCCAGTAGAGTCGATAAATGGCGTCTCCAACAGAGAAGTTTGCGCACCTCTATAGCTCAGACCAATGGGGTCTCCCAGCAAGTCCGACCTTTAAACTTTTTTCCATTAAATGGCATCTCCCAAGGAAAATTCGGCGAGAAGTTTGAGGAAAACCGCTACAAATAGCATCCCTTGTCAAGAAAGTTTATTGACAAAAGAAACTAAGACCAGTTCCTTGGTAGGAAACCAGGATCGAGGGGAAGTTTATTTCAAAAACTGAGACCAGTTCCTTGGTAGGAAACCAGGATCGAGGGGAAGTTTATTTTAGAAACTAAGACCAGTTCCTTGGTAGGAAACCAGGATCGAGGGGAAGTTTATTGACAAAGGAAACTTAGACCAGTTCCTTGGCTGAAGACCAGGATCGAGGGGAAGTTTTAACTTTTCTAAGTATCATTTCTTAGCAAAAGAAGTTGGATGAGCAAAATGTCATTAATAAACACTATCAAAATTTCGGGTATTCCGATATTTAATCCACTTGCACCTCGAATGCCTGAATGCCTTCGCCATTCACACCTTCGGGTCCAAGAAGATTAAATAAGGGCATCTGTCATACCCCAAATTTTGACCACTAAGATTTGCCATCATTGTGAAAATCATCATCACAATATGGATGTATTTGCATGCCTCACAAATCTCCTCAAAGATGGTTGAGCATTCACCATAATCAGAAATTAGGGTTTCAGGCCCTCTCAGAGCACTTAGAAAAAGGATCAATCAAGGAATGACATGATCTTCAACTTGTCTAACATCTCAAACATCCACAAAGGATCAAGAGGACTCCCACATCAAGAATCAAGCACAAGGTTACAACATTCCAAGTGGATCAAGCCTCGAGATCGCCAGTGTCACCAAATTAGGGTTTTGGTCTACTGAGGCCTCCAGATGAAAATTTTCATCTGGGCATGAGTCAATGCTTCAAATCACAACCCAAGATACTCCAAGGGACCTCATGGACCCAATCAGCAAGTCAATTTAACCTCAGGGGATGCGTTTACCAAAAATTATGAATTAGGGTTTCTTGACCTAATTCACCCCTAAGTTGACTTTTGGGACAAAACATGAGCCAAGACCTCAAGACATGATTTGAGGGTCTCCAATACACTACATTGATCCATTTGCAAAAATGGATTGATCCAAAAAGCTTGATCCACAAGCTTCAATTTCATCAGGACCACAATTAGGGTTTCGAGGAAAAAGTCAACTGTGCCTTTGAATTTTGACTAGGACATGCCCCCAAACCTTGGGACATGATTCAATACACCCTACAACACCTATGAAATATATCCATTAGGTTTGATTTAGGTCAAAGACTTGATTTCACAAAGGATCACACAGTTTGGATTTCATCCGATAAAAAGTCAACTGTGCACAAAATCAAGTTTGACTTTTTGGGATTTTTCACAATTATGGTTCTTTGACCCTAAAACAATGTTAATATGTGATTTGAATCATCATTCATCAAGAAAAATCAAAGAAAGTGAGTTAACTTGTAAAAGGGGTAACCATAAAAAACTTAGAAATTTTCTAAGTCATGGAACCAAGTGGCTAGGGTACCAACTTCCAAGGACCATAACTTGAGATCCAAGCAACCATTTTGGATGGTCCAAATATGGATTTGTAGCTCTCATGGAATACTTTAAAAGTTTCAACTACATCTCATTCCAATTCTTCATAGATTTTAAGTTATGGAGTGATCAAAATGGCTGAAAACATGAAAATGACATTTTTCCAACACTTAGTGAAATTTTCACTAAGTCAGAATCTGCCTTATTTTTTCCCAAATGTAGAGGCATTTTTCATTGTAATTCAAGTTGATTCAAAACCAAAGTTGGACATTATATTGAAATAGGATATATCAGCTTTCCAAAATGTCCAAGAACTCCATGAAACTCCACCTGAGCTAGAGGTTATGACAGCTGCAACATACCTTGCTGCAAACTGTTTTGCAAGGAAGATTTGTGCATTAGGGCTCGATTTGATCAAATTGTGCAACTTCAAGCATGGTTATCCATCTGCACACCTCAAGGGGGAACAACCAAGGGACAAGCGCTGATCCATGAGCCTCTCAAGTCTTTGGAACTACATATAGGGTTGGCATCCCTAAAAGCTAAAGATGCCTCAAGACTCCAATTTTGTTTTGAGGCATTCAATGGATGCATAGAGCTGGCATGTATCAGTCCATGATCAACCAATTGAGTCAAGATAAGCTGGCATGTATCCTGTGCTCTAATCTCAAGTCAATGGCTAGAGGAGACTTGAGATTCCATTTGATCCACATTGGCCAAAGGCCTGCTGCAGTTACCATTCCCTATTGCTTGCAAAACAAACTTGCTCTACTATAAATAGAGCTCATTTGTGCTCAGTTTGAGTACACCAAAGAACCCAAACTGATGTTTTCCTTAAAATCACCACTTTCACTCCAATTTCGCGTTCTAACTCAAGTCACTATCGGGTTTTGAGTTTGAGAGCAATTCCAACCAAACCAATCACACACACACCTCACATATAACATATAGAAGTGATCCAAACTCTTACATAACATCTGGAACACCAATTTCTCAAAATCACCAGCCATCTGCACAAGCCTTTGACAAATTTACAGTTGAGGTGCCAAATCAAGTTCCAGCTCAATTCAATCCACTCCAAGCATTCAGAAACACTCCATAGCACCTAAGGAAGCTGTTCAGATCATCATAACTCATCTGTAACACCTCCAACTCAAAAATCAAATTGCTCTTGCTGCCACGACATTCAAGTAAGCATAAATTGGTCATCTCATGATTCATGCATATTTCCGTGCACAATAATTTTGCCATATGTTCATAATCATGTATGGGGTGTTTCCCCTCCATTGATTGCTTTGTATGAATCGTGTATGGAATTTCTTAGCCTTCATGCAGAAATTAGGGTTCTTGAGGTTTCTCTTTGATTTCTCATTCCATACTTAAAATAAATGAAATTAAAGACTATAGACATGATCGTGAGTTGAAAACGAGCATATTGATATGTGGATTGTGTTATTTCATCAAGTATTCAGGGAGATTGATGAGAAAATGCAAATCAGACAAAAACAGGGCACGCGGGCAAGAGCAAGGTGTTCTTGGGGCCTTTTTTTCAAACTTTTGAATTTTTGAATTTTGATTATTTTATTTAATTGATTCAAAAATTAATTTCTCTCTGAATTTTAATGATTTTGAGTTGATTCTTTTTTTTTAAAATTCACAAAAATGTTAAAATATTTTATTTTACAAGAATTTCCTAAAAATATTATTTATTGTATATATTTGATATTTTTGGAAATAATTAATTTTTATTTGTGTTTTAACATTTTAAAAAATTTCTTTCTCTTGATTTTCCAAACTTAAATGGTTTTCCATCATTTTGTGGATAAAAACATGATTTTTGAAACATTGACCCAATATCATAACTCATTTCTCACATGTTTTCAATGATTTTTATTAATTTTTAATCAAAACTAATTCCATTTTTAACAAAATTAGGGTTTTGATTGATTTCACCCTCATCAATCTTTTTAAATACTTTTTGGGCCTCTAATAGAGTGTAAGACCCAACCCTATTTTTTGTAAAAATAATTTGGGCCTCAGTCATTGTATAAGTCCCACTGTGCTTTAGAAAATTTCGACGCGATCGTTGTTTTCAAACTTTTTTCAACTGTGCCTACCCTCGTGTTGTAAGTCCCATTTCTATTCTTTAAATACTCTTTGGGCCTCTCCTTGAGTTGTAAGACCCATCCCTTTGTACATAAAACCTTTTTGAGCCTCAGTCGTTGTATAAGTCCCGATGCGATTTCAATAACAACAGAGCGACCACTGTTAAACCCTGGGCCTCTCCTTGAGTATAAGCCCCAACAATCTTTTCAAAAGAACTTCTCTTTTGATTTAGATTCAAATATACAGTTGTTATCAAAACTTTCTTTAATATCTTTGAACAACTAACAATACAGCATGAAAGCTTGCTCACCTGTAAGTTTTAACAGCTTTCATTTACTCGCTTTCATATAAATATAACTGTATTATGGGACGCTGCGCACGGTTAGTCTTCTTCCACATCCTTTTAAATACTTGTCATATATCAACTGTATATATACTAGTATAGTTATTTAGAGTTTTCCCAGACAACTAGGTCTAGAACTAGGTAAAGCCATGTTGGTCACTCTTAAATACAGACAAAACTAGATCCCCATAGGATTTCCAGATACAGTCTAGCCTTCTCTTGGGCTTAAACAACATGGAACAAAGAGAAAGGCAGTATTCTTCGTGAACCTTTTCTCTGACTGTCACCCCTAGAAATTGTCAAAGAAATTCTACTCCCCAGAGTTGATCTATTCTCGGTGAATAGCATCTCTTGACTTTCTTCAAACCTCAGAACTTTCACTAAATGATCTATTCTTGGTGAATAACATTTCTTGAACTTTTCTTGGTTTAGGACACACAGGCTTCCTAAAAGCATCCCCGCCTCCTCTTGGGCATTGTACAAAGACCCTCCGGCTTCTTAGAAGTTCTCATGCCTTTTTTTGGGCTTAATACAAGGACCCCGACAACCTCTTAAAGGTATAAGATAGAACTTAGTCATCCTTTGCTAGAGCAGTCTTTCCAGTGTCAAATATCGGATTTTAGGGTTGACTCTCATCCCTTAATATCTGTGCCTCCTCTTGGAGGCATCATACAAAAGATAAAACTCTTCCACACCAGTAGACTTAGACAGTCTAACCCCCTTGAGTCTCAAAGACATTCTCAAGTTCCCTGCAAACATAGGAGAAACCCCGATCACCCTGGATCAATCTCCAGCAGAGCTGAAACCCAGTCATTCTCCTAAAAATCCCAAATCAGACCCTCAAGACATCTGGTATCTCAACTCTTCTGTAACTCTCAGCAAGAGTTGATTTCCCCATTTTGGACCTGCCTTGGGATCTCAACAAATCCCCGACAAAAGTTAGCCTCCTCTTAGGCTTTATATAATGATCTTTCCTCAGAAAAGTCAGTCTCCTCTTGGGCTTTGTACAATGATTCTCCCTGGAGGAGTTAACCTTTTCAGACTCTCTTGTTGAGTCACTCACCCTTTCAGACTCTCTTGTTGAGTCAATCAACTTTCAGACTCTCTCGTTGAGTCAATCACCTTTTCAGACTCTCTTGTTGAGTCAATCACTTTTTCAGACTCTCTTGTTGAGTCAATCACATTTTAGCACTCTCTTGTTGAGTCAACCTTTTTAGCCTCAATCTCGGGCTTTGTACGAGACAGATAAAAACACTCTCTTGTTGAGTCAAACCCTTTTAGCCTCAATCTCGGGATTTGTACAAGACATAAATCTTCATCTCTTAAGCTTAGAACAGATATCTTCCCCAGTAAAGTTATTTCCTCCCAGCCTTCTTTTAGGCTTTTAGGAATGATTTCCCAAGTAGAGTCAAACTCTTTTCAGCCTCAATCTTGGGCTTCGTACAAGACAGATAATACTCTCCAGCAAGAGTCAAACCCATTCTAGCCTTAATCTTGGGCTTTGTACAAGACACATACAAATCTCCCCGGCGGAGTCAAAATCCCTTTTAGCCTTAATCTTGGGCTTTGTACAAGACAAATAGAACATTTCCCCAGAAAAGTCAAGCTTTTAGCCTCCTCTTAGGCTTTGTATAATGATATCCCCAAAGAGTCGGACTCTTTTTTGCCTCAATCTTGGGCTTTGTACAAGACACCAATATATACACTCTCTTGTTGAGTCGGTCTTATCCAGCCTCCTCTTAGGCTTTGGGTAAGGATTCCCCCAGTGGAGTCAATCAACCTCTTAGCTTCAGCCTTGGGCTTTGATCAAGGCACACAAAAATCAACAATCCCTCTTTAGAGATGACAAATTCTCTCTCAGTCAAACCTTTAGCCTCAATCTTGGACTTTGAACAAGACACAAATAAACATTTTAGCTTCAATCTTGGGCTTTGAACAAGACACCAAAACATCATCTTTTTCCTCCCTTAGAATAGGAGGAACTACGATTGCTCTGATTTCCCTGTTTCGTTTAAACGGGAATACGCAGGCATAAGATTGCAAAAATCCTAGCGAGCATACTAATAAAAAACTCTAGGTCCAGTACCTTCATACCAATTAAAATTTAGGTCCAGTATCTTACCAAAAACATCGGGACAACCCGAACATCAACATCAACTCACTCACTCACTCATACTTCCCAAGAAACTTTCCCAACCCATTAACGGATAAACACCATCAAGTACAAAGTGAAACCTAAAGCTAATATCCCGTGGATAACCACATATAGGATGGGTAATTGACAACTCCCCATTGTATAACCTGATCCTGGACCCCCAATCTCTTTGAAGCATTTGTTCAGTTAAACATTCGTGTGCAAGGTTAGTTTTAGATAGCTTCCATTTCCCTTTCAGCTTCATGGGATAAATAAGAAATCAGAAAGTAGCACCCCCTCCTACCATTGCGGTGAGGAAAACCCAGCGATAAGGTGGTCGCGTCACCGACAAAAATCGCTCGCTACACAACATACACTAATCAATGTTTTTCGAGCTTTCTGCAACTCATTATCTATATCTCGCTCTTTAATAAATAAAAGTTGGATTAAAGCTTCTAATTCTTCAATCAAAACTTACTTCTCTACTAATTAATTTTGTAAAGAAACAAATTAATTGAGAAATTATGATTATTCTTCATCATCATCATGAATTAGAACTGCTTCTTAAATTTGATGCTTTGCAGAATAAACTAGTAAAGAAGGAAATGTTGATTTAAGAACTATAAGATTGAACCAAATTTTAACTGTTAAAGAGTGGGATATAGATAATGGGTTGTAGAAAGATGGAAAAACATTGAATAATGTAAGTTTTTCTTAAAATATAACTTAACTTTTGAGATTACTATTTTCGAATTTAATTTGACATGTTATATGTTCGGTGAAGGGTTGATAAAAGGCTCAATCCACAAACGATATAATAAACTCAATTGTAACTTCTATTATATGCTCTATACATGTTGGGCTAAATGAAATGAAAGTTGCACAAGGAATAACATTATCAACAACAACACAGGGCAACAAAAACAACAAAAATAACACAATATTTTATCTATATCAACAAAAAACAACAACATAACTAATAGAAACCACAACAATAACTTAACATTTTCACTTATATATATATATATATATATATATATATATATATATATATATATATATATATATATATATATATATAACTCAACTTAAACATCAACATTAACAAAAACATTTTAATTGTATCAACAAAAACAACAACATAACTAAACAAAAATAAAAACATAAATAACAAAAAGCACAACAATAACATAAACTTTTTACTTATCTCAACAAAATCAACAATATAACTTAACAAAAAATCAACATTAACTAAAACTTTTACTTGTATTAACAAAAACAACAGCATAACTCAACAAAAACAACAACATAACTAACAAAAACCACAACAATAACATAAAAATTTTACTTATCTCAACAAAAACGACAACATAACTCAGCAAAAATATCAACATTAACAAATTTTTTTTTACTTGTGTCAACAAAAACAACAACATAACTCAACAAAAACAATGACATAACAAACAAAAATCACAATAATAACATACACCTTTTACTTATCTCAACAAAAACAATAACATAAAACCTTTAATATCATCTTAACAACAAGAAAAACAAAAAACCCTAAGGAAAAAATAGTTTTAAAAGTAGAAACAACATAACTCATAAAATGAATGGTGTAAAATATTTCACGTACATATCAGAAATGTGAAGAGGAAGATAAAGAAATGAGTTTCGTGTTTATGTCTTGCAAAGCTTCGTGACACATTTCCTTAATCCATACTAGTTAGAGAAGTTATGTTGAAGTTTTGTAAAGATATGTTGGAGTATTTTAAAGATATGATGGAGTTTTGTGATATTGGGATAAGGCGTGAGAAGTTAGGATTTCACTTATGGAGCATAGTCTGTTATGAAGTAAAATAAGTTAGCTTATATAGGTAAAAACATTTCATCACGGTTGATAAAAGGAACCTTGGTGAAATGTCCCTGATATTTAACCACGGTTGTTAATTTGGAATATGGTGAAAAGTAGTTTGATTTTTATTAAAAAAATAGAAATTAAAGGAACACACCCTTTTGTAACTAAAAAAACATAAAATTGTTGGTGTTGAGATTTGAAGTGTGTCAGTCTTTCACATATCACTATGATTGTTTATTTGGACCACGGGGAAAAGTGATTTAAAAAAAAAAGAAAAAAAAGAAAGGAGCCTAATGGATATATATTATTTCAGTTGGATAAACGTCTGTAGTAAGAAATTGTTACTAAATGTATATTTTATAGTACTGACTTCATTTGGGAATTGATTCTTCTAAATGATGAGGTTTGACATAAATTCTTTGATAGGCAATATCGTCGGAGGTTTCTTGACAAGATATCATATGAGGTTTCCTATACAGCTTGATCTCACAAAAACATCTTAATCTTGATAGAACATCTTGATTATTACTTATTCTTCATAAATGAAGACTTAACATCATGTCCTTTAACATATAGCATTTTCATCATCAAAACCATCATAATCATCTGAAGGTTATAGATAGTTGTACCTGCAAGCACATAGATCCACATTCTCCCCCTTTTTGATGATGACAACCATCTCTCAAGGAGGTGGAAAAATATAAAGACAATGATAAAAAGATTGGACTGGTTAAAATCTCCCTTACAAAAATAGGGAGTATACCATATTCCCCCTAAAAGTATAATTCTCCCCTTTTGAATTATCAAAAAGGTGAGGAAAAATGAATTAATACATAAAATACCAGAAGCATATTAAAGCACATAGATCACAAATAATCAAGCAAAGAAGCATGAATTTAATAATCAAACAAACAATTATTCATTAAAAATATGAAACGATTACAAAATGAAAAGATGCAAGAAGTAAGAAAAGAAAATAAGCAACACAACAAATAAGGCAAACAAGCAAGAGCTACTCAATGTCCTCATCATCGTCACTAAATACCCCAGACGATAATGGCATACCGGTCTCAGAAAGTTTTCATTGCTGATAGTCAATCTTCTTGCTTATTCGCTTCTTCTCTTTAATGATGGTGTAGAGAAAACTTCAATGTGAATAGTCCAAGTGGTCTCATAATTAAGTTCATCAATATTTGGGGGACTTCCTTTCTCAGGTGCATATTGAATTTGCACATCATTTCTTGCTTTAAGAGGCTTATCCACCACCACTCCATCGACAATGGACATATGTATATTCCCTAATACATGTCTCTCTATCCTTGCTGAGTTACTAATGGATTATTCCTCTTCAAGGTCGAGGTCAATATGCTCTAATGTTATTGTGATCAGATCACCATATGGTAACCCTAAAATCCCCTTTCTCTGGCTCTTCATCATGTGATAGATTATCATGCTTGCCAAATTTGTTTCAACCTTTTTTTCCATCTCCCAAGTTAAATCCAAATCGTTTTTGGATACTTGCCCAAAATTGTATTTCTTTGGAATGAGGATATGTGTTTCCACATATTGAATGAGACGAATATCTGAGAACAAAAAGCCCGCGCACTGAAAGGAGTATGAATTCCATTATTGGGATTTGAAAGAAAAAATAGAGCAACATTAATAGAATTAAAACCATCACACCATCGATATTCCATCTCTCTCAATCCTTTGATACGAGAGTTGGTTCACATATCTTCAATAGTGATAAATAAGGATCACAAGACCTTTTCAAAAATTCTTCAACTATCAAGATCATCAAAACCATCTTTTGGTGGAACTTTCAAGCTCATGATTTGCACAACTTTTCTTAATTTAAGATTAAGCCCACGAAGCTGCAAAACATACTTGCAAAATAAATGAAAATGTTTTTTGTACCCAAATCTCTTTGGGTTATTTTGTGTTAGTATATTTAAGATGTCTTAGGTTATTCCCTTTAGACCATCTTAAATTTTGCATTTTAAAAATACAAAAAACTTCTAAATGCCTAAGTCTATTACAATACTTGCACTTAAACACAAAACAATTAGATTTGTTTTCCTATCATGGCAAATACTAATGAACGATTTATAATGTTGATACCCTAATTCAACGTTATTATTTAAAGCCCTTTCATTAGACAAAATTAAATCCAAAATTCTTTATCCTTAGTAAACTTACCCATGGTTTCATGAAAATTAATAACTTAGTTTTTTAACGAAATACACGTTTTTAATTTGTCGGATTCTAACGATTGACTTCTAGCATTAGCTAATTCTTTCCCATGAATTTTATTTCTATTTTCGAGAAATTCAATATAATCTTTAAGCTCTACTTTGCCTCTTTCTAGTTTTTCATTCTCTTTACTAAGCTTAACACTTAACTTAAACATTTGCTTATAAGTTAGAGTTGTTACCTCACTATTATCGTCTTCGTCAGTGGCTTCGAGGCAAACATGTTCTTCTTCTTCTTCATATTCCTTTGTCATTCTTTTAGAAGATACTTCATGAGAGTCTTCAAACAACTATCAGATATATCTTTGAATATATCTTTGTATGAATCTCTTTAGGTCTCTCCCATTGACTTTTCAAAGTTCCTCCAAATCATATTTCATCTGAGATTCTTCCAGATGTTGATTCTTCAAAGATTTTTTCTGATGTTAATTATTCACAGGATTGTTCATTTACTATGATAGTTCTTTCAAACGAAACATCTGGTGTTAATCTTCAATCACTCTTCAAGCAATCTTAAAGACAATGAAGATTCTTCAAAAGCTCTTGAATTATTTTCTTCATCTTCTAGAGGTTGTATTATATATTTGAGTTTCAAGATAATTTTCTTCTTTCTGATTTTTTTTGAAATTCAACACAAACATGTCTATGCTTCGAATGAAGTATTGGATTATATTTTTGATACCAATTCTTGAGCCTGAGATATTTGTTAGTTACATAGTTCCTAAAACAAGGGTTCCAATGTTTGAGAATCATATGTGAAGATGATCTTCACTTTCACTTGGTAACTCATCTTCTTGGATATGATGTTCATTTTCTCTTGTTTGATCTCGGGAAATCTCCATGGATCATTTTAAAAGTGTCTCATACTTCCTTGGCAGAATCACAATTAGAAATTAAAAGAAACCCTTTCGTGCTTGAAACACTCATCATTAGGGATGTAAATGGACATCCATGGGGAAAGATACTATGATATCTGTATCCGCCTGGTTGAATAAATATGATATCCATATCCGCCTCATATCCATGCGGGTATCCGTTAAGCGGGTAATCTGCGGGTTTTACTATATCCGCAGATATTTACAGATATTCATGGATAATATTTTATTTTATAAAAAATCATTTTTTGAAATTTTTTTAAAATTATTTTTAAAGACACAAAAAGTTATTATCACATAACATCCAGATAATTCGTTGTTAATTTAACAATAAAATTTCATCACATTAATTTATTTCTTATTCACCAAAACATAATTAGATCCAAACATAATATTCATACATTTCATTTTTAACCAAACAAATAACAAATATTGTGATTGTGAGTTATGATGGAAGAGCGGGCGACAGAGAAGTAGGAAGGAAGACACTGGTTCGACAGAGGAATGACGACACTAGTTGGTTAGACTGTGAAATTGTTGAAGTGAGGTATGAAGTATTGAAGAGTTTAAATATGAAATGACTAATAGAATTTAAATAAAATGTGAAAGGCTTTCTTCAAAGAAAATTTCAAATATATATATATATATATATATATATATATATATATATATATATATATATATATATATATATATATATATATATATAAGAAGACTAATTTTTTTAGAAGATCAAAAGATAAGGTATAATAAACTAATGATATTTAAATGATTTTTATAATTTATTAACGGATATGGATATCCGCGGGCACATATATCATTAAACTCGTATCCATATCCATTAACAAACAGATATTTAAATATCCATTTATTTTATCCGTAGATATCCATTAAGTTATCCGCCCCATATCCGTGACGGATTTTATTCGCGGATACGAATTTTTTTGCCATCCCTACTCATCATCAAGTATTTAGCTTTAAAATGGAGTTAGATTTTTCTCTAAAGTTGAAATCTAAAAGAAATAACATTCAAATGTGGGCATAATGAATTATGATATACTTATTAAGATATATTGTCCAAATGAGAGATTGTTGACATATTCCAATAATTATTATGTGGACATATATATTTATATTATATTCTAATAAATATTATGTGAGCATATATATCTACATTAATTATATTAGTTATTTTATTAAATAAAGTGCTTTAATCGATTAAGTGATCAAATAAAATTAAAAAAATTAATTGTATTTTTTATTTTAGAAATTAATTAATTGATTAGTTAGTTATGAACTCAAATATGAATAGATGTTGGAATGATTCATTTCAAAATAATGAGAATCCTAATTGATCATCATATTTACAGATTATGATCTCTAATATACCGTAAATATATATTATATTTTCTACTCATTTGAAGAAGGTTCAAGATATTATGAGTTATTTATTTTTATTTATTTTTTAATTATTGCTAAAAGACTTTTATTCAATAGATCCAAATATTTTAAATATTACCTTGTTGGATCTTTAATTTTATATATACTTATTTAATTATTTGATTTTTGCACTAAATTATATCTTATTAATTTGTTATTGATTTAAATCAACAAAATTTTCTTTTATTTACAAAGTTAAATAAATAAACAGAAGAAAATTAAATTGAAATCAGGAACATGAAAAGTGTACGATTAAGATTATCGTCATGGATTAGATCATGTAATGTTTTTTTTTTTGAAGAGGCAAATTTTTTTTATTAAAAACAGGCACAAGCAATGCCATAGCACACAAATACACCACAGACCAAAACCGGTCTTTTAAAGTGCCACCACAACTAAAATGCTGCTATAATAACTGATACAATTTCACCAAACACAATACATAATACTGGTATAAAAACTAACTCTGCACTGTCAGCACCCGACAATGTATTAACCGAATTACTCCAATCTGATAACAACTCTTTAGTGTAGTAAGGGCGAGCTACCCAACCGCTGCAACTGGCCAGATAAACCAAGGAAGTCAATACCATTTTAATTCGCATATTCCTGACCATCGCCGAGCAGACCAAACGGTTATGGCCAAAACCTCGAAGTCCATATGATCTACACTCTTCAAACCCCTAACCGAACTCCCATGCGGCATGTGTAACTAGCAGCAGATCAGATTATCTATTCAATCACAAACTGTCAAACCTATACTGATATTGATGCTGCGTTCTTGAAATATGGTTTCAACACACTCCCACCAAGGCCTAATAAAATCGCAGTCTAATGATTCAATCTGCAGATGATGAACTTGCCTTTACCTCTTAACCAAGTCCACTACTGACTTTGATCCGGGACGAATATCCTCTTTTTCCTTTCAGAAAATCTCTCTTCCCACCCAAAGTTAGATTTAAAGCAATTGAAATGTTCCTAATGGCTCTAAACAGGGCAGATGTGTCTCCCATCAACCTCAAACTCTTTTGTGAATTACCTTCCTGCACGACACAAATTTTATCTCCATTATTCCACGTGCCCTCGAACCGGATTACCACCAACTATGATCCACAGACTGAATATTCTATTACCACTGGAATGCAAGTCAGTATGCTGTCACTGAGGCCTCACACCTTCTACTGCATCATAGATGGACCGCCAGCCATTCACTCCCCCGTGGTCAAGAACTCCACTAAAAATAGTATCATGCCATCGTTATTACGGGATGAACAATTGCTTTGAACAATTACTAATACCACAATGAACAATTACTAATAAGCCACAAGCACAGAGGCAGCATAAGGAGTGCTTCACTGTGTGCAATTGCAGCAAAAAGGTCCAGTACCACATTGAAACATCAAATTGTCAAGCCAACTTTAAACTAACCCTCTTAATGCCCCAGCCCATATGCCAACCTCCAAACCACCATCCCAGATCAGTATAGAACAGAAAGACAGGATTATACAGGTTTTAACACTGGTAACAAAGGCCCAGCCACAACCACTCTAAAACTAAATATGAAAATTGAATAAGGACTTTCCTTCCACCATGAACTTCCAAGCCTCAGCATCCACCAACTTCAGTTTAACCAAGAGCATCTAATCTACATTCTTCCAGAAAACGTAGGTCAATATGATCCCCGTCCAGATGAAATAAGATCAACAGTTCTGAATTGCTAGGCTTGCCAATGGATTCATACACCATAGATTTAAATCTACTGCGACCAACTTTGCTTTCACTTTGAGCCAATTCCACGCTGATATCTTTATCTCTTCTACCACTCTCTCTATGCAGCAGTCCTTGTTCTTGAATATGTGATCATTCCTGCTTTTCCAAATCCTCCACACTCCTGCGCACCAAATTACAAGCATAATCTTTTTTCTTCTGGATCCGCCGTCCATCATTCCTTCGAACTGTATCATATGCTGCCAGCCTTCGTTTTGCATCACTGATTTAACTCCTAACCACTTGAGAATTTCTCTCCACGCACCTGCAAACAATGAACATTCGAAGAAAATATGTTTTACTGATTCCTCACCCCCACAGTTCCCGCTACACCGAATCTGGTCCATAGGTAAAATCCCTCTCTTAATTAAATTATCCTTAGTCGCCAGTCTATTTTGCAGCATTCTCCAAATCAGACACGATACTTTAGTCGGTATCGTTTTATTCCAAATCTTCCCCCATTTAAGATCTGATAGGCTTTGATTGGAATTCGAGAGGAAATTGTATGCCTCCCTAACCGAATAACTCTCTGCCCCTAAGTTTCTACCAACATCTAAATGTGCTATTTCCTTCCACCACCATGAGGGATCTAACTCACTGTCATTACCAATCCCCGCTAAATCCCCGTATCTGTTTGTTAACGCCCTCACCCACATGCCACTAACCTCTTTGTTAATTTTCCACTTCCAATTCCCAAGTAAAGCGAGATTGAAAATCCTAAGATTTTTTATACCCAACCCTCCCTCCTCGATCGGTTTACAAATTCCTTCCCAGCTGACCCAATTTATTTCCTCTCCTCCTCTCCCCCGCCCCATAGAAATTGTTTAAATAGAGACTCAAGTTTAGATATAATACCTATGGGCGCCTTGAAAAATGATAGAAAATAGACCAGAATAGCTGACAGGACAGATTTAATAATAATCACTCGGCCACCAATTGACAACTGTTTATTCTTCCACTTCGATAGTCTATTTCTCACCGTTTCTACGACCGGCTGCCACATTGCCTTTCTTCTAAGATTGTCTCCGATCGGAAGTCCAAGATAGTTGAAAGGGGCAACGCTGGTTTTGCAGTCTAAGAATCCTGCTGCTGCCTCTAACCAAAGCTGGCAAATGTTAACACCAATCAACACACTCTTATGATAATTCACCTTAAGTCCCGACATAAATTCGAAAAGCTTAAGGATCATTTTGATAGCTCTGATGTTCGACCAAATTTTCTCTCCGATGATTAAAGTATCGTCTGCGTATTGAGGGTGGGTGAAATCTTCCTCTCCTCCGTTGAATCTATATCCGCAGAATCTTCTAGAAGTTACCGCCTTTTCCAATAGAACATTAAATCCTTCAGCTACAATGAGAAAGAGAAAGGGAGAAATAGGATCGCCTTGTCTAAGGCCTCTCTTCATCTTAAACTCCTTTGTGGGACTCCCATTAACCAATATTGAAATGGTTGCCGATCTTAAACACTCCGCGATCCACTTCCTCCATTTCTCATGGAAACCCATCTTTCCCATTACGAAATCCAAGAAATTCCACTCTACCGAGTCATAGGCCTTTTCAAAGTCCACTTTAAAAAAGACCACTTCCTTCTTTCTCTTTCTAGCTTCATCCACGATCTCATTTGCAACTAGAATACCATCCACGATTTATCTTCCTGAGATAAACGCGGTTTGTGTTTCCGAGATAACTTTCCCGATTACACTTTTGATTCTGTTCGCCAGCACCTTCGATATAACCTTGTATATGCATCCAATTAACGAGATAGGTCTAAAGTCTGAAATCTTTAATGGGCTTGGCTTTTTTGGAATTAACACCAGAAATGAACTATTCGCTCCCTTAACGATTCTGCCCTTTTGGTGAAATTCTGCCATCATTCTCATAAAATCTCCCTTAATCTCTTCCCAAAACTCTTTTACAAATCCAAAATTTACTCCATCCGGACCTGGGCTTCTGTCGTTGTCGCATTCCCAAACTGCTGCTTTCACTTCTTCTTCCGAAAATTCATGAATTAACCTCTCATTGTCATTGTCGTCAATTCTTTTAAATTGCAGATTTGTAGGAACTGGTCTATCACCTATAGACTCGAACATGTCTCGAAAATATTCTTCCACTGCAAACTTGATTTCTTCCACCCCTGTTAGTTTTCTACCCTCATTATTGAGGCACAAAATTTCATTTCCTTTACGTCTTTTGTTGATACACCCGTGGAAATATTTAGAATTCGCGTCACCCTCTTTTAACCATCTTGATCTGGATCTTTGCGATTGAATGCTGCAGTGAATTCTTGATAATTCATGTAGTTGAGCTGTTATCTCCCTCTTTATTTTAATCTCCTCCTCGGACAAAGCATTTTCCGCTCCTTTTTCTTCAAGTCTGTTAATCTCCCTTTTTACCTCTTTGATCTTCTCGCCCAAATTTTGAGTATTATTCTGGTGCCATTCCTTTAGTTCTTTCTTGATCGCTTTTAATTTCTCTTTAAGGACGTACATTCCCCATCCACCGAACTTCAAATTCCTCCATTGTTCTTTGACGAGGTGCTGATAACCTTTTGTTTCTCTCCAATAATTCAACATCCGAAAAGGCTTTGGTCCCCAATTTAACTTTATACCGCTTAGCAGTATCGGACTATGATCTGAAAGACCTTTGTCTAGTCCCCATTGACTACAATTTGGCCATGTACTATACCATTCTTCTGAAATAAGAAATCTGTCCAACCTGCTCATTGCTGAACCGTTGACTCTCGACCAAGTATATTTCTTTCCGTGGAGCGGTATATCAATTAACTCAGATTCCAAAATAAATTCCTCAAATGCTTCCATCTCCTCCACCCGATTTCCATTGTTTACTCCTTTTCGTTCCGCTTCTGATCTAACCGCGTTAAAGTCTCCAACAACACACCATCTTGCATCTCTCCTTGCCGAAATCATCGTTACCAGCTCCTCCCACAATTTTTTCTTTTTCCTATACTCACATGGCGCGTACACGTTAACGATAATGATTGTATGCTTCTCTTTTCCCCAGCTGCCTTCCAAAATCAACAAGTGTTCTCTGCTAGTTCTTCTATGAATTGAAAATACATTTGTGTCCCAAATGGTTAACAACCCTCCCGATCTTCCTTCCGAAGCCCTAAACGCAAAATCACAGTCTACTGATCCCCACATCGATATACATTGGTTCCTATCTATCATTTCCAACTTTGTTTCCTGTACGCACAACATCTCGACTTTCTCTTTCGACACTAGATGGTTAATCTCCTTCTTCTTAGATAACCCCCCCAGTCCTCTCACATTATAACTCATAACTATCATTATTACAGAAATAATGGACACCACGCCTGGACCCAGGATCGGTGTCAAACGCCACCTTTCCCCTCACCGTCTTTCTTTTTACGCCTTTTTTTTTTACTATTAATTCCTGCAAAATCTCAGTTTTTTCTCCAGACTGTATTACGCCTATCTCTCTACCCAAATCCCATGTCCCTTCATCGACTTGTTTTGCTTCTCCTTGTGACAATTTCCATTTTTTCTGATCCAAATTAATACCTGATAATGTTGAAGTGTGATGTAGTTTCACCTGTTTGTTGCATTGGCTTCTGCGTTAATGTTAAAAGAAAGTTAAATGCTTAGCTGGAAAATCCATATGTAATGATAGGGACATCCATCTTTTTTCTCCAATTTTAATAAAATTTTGATATTTCTACTTTAAAAATTAGTTTTTTTTAGTTCTACAGAATGGACAGTTTCTGGTTGTGACATGATCATCTTTTGTTTTCTTTTGGATACTCCAAACAATTTTTTAGTATTAATTTAAGCAACAATGAGTATGGTTATATTTTTCTTTTGTAAAAATGAAACAATGATGATCGTGAACTTGTTGAATTGATCCAATAATATACTCCATTCAATAATTAATTTCCGTTTTTTTTCTAATAAAAAATGTTATAATCTTACTAACATAATGTGGTCTATGCTTTTAAAAAACTATATAATTTGATACAAATATTATATGTTTGACTCTCTTAACTATTTGATTAAAAATCCAATTCCGATATAATGCCTATAGAAAAATGTTTGTTAGGGAGTATAAATATTTCTTCAATACATTTCGGTTATTTTGAATCATTAGTAGTAGCAGTTGTGTACATAGATATATTGATTTAAAGCTTCGTTGGAAAGGTGATTGGTATTACATTGTGAATATTTTATTCTGGATGCACTATGGCTTCGAAGCGTTCGTTGTGGGCAAATCTCAAAAGGTGTAAGAAAAGATGGTCTGATGGCATCTGGATTTTACGGGGGGATTTTAACGCTGTGGTTGATGAGGAGGAAAGGAAAGGGAAGGCAGGTCTGACTCTTAGGAGTGAGAACAGGGAGTTCGTAGGTTTCATCCATGGTATGGGTTTGATTGATCTTCCTGTCTCTGGTAACCGTTTCTCTTGGTTCAGTGGTGATGGGAAGAAGATGAGTAGACTCGACAGGTAACTTGTAGACGAGAAGTTTATCAACAGATGGGGTTTAGTAGGGCAGTCTATAGGGAGTAGAGATATCTCGGACCACTGTCCAATTTGGCTGAAGGTGTGTTCTATAGATTGGGGACCGAAACCTTTTAAATCTAACGATAGTTGGTTTGAAGAGGCTTCGTTCATCAGCTTTGTAGAGGAAAAATGGGTGAACTACAAGGTGAGTGGGAGAAGTGATTTTGTGATAAAAGAGAAATTCAGATTATTGAGAGGTGATTTGCGTATTTGGAATAGAGAGGTTTTCGGTTGGTTTGATCTTGAAGTAGAAAAGGGAGTGGATTGCGTCAATTCTCTGGATAATTCCTTGATTTTTGCTGCTGAAGATGAGGTCAATGATTTGGTTCTAGAAAGAGTGGAAGCTACTCGTTCAATTTGGCGTAATCTGCAGGTTAAAGATAATTTGTCACTTCAGAAGGCGCGTATTAAGTGGGATAGAGAAGGGGATACGAACTCCAAGTTCTTCCACAACAGAGTGAAAGAAAGAAATAGAAGCAGGTATATTGGGGCAGTGAAAACTCAGGATGGTATAGTTGATTCTGTTTGTGAAGTGAAGGCTGTTGTGAAAGTTTTTTTTTCGCTAAGAAGTATGAGGAGAGCAACTTGGATAGACCTGTGTTGGACGGAATTTATTTCAATAGGCTGTCAGTCGAGGATGCTAATTCTTTGGAGGTCAGTTTCTCGGATGATGAGATTAGAGAGGCTGTTTGGAGCTGTGACGGATACAAAAGTCCTGGGCCTGATGGTTTTACGATGGGTTTCGTGAAAAGATGTTGGCATTTTATGGCATCTGATATTTGTAACTTTCTGAAGGATTTCCAACGGTTTGCTTTTCTTCCTAAGGCCATTAATTCCTCATTCTTGACTTTGATCCCAAAGATCTCTAATCCTTTGGATCTTAGTGACTTTAGGCCAATTTGTTTGATTTCGAGCTTGTATAAAATACTTGCTAAGATCCTGGCCGGGCGTCTGAAGAAAGTTGTAGGCAGTCTTATTTCTCATAATCAAGCTGCGTTCGTGCCGGGATGATGTATGTTAGATGGGGTTCTGGTGGCAAACGAGGTGATTGATTTTGCGAGAAAGAAAAATAAGGAGTGCATTTTATTTAAAGTTGACTTCGAGAAAGCGTACGACAGTGTCAATTGTGATTTTCTCAGATTTGTGATGGAAAAAATGGGATTTGGAAATACTTGGATGAGGTGGATGGATGCATGTATTTTTAAAGGTTATCTGTCGGTTTTGGTAAATGGCAGCCCCTCCGAGGACTTTGTAATCAGGCGTGGCCTAATACAAGGAGATCCGTTATCCCCTTTCCTGTTTGTTCTGGTTGCAGAGGCTCTTACCAGGATGGTTTTCAAAGCAGTTGAAATTGAGATCCGTTATTTAGTTTGCCGACAATACCTTAATGGTGGGGGAAGGCAGTTGGAAAAATCTATGGAGTTTCAAGGCTATTTTGAGAGGGTTTGGGTTGGTTTCAGGGCTTCGTGTTAATTACCACAAATGTAGGATTATGGGAATTAATATCAGCCCTCACTTCTTATCTGCTGCCTCGAATTTCTTAAACTGCAACATTGGTTCTGAGGCTTTCATCTTCTGGGGTATTCCAGTCGGTAGTAATCCTAGACGCATTGCTACGTGGAAGCCGGTTATCAAGAAATTTAGTGAAAAACTCAGCAGTTGGAAGACTGGTTTGTTAAGTATGGCTGGGAGGATTGCCCTGATTAATTCTTCCCTTTCTAGCTTGCCTGTCTATCTATTTTCTTTTTTCAAAGCACCTGTTGCGGTTTGGAGAGCTATTGATAGCATAAGGAGGATGTTTTTTTGGGGAGGAACGGAGGCGAAGGTGAAAATTTGCTGGATTAATTGGGAGGCGGTTTGCCGAAGAAAGGAGTTAGGAGGATTAGGAATTAGGAGCTTGAAACAATTCAATATGGCTCTTCTCAACAAATGGAGGTGGAGAATTCTTACGGCTAAGGACGCGCTGTGGAAGAATGTGCTTAGATCCAGATATGGTTGTTTACAACATTTCGTTTTGCTCAGTTATTTCACTAGCATGAGAAATGCTTCTGTCTGGTGGTTAGATATGTTGAAGACTGGTGACAATCAGGCCATTGGGGATTTTTCTTTTCCTAATAATGTCTCTTTCATTTTGGGTAGTGGCTCAAACATTCCTTTTTGGTCAGGAATTTGGGCTGGGGTAGATCCGGTTTTGGTTTCCTTTCAGGATTTGTTCAGGTTAAGCTCTTGCAAGGAAGTTGTAGTAGCTGAAATGAGGGAGTGGATTGACGGTATTTGGGTCTGGGGAAATTTTGGAGTTGCAGATACTGCTGATTCTGTTATCAGAGGGAGGATAGATGATCTCAGGCTTTCTTTGGCTGGTTTTATACCATCTGAGCAGCTTGTGGATGAAGACTTGTGGGACGGCAGCAGACAGCAGGGATATGAGGTCAAGGAGGCTTATCATTCGATGATGCAGTTGGTCAATGTTTTGGATAATGAGGGTGTAATCAAGGCAATTAATTCGTTATGGTCGGTTAAGGTGCCTAACAAAGTCAAAGTGTTTGTGTGGAAATTACTTTGGGGAAGGATTCCGGTTAGAGTTGCCTTAAGAAATAGAGGCCTTGATGTGGATTCTAATTGTATCTTTTGTTCTATTTATGATGAAGATCTTCAGCACCTATTTTTTGGTTGTGAATTCTCTGTAAAGGTTTGGAATGTTGTTGGAAATTGGCTGAATATAAGTAGTAGATATGATGGCTCTGTCGAATCGTTCTTTTTGGATTGGAGTGGAGGAGGTCAATCAAAAGCAAGTAAAGGGATGATTTGGACCGCGGTTATCTGGTGTTTATGGTTGGAGAGGAATAATTGTATTTTCAAAAGTGTTGTTGGAACTGTGGATGATGTTGGGTGGAACATTAAAATCATTTCTTGGAGGTGGAGAAGTAGTAGAGATAATAAGTATTCCAATTCTTCTTTTTTAGACTTTTGTATGGTTCCTTGTTAATTGTTAATTTTAAATTAGAATTGGTAGGGATTATCTCTTTGCTTGTAAGGGTTTGAATACCCCTTGTATTCATCTATTTATTCCATTGGCCTTTAAAAAAAAATCTAATGGAGAAACTTTTAAGATATTTAATTGATAAATAATAATGATTAAATTGATTTCATAAATCATTTAATTAATAAGTGGTTATGTGTGTTCGAATCCTATTAGGTGCAATCAATCCTTGTGTGGGCCAGTCCATACGGAACTTTGCTCCGGCTTTAAACGGGGCCCCCGCTAGTGGACGGTGGGATTGGTCTCTCTTGGATTAGTCGGTCGCAAGGCCGGATACCAAGATCTTCAAATAAAATAAAATAAAATAAAATAAAATAAAATAAATGGTTATGTGGTGTATTGGTTAAGGTTTTTGACATTGACTCAAAGGTGACAAGTTCGACCTAAAGCTTAGTTTTTGATATATACTTTATTTAAAACTAATATTAAAGTATGCAACTTTAATAAGATGATAACAACTTTTAAAGATGGTGAAAGTTACAAAATTAATTTATATAATTTTAAAAATTATGGAATGTTGATTTATAAATTTTTATGATTAATTTGTTGTTGCAACTTTGATGGAGAGATAAACATACATGTTTGTTTTCATAATCATTGTGAAGGGTACATAATTATTTTAAATAAATATATGTTATACAATGTTCTAAATCTTTGTAAAATATGTTAAAAATGATATTTATTTATGTTAAGTTTAACATGTGCAATAAATTTATTTATGCATGATTTATAAATTATTCATGTATGTGAGTTTGAATAATTAAAAATATATTTGATTTATGATAAATTTAAAATACATGTTACATATTATTCTTTGATGCAAGTAATTTATTTTAATTAATAATGCATTGTTTCTGGATAAAATAATTTGGTAAAAAGAATCATGAGTTTGAATTTATGGTGCATGTATTGGTAACATAAAATAATGTAAATAAAATGTTAAAAATATCAAGGACGTGTTTAAATTGTATTTTAATTTGTGCAAGAATATTTAAATTTAAAATGATTTATCTCATATTATATGTGTATCATACTATAAAAGTGTTATTTTTTGTTCATCTTGATATTAAAAGTAATTTGAGTATATTTTAGATTATTGTAAGTTGACAAATATTTATGGAAGAAAAGTTATAGAAAATATTAATGATGTGAATTTGTTATTTGTTATGTATTGTGCTTTTTATTTGGATATACATAGAATATTGTTAAATATGAAACACGAATTTGTCACATATAATTGTTATGCATATGTTAATTATGCAAGAAAAATTGTTTATTTAAAAAAAATAGAAATATATTATATGATGTTATATTTATCTGGAGTTTATGAAATGTTTGAACCCACTTCATAAAATAAAAAGTTAGTCATGATGATCATGATTGTCGATTGCTATAAATATTTAATACATTAAATATATTTTGGATATATTTAAGTGAAAGTAAAACTTCAAAATAAAAAGGTTAGCAAATAAAGAATGACATAAAATTTGTGTATATGACAAAATGAATGACAAAAGTGTCATGATAATAGTTTGTCAAAACTATCAAGAATATAAAATATATTTTGTATATGATAATTGTACTAATATGACAAAAGTGACATGGTTTGATGATAAATGGTAAATACTATCAAGAGTACATAAAGTAATCATATGCATGATTAGTTGAAAACTTGAATATTCGAAATTTATTAAAGTTTGAAAAATCTTGCAATTATTTGACGAAAGGATTGAAAAAGATATGATGTCTTTGGATATAATTAAAGACAATAAAGACATCATTAGGGATGTGAAACAAGTCCATACCTAACTAATCATCGTTAGTGGAAACTTAACTCACATTTGATTAATATTAAGTCTTGAGCTCAATGATGAAAGTACACTATTAGAGTGATTGAAGTACCTGGCATTAGATACATTCTAAGGGGTAAAAGTACTTGGACTATAAGAATAAATATGGTAGAATGAGATTTTTCTCTTAATAGACATATAGCACATGATGCTGGAATGCATAATTTTGGGGTGCATTTCTGATATAGTCTACCTATATGAGAATGAAGTGATGTTGCTTCATAGAGTTCAATGGCTTAACTCTTAAATTCTTATGAAAAAGATATGAGACACAAGGCTTTATTTAATGTGTCATATTGATAATTTGATCAAAGATACCGATATTTCATGTGTGAGGTGTGCTCGCTTATTCTAATGAATAATTGGTTCAAAGCTTGTCTACTAATTTATTCGGGGATAAGTGAAAACTTAATTTACTAAGTATTGGTTCAAATCGTAAGATACCTTTATCAGAAACCATGAAATTTCTTGAATAATGGATTTAGATATATTTTGAAAATGGTGGGGGATTGTTGGAGAAATTTCCAAAATATTTAGTTCATAAATAATAATGATTAGGCTAAATTATAGTTTTGCTCCCCCTATTTTGCCCAACTCACGATATCAGTCCCCCTATTTTTTTAAAAGAGTTTTGGTTCCCCATATCCATTTTTCAACCAAAAAGCACAAAGGTGTCCCTTTTCTTTATTACGTGGGATTAATAACTTGGCATTATTTTAATAATTTATTTATCTATTAATAAAAATAAAATTAAGTTACATGTTTTTATGTTAAGAAATGATATTTAAAAAAGTAAAATCATTTTTTAAAACTTTCAAAACGAGAAAGGAGAAGATGAGGAAGCGAGTTGAAGCGACCTGAGAAACGACCGGAGAAGACAATCGAAAAACCCCATTTTAGGGGTCAAACGTGGTCACAACGAAGGTGTTTCACTGATTCTGTAACAATTGCCAAATGTATTTTACTGATTCTGTAACAGTTGCTAAATGTATTTCACTGATAATGAAACTGAAATCCTAAGTCTTCCCTCTCTACATTTTTGTGTGAATCGGTAATAGTTGCCAAATGTCTTTCACTCATGGACAACCATCGTCCAAGACTAAGGAAGACCCTAAGTTTGTCGCGAGGTATGTTAATTTGTGAATGTTGATTACTGCACTGAACTCATATGTTATGTATTTTTGTGATACTGAATGTTGTTAACATGAACTGATATGCTGTGTATTTTTGTTATTATTTTGTTCTAGGCCATCTCATACTAATTCTGTAAGATTGATAATTAATCATGGGGGTACATTACTTCATTATACTTGCAAACTTTATGTAAATGGAAAGGTTGAAGAATTGAATTGGAAATGGAATATTGATATACTGTCATATATGGAAATTGAAGAAGTTATCAAGAATTTGGGTTATGTAAGATTCAAATGTCTCTGGTACCATTATCCTAAGTATTCATTTGAGCATGGTCTTAAACCTATAAGTAATGACAAAGATGTTTTGAAATTTGGGGAAGATATGTATGTTTATGAAAGTGCTAATATATATATATATATATATATATATATATATATATATATATATATATATATATATATATATATATATATATATATATATATATATATATATATATTGAGCATGTAGTAGATGAACCAGATGTTATAACGGAAGAAGAATTAAGAGCTTATGTTGAACCTATTCAAGAACCAATAAATATTGACTCTGACGAGATGGAAGAAGTGCAAGATGAGGAAAGGGAAGAAGTTCAAGCCCAGGAAAGGGAAGAAGTGCAAGTTGAGGAAAAGGAAAAAATGCATGTAGAGGAAAGTGGATATGTTAGCGAGGAGGATTCAAATTTTAATCTGGAAGATAATGATGACTTGGGTGATATTGAATTAGATGACTTAGAAGAAGATGATTGGGATTGGACACATGAAGTACCTATCCATGCCTTTGTGCAAGAAGAGAATGATAAGAACCAAGTGTCTTCAAACCAAGAACCAACAACAACAACTGATTTTAATGAAGGCAAACAAATTGATTTAGATGATCTTGATACTCCCCAAGGAAGTGAAGATAAAGGTGACGAACATAGGTATCCCATATTCAAAATGTATGATTACGGGGATAAAGTGAGAGTTGAACTAGGAATGGCTTTTGCCACAAAGAATCTTGTTAGAGATGCAATTATGTCTTATGCCTTAGAAAGGAATAAAAACTTGCACTTCGATAAAAATGATAGCAAAAGAATAGTTGTTAGGTGTGAAAATGAGTGTCCATTTTAAATAAGATTTAGTAAAAGGGTAAGCAACCAATTCTGGCATTTAGTAAGTCTGAAGGAAGATCACACCTGTCATAGGACAGAAAAGAATAGGCAAGCTAAAACTGAGTTGCTAGCTAAGAAATTTAATCATATCCTAAGACATATGTAACACCCCGATTTATTTTATTATTTTTGTAATAAAAAATTAAATGATGTTGTGTATTTGTGTATGATTATGTGTATTTTGGTTGAGGTTGGGTTGCCTTAGTATGGAGTAGAGACCTTAGAATTATAGAGAATAAGGTATCGGAGGGTGTGTGACCAATTATGTAGAGATATGTAGTGTGGTTAGTGAGTAATTAGTAATTTAAATAATTTAGTTGGAATTATTTGGATTTGAAATAATTAGTTTAATTATTTTATTTATTTAAAATTGGATAATATGAGTGGAGAGATGATAAGGGCAAGGTGGTCCATTCATGAGGATTAGTAAGGGTAAAGAGGGAAAAACATATTTGGGGTCTAAGGGTCATAGTTGGAAAATGAGGAAGTTGGAAAGAGAGAATCATTTGGTGAACGATCGAATTCTGAAGAGAAGAGAAAAGGGAACGGGAAGCAGAGCTAGGGCTTAGAGACATCTGAAGAATCTTCATCTAAGGTAAGGGTGGGGTTTTTTAATATCTAAGGGATGCATAATCTTTGTATGAGGGTAGATAAACCATTAGGATCATCCCTATGTATCGTTTGTGTCAATCGAATTGAGGTTCTGCGTGTCGGTGATTTTCATAATATGTGAAATATATGAATTGAATAGTGGAATTGTGATGTTGTGTTGAAAGGGTTGTTATTGTATGATAAAAACATGATTATATGCATGTTTATGGACTGTATGGTGTCAAATTCGTAAGAATTTTGAGGTCTGAGTCGTGCAGAATCGCAATCGCAAGATTGCTGATCCTATCAGATTCGCCAGGTGAAAGGAAAATCCGCCAGATGGACGCCAGGTGAAAATTCGCCAGATGGTCGCCAGGCGAATTGAGAGGCGAGCGAAGGGTGAAAAATAGGGGTTTCTGGATTTTGTATGGGGGAAGGAGATTCGCCACTGCTCCGCCAGACGAGCATGAGGCGAAAGGGGAATCCTCCAGGCGAAAGGAAAATCCTCCAGGCAAAAATGGTTTCGCTGGTGCTCTGCCAGGCGAGAATCAAGTGAGCAGAGTTGAGACGAACCGAATTTTCTGAAACTTTAAAAATTCGTATCTTTTTATCCGTAGGTCCGTTTCAGTCGCCGTTCGAAGCGTTGGAAAGCTGGTTTCATATACTTTTTGATAAAATTGAATTAAATACCAAAATTCCAACCCTTTGACGCGTTAATTGGGTTTTATGTATGTTGTTATGTGTTGTAAGTTGAAATGATGGATTCGGTGGTGTGAATGCTTGTTATAGTTGAGGAATGTTGTTGTTGTATGTGTTGGCAGGCATGGACTGTGTGTTGTATAGTTGTAGTATAATGTATTGGCGCATTGGTAGTAATATGCATGTAGTTGTCGTTGTATGTTGTTGTTGATATGCATATCATGTTGCATAAGTTGTATGATAAGTCGTGTGCCCATGTGGGGTGTGAGCGCCTTATCCAAATTCTTTGAAATAGAATCGTGTTGTTGTTGTTGTTGTTGTTGAGGTAATCGTGTGCCCATGTGGAGTGTGAGCGATTACGAATGTTCGTGTGCCCATGTGGGGTGTGAGCGATCACGGATGTCGTGTGCCCGTGTGGGGTGTGAGCGACTATTATGGAAATTTCGACGGGAATTTTGATCATGAAACAGGGATCAAATTGGTACCATATGCAGTGAGTCGAGTCGGGGGTCTCATTGCATTGCATTGTGTTGTGTTGATTATCTGCTTGTGTTGGAAATGCTAATTGTGCTGATGTGGTGTGATGATAGGGTAGATTGTGTAATGTTTTTATGCTTTTATACCTATATTATGCATTTCTTATGTGATTTTGAGAATCTCACCCCTTATGTTTGAATTTTACCTCCACGTGGGTAATGTGCAGATAAGCAGGAGTAGTGCGGATTTGGAGTTAGCGAAGACGAGGTTTTCTCTTTTATTTCATCATGTCGCGTCTGCTCTGATTGTAACACTGGGTTGTCAGAACGCTTGTAGTTGTTTACTCTATTACTTGATGATGTTTATGTGGTATTAAACGTGTTATAATTTCGTTGAAATTCCGCTGCTGTAGAGATGGTTATTTAAATATGCTTTCTTGCGATGTTGATGTGTTATTATCTTATGCATGAGCAGTTGAATGGTTGAAAGTAGCATCCTAAATGTTTTGTGTTTTATTTTACTCTGATATTTTGTTATTATTTTTTGCGGGGGTTTAGGGTGTTACATAGTGGTATCAGAGCAGGTCGGTCCTTCCGACCAAGTTGTCGAGTCGTTGTCGTGTGGCAGTTGATTACTGTCGATGTCGTTTCCTTAACCATTGTGCTCTGTTGTTGACGTGTAATAGATTTAGAATGGCTGGAAGGAATGATGCTGTTATTGTTGCTGCTTTGCAGGCTGTTACTCAAGCAGTACACAACCCGCCACACGCTAGTGAGGATGACGAGTTTCGGAAGAACAGACCGCCTACCTTCAAGGGAATATATGATCCGGATGGAGCGCAGGTTTGGCTCAAGGAGATCGAGAGAATCTTCCAGGTTATGGAATGTCCTGAAGCACAGAAGGTGTGATTAGATAATCATATGTTGGTTGAGGAGGCTGATGATTGGTGGGTTAACACTCGTCAACTATTAGGGGCAACAGGAGAGGCTATCACTTGGGTTGTGTTCAGTAAGGAGTTCTTGAGGAAGTATTTTCCTAAAGATGTCCGAGGAAAGAAAGAGAATGAGTTTTTGGAACTGAAACTGGGTAACATGACGGTTACGGAGTATGCGGCCAAATTCTCAGATCTGGCTAAGTTTTATCCTCACTACAGTGTGGCAACTGCTGAGTTCTCATAGTGTGTCAAGTTTGAGAACGGATTGAGGCCTGAGATCAAATAGGCGATTGGTTATCAATGGATCATAAGGTTTCCAGATTTGGTGGATTGTTGTAGAATCTTTGAAGAAGACAGCAAGGCTCGATCGGCTCACTATAAAGGGCTGGCCGAGAGGAGGGGAAAACAACCGATAAACCGTGGAAAGCCTTATGCAGCTTCAGCTGAGAAAGGTAAACAGAAACATGCTGATGGCAAGAAGCCAAGTGGGGGAGGTTCCTCTGCTTCTTTTAAGTGTTACAGGTGTGGTGAGTTGGGTCATCGTGTCAGTGAGTGCACGAGTGACGTGAAGAAATGATTCAAGTGTGGACAGACATGACATCTGATTGCTGACTGTAAAGTTAATATGGCGACTTGTTATAACTGTGGAGAACATGGCCATATTAGTACTCGTTGTCAGAAACCAAAGCAAGCTTCAACTGGAGGGAAGGTGTTCGCGTTGACAGGTACTCAGACTTCTAGTGATGACAGGCTGATCAGAGGTACATGTTATATCAATAATACACCTTTGATTGCTATTATTGATACTGGTGCTACTCACTCTTTTATTATTTCTGATTGTGTAAGAAGGCTAGGCCTTGTTGTTTCTCCTATGAAGGGAGAGACGGTTGTCGAAACTCCTGCTAAAGGATCGGTGACCACTTCTTTAGTCTGTTTGAACTATCCACTATCGATCTTTGATAAGGACTTTAGTGTGGACCTAATTTGTTTGCCGTTGGAGGTCTCGATGTGATTTTGGGTATGAACTGGTTGGAGTTCAATCATGTTTGTATTAACTGTTTTAATAAGTCGGTGCGATTTCTTGCTCCTGAGGAAGAGGAAGAAGATGGTTTTCTGTCTTCTAGAGAGTTAAGAAAGCTCTTGGAAGAAGAAGCTCAGGTACTTGCATTGTTTGCATTGTCAGTGGAGAGTGAGTCAGTGATTAATGAATTGCAAGTGGTGCGTGAATTTCCTGAAGTGTTTCCGGATGATATTGTCGATGTACCACCAGAGAGAGAAGTAGAGTTTGCTATTGATATTGTCCCTGGTACCAGACCTATTCCTATGGCCCCATACAGGATGTCGGCATCAGAATTGTCAGAGCTGAAGAAGCAACTGGAAGAATTGTTAGAAAAGAAATTTGTGATACCAAGTGTATCGCCTTGGGGAGCTCCAGTGTTGTTGGTAAAGAAAAAGGATGGTAGTATGAGGTTGTGTATCGATTACAGAGAGCTGAATAAAGTAACGATTAAGAACAAGTATCCACTTCCAAGAATAGATGACTTGATGGATCAATTAGTGGGTGCCCGTGTGTTTAGCAAGATTGACTTGAGGTCGGGTTATCATCAGTGTTAGTTCTTGGATTGGCCGGAATTTTGGTAAAACAACAAGGTGTTCAATGTTGATGTCATGGTGTTGCAACATTGAGTCTTAGTACTGGGCTGTACTAAGTTGTGAAGGCTAACAATGTTTGATGTCATGGGCTTGATGTCACAACATTGTGCTTAACACTGGGCTGTGTTAAGTTGTTTAAGTGGATGTCTGATGTCACATGGCGATGTTGTGACATTAGATCTGCAGAACTGATAACAACATGGGCTTGTTGTTATTAGGGCACGCGTGTTAGCTGGAATTGTGGAGAGTGGTTGGCTCATTGGATGAGAATATCTTGGGATAGATATTTTCTGTTACATGGGAGATTTGATTGCATGTCTGTTGGAGAATTAAAAGGTTGAAGATTTAAAAAGATTTTGGGGATAAAATCTATTTTGAAGATTCAGTTTTAATTAACAAATTTGATCAAATATTGTGACAAGTCCAAGCCCAATTCAGGATGCTATATAAAGCGCACAAGACCAAAGGAAAAAGTACAGATTGAAGATCAAGAGCAGAGGCTGAGTGTCTTAGATATTTGTACGAATTGTGAGTAAACCATTCAAGTGTGAATTGGTGATCTGTCCTCTCTAAAGCTGTGAAGCAAAGAGAGTTGTGTGACTTGATCGAAGCTAGAAAGCAAGATCAAGGTTTCTCAAAGAGGTTGTTCTTTGAGTGTTTTAGGGATTGAGTAGTGTTCTCATATCTAAGTGGGTTCTTAGGTAGAAAGTCACTAGTAGGGATTAAGTTTAGGAGATTGTCAACTGGGTTGTTGAGTTTGTAAATTAATTCTACAAGTAGTGAATTTCATCCCTGGCTTGGTAGCCCCCAGACGTAGGTAGTTAGACCGAACTGGGTGAACAATTTGGTGTGTTCTTCTGTTGTTTATTTTGTCCATTATGCAGAGTGTGTTGTTGTGACATCGCAATTAACATCACACGTCTGATACCAGAATTTTAATTGGTATCAGAGCAGGCATCCTGTCTGTCTCTGGGTGAGATCTAGGGAAGTTACTTTCTGGTGTAAAGATGGACAAAGAAGTGGGAGGATTCGTCAACAGACCCCCTATTTTGGATGGATCCAATTATGACTATTGGAAGCCAAGGATGACTACTTTTTTAAAATCCTTGGACAGCAGGGCATGGAAGGCCATTATTAAAAAGTGGAAAGTGCCTGTTGTGTGTGAAAAAGATGATGCTGGCAAAGATAAAGAAGGCACCTCAAAGCCAAAGCCTGAAGAAGAATGGACCAAGGAAGAAGATGAGCTTGCCCTTGGAAATTCCAAAGCTCTAAATGCAATCTTCAATGGAGTGGATAAGAATATCTTCAGGTTAATCAATACCTGTGAAGTTGCTAAGGAAGCATGGGATATTTTGCAGGCTACACATGAAGGAACATCTAGAGTTAAGATGTCAAGACTTCAGCTTTTAACATCAAAATTTGAAGGCCTGAAGATGAAGGAAGATGAGACTATTCATGACTTCCACATGAGTGTTCTTAAGCTGGCCAATGCTTCTAGTGCTCTTGGAGAGAAAATGTCTGAAGAAAAGCTTGTAAGGAAGATTCTTAGGTCCCTTCCTAAGAGGTACACGATGAAAGTGACTGCTATTGAAGAAGCTCAAGACATCAACAAGATGAGAGTTGATGAGCTCATTGGATCTCTTCAAACTTTTGAGCTTGGTTTGAATGAGGAAGAACCAGAAAAGAAGCCCAAAAGTATAGCTTTGGTCTCCACTCCTACAAAAGCTAAGAAAGTTACAGATGATGATTCTCAGGAAGATATGTCTCAAGTCATTCTTATGTTGGGAAGACAGTTCAACAAGGTGTTCAAGAGGATGAACAATAACTCCAGGCCTAATGTCGAGAACATCTCTTCTGACATCAGCAAGCCAAAAGAGAAGGATGAAGAGAAGACTACCCAAGATAAAGGAGTTCAGTGCTTTGAACGTGAAGGTTATGGACATGTCAAGAAAGAATGTCCCACATTCTTGAAGAAGCAGAAGAAGGGCATGATAGTTTCTTGGTCTGAATCTGACAGTGAAAGTGAAGGTGAGTCAGCAAAGCATGTTAGAGCCTTAACAAGAACAGTTGTTTCTGATGGTGATTCTAGTGAAGAGGAACTGACTTTTGAGGAGTTAGCAGCCTCCTATCATGAGCTGTGTCTGAAGAGTGCAGAAATCTGTCAAGAAAGTGAAAAACAGAAGATACAGATTGTCCAGCTTGAGACTGCTAAAGCTGATTTGGAAAATGAAGTCTTATTGGTCAAAGCTCATCTTGATCATATGACCAAATCTGTTAGGATGCTGAACAGTGGTACAGATACACTTGATAAGATCCTTCAGACAGAAAGGGTAGCTGGAGACAAGACCGGATTAGGATTTGTGGCTGAGAAAAAGGTATTTGCTGAAGCAAGTACTTCAGGAACCAAGAAGGAGATGTCTCAACCAATGTCTCAGCATCAAACAAAGAGACATGATTCTACACCTAAGAAGGTTACTCATCCACAGCCTCAGAATGTTGAGAAGAAGAGTGCTCATCATCAGAAGAAGGTGCAGTCTCAGGGAGCTAGTCAGTATATGCCACCTCAATATCACAAGAACATGAAGGCTGCTAGGTTCAATCAGAACATGGTTCATCAACATCAGGGGAACATGTATGAATATGGATACAACAATGCTGTGCCTCATAACTATGGAAGAAGGAAGCCTCATCACCATAGGAGACAGTTCAAAAGACAGTATCCTTACCATAGAAGACAGTCAAACTATGGTAGTAGAAGACAACAGCCTTATCATAGAAGAAGAAATCAACACTATGGATGGCAGCACCAGCAACATTATCATCATGGTGGCAGAAGGTTTAACCACTTTAGAGATGACAGCGTTAGATGCTTCTACTGTGGCAGATTTGGACATATGCAGTTCTCTTGCTTCAAGCTTCATGGTTATCCAAATTCTGCTCCTCAACCCAGACAGAAGGAGGTCAGGCCCAAAGTAGTAAAACAATGGGTTCCTAAAGCTCAGGTCACATGTCTATTGGCTCACACATCAGATGGACATTTTTCTATGGATGCATGGTACTTTGACAGTGGATGTTCAAAGCACATGACTGGATCCAAGAAGCATTTGGTAGAGTTCAATCCTTGCCATGCAAATGATGTTATTTTTGGCAATGGTGAAAAAGGAGTAGTAGAAGGAGTTGGAAGAGTGAAGAATTATGATGGTCTTACTCTTGATAATGTGCTCCTTGTTCAAGGGTTGAGTGCTAATTTAATTAGCATAAGTCAACTTTGTGATGAAGGTTACAAGGTAAGCTACACCAAAGATGAATGTGTGGTAGCTGATGAGCAGAATGAGGTAGTGATGAAGGGAGTAAGATCCAAAGATAATTGCTATCAGTGGATACCTCAAGTGGACAGCTCATCTGGTGATGATGCTGTAACATCAGATGGTGACATCAAGTGTGAAAGTATGGTGAAAAGTCAATCTGGGTTAATGACTTATGGTGTTGTTACTCCTACGATTGATAATGTGTTAAAAGCCAACTTGAGTAGTCAGTTATGTGAGCAAGATGAAGGAGTCAACAATGTTGATGGAAGGATCAAAAGTTGTGACCTTAAGAAGTGTTGAGAGATGAATACTTGCAAGGCCAAGAAAGATGACAACCTGACTAATGACTCCTATAGTTCAGAAGAAAAATTTCACAAGTTGACAATCCTTAGGTTGGAAGATGCAGATGTTAGAGCCGATGATGAACTAATTGCAAAAGTGGCTCCTGGGGTTGCTAAACGACTGAAATCAAGGAAGAGGAAAGCTATTGAGTCACCTCCAAAGATGAGAACTGATAAGCAGAAGATCTATATGGATGGTACTACAAAATCCAGGAGTAAAGTGTTCATCTCTTCCAGAAATAGGAAGATCAGAGATAAGTCTGATGATAATGTCCAGGATATCTCTCAAATGAAGGAAGTCGTTGTTGTTAGAACTTCTGAGAAAATTCAAAAGGCCATACTAGATAAAATTCCTGTGCTTTTCATAAAATGGTGGAAGTATGTTCTGAAAAAAGAATTTGGTATAGATACTCTGGATATGGTTGAGTTTGCTAGGATATGGTTTAGAGAGGGTGTGGGAACTTATGGTATTCAGGTGTGTATGTTAACCTGACTAAGCGGCTCTGATTGTGTTTTTTTTGGAGCTTCTTGAAGGACTTCTTTGTGCAATGAGTCCTTTGGATGGTGAAGCTGATGTCCCAAAAGATGTTGTAACATCACGTTTGCTGGTGGTTATATCTGGAAGATGATTGGACATGTGGAAGAAGTGTTTCGGTTTATGTGGATTAGAATGTGAAGTTTAGCATGACTACTGATTTTGAAGACTTCACTAGTATCAATAACTACTGGTGGATGTAATGGTAGAGGTATTGTGATCTGATCATTATCTCTTGAAGAGACTGGATCTCAGTAAAGCTTTTAAGTAAGGTGAGAATTTGTGGAGTTTGGGACACAGTGTTGAGTTTGGATTATTTTGTTAATAGTAAATCCAGTAGTGGAGCATATGTAATGCCCTGGTGTCAAGGGTGTCAAGAGTATCCTTGGTGAAGGATGTCTTTGTTCTTAATCTGAAGCTTAGTGCTTACATTATATCTAAGGAGCATCTGCATAGTCATACGGGAGAATGATGAAGTAGAAGGTTTGACTTGGATGGAGAATGTAGAGAAGACTGAAGTTGATCAGGAAGTCTGAGGATGAAGAATATGTCTGGATTTTCATAATGTGGATATTGCTGACAGAAAAAGCATGGTTATGTACAGGGTGTCATAGGACTTACGTGTTGAGGTTTGTCAAATTGTGGCTAAAAAGGGGGAGAAATAGAGTCAAGTTGCAAGAGGTGTTGCAATGACAAGGAGTGCTGCTAGTTGTGATGCAGAAGTACAGATATTGAGGGGGAGATTTATTCCATACAACAGAGTATTGGAGTGTTTGTACAGCATGCTGAAAGCATTGTGACCTGTAGCGGCTAGTAAAGATATCATAGCATTTGAAGAGTGCAGCCAAGCAAACATCAAGGGGAAGAAGTGTTGCACATTGTGAGCTACTGAGCAACTGTGATGCTGGTTCATATTTTTGAGGGGGAGCACCAATTGGCTGTTGTCAATAATGAAGATGGTGCTGCAGCAGATCAAGTGATGAAGACTATGAAAATTGTCAAATTGCTGCTGATGAAGAGTTCAAAATTATTGATTGAAGTTTTTCCGCTGCTGAAGTCTCTGAAGGTGCAGAGTGCAGAGATTGTTTTAGCCAAAATTAGCCAAAGGGGGAGATTGTTAGTTCTTGGATTGGCTGGAATTTTGGTAAAACAACAAGGTGTTCAATGTTGATGTCATGGTGTTGCAACATTGAGTCTTAGTACTGGGTTGTACTAAGTTGTGAAGGCTAACAATGTTTGATGTCATGGGCTTGATGTCACAACATTGTGCTTAACACTGGGCTGCGTTAAGTTGTTTAAGTGGATGTCTGATGTCACATGGCGATGTTGTGACATTAGATCTGCAGAACTGATAACAGCATGGGCTTGTTGTTATTAGGGCACGTGTGTTAGCTGGAATTGTGGAGAGTGGTTGGCTCATTGGATGAGAATATCTTGGGATAGATATTTTCTGTTACATGGGAGATTTGATTGCATGTCTGTTGGAGAATTAAAAGGTTGAAGATTTAAAAAGATTTTGGGGATAAAATCTGTTTTGAAGATTCAGTTTTAATTAACAAATCTGATCAAATATTGTGACAAGTCCAAGCCCAATTCAGGATGTTATATAAAGCGCACAAGACCAAAGGAAAAAGTACAGATTGAAGATCAAGAGCAGAGGCTGAGTGTCTTAGATATTTGTACGAATTGTGAGTAAACCATTCAAGTGTGAATTGGTGATCTGTCCTCTCTAAAGCTGTGAATCAAAGAGAGTTGTGTGACTTGATCGAAGCTAGAAAGCAAGATCAAGGTTTCTCAAAGAGGTTGTTCTTTGAGTGTTTTAGGGATTGAGTAGTGTTCTCATATCTAAGTGGGTTCTTAGGTAGAAAGTCACTAGTAGGGATTAAGTTTAGGAGATTGTCAACTGGGTTGTTGAGTCTGCAAATTAATTCTACAAGTAGTGAATTTCATCCCTGGCTTGGTAGCCCCCAGACGTAGGTAGTTAGACCGAACTGGGTGAACAATTTGGTGTGTTCTTCTGTTGTTTAGTTTGTCTATTATGCAGAGTGTGTTGTTGTGACATCGTAATTAACATCACACGTCTGATACCAGAATTTCAATCAGATACGGGTAAAAGATGAAGATATTCAGAAAACAGCTTTCAGAACTCGATATGGACATTATGAGTATGTAGTGATGCCGTTCGGAGTTACTAATGCACCTGGTGTGTTCATGGAGTATATGAATCGAATTTTTCATGCTTACTTGGATCAATTTGTGGTTGTTTTCATTGATGACATCCTTATATATTCTAAGTCAGAAGAGGAACATGTTAGGCATTTGCGGATTGTGCTGTAAGTGTTGAAAGAAAAGAAGCTCTATGCTAAGTTGTCTAAGTTTGAATTCTGCTTGAAGGAGGTAAGTTTTCTTGGACATGTTATTTCAGGTGATGGTATTGTTGTGGATCCGTCCAAAGTAGATGCAGTTCTACAATGGGAGGCTCCGAAGTCGGTAACTGAGATTAGAAGCTTCTGGGGGTTGGCTGGTTATTACAGAAGGTTTATTGAAGGCTTTTCAAAGTTGGCACTTCTGTTGACTCAGTTAACATGCAAGGGTAAAACATTTGTGTGGGATGTCCACTGTGAGAAGAGTTTCATTGAGCTGAAGAAGAGATTGACTACAACTCCATTTTTGATTCTACCCGAACCAAATGAACCGTTTGTGGTGTATTGTGACGCTTCTTTGATGGGTTTAGGAGGTGTGTTAATGCAGGATGGTAAGGTTGTGGTTTATGCTTCACGACAGTTAAGGGTACACTAGAGGAACTATCCAACTCATGACTTGGAATTAGCTGTAGTGGTATTCGTATTGAAGATTTGGAGGCACTATCTTTATGGTTCCAGATTTGAAGTGTATAGTGATCATAAGAGCTTGAGGTATCTGTTTGATCAGAAGGAATTGAATATGAGGCAAAGAAGATGGTTAGAATTTTTAAAGGATTATGATTTCGGCTTGAAATATCACCCCGGTAAAGCTAATGTCGTGGCTAATGCTCTGAGTGGAAAGTCCTTGCATATGTCGGTTATGATGGTTAAAGAGTTGGAATTGATTGAACAGTTCAGAGATATGAGTTTGGTTTATGAACAGACACCGCATAGTGTGATGCTGGGTATGCTGAAGATCAACAATGATTTTCTTAATAGTATCAGAGAAGGTCAGAAGTTGGATGTGAAACTGGTTGATTTTTTGATTGCAAATGACCAAGCGGAAGGTAATGAGTTCCGAGTGGATGAACAAGGTGTGTTGAGATTCCATGATAGGATTTGTATTCCGGATGATCTTGAGTTGAAAAGAATGATTTTAGATGAGAGTCATAGGAGTAGCTTGAGTATCCATCCAGGAGCTACGAAGATGTATCAAGACTTGAAGAAGATATTTTGGTGGCCTGGATTGAAACGTGATGTGGCTGTATGCTTGTTTGACTTGTCAGAAGTCAAAGGTGGAACATCAGAAACCTGCTAGTTTGATGCAACCGTTAGATATTCCAGAGTGAAAGTGGGACAGTATTTCTATGGATTTTGTAATCGGGTTACCTAATACGCCGATAGGACATGATTCCATTTCGGCACATTTCATTCCAATTAATATCAGTTTTCCTTTGCAGAAGCTGGCAGAGATTTATATTCAGGTGATTGTGAAGTTGCATGGAGTTCCGTTGAGTATTGTGTCGGACTGAGATCCAAGGTTCACTTCCAAATTTTGGGAGAGTTTGCAAGAAGCTTTAGGATCGAAACTGAGATTGAGTTCGACCTATCATCCACAGACGGATGGGCAGACAGAGAGAACTATACAATCTTTGGAAGATTTGTTGAGGGCTTGTGTGCTTGAACAAGGAGGTGCTTGGGATAGCCATTTGCCGTTGATCGAGTTCACTTATAATAACAGTTAGCATTCTAGTATTGGAATGACGCCTTTTGAAGCATTGTATGGTCAGATGTGTCGGACGCCTTTGTGCTGACACGAATCTGGAGAGAATGTAGTACTTGGACCAGAGATTGTTCAGCAGACTACCGAAAAGGTGAAGCTGATTCGGGAGAAGATGAAAACTTCGCAGAGATGGCAGAAGAGCTACCATGATAAGAGAAGGAAAGATCTTGAGTTTTTAGAAGGAGATCATGTGTTTTTGAGAGTCACTCCGGTGACCGATGTTGGACGTGCGTTGTAGTCGAGGAAGCTCACTCCTCGGTTTATTGGCCCATATTAGTTTTTTGAAAGAGTTGGAACGGTCGCCTACAGAGTGGCATTGCCACCTAATTTGTCAAATTTGCATGATGTGTTCCATGTATCACAGCTTCGGAAGTATGTTCCAGACCCGTCGCATGTGATTCTGATGGATAACGTGGAAGTAAGAGATAACCTTACGGTTGAAGCCATACCAATACAGATTGAAGACCGCGAGGTAAAGCAACTAAGGGGTAAAGAGATCGCTCTTGTGAAGGTAGTGTGGGGAGGCACTGCTGGTGGAAATATGACTTGGGAGTTAGAGCGCAGGATGTGAGAGTCGTATCTGGAGCTGTTCGCATGAGGTAAATTTTCGAGGACGAAAATATTCTAAGTGGGGGAGAGTTGTAACACCCTGATTTATTTTAATTATTTTCGTAATAAAAAATTGAATGATGTTGCGTATTTGTGTATGATTATGTGTTTTAGTTGAGGTTGGGTTGCCTTAGTATGTAGTAGAGACCTTAGAATTGTAGAGAATAAGGTATCGGAGGGTGTGTGACCAATTATGTAGAGATATGTAGTGTGGTTAGTGAGTAATTAGTAATTTAAATAATTTAGTTGGAATTATTTGGATTTTAAATAATTAGTTTAATTATTTTTTTATTTAAAATTGGATAATATGAGTGGAGAGATGATAAGGGCAAGGTGGTCCATTCATGAGGATTAGTAAGGGTAAAGAGGGAAAAACATATTTAGGGTCTAAGGGTCATAGTTGGAAAAGGAGGAAGTTGGAAAGAGAGAATCATTTGGTGATCGATCGAATTCTGAAGAGAAGAGAAAAGGGAACGGGAAGCAGAGCTAGGGCTTAGAGACATCTGAAGAATCTTCATCTAAGGTAAGGGTGGGGTTCTTAATTCTCTAACAAACCATTAGGACCATCCCTATGTATCGTTTGTGTCGATCGAATTGAGGTTCTGTGTGTCGGTGATTTTCATAATATGTGAAATGTATGAATTGAATAGTGGAATTGTGATGTTGTGTTGAAAGGGTTATTGTTGTATGATAAAAACATGATTATATGCGTGTTTCTGGACTGTATGGTGTCAAATTCGTAAGAATTTTTAGGTCTGAGTCGTGCAGAATCGCAATCGCAAGATTGCCGATCCTTCCAGATTCGCCAGGCGAAAGGAAAATCCGCCAGTTGAAAATTCGCCAGATGGTCGCCAGGCGAAAATTCGCCAGATGGTTGCCAGGCGAATTGAGAGGCGAGCGATGCGTGAAAAATAGGGGTTTCTGGATTTTGTATGGGGGAAGGAGATTCGCCACTGCTCCGCCAAGCAAGCATGAGGCGAAAGGGGAATCCGCCAGGCCAAAGGAAAATCTGCCAGGCGAAAATGGTTTCGCTGGTGCTCCGCCAGGCGAGAATCAGGTGAGAAGAGCTGAGACGAACCGAATTTTCTGAAACTTTAAAAATTCGTATCTTTTGATCCGTAGGTTCGTTTCAGTCACCGTTCGAAGCGTTGGAAAGCTGGTTTCATATAATTTTTGTTAAAACTGATTTCAATACCAAAATTCCAACCCTTTGATGCATTAATTAGGTTTTGTGTATGTTGTTATGTGTTGTAAGTTGAAATGATGGATTCAGTGGTGTGTATGCGTGTTATAGTTGAGGACTGCTGTTGTTGTATGTGTTGGTAGGCATGGACTGCATGTTGTATAGTTGTAGTATAATGTATTAATGCATTGGTAGTCATATGCATGTAGTTGTCATTGTATGTTGTTGTTTATATGCACATTATGTTGCATAAGTTGTTTGATAAGTCGTGTGCCCATGTGGGGTGTGAGCGCCTTATCCGGATTCTTTGAAATAGAATCGTGTTGTTGTTGTTGTTGTTGTTGTTGTTGAGGTAATCATGTGCCTATGTGGAGTGTGAGCGATTACGAGTGTTCGTGTGCCCATGTGGGGTGTGAGCGACTATTATGGAAATTCCGACGGGAATTATGATCATGAAATAGGGATTGAATTGGTACCATATGCATTGAGTCGAGTCGGGGGTCTCATTGCATTGCATTGTGGTTTGTTGATTATCTGCTTGTGTTGGAAATGCTAATTGTGCTGATGTGGTGTGATGATAGGGTAGATTGTGTAATGTTTTTATGCTTTCATACCTATATTATGCATTTCTTATGTGATTTTGAGAATCTCACCCATTCTGTTTGAATTTTACCTCCACGTGGGTAACGTGCAGATAAGAAGGAGTAGTGCGGAGCTGGAGTTAACGAAGACGAGGTCTTCTCTTTTATTTCATCGTGTCGCTTCTGCTCTGATTGTAACACTAGGTTGTCGGAATGCCTGTAGTTGTTTACTCTATTACTTGATGATGTTTACGTGGTATTAAACATGTTATAATTTCAGTGAAATTCCGCTGCTGTAGAGATGGTTATTTAAATATGCTTTCTTGCGATGTTGATGTGTTATTATCTTATGCATGAGTAGTTGAATGGTTGAAAGTAGCATCCTAAACGTTTTGTGTTTTATTTTACTCTGATATTTTGTTATTATTTGTCGCGGAGGGTTAGGGTGTTACAACATACACCAAAAATAAGGCAAAAGGGATTGATAGCACAAACATTTGAGAAATGAGAGGGGGTGAAGTTGTCATTTGCTCAAGCATACAGGGCCAAAAAAATATAATTGTAACTAATTCAAGGAGCTTTGACTAAGCAATATTCACATTTGATGAATTATGCTGAGGAAATAAGGAGGTATAATCCAGGTAGTACAGTTATAATTAAGTGTGGCATGTCTGGCATTGGACCTATTTTTGAGAGAATATATGTATGTCTTTGGGCATGTAAAGCTGCATTTGATATTACATGTAGGCCTTTAATTGAACTTGATGCATGTTTCTTTAAAGGTGAGTATGATGGACAACTAATGGCAGCGGTAGGCAAAGATGTGAACAATCAAATTTATCCTATGGCATATGTTGTGGTGGAAGTGCAGACACAAGACTCTTGGCAATGATTTGTGGATCTATTACTCGAGGATCTGAATAGCATACTGCAGAGGTCTTATTCATTCATTTCAGACCAACAGAAGGTAATTCATTAACACTTTTATCTTTGTAATTCATTATGATGTTAGGTTTGCGTATCCATTTGGAACTAATTCATAGATTTTTTATTGTTTGGTACCTGTTATTGCTGCACTATGCCTGAATGTAGAACACGGGTTATATGTTAAACATTTATATGGAAACTGAAAGAAAAAAGTATCCCGGTGGACACATGAAAGAATTACTTTGGCAGGCAGCTAGGGCAACAGTTGTACAAGTAGGGAGAGAGCCATGCAAAAAATAACGGACATTAATGAAGCTGTCTGGAAAGACATGATGGAACTTCCACCCTCCATGTAGACTAGGTCTGCATTCCGCACTGCTAGTCACTGTGATTTGCAAGCGAATAATATGTGAGAGGCGTTCAACATGGGTATATTAGAGTACAGAGACAAGCCCATTATTACCTTTCTTGAAGGTTTAAAGCATTACATCACAATTCAGATAGTGAAGCAAAAGAATCTCATGAGTCGACTTAGAAACACTATTTGTCCTAAGGTTGAACAAGTTATAGAAAAGTTGATGCGGGCAGCTAGAGGTTGGAGTCCAACTTGGCATGGAAATGATGACTTCAACATATTTAGTATGGTAAATGGTATTGACACTTACGAGGTGAACTCACAACGACATTACTGTTCTTGTCTTAAATGGGATTTGAATGGAATTCCTTGTGTCCATGTTATCGTTTATATTTTACACAACAAGACTGAAGTTGATCCGTACATTTCACAATATTAAAGGTAACTGATTTGATATTTTGGTAACTGTAAGAACTGAATTGAATTGATCTGTAAGATGAAGAAAACTAAAAAACTAGGGATTTATTTGTACCTTGTATAACCCATAACCTTACTCTGACCTGGATTCTGAGATGTCCAGGAATTTGTAAATGGTGAATTCAACCCACAATAACATTGCATCCTTCTCCTCTTAGAATGAGAAGAAAAACGTGATATTTGTACAGATTCAGAATCCATTACAAAGGGCAACGATGGAAGAACTTATTTACGCTTGGAAGAAGTGATTTACAGTTGGAAGATTTGATTTACGATGGCAAAAAGTTTTGGGCTAGAAGAGAACATGAAGAAGATAACAGTCGAAGACCTGATTTTAGGTTTTAGATTGAATATATTAAATTTTTGTATTATTAAAAATTATTTATTTGTTTTTTCTTATTTAAAAATGACATGGTGTAACACCTCAAAATTTGCCCTCTTATTTATACCCAATAAGTGGCTTAGGCTTCATACTTCATTTGCATTTAGGTCATGAACATTGCATACATCATTTGGGCTCCTCAAGGCATGGTATCAAGGGTGTCACCATCATTATATTGTGCAAGGTAAGAAGATTGAAATATGTCAAATGATAAATCCACAAGGGTCCATCATACCTCAAAGACATTTCATATAGTCCACCAGGTCACCAAGAGTTTAAAATTGGCAAATGAACTGAGGAGAATCAAGCTCATGACTATTGATCCTCAATTAGGGTTTTGATCATCTGAGCTTGAGACACCCCCATAAAAAAGGAGCTTGGGCCTCTAACATCATCTCATCATATAAATCATCTTGGTTTAAGGCAATCTACATCACGGACAGAGGAATTTGAGTTTTGAAGATCCATCATTTTCTCTTGACTTTTGAGGGCCAAATTAGGGTTTTGCATAAAAGTCATTTTATTTCTGATTTTTTGGCAAGACTTGATTCCATGATATTCCCCATGTTACTAAGCATCTAGGGATGGAGTTTGAGCCATCAATTGCATTCATAAGGGTTTGAATTGGAGGATTGATTGAAAATCAAGAAATTGGGGAAAAAGTCAATTCATCAAGGAAAAAATTAACCCTTAACTTTTTAAGATCAAAATCATGTTCCTCATGTTGAACATGTCCAATGGGTGAAATTTAATCAAGAAATGTCAAGAGAATCATGAAAAAATCAAGAAGGGTGAAAGTTGCTATTTTGGGAAATTAGGATTTTTTTAGAGACTTTCCATTTTAGGAAAGTTCTCACCCTTTTCAGCCATGTTCAAGCTCAGTTTTCATCATGTTGCAAGCTTCTTTTGATAAATCCTTTCAAATGAAAGTTGTAGAGTGTTCTTCAAGATTTCCAACCATATGTGATTCATTTCCATTGGATCATTATTGAAGAAGTTATGATCAATTAAAGTTGGACGTTTTTAAAGTTCTCATTCCAACACTTAGAAAATTTTCTAAGTGTCAAGAAACATAATTTTAGATCAATGTTCTATCCAATTTTTCACCATGATTAAATCCCTTAATCCATTTGATTTCAACATGAAAAATGTAGTTTGAAACATGCCCTTCAAAATAAGCACAAGAACTATGGTATTTGGATAGTTATTCATAAAGATCTATCCTCCTAAAAACCAAAAAAATCACCTTTGGGGAAATGTGTGCATGAGCTCATGCAAGAACTCTTTCATGGCTGCCCTAGGATATCATATTCTACCTCATTTTTCTCCACATAAATGATCTCCACTCAACTTACTTCCAACACAAAAATTGTTCTACAAAACTTTTTCTTTCCAAAACACCCAAAAATGAAGGGACTGGACGAGTAAAGTGTGAGATATCATGTTGCAAATATGAGATCATGGTTAGGCTCCACGCATGCCATGCATTACCAACCATACCTTGTGTAGCGCGATTTTTGTGGTTTCGAATCACTATCGCTTTGGAACTACAGTTCGATTCATTTTTCATCCTGTTGAGCTGATTAAGGAAGGGAAATAGATGTCTCCAATTAACCTTGCTTGCAAACTGAGATTAAACAGTCAAAACTGTTGGTTTACAGATGCTATCAAGAGGGGGTTCTTCTTTAGGGTTATTCGCTTAAAAACAGTGTCTAGGCTATTGGTAAGATGTTAGGTCTGATGCTTTTCGATTGATGTGTGAAGGTACGGGATTTTGGGTTTTTGATTAGTATGTTCGCTAAGATTTTGCAATCTTATGCCTACGTATTCCCGAAACAGGGAAATCAGAGCGATCGTAGTTCCTCCTATTCTATGGGAGGAAAGAGGTGTTTTGGTGTCTTGTTCAAAGCCCAAGACATGAAGCTAAAGGTGGTTTGTATCTTGTTCAAAGCCCAAGACGTGAAGCTAAAGGGTTTTGGCTGAGAGAGAATTTGTCATCTTTAAAGAGGAGTTGTTGATGTTTGTATGCTGTGAGCAAGGCACAACTTTGATGCTAAAAGGTTGATTGACTCAACCGGGGTTTTCTTTATACAAAGCCTAAGAGGAGGCGAGAAGTTTGACTTTTTCGAGGAAAATGTTCTTTCTGTCTTGTACAAAGCCCAAGATTGAGGCTAAAAGGGATTTTGACTCCGTTGGGGAGAATGTATCTTGTATAAAGCCCAAGATGGAGGCTGAAATGGTTTGACTCAACAAGAGAGTACTTTTATCTGTCCTGTGTAAAGCCCAAGACGGAGGCTAAAAAGGTGGACTCGGCAAGAGAGACTTGAACAGGTGATTGATTCAACAAGAGAGTCTGAAGGTTGTTTGACTCAACGAGAAAGTCTTTTATACTCAATAAGAGAGTGATTTATTGTCTCGTACGAAGCCCGAGATTGAGGCTAAAAGGAGATTGAATCAACAAGAGAGTCTTTTATACTCAACAAGAGAGTGTTCTATATGTCTTGTACAAAGCCCAAGACGGAGGCTAAAAGTGGTTGACTCAACAAGAGAGTCTTTTATACTCAACTCAACAAGAGAGTGTTTTTCTATCTCGTACGAAGCCTGAGATGGAGGCTAAAAGGAGGTTAACTCAACAAGAGGGTCTTTTATACTCAACAAGAGAGTGTTTTATATGTCTTGTACAAAGCCCAAGACGGAGGCTAAAAAAGGGATTGACTTAACAAGAGAGTCTTTTATACTCAACAAGAGAGTGTTTTTATATGTCCTGTACAAAGCCCAAGACGAAGGCTAAAAGTGGATTGACTCAACAAGAGAGTCTTTTGTACTCAACAAGAGAGTGATTTATATGTCTTGTGCAAAGCCCAAGACGGAGGCTAAAAAAATGGATTGACTCAACAAGAGAGTCTTTTATACTCAACAAGAGAGTGTTTTTATATGTCTTGTACAAAGCCCAAGACGGAGGCTAAAAAAGGTTGACTGAACAAGAGAGACTGAGAAGGTTAGCTTCACTAGGGAGAGTCATTTGTACAAAGTCCAAGAGAAGGCTACCTTACCGTTGTGGATTCTGGAGATCCTGAAGCGGGTCCAAGTGTGGGGAACTCTCATGGGAGAGACCGGGGTTTCTTCCTATGTTTGAAAGGAACTTGAGAATGTCTTTGAGACTTAAGAGGCTTATATTGTCCAAGTCTAGAGTTTTATCTTTTGTACAATGCCCAAGAGGAGGCATGGGCATTAAGGGATGAGTATTAACCCTACAACGGCCGGAGTTTTGACGCTGGAGAGACTGCTCTAGCAAAGGATGACTAAGTTATGTCTTATACCTTTAAGAGGTCGTCATGGTCCTTGTATTAAGCCCAAGAGAAGGCATGAGAACTTCTAAGAAGCTGAAGGGTCCTTGTACAATGCCCAAGAGGAGGCGGGGATGCTTTTAGGAAGCCTGTGGGTCCCCAAACCAAGAGAATTTCAAGAAATGCAATTCACCAAGAAGAGATCATTCCAGGAAAGTTCGAGAATTTGGAAGAAACTCATGAGATGCCATTCACAGAGAAAAGATCATCTCTGGGGAGTTAGAGTTTCTTTGACAATTTCTAAGGGTGACAGTCTGAGAAAAGATTCACCGAGAATACTGCCTTTCTCTTTGCTCCATATTGTTTAACCCCACGAGAAGGGAAGATTGTATCTGGACATCCTATGGGGATCTAGTTTTGTTTGTATTTAAGAGTGACCAACGAGGCTTTACCTAGTGCTAGACGTAGCTGCCGGAGAAAACTCTAAATAACTATACTAGTATTACACAGTGGATATGTGACAAGTATATAAAAGGATGTGAAAGAAGATTTACAGTGAAGCAGCCCCACATTACAGTTATGTACATATGAAAGCGGTAAATGAAAATGGATAAACACTTACCCGTTGTAGAGCTTCCATGTTGTTTGGTTAGTTGTTCAACAAAGAAAGTTTTGATAACAACATATATTTGAATTCAAAATCAAAGGAGAAAGTGCTTGAAAAGATTGTTGGGGCTTACAGCTCGAGGAAAGGCCCAAGTTTTAACGATGATTGCACCGTTGTTTAAAAAACTATACAGAGGGACTTATTCAATACGTGAGGCCCAAAAAGTTTTTATGTACAAGGGGATGGGTCTTACACTCTATTAGAGGCCCAGAGATTTATTTTTTTACAAAAGATGGGGCTTACAACTCAAGGAGAGGCCCAGGGTGATTTGTTTGGCAACGACGATCGCATCGAGGTTTTTCTTTTAAAGCAGAGAGACTTATACAATGTCTGAGGCCCAAAAAGGTTTTGGTTAAAAGAGGATTGGGTCTTACACTCTATTAGAGGCCCAATAATTTATTTTTATACAAGTGGCGGGGCTTACAGCTCAAGGAAAGACCCAGAGTGATTTTTGTTAAAAATGCGACGATCGTACTGAACTTTTTGACGGTATCGGGACTTATACAATACACTGAGGCCCAAATTATTTTGGTTTAAAAAAAAGGGTTGGGTCTTACACTCTATTAGAGGCCCATAGAGTTTGAAAAAGTTTTATGAGGGTTGAATTAATCAAAACCCTAATTTGTTTTCAAAATATATTTTAATTGAATAAAAGTTCAATTAAAATGATCAAAATTGTTAACCATGTGTGAAAACAAATTGTGATCTTGGATCAATGTTTCAAAAATCATGTTTCTATCCACAAAATGATTTGAAATCAATTAAGTTTGGAAAATAAAGGGAGAAAAAACATTTTAAATGTTGAAAAACAAATAAAATATTAATTCTTTGTAAAAATATCAAGTATATGAAATAATTATTATTTTTAGGATTTTTTGGTTAAATAAAATATTTTAGCATTTTTGTGAATTATTAAAAAAAGAATCAACTCAAAATCATTAAAACTCAGAGAGAATTTAATTTTTGAATCAATTAAATAAAATCACAAAATTCAAATATTCAAATATTCAAAAAAATGGCGCCAAGAACATGCCAAGAACACGCGCCACCCTCTGTTTCTGCAGATTTGCATTTTCTATCCAATCTCACTGAATACTTGATGATATCATGCAATCTACATATCAATCTGCTCGTTTTCACCTCACGATCATGTCTATGGTCTTTAATTTCATTTATTTTAAGCATGGAATAAGAAATCAAAGAGAAACCTCAAGAACCCTAAAATTTGCATGAAGGCTCAGAAATTCCATACACGATTCAAACAAAGCAATTGATTGAGGGTAAACACTCTATGCATGATTATGAACATATGGCCAAATTATTGTGCAACAAAAAATGCATGGATCATAGAGTTAGAAAAGCTCAGGCTTACCTCTTACAGCTGGTGATCGTGTTTTGTGTTAGAGGTGGTGCAAGCTGGTTCCAATGATTTGCACAACTTCCTTAGGTGCCAAGTGATGTGTCTGAATGCTTGGAGTGGTTTGAAACAAGCTGGAACTGAAGATGGTACCCCAACTGCAGGTCTGCTAAAAGCTTGAGCAGTTGGATGGTGATTTTGAGAAATCAGTGTTCCAGATGTTGTTTAAGTGTTTGGATCACTTCTATATGATGTTTATGAGGTGTGTGTGTGATTGGTTTTGTTGGAATTTCTCTCAAACTCAAAACCCGATAGTGACTTGCTTTGGAAGGCAATTTTAGAGTGAAGGAAGAGATTTTGAGGAAAGCATATGTTTGATGGCTTTGGTGTACTCAAACTAAGCACAAATGAGCTCTATTTACAGTAGAGCAAGTTTGTTTTGCAAGCAATAGTGAATGGCAACTACTGCAGAAATTTGGCAAATGTTGATCAATAGGTATCCAAGTCTCCTCTAGCCATTGACTAGAGGTTAGAGCACAGGCTGCTGGTTCCCTAGTTTTTGGATAAGTCTTGACTGAATTCAGTTGGAAAGGGCTCAGTCCATGCCACCTTGGTGCATCTATTAAATGCTCCAAACCAAAATTGGAGTCTTGTCCCTCTTTTAGGCATTTATAGGTTTGTCATGCTACTTTTGGTTCCAAGGTTTTGGGAGGCTGATAGATCAGTGTTTGTCCCTCCTTGGTCCCCCCTGAGGTGTTCAGATGGATAAACTTGTTTGTCATTTGAAAAATTTTCTTAAATCGAGCAAAATGTACAAATCTGCCTTGCCATGACAGTTTCCAGCAAGGTACATTGTCATTATCATATCTCATGGCTTAAGTGGAGTTTCATGGAGTTCTTGGCCATTTTGTAAAGCTCTTATTTGATACAACACATGTGTGATCATAGTTTGTCTTGATACTTTTTGGATCCAAGTGAAAAATCCCCTTACTTTTGAAAAAAAAACAAGACAGATTCTGACTTAGTAAAAATTTCACTAAGTGTTGGAAAAAGTGGCATTTCAAGTTTTCAGCCATTTTGATCCAACCATAACTCAAAATCTATGATGAATTGGAATGAGGTGTAGTTGACACTTTTAAAGTATGCCATGAGAGCTACAAATCCATATTTTTATCAGCCCAAATGGTTGCTTGGATATCAAGTTATGATCCTTGGAAGTTGGTACCCTAGCCATTTTGTTTCATAACTTAGAAAATTTCTATGTTTTTTATGGTTACCCCTTTTACAAGTTATCCCACTTTTCTTGATTTTTCTTGATGAATGATAATCCCAATCACATATTAACATCATTTTAGGGTCAAAGAACCATAATTGTGAAAAATATCAAAAAGTCAAAGTTGACTTTTGTGCACAGTTGACTTTTTGTCAGATGAACTCCAAACTGTGCGATCCTCTATGAAATCAAGTCCTTGACCTAAATCAAACTTGATGGATTGATTTCATAGGTGTTATAGGGTGTATTGAATCATGTTCCAAGGTTTGGGAGCATGCCTGGGTCAAAAGTCAAAGGCACAGTTGACTTTTCCCGCGAAACCTTAATTGTGGTTCTAATGAATTTGAAACTTGTTGGTCAAGCTTCTTGGATCAATCCATTGTTGCAAATGGATCAATGTAGTGTGTTAGAGACCCTCAAATCCTCTCTTGAGGTCTTGGCTCATGTTTTGTCCCAAAAGTCAACTTAGGGGTGAATTAGGTCAAGAAACCCTAATTCCTGATTTTTTATGAATGCATCCCCTGAGGAAAAATTGACTTGATGATTGGGTTCATGATCTCCCTTGGAGCATCTTAGGTTGTGCTTTGAAACCTTTGGCTCATGCCCAGAGGAAAATTTCCATCTGGAGGCCCCAGTCGACCAAAACCCTAATTTGGTGACACTGGCGATCTTGAGGCTTAATCCACTTGGAATGTTGTAACTTTGTGCTTGATTCTTGAGGTGGGAGTCCTCTTGATCCATTGTGGATATTTTATAGGTTTGGACAAGTTGAAGATCATGCCATTCCTTGATTAATCCTTTGTTTAAGAGCTCTGAGAGGGCTTGAAACTCTAAGTTTGATTGTAGTGGATGCTCACCCATTTTTGGGGAGAATAATGAGGTATAATGGTCCATCCATATTGTGATGATGATTTGCACAATGATGGGGAATCTTAGTGGTCAAAATTTGGGGTATGACAGATGCCTCTATTTAATTTTCTTGGACCCGAAGGTGTGAATGTCGAAGGTATTCGGGCATTTGGGGTGCAAGAGGATTAAATATCGGAATACCCGAAATTTTGATGGTGGCTATGCATGGCAGTTTGCTCATCCATCTTCTTTTGCTAAGCAATGATACTTAGAAAAGGTAAACTTCCCCTCGATCCTGGTTTCCTACCGAGGAACTGGTCTTAGTTTCTGAAATGAACTTCCCCTCGATCCTGGTTTCCTACCAAGGAAGTGGTCTTAGTTGCTGAAATAAACTTCCCCTCGATCCTGGTTTCCTACCAAGGATTTGGTCTCAGTTTCTGAAATAAACCTCCCCTCGATCCTGGTTTCCTACCAAGGAACTGGTCTCAGTTTCTTTTGTCAATAAACTTCTTGACAAGGGACGTTGTTCGTAGCGGTTTTCCTCAAAATTCTCGCCGAATTTTCCTAGGGAGATGCCATTTGATGAAAAAAGATCTGATGTCAGAGTTGCTGGGGAACCCAGCTGTCTGAGTTCTAGAGGTGTACAAACTTCTCTGTTGGAGATGACATTCGTTGACTCTACTGGGGGAAAACAAGTCTCTTGAGAGACTGCTTTCTGCTTGGGGATATTACATCATACCTTTCTCGGGATCTTCTCGGAGAAATTCCATATGATGTGATCCAATTTTGAGGTACTGACGACCTTTTCGTTAGCGAAATTTTTTGGAGAAAAACGGTTGCATTGCCGAATCTCTGATTAAGAGGCTTTCTCTGGGGAATTTCCTTAATCCAGGAAAGCGAAGACATCATCTTCAATGGTGAAGAGTGACGTTGGCTGAAGGTTCTCTGGCCTTTCAGAGGTTCAAGTTATCAAAGTGGTCAAGGGACCCACTTCAATTCAGCAGCAACGTGGAGGAGCGGTTGGTCAGACGTCACCTTTCCCGTCGAGGAAAGAACTGAAAACTCGGTTGAAAAGAAGTTTATCACTAGGGAACAAGACCAACTAGAGTGGTAGTGATGCAATATGAATATGAATGTAAATCAATAATGCATGATGTATGTATGTATATGCTAACAAAACTGACGCGACATACAGACTAGTGGATGAACACGACTGGATACTCGACCACAGCGGGAGATGAAATGTATCGCTGGTTCAGAAAATAGCAATTCTGCCTTGCTTAGGAGGGATAGTCTCTGTTGGGAGCTACGTTGGTCGGACTTACGAGATGAGAACTCTGCCGAGGGTGTCAGACGAAACCCGGTCTCTGACACAATTGATCCTTCTTTCAGGTGTACTGGCTAAGAAGGAGTACTTTGATTCTACACTTTGAAGCTCGATTACTTCTGGAGAAGCGATCGCTTTTCTTTTGACATTCAACAGTCAAAAGAATTGCCATTTTTATTTTAAAAGTAGAATAATTTTTAACAAGTAAATTCTTTTTTGTTTTATTTCAAGAATCGTTGATCATGTTAAAATGTCGTTCTATAAAGCTAAAACAAATGAGAATTATAAACAAAGCACCAGGGTTCAAATTTTATTGATAGGATGGAAATCAGCCAAAGCGTGATTCCATGGAGTATTTACAAAGTTTAGAAAATGGTAATTTAAGGGAAAAGGGCTACATTGAAACATAATGACCGTTATCCTTCTACCAACTTTGATTTCTGGACATCCTGAGCTTCCGTCGAAGATGACCTTGATTGGAGTTTTCCTGATGGATGGCATGACTGCTGCTGGGGGATTTGCCCTTGTTGAACATAGTTACTTGCCATTATCCCTAACTTTTTCCTGGATTATACTTTGAGATTTCCAATCCACCGGGATGATTTATGATTGTGTCTCTAATTTTTGCCTGGACCGCCCTTTCGGGTTTTCAATCCACCGAGACGTCTTTTTTTTAGTTTAGGCGAAGTATTTCTTGACTACATCAACATTTGTGGTGTAGGCAAACTCCTTTCCATCCATGGTTGTGAGTCTCAAGACGCCGCCTGAGAAAGCTTTCTTGACCACATAGGGGCCGTCATAATTCGGAGTCCATTTGCCCCACGAATCAGTGAGGAATGATTGTATCTTTTTTAGCACGAGGTCTCCTTTCCTGAAGATGCGAGGTCGGACCTTTTTGTCAAACGCCTTCTTCATTATCTGTTGGTACAACTGACCATGGCATAGTGCCGTTATTCATTTTTCTTCGATCAGATTCAGTTCATCGTGTCGACTTTGACACCATTCAGCTTCTGTTAGCATAGCTTCCATCAATACTCGGATTGATAGGATCTCTACTTCTATGGGGAGCATTGCCTCCATGCCATATACTAGAGAGAAAGGGGTTACCCCTATTGAAGTGCGGACAGATGTACGATAACCGTGAAGAGCAAAGGGTAGCATCTCGTGCCAATCTTTGTAGGTTATAACCATCTTTTGAACGATTTTCTTGATGTTCTTGTTAGCCGCTTCTACCGCTCCGTTCATCTTAAGTCGGTAGGGAGATGAGTTATGGTGTTCGATCTTGAACTCAGTGCACAACTCTTTCATCATCTTATTATTCAAGTTGGATCCATTATCAGTAATGATCTGGCTTGGAACACCATAACGGCAGATGAGATTGTTTTTGATAAAACAGACCACGACTTGTTGGGTTACATTGGCGTATGACGCTGCTTCGACCCACTTGGTGAAGTAATCAATGGCTACCATGTTGAACCGATGTCCGTTTGAAGTCTTAGGTTCGATCATGCCGATCATGTCGATTCCCCATATGGAAAAAGGCCATGGGGAAGAAAGAACTTTGAGATATGTTGGCGGTACATGGATTTTGTCTGAGTATATCTGACACTTGTGACACTTCCTCATGTACTTGTAGCAGTCAGATTCCATGGTCAACCAGTAGTACCCTGCTCTTAGAATTTTTCTCGCCATTTTGTGTCCGTTGGCATGAGTGCCAAAGGATCCTTCGTGAATTTCTTTTATCAGCATGTCTGCTTCTGGTCTATCTACACATCGGAGCAAGACCATGTCAAAGTTTCTCTTATAGAGTGTATCACCGCTCAGAAATAAGCTACCTGCTAGTCTTTTGAGGGTCTTTTGGTCCTTTCTGGATGCCCCAGGAGGGTACTCTTGTTTCTGAAGGAAGCATTTGATATCATGATACCAAGGCTTGTCGTCTATGACTGCTTCAATCGTGAAGATGTAAGCGGGTTATTCAAGGGCATTATGTCAATCTTAGGTAAGTCGTTCCATTGACCTACACTAATCATGGAAGAGAGGGTGGCTAATGCATCAGCCATGTGATTCTCTTCACGAGGGATATGATGAAACTCAATTCTGTTGAAGAAGGGTAACAACCTTCTCGCATAATCTTTGTAAGGAATCAATCCTGATTGGTATGTGTTCCAATCTCCTTTGATCTGATTGATAACCAAGGTTGAGTCACCGTATACGTCCAAGTTCTTGATCCTTAAGTCGATCGCTTCTTCGAGACCCATGATACAAGCTTCGTATTCGGCCTCGTTGTTTGTGCACTTGAACGTAAGTCTAGCGGTGAAAGGAATGTGGGTACCCTGAGGTGTTATGATGATTGCTCCAATTTTGTTTCCATAATGATTGACAGCTCCATCAAATATTAGTCCCCATTGGGAACCTGGTTCTGGCCCTTCACTGGGTAGTGGTTCATCGCAGTCTTTCATTTTTAGATACATGACATATTCATCTGGGAAGTCAAATCCGACTGATTCCTGATCGTCAATCGGTTGATGAGCTAAAAGATCGGCTAAAATGCTTCCTTTGACAGATTTTTGAGCATGGTACTCGATGTCGTATTCGGATAACAACATCTGCCAACGGGCAATCCTTCCCGTGAGAGCAGGCTTTTCAAAGACGTACTTGATTGGATCCATTTCGGAGATTAACCAAGTAGTGTGACGAATCATATACTGGCGAAGACGTTTGGCTGCCCAAGCCAGAGCACAACAAGTTTTCTCAAGCATAGTGTACCGAGTCTCGCAGTCAGTGAATTTCTTGCTCAAATAGTAAATGGTAGACTCTTTCCTTTTTGTTTCGTCTTGTTGGCCAAGTACATAACCCATTGAGTCTTCCAAGACTGTTAGGTAGATAATCAGTTATCTTCCCTCCACTGGTGGTGATAGAATCGGTGGGTTCAACATGTATTCCTTGATACTGTCGAAGGCGGTTTGGCAGTCATCTGTCCAAACGCAGTCCTGATTCTTTTTGAGTAATTTGAAAATCGGCGCACATGCCGTGGTCATGAGGAATATAAATCTGGAAATGTAATTCGGACGTCCCAAGAATCCCCTGACTTATTTTTCAGTCTTTGGAGAAGGCATTTCTTGAATGGCCTTGACCTTGTCAGCATCGACCTCAATTCCTTTCTGGCTGACGATGAACCCTAAAAGTTTTCCTGAGCGGACACCGAAGGTGCACTTGTTGGGATTCAAGCAGAGTTTGTACTTTCTCAATCGCTCGAATAGCTTTGACAGGTGGGTCACATGCTCCTCCTCTGTTCTAGATTTGGCAATCATGTCATCGACATATACCTCGATTTCCTTATGTATCATGTCATGAAACAGAGTAGTCATGACCCGTTAATAGGTTGCCCCGGCGTTTTTCAAACCGAACGGCATTACCTTGTAACAAAAAGTACCACACGGGGTGATGAAAGAAGTTTTCTCCATGTCTTTCGGCGCCATTTTTATCTGATTATAGCCCGAGAAACCATCCATGAAGGAGAAGACTTTGAACTTGGTTGTACTGTCTACCAGCATGTCAATGTGTGGTAAAGGAAAATCGTCCTTTGGACTAGCCTTGTTTAGATCTCTGTAATCCACACACATTCTGACCTTTCCGTCCTTTTTCGAAACTGGTACTATGTTGGCTAACCATTGAGGATATTCTGATGTGGCGAGGAAACCCGCGTCAATCTGTTTATGTACTTCCTCTTTGATTTTGATAGCCATGACTGGATGAGTTCGTCTCAACCTCTGTTTTACTGGCGGACACTCTGATCTTAATGGTAGATGATGTTCCACGATGCTGGTATCCAACCCTGGCATGTCCTGATAGGACCAAGCGAATACATCGGGAAACTCTTTGAGACGCTTTATCAAACTTTCTTTGACAGCTGGACTGAGTAAGGCCCCAATCTTGACCTCTTTTCTCTCTTCCTCTGAGCCTAAGTTGACCGTTTCCAACAGATCTTTGTGAGGTTTAATGGACCGTTCCTCTTGTCTGAGTAATCGGGAGATCTATTCTAGAATTTCGTCGTCATCTTCCTCTTCAGCCTCAAATACCGGGAATTCAAAGTTGGGAGAAGGCATCGGATCGTATGTTTCAACTGGGTTTAAAACAAGCAATCTGCATGACGGTATGATTTGTTTTTTAGAAGAGATAGAGAGAAATGCAAGAGTGCGTGCAGTGTATTTTCTGAAAACTGCTTGTTTTTATTATTTGAATTGTTTTTAAGGATTACCATTTTCTGAAAAACGAAAAGAGAAAACAACAATTAATGCGGAAATTACAAAACGACGTTTATTTATTTATGATTTTGCCGATTCTTGAAACTACAGCCCTATAAAACAAAACTCAGTCGCTTTGGGCGAAGCGAAGAGGGATATTTACAGAAAGTGAGCCCTATCAAAACATCCGTTTCACCTGGGCAGGGTGAAAGGTTAAAACAAAGATGGACATTACTTTGACTTATGAACGATCTTCAGAACGTTGACAGCAACCCATTGGCGGCGAACTCCTCGGTGAATCACAAAGTCTGGTACTTTCCTTCTTGACTTGTCTTCAGAAATAACGCTGATTTCTAGTGGAGCAGGATCGTTGGAATCTATCTCCAAGGCAGAGTTGTCGTAGGAGGATTCCTCAGCTGTATTTTGTATTGTGTTTATGCTCTCAAGTAGATCTCCCCATCCAGTTGGCTGAATGTCTTCGAGCCTGATACGAGAGCTTTCGGGAGCAGTGTATTTGACCATGAAGTTGTATTTTCCACTCGGTTGTCCCAAGGTGTCCCACACTTCTTTGGTACTGGAGGAGTCATCTCTCTCAATGACATTGACCTTGGGGAAAGAATAGTTAATGAATTCTAGTCCTGCAAACTTTGCGAATTCATCGTCGTACTGGACGTTTTCTGAATGACCTGAGTGTTGATCCCGTGACATGGTGGGGACGCGGGTATTTTTTTCAATGACGTCAGCTAATTTTCATTGTTCGGCTGATTTTCTTACCCCAAGTCTCCTGGGTACGGCTGCCACATAGGCAGGCCATCCATTGGGCCATAATAGTCGTGGTCAAAGTTGTATTTCATCGGAGTGTCTTCCTCTAATAAATTTGGCGGAGCACGGCATCCTTCCGGATCACAATCTCTGTATATAATTTCGACGTCTGACCTTGGTATAAATCTCGGACTCTGTGCGGGATAGCAAAATGGCGTAGGCACTTCTTCCTGAGACATATAACCGTCCTCGTTAAGATAGGACTTACATTCTTCATCGGTGTCGGAGGAATCTGCCTCGTTGATGATATGTACTTCTTGAGACACTGGGTGAAGGAAACCTCCACTATGGAAGAAGTTCTGAATGGGATGAAGACTTTCACCGTTAGCGGCAGTCTGGGTACAGGTTACAGAAAAACCATTACCCTTCTTTGTTTTATTATCAGTAGGAATAATAATTTTTCCCCATCCTTTTACGTTATTACTCTCGATTACTTTGAGAGCATCTTTGTATGAGGAAATCGATGTTCCTTTTTCTGACTGATTGTCATTGCTCAACGAAAGTGCTTGGAACTGAGTTCCAACGACCTCCTTTGGTTCTACACAAGTGGTCGTTGATAGGTTACTCATGATCGAGGCTTGTTCTCCACAGACCGTGACGTGTTGGTCATTCTTGATGAACTTCGGCTTCTGGTGAAGTGTCGAAGTGACTGCCCCAGCCTGGTGTATCCAAGGTCTTCCCAACAAATAGCGGTATTTTGCTCGGATGTCCATGACCTGGAAAGTGACTTGGAGAGTGTGAGGACCGATGGTTATGGAAAGGTCGACTTCACCGATAACTGTTTTTATATACCCGTCAAATGCTTTGACGACGACCTCACTGCCTCTCATCGGAGATCCTTTGAATGATAGTCGCATTAGAGTGGACTTCGCCGTGATGTTGAGAGCCGATCTGGTGTCTACCAGTACGCTGGCTAAAGCATCATCCTGGCAGTTGACTGTGATATTGAGCGCCATGTTGTGGCTTTTGCCTTCTTCTGGCAATTCCTCATCACTAAACCCCAAGTTGTTGCAGGAAGTGATGTTAGAGACGATACTGTCGAATTGTTGTATTGACACACCCTGTTCCACAAAGGCCTGTTCTAAGACTTTCTGTAGAGCCTCTCTATGGGCTTCGGAACTGAGTAAAAGAGATAACACAGAGATCTTTGAAGGAGTTTGTAACAGATGATCAACAATTTTGTATTCACTCCTTTAGATGAGCTTCAGCACCTCATCATCATTCTTTTAAAGGTCGGGATCACTGGATTGGCCGACTGGTGGATTGGGAACTTCTGTTTGAGGTTCCTTTTCTCTGTTAGGTTCTCCAACTCCTCTGTTGAAGATTCGACCACTCCGTGTTACTCGACTGATGTCTGCAATATTCACAATGGAGGGTAATGGAATTTCATTTCCATTATCAATTATTATTGCACCGTATTTGTAAGGGATAGCCTTAGCTGATTCATACGGTACTGGTCCCGACAGATAGATAACTACATGGGCCTTCTGATTTTTCTGACCATCGTAAGTAACTTCAATCAATTCCTGGTTAAGAACCTTCGATTCGTCAAGTAGAGGGATAATGGTACAAACATCTTTGGTCCTTTCATGATCAGAGATTACAACAACATCCTTAATCTGATCAGTGAAATAGTCTGGCGTCCAGTTGATTGATCCAGAACTTGGATATGGTCGAAACTCTTTATGGTCCAACTAACTCTGAAGGGCTGCTCGCACAAGGTAACAACCTTGGTTATTTTCCGGGAAGACTCCACATCGCTCGTAGTTATATGGTGGCACCTGGCCATGTCCGCTTTGTATGCAGTGTAACCTCACCCGGTCTATTTCCATAGATCAGACATCCTGACTTTGATGCCTAGTAGGGTTCCCATTTGTCACACTGATTTGTTGCGTATCTTCATCCATATAGATTGGAAGCCACCAGTGGTTTAACAAGTGTTGTAAAGTTCTTTGAACGAGAGTGCACCCTTGGTTACTCTCACAACATACTTTACAGCTCAGATAATCATGTGAAGTGAGAAAACCAAGTTGGAACTGTCTGGCGTGTAACTCCACCAAGCTGGTACTCATCAAACGAATATCGAAGATTTGAATCATATTTACTTGATACTGATTTCCATCGCGGTAATCCTGAATCCATCCAAGATCCATCTGACGCTGGAGGGCCTCTTGTACAAAAGAGCATCCCGGTTTGTTTACCGAGCAAGTCACCAAGTTGACATTCATTGCACGGATGTCGTGGTTCTGAATGATGTTGGAACTTGTATAAGTCACGTTAACTCCACAAACTCGATGCTCTTGGATCCATCCGAGATCCAATTGTTCATGTAGAGCTGATTGCACCACAGAACATCCTTGATTGTTTTTAGAGCAGATATCACTCTGGCCGTATCCACTCTGTGTACAATGCATTTTGACCAAGTTGGCCCTCAATAAGAGTACATCGTGAATTTGATAGCTGTTATTGGACTCTCCCTCTATCAAATTTACTGCAGCTTTCTCGTGTTGAGGCAACGGGTTTGTGAGAACATTCAAATTTGTATCTTTGAAAGATAAGATCCCGCTGATCGCAACTTTCTAAGTCTAACGGTTACTAACTGCAAGCGCACAACCTATCGCGTAGTAATAAAGATATCGATCCCACAGGGACTTGATAATCAACATAGTGCTACGGTTTGCTACTGTGTTTAGCTAAGGCGAAGATGTTCTAGTTTTAAGTTCAAAAAGGGAAACTAAAGGGAATCTAAATTTTAGAATAAACTAGTTGATATTAGGACATTGGTACATAACTTAGTGTACCATCGTGGATTCAATAAAACCTAAGCATATAAAAATAAGTCACATTATATTTCTGTAGAAAATATCAGTTTAAAAGCCCTCACCTCACACTCTCGTGGTTATTGCTTCGGACTATACTCCTAAATCATAATGTCTGCTCTCGCTAGCCCATTTGAGTTTAAAAATACTTTTTGAAAACTAATACAGTCTAATTAACTTTAAAGTGCTCTCGCTGTTTTTAAAACCAATGCCCGATTTCAGCTATCCGGTTAAAATCTCACACTCTCGTGGTCTTAATCCTAACCTTTGCTACCTTTTTACTCTCATAATAAAAGTCCAGTTTTAATTAAGAAATCGCGGCCAGAAAATAAGTTGTTTATGGTTTTAGCTTAGAATTATCGAATCCATTCCAGTTACTTCATTACATACCGATAAATCGGATTTAGCTAGACATACTACTTAAAACAAACGTGCATAAAAATAAATTACAAAGCAGTAAAGTAGACATGGTAATGAGGAAACGATAATGCTATTATTAAGATAATGAATAAAAACCTGATAAATATGCAATAACTTGGTTCTAGCAATTCCTTCACAAGTCGGTAGGCTTTTGCTTGATCGTATCGGAATACCGAATGATGAAGGCAAGATTGAAAATAAATCCTAACTATGGTGCAATAGCTCCTCAATGTGAGAAACTATCACTATTTCAAGTAATGGTAAACAAGGAATGGGAAACGGGAAACAAACAAGGAATGCAAGGAAAGTAAAAAATTCAGAAATAAATTATGCAGCAATTCAAGGTAAATTCTCTAGGTTGTGTGTCTTTGGATTTCCAATCCATGCTGTATTTATAGCTCAAGCCTTTGCCTCAACGTTAGAGAAATAGTAGGAGCATAACCCTTGGTGGTTGAGAAGTCTAAGGGAGACTGGCTTTCATGCAGTTGGAATTGAGGGAGAGAATCTAGGAGAAACTGCTCAACGTGCGTGTGCATTGGGCTTCTTTTTCCACGTCTGTGTTCTGAACATAATAACCACTTTGTAGCGTGTGACGGTCGTGACGAGTGCATGACGGTCGTGGCAAACTTTGGGGGCGTGACGGTCGTGGTAGGTGTGTGACGGTCGTCACACACACCACTTTCCATTTTCTGCTCTTTAACTTATTAATTCCTCCTGTTTTGTTCTCATTTCTTCATGTTTTCTCTGCTTTGCTCCTTTTGGCTTGGACAATGAAATACCTGCGAAAACACTAGAATACTCGCGGAATAGTCGTAACTAAAACTGCAATAACGTAATTATTAGTCGTAAATCAAGGCAAATATATGATACATTTTCGTGTTATCAAACTCCCCTACACTTGAAACTTTGCTTGTCCTCAAGCAATTAGTCAGTAAGAACGTCAGACAAGTTCTATCAACCGCACACACATGACATACCTTTTGTTTTGAAAATGTTTTGTAAGGCATTTTGTTAAGATGATGGATACTCAAGTAAAACAATAAAGATACATTAGTGATACAAGCAACAAGCATAATCATAGACCTCCCCTCTACACAAGCCAGTTTTAATCATTCTATTATAGCTAAACCTAAAGTTTCTCGTATCTATTTCACCCGGTTTCATTCTAGCGCAATCACATTAAGCCCTTTGCCTTTACACGTACGTAGTGGAGTAGCCGGTTAGTGACTTTGATCCTTTTTAGCACGGGGTCTGGTACACAAGTGTGGTAACCCTTTATATATATATATATATATATATCCTAATCGTAGGTTGTGGGGGATCGAACCGTAGTTCGCCCTACCGAGTTCAGAACCAGATTCCTCTGAACCAACCAACAATGGATTCTTTCTTTTCTTTTGTAATACTTTTGCAACCGTAGGTTTGGTGCATTTTTTCTATTTTTCACAACATCAAAGAATACGGAAGATATTTAATGATTCGGCATCAAACACTTATCTTCATCGGCTCTCCACGTGGTTTGTGTTTAAGACGGTGCTGACTGCTAATATAAACTACTTGGGGTTACTTTAGAACTAGTACTGAGGGTATCGGTATAATGGGTATTTAAACTGATCTCGCATATGCAAGAGGTCTAAGGTGTCAAGACGGTATCAATCTTGTTAAATTTTTCTCGATTTCCTAACATAGCCTATGTTTCGGTATGTTAAGTTGTGCAATGATCATAAAAAAATTTTGTTATAGCTGAATAAAGTGGGGAAATTTTGAAATGTACGAAAATTTCATATAAATGCTTCTTTATTAGAAAGGTAATGCGGAAAGGGAATACATAAGGGAAAATAAAAGGTACCTCTCCCACACTATATCGGACATTGTCCTCAATGTTTCGATATAAACGCGGAAAGAAACTACAAAAAGAGATAAAACTAAAACAAAAGTAAAATCTAAATCTAACGAGGTCCACGTCCTCTGCCTCGGGTGCGAGCGCGTCCATTCCGGGCTACATGATCTGGAATGCCTACGTGATGGATATAATCATGTAAGTCTTGCACGCATAGCGTCAGGGCACTCATCTCTTCTATCACACCGTTGATCCGTTGTCCTTGGTGGACTTGCCCCTGTTGGATTTGTCGCATTAGGCTCATCATCTCATTGTGCTGCCTCTGTTACTGTTCCTCTCTTTGGGCAGCCAATTGGTTTTGTAGCCATATGCCCCTTACGATTTCTTCATTAGTGACGGGGTCTTGTTCTGGAGTGGCGCGGCGACGACGTCCGGTGGATGTTGAGGCATCTTGGGCAGGAGGTGGTGGGTTCTCAGTAGGCGGCTGATCCATCTCTTGCTCCATTTCATCGACTGCTTCATTATCTTGGTTTTCTTGAGCAGCCACATTAGGCTCAGGAGCACGGAGATCAAAAAGCCAATTAGCTTGTCTTTGAGGGTCGATGCGATCTCTGCATGGCATGATGATGCTCCTGATTATTCTGGTACGGACCACTGTATGGTATCGTCCATCCGCCCTTGCTTTAATAAGGTGGGAGGAGCGACAATACTCGGTATCCAGGGACTCGGGTGGTATGAAAGGTAAATTAGCAAGGTTGTCTCCCAGACCAAGGCCGAGTGCGATAGAAGTTAGAATACCTCCGAAGTAGAAAGGTTTAGAACCTCTAGCACAGCTGGCGTAGATGTGAGGTAGTAGGAACAGAGCTACATTAATTGGTTCAGGATGGAGCACACAGCGAAAGAAAAAGAGCTCCTTGGAGTTTACTTTGTGGTTGCTGTCCCTCGCGAAGATTGTGTGTCCTAAAACTCTGTGGAAATATCTTATTGCTAGGTTATGAATATAGGTTGCGTTGAGGTTGTCCCAGCTCGAAGCAGCTACACCTGTAAGTCGATTCCAAAGGTCGAAAGCTTCCTGGAACCTGGCATTGTTAGGCAAGCGGCAATGAACATTCTCGCCATGATGGAATCCAAGCATTTGGGCAAGTTGGTTTTGGCCCACCGAATACTCAGAGCCAAACATGCGGAATCTAGCTACACCAGAAAGTTAGTTTGTTTCTCCCGGAGGTGTAACATAAGCAAATGAGCTCAGAAATTCCAGAGTCAGAGCTTCGTAGGTAGGCTACCCTTGTGTACAGAGTTGCCATGAACCGGTATTTTGGAGCATCTAGCGTACACCTTCTAGCATGCCCAACTCTTCAAGGCTGGCAATGTGGACGTACCGCGTCGGTTGGAAAGAGCGTTGGTAGAAGCTGACGTAACTCGCCCTTTGGCAGTCACCGGCTTCTCCCTCTCTGAATGTAATAACGGAAAGGTCAGAAGCTTGTCGTGTGCGTCTAGCCATGGTGCATGCAAAGTGAAATAGGTTTAATGGAGGAAGTGGGTATGAGTAAGAGTTGTTACGTGAGAATGAGAGTGTTTCGCGAGGTTTAAATAAGAGGGTTTGGAAATATGAAGTGTTGGAGAGAAATTTGGATTTAATGTGAGGGTTTTATGGAAAGTAATGGGTCGGTTAAGGAGAGTAATGTGAGTGGGACGTTTGAAAAGAGATTGAAAGGAAAGGAAGATGAAGAGGAAGGGTCTCTGTTATAAACAGAGAGCGCGTTAAAACAAGTATGACGCTCGTCATGGACCCGTCATGGTCGTAAGCCGTGTGATGGTCGTGACAGGGGGAACAGTATCAGTATTATTCATGGGATGCTCAGGGAAATCATGATAGTGAGGAGGAGTTTCAGGGTCAATCTCAATGTCAGACACATGACTACCAAGATCTTTTTTAGGCAGGGGCTCATCTAAATCATATAGCCAGTTGTGGTGGTTATGCACACTAGTTCGCTCGTGATCAGGCAGTGTAAAGTGTGAAACAACTTCATTATTAATCAGGAGTTGAAATGGGGGTGGTCCACGATTTCTAATGAGTCCTCGGTCAAAACAGAAAGTGATGTTCATTGACCTATATCCGCCTAGAGGGTTCACTCGGGAAAGTCGTGTTCTAAATCCCATGGCATCAGCAATTTTTGTTACAAGGCCACCTATCAAAATGGGACCGTGATCAGCTTGAGCAATCCTGCGGAGATTGTTAAGCATAAAAGTAGCTCCATTGACGGGTCGGGATTGAAACACGCAAAAACATGATAAAAAGCTCATCTCTAAAGATTAGGGTGTCATTATCGGCTTTTCCATAGAGGGTGTAGGCTAAGATCATATGAAAGTACCTTATGTCCGGGTTGTGAATTTTGGTGGACACCATAGGGTGCGGGTCATGATGAGGTTGTCCAGAAATACTACTCCAGAAAAGGTCCAGTTCATCTTCCATTACTAAATCTTCCTGTGCCATAGTAAAAACGTCGGGTCCATTGGGGAAATCCAACAGATCCGCAATCTCTCTAATGTTGAAGCGGCACGTGTATCCAAATAGCCTAAAGGTTATGTTACCCCTATTAAATCCTATTCCATAGTTAGGGTTGTAGGACAATGAGCTTAGGAATTCTAGGGTCAGCCTGTGGTAGGTTGGATACTTCTTTCTAGCAAAACCTTCCCATCCTATCTGGCTAAACATAAAGCCTATGCTATCTCCTATACCTAAGGCAGTCATGGTAGGTCCATGGGCAAATTTGGTTAAGGCCATAGGTCTGCGAGAGAGAACCTCATAGCGGTGCCATTGGAGAGCGTCCCTGAATAGCACAACCATGGTGTCTTCGTTATCCATCTTAACAGTTAGTCGGAAAAGTAAAGCAGATGAAGAAGGAAGAAGGTAGAAAGACTTTAAAAATCCTGTAGCATGTAATTATAAGATCAGCACAGCAGTTTCCATAAAATTTTTAAATTTTTAAGAAAAGAAAATAAATAAAAATGAAAAAGTAATGAAAATAAGATTAAGAAAGTAAAGGGAAATGAAAAGAAATGAAGATAGAGTTAAGAAAGATGTAAAGAAATTTAAAAGGAAATGAAAATAAAAGAAAGTTAAAAGGAAAGAAAACAATCTCGTACGTTGCCTCCCAGTAAACGATGTTTTTAATGTTATAAGCCTGACAAAAGCTTAGTGATAGTTCAGTTATAGGGATGAGCGGGCAGCTCTAAAAGTCTTAGACTATTCAAATAGTCTCTGTTTGCAATATTATGATAATGTTTTAAGCGTTGCCCGTTTACTATGAATGGTTCACTATTTCTTCCTTTTATTTCTATCGCTCCACTTTGAAAAAATTTAGAAATTTCAAAGGGTCCAGACCACCTAGATCTAAGTTTTCCTGGAAAAAGCTTAAGTCTCGAATTAAATAGGAGCACGACGTCTCCCACACTAAATTCTTTTCTAGATAAGCGCTTATCGTGCCATCTCTTAGTTCTTTCTTTATATATGCGGGCGTTCTCATAAGCATCTAGTCTTAGTTCTTCTAATTTGTGCAAATCTAAGATTCGTTTTTCTCCTGCGGCAGCGTAATTTAAATTGAGGGTTTTAATAGCCCAATAGGCTTTGTGCTCTATTTCTACCGGCAGATGACAAGATTTTCCATAGACTAACTTAAATGGAGTGGTTCCTATGGGGGTTTTGTAAGCGATTCTGTAAGCCCATAAAGCTTCATTAAGTTTAGTTGACCAATCCTTCCTAGAGGTAGCGACAGTCTTTTCTAAAATTTGTTTTATTTCTCTATTCGAAACCTCGACTTGTCCACTGGTTTGTAGATGATATGGTGTTGCCACACGATGCTTGACTCCGTATTTTGACAGCAGCTTATCGAATATTTTAGATATGAAATGGGAGCCACTGTCACTAATGACGATTCTTGGCACACCAAATCTAGGAAATATTATGTTCTTAAAGAGCTTTATCATTACTCGTGTGTCATTTGTAGGAGAAGCTACAGCCTCGATCCATTTGGAAACGTAATCGACAACGACGAGTATGTACTGGTTACCAAAAGAAGACAGAAATGGTCCCATGAAATCTATTCCCCACACGTCAAAGACTTCTACTTCTAGAATGCCCTTTTGAGGCATTTCATCGCGTCTAGAGACGTTACCAGTGCGTTGACACCGGTCGCAATTTATAACCGCGATATGGACATTTTTCCATAGAGTAGGCCAAAAGAGGCCAGCTTGCAAAATCTTAGCACAAGTCTTTGAAGTGCTCGCGTGCCCACCATAGGGCGCGGAATGACAATGAGAAATTATGTCTTCCACCTCGTCTTCGGGTACACAACGACGGAAAATACCATCGGCGCCCCTCTTGAAGAGAAGTGGTTCGTCCCAATAATAGTGTTTAAGGTCGTGGAAGAATTTCTTCTTTTGTTGATAGGTTAGATCAGGTGGCAGTACTCCAGCTGCTAGATAGTTGACAAAGTCAGCATACCATGGCAGCGTGGTCTTAGTGTAAACAGATTCTACCACTTCATTAGTTTCTGTATCAGTATGGGTCAGAGATTGTTCAATGGTGTTGCTTTCTAACTGGGCTAAGAGTCTTTCATAAGGGAAATCGTCATTAATAGGTACTTGGTCTGGTTGGATGTTTTCCATTCTCGACAGCTGGTCAGCTACTACAATTTTTGCACTTCTCTCTTAACGACATCACTCAGAATGGGATTAATTCTCCTTTGATGTTCTCTAGAGGTTTTACAGTCTTCCTCAAGCATAATGCGATGCATACAGATAGAGGGACTTATTCCTTTCAAGTCTGAGATGTTATAGCCTAAGGCAGTTGGGTACTTTCTCAGGACATGCAATAATTTCTCAGTTTCTATTTGTCCTAAATCTGTGTTGACTATAACTGGTCGTTCGAGTTCTGTATCTAGGAATTCATACCTTAGATCTTTGGGTAAGGTTTTCAGTTCTACAGCTGGTTTCTTTGGGCAAGGCATAGGGTCAGGAGTGAGTGCGAGACATTCACTTAGATTATTATCTTGGTATTCACCACGCCAATTATCATCTTCAAAAATTGGTGGCATCGGAATTCTCAGCACTTCAGAATACGTGTTTTGGTGTTTTTCCATTTCTTTAACGCATTCATCAATTACATCTAGGAAGCAGCACGAATCTTCTATAGCAGGTGCTTTGAAGAATTGTGAGAGGATGAATTCTACTTTTTCTTCACTGACCTCGAAAGTCAGTTTTCCTTTTTTCACATCTATGATGGCTCTGGAAGTAGCTAGGAATGGTCTTCCTAAAATGATAGGGATGTTTGAGTCTTCCTTGATGTCCATGATTATGAAATCTGTAGGAATATAGAATTGTCCTATACGTACTGGAACATTTTCTAGCATTCCTAGAGGAAATTTCACTGATCTATCAGCTAGTTGTACAGACATTCTTGTTGGTCTCAGTTCTCCCATGTTGAGCCTTTTACAAATAGATAAGGGCATTAAACTGATGTTGGCTCCTAAATCGCACAGAGCTTTGTCTATAACAAACTTTCCAATCACACATGGTATAGAGAAACTACCAGGATCTTTTAGCTTAGGAGGCATGTTGTTTTGGAGTATAGCGCTGCATTCTGCAGTAAGCATAACGGTTTCAGCATCCTCAAGCTTTTTCTTATTAGTTAATATTTCTTTTAGGAACTTAGCGTATGAAGGCATTTGTGTGATTGCTTCTGTAAAAGGTATTGTGACATTTAATTGTTTCAGAAGTTCAACAAATTTCTTAAATTGGCCTATGTTTTTAGATTTGGCGAATCTTTGGGGATACGGGATAGGCGGTTTATAAGGTGGTGGAGGCACATATGGTTCTTCTTTCTCTTCGGCCTCTTTGCCATTATCTTCTTTCTCGTTTTCCTTTGGTTCGCCTTCCTTTTCGGACTCCTTACTAGGATTTTGGTACATGGTTGGATTTTTTATTCTTGGGTCAATGGGTCCTTCTAGTTCTGTTCCACTCCGAAGTGTTATAGCGTTTGCATGTCCCTTCCGATTAATTTGAGTTAGACCTGGAAGGTTCCTAGCTGGGTGTAGCGAGCGGTTTTGGACGTGGTTGCGAAGCACTACCGCTCTTTGGTATCTACAGCTCGATTCATTTTTTATCCTATTAAAGCTGATGAAGGAAGGGAAATAGATGTCTCAAATTAACCCTGCTTGCAAACTGAGGTAAAACAGTCAAAACTGTTGGTTTACAGATGCTACAAAGATTCGGGGTCTCTATTGGGTGTATTTTTTTAAAAGTCGTGTTCGGTCGATTGGTGGGAGGTTAGGACGGATGTGTGGAAGTATGGGATTTTGGGTTTTTGTTTAGTGTGCTCGCTAAGATCTTTTCTTTCAATCTTATGCCTACGTATTCCCGTTTACCGAAACAGGGAAATCAGAGCGTTCGTATTTCTGAATAGGAGGAAATGGTTGATTTGGTGTCTTGTTCAAAGCCCAAGACGTGAAGCGAAAGGTAGTTTGTATCTTGTTCAAAGCCCAAGATGTGAAGCTGAAAGGTCTCAACTTTAGAGAGAATTTGTCATCTCTAAAGAGGGGTTTGTTTGTCACAACCATTTATAAAGGGAGAATTACTTTAACCGGGATATGTGAATCCGACAATGCCATAATTTCCTTTATAGGGGATTTCCAACCTAAAGGAGAAGACTTTAACTCAGTGTAGAGCAATGTTATCTTTCCTTAGGAATTTATCATGCTAAAAGAGGGACAGTGGCATGGATGTAGATGATCCAGAGGCTTGCCGCTTACTGCAATTAGATGAAGGGGAAGGAGTTGTTGATGTTTGTGTACTGTGAACGAGGCACAACTTTGATGCTAAAAGGTTGATTGGATCAACCTGTGGTTTTCTTATACAAAGCCTAAGAGGAGGCTAATATGTGTCTCGTACAAAGCCTGAGAGAGAGGCTAAAAGGTTTTGACTCAACGAGGGAATCTTTTGGTATCTCGTATAAAGCCTGAGATGGAGGCTATTTGACTCAACAAGAGAGTTTTTGTATCAGGCGAAAAGGGTGATTGACTCAACGAGGGAGTCTCTGGTATCTCGTACGAAGCCCGAGATGGAGGCTAAAATTGTTAGCTCCGCTGGGGAGAATCATTGTACCAAACCCAAGAGGAGGCTATGGTTACTGTTTCAGTTGAGTGACAGGTCCAGTATGCTGATTTAAAGAGAAAACCAGTTCTTATATGAGTAATGTTTACACTCAGGGATTTTGATTCGAGGATCAGGGATATTTCCTGTTCTTTAAGGAAGTGGGAAATCCAAAGGGTATTGAGGTTGTCCGAGTCCACGGGGTTTCTTCCTATTTTTGAAGGGGACACTTAAGAATGTCTTTGAGACTCAAGGATGTTAGACTGTCCGTGTCTAGAGTTTCATCTTTTGTACTATGCTTTGAGAAACAGTAGTAGACTCTTGGAAAGGACTGTTCTATGAAGATGACTAAGTTCTGTTCCTATACCTCTAGGAGGTCGTCGGGACAATTTGTACGAAGCCCAAGAGGAGGCTGGAAACTTTTAAGAAGCTGAGTGGTCCTAGTATGAAGCCCAAGAGAAGGCTATCATTCCCGGAGGAAGAATCATTATACGAAGCCTAAGAGGAGGCTGTGAATACTTCTAAGAAGCCGACGGGTCCTTGTACGACGCCCAAGAGGAGGCGGGGATGCTTTTAGGAAGCCTGCGGGTCCTTGAACAATGCCCAAGAGGAGGCCGATGCTTTTAAGAAGCCGATGGGTCCCCAAACCCCGAGAAATTCAAGACAGGCTATTCACGAGGAATAGATTAAGCCAGGAAAGTTCTAGAATTTGGAAGAAACTCAAGAGATGCCATTCACGGAGAAAAGATCATCTCTGGGGAATAGAGTTTCTTGACAAGTGCTTTTAAGAAGCCTGTGGGTCCCCAAACCCCGAGAAATTCAAGACAGGCTATTCGCGAGGAATAGATCAAGCTAGGAAAGTTCGAGAATTTGGAAGAAACTCAAGAGATGCAATTCACGGAGAAGAGATCTTCTCTGGGGAGTAGAGTTTCTTTGACAACTTCTACGAGTGACAGTCTATGAAAGGGTTCACCGAGAATGCTGCCTTTCATATCTCCATATTGTTTAACCCCAAGAGGAGGGAAGACTGTGTCTGGTAATCCTATGGGGATCTAGTTTTGACTATTTAAAAGTGATCAACGGGCTTAATGCTAGACGTAGTTGCCGGGGAAACTCTAAATATCTATACTAGTATTACACAGTTGATATGAGTTTATGAAAAAAGACTTACAGCGAAACAGCCCCACAATACAATTATATGTATATGAAAGCGGTAAATGAAAGCATATAAACACTTACTCGGTTGTAGAGCTTCCATGCTGTTTGGTTAGTTGTTCAACAAAGAAAGATTGAAAACAACAGTATATTCAAAATCCAAGGAGAAAGTGCTTTGAAAAAGAAAGATTTGGGGCTTACAGCTCAAGGAGAGGCCCAGGGTTTTATCAGTGAGCGCACTGTTTAAATTTGTACAGAGGGACTTATACAAGTGACTGTGGCCCAAAAATTGTTTTCTGTACAAAGGGATTTGGGTCTTACACTCTCTCAAGAGGCCCAAAAAGTTTTAAAGAAAAAGAGTGAGGCTTATAACACGAGGGGAGGCCCAGATGACTTTTCGTTTAAAATGGCGATTGTGCCGAGATTTTCTTTTAACGCAAAGGGGCTTATACAATATCTGAGGCCCAAAGTTTGTTTTTGGTTAAAAGGGGGTTGGGTCTTACACTCTAATAGAGGGCCAAAAGTTGTGAATGGGTCTTATAGCTCAAGGAGAGGCCCAGATGGTTTATCTTTAAACTGGCGACGATCGTGCCGAATTTAAAAATGTACAGGGGGACTTATACAATAAGTGAGGCCCAAAATATTTCTGTACAAGTGGGTTGGGTCTTACACTCTAATAGAGGCCCAAAAGTGTTTGAAAATGATTTGTGAGGGTTGAATTAATCAAAAACCCTAATTTATTTCCAAAATGTATTTTAATTGAATAAAAATTCAATTAAAATGATCAAAAATTGTTTAACATGTGGGAAACAAATTATGATCTTGGATTAATGCTTCAAAAATCAAGTATTAATCTACAAAATAATTAGAAGTCATTAATCTTTACAAAATCAAGAGGAAAAAAATATTTTAAATGTAAAAAACAATTAAAATATTAATTCTTTGCAAAAATATCAATTATATGAAATGAATAATAATTTTGGGATTTTTTTGGAAAATAAAATATTTCAACATTTTTGTGAATTATTAAAAAAAGAATCAACTCAAAATCATTAAAACTCGGAGAGAAATTAATTTTTGAATCAATTAAATAAAAATCACAAAATTCAAATATTCAAATGTTGGAAAATGGCGCCAAGAACAAGGGCAAGAACACGCGCGTGTTCTGAGTTTCCCAGATTTGCATTTTCTATCCAATCTCACTGAATACTTAATCATATCATGCAATCCACATACCAATCAACTCGTTTCAACCTCACGATCATGTCTATGACAATTAATTTCATTTAAATTAAACATAAAACAAGAAATCATGAACAATCCTCAAGAACCCTAGATTCTGCATGAAGGCTGGGATTTTTGATACACGATTCAAACAATGCAATTAATTGAGGGGAAACATTCCATGCATGATTATGAACATATGGCCAAATTATTATGCAGCAAAAATTGCATGGATCATAGAGTTAGAAGAGCTCATGCTTACCACTTGCAGCTGGTAATCGTGATTTGTGGTGGAGGTGTTACAGATGAGTTGTGATGATCTGAACAGCTTCCCTACACCCTATGGAGTGTGTTTGAATGCTTGGACTTTATTGAAGTTGGCTGGATCACTTCATGGCATCTCAACTGCAACTTGGTTAAAACCTTGAGCAATTGACTGGTGATTCTGAGAAATCAGTGTTCCAGTTGTTGTTTAAGTGTTTGATCGGCTCATATGTGATGTATATGAGGTGTGTGTATGATTGGTTTGATTGGAAAAGCTCTCAAACTCAAAACCCGATAGTGACTTGCCTTAGAAGGCAAAATTGGAGTGAAAGAAGAGATTTTGAGGAAAGCATCTGTTTGATGGCTTTGGTGTACTCAAACTGATCACAATTGAGCTCTATTTATAGTAGAGCAAGTTTGTTTTGCAAGGAATAGTGAATGGCAACAGCTGAGTAGGTTTGGCCAATGTTGGCAAATGAAAATCCAAGTCTCCTCTAGCCATTGACCAGAGGTTAGGGCACAAGCTGCTGGTCCCCTTGATCTTGGATAAGTCTTGACTGAATTCAATTGCTAAGAGCTCAGTCCATGCCACCTTGATGCTTTCATTGAATGCTCCAATCCAAAATTGGAGTTTTGTCCCTATTTTGGCAATTCTAGGTTCAACATGCTATTTCTTGTTCCAAAGACTTTGGAGGCTTGGCTCAGTGATTGTCCCCTTTAGATTCAATCCTCAGATGTGTCCAAAGTGATGACAAGGCTTGGAATTGGCTGATTTTGGTAAATCGACCAAAAGTGCAAAAATCTGCCTTGCCTTGGCAGATTTCAGCAAGGCATCTTGCCAATGTCATATCTCATAGCTCAAATTGAATTTGGTAATGTTCTTGGCCATTTTGGAAAGCCCTTACATGATACAACACTGTTTGAACATGTTTGGTTTTGATCTCTTTTGAATCCAAGTGAAAAATCCCCCTACATTTGGAAAAAAGTAAAGGCAGATTCTGACTTAGTGAAATTTTCCCTAAGTGTTGGAACAAAGTGACTTTTCTTGATTTTGATCACTCCATAACTCAAAATCCATGAGGAATTTGGACATAAGTCAGTATGAAGCTTTTGTAGAGGGAAATGTGATCTACAAATCAAGCTTTGAATGGGGAACAATGGCCTTATGGTTTAGGAGTTATGGTCCTCCGAAGTTGGCACATTAGTGTCACTTTTTCCATAACTTAGAAATTTTTCTAAGTTTTTATGGTTACCACTTTTACAAGTTATCCCACTTTCTTTGATTTTTCTTGATGAATGATGATTCAAATCATACATTAACATCATTTTAGGGTTAAAAATCCATTTTTGTGAAAAATCTCAAAAAGTCAAAGTTGACTTTTGTGCACAGTTGACTTTTTATCAGATGAATTCCAAACTGTGCAATTCTTTGGGAAATCATGTCCTTGACCTAAATCAAACTTGATGGACATGCTCCATGGGTGTTATAGGGTATATTGAATCATGTCTTAGGGTTTGGGAGCATGTCCTGGTCAAAAGTCAAAGTTACAGTTGACTTTCCTCGCGAAACCCTAATTGTGGTGCAGATGAAATTGAGACTTGTTGCTCAAGCTTCTTGGATTAATCCATTGTTGCAAATGGATCAATATAGTATATTAAATACCCTCAAATCTTCTCTTGAGGTCTTGGCTTATGATTTGTCCCAAAAGTCAACTTAGGGGTGAATTAGGTCAAGAAACCCTAATTCCTGATTTTTGATGTATGCATCCCTGAGATCAAATTGACTTGATGATTGGGTCCATGAGGTTCCATGGAGTATATTAGGTTATGTTTTGGATAATTGGCTTGTGCCCAGATGAAAAATTTCCATCTGGAGGCCCTGGTCGACCAAAACCCTAATTTGGTGACACTGTCGATCTTGAGACTTGATCCACCTAGAAGGGAGCAGCCTTGTGCTTAATCCTTGAAGTGGGAGTCCTTTTGATCCATTGTGGATATTCTAGAGGCTAGACAAGTTGAAGATCAAGTCATTCCTTGATTGATCCTTTGTCTAAGGCTCTGAGAGGACTTAAAACCCTAGTTTTGATTGTAGTGAATGCTCAACAACCCTTGAGGCATTTCATAAGGCATGATGGTTCATCCATATTGTGATGATGATTTGCACAATGATGGGAAATCTTAGTGGTCAAAATTTGGGGTATGACACTGGGGCAGCGGTAACTGCTTATTGTTGAGCCACTTGCGAGATTTGTGTTTCTTACATTTTATTGTGAATGGCTAGAGCGTCAACCTTGTTGCCTAATTGTTTGATTTGCTCACCGATGTGAACATTCTGGTTAAGGAAATCCTTGTTTTGTTGAGCTTGTGCAGCAATGAAGTTCTCCATCATAATTTCAAGGTTTGACTTCCTAGGAACGCTGGGAACGTTAGCAGCAGGGTTTTGATATCCTGGTGGCACAGCAGGCGCTTGGCCAGGTGCATACAGAGCGTTATTATTCTTGTACGAAAAGTTTGGATGGTTCTTCCAACCAGGATTGTAGGTATTTACATATGGGTTTCCTTGAGCATAATTCACTTGATCAGCGGAGACTCATGCTAAAATTTTGCATTCGGAGGCAGCATGTCCAGGTACTCCGCATAATTCGCAGTTTGGAGCTACGGCAGCCACGGTGGCTGCGGGTGTTATGGTCAAGTTGTCTATCTTTTGAGCAAGGGCATCTACCTTAGCATGGACATGATCAAGACTACTTACTTCGTACATTCCTTCTTTCATTTGAGCTTTTTCCACTGGCGTTCTTTCACCTCCCCATTGGTAATGGTTTTGACCCATGCTTTCGATGAGTTGATAGGCTTCGGTATAAGGTTTGTCCATAAGTGTACCACCAGCAGCGGCATCTATTGTCATTCTTGTGTTGTACAAGAGACCATTGTAAAACGTATGGATGACTAACCAATCTTCAAGACCGTGATGCGGACACATCATCATCATATCTTTGTATCTTTCCCATGCATCGTAAAGAGGCTCAGTATCTTTTTGTCGAAATCCATTAATTTGGGCTCTCAGCATAGCTGTTTTGCTTGGTGGGAAATATCGTGCTAAGAACACCTTTTTCAACTCATCCCACGTAGTGACGGAATTTGGTGGCAAGGATTGCAACCAAGCCCAAGCTCTGTCTCTTAATGAGAAAGGAAAAAGACGTAGTCTTATCGCATCTGCAGTCACGCCATTTGCTTTCACTGTGTCTGCGTACTGCACAAATTTGGTCAAATGTTCATTAGGATCGTCCGTAGGATTTCCAGAAAATTGATGTTGTTGTACGGCTGACAACAATGAGGGTTTCAACTCGAAATCATTCTGGTTGATAGCGGGGGCAGCAATGCTGTTATGTGGTTCTTGCTCAGATGGGGTAGCATAATACTTAAGAGGACGGTTCTGTGGTCCATCAGCCATGTCTGCTACTGACTCTGATTCAGAGTTAAGTTCTGTTTCAGATCCGGATTCGGAATGAGATTTAGGTTCTGATAAAGGAAAAGGTATTTCGTGTTTTAGGCAGTATTCTTGGATTCGTCTTTTTACGCTAAGAAGACATTCGGGTTCGTCTGTCGGTCGTGTGAGGTCTTCGCTTTTTGAGCGAGTACTTGGCATACAACCAACAAATAAGGGAATTTGTTGCCTTAGACTATACGACGCAACAAATAAATTGCACTATTGACTAAATCAAAGTCCCCGGAAACGGCGCCAAAAACTTGGTCGCGGCTTTCTGAGTCTAACGGTTACTAACTGCAAGCGCACATCCTATCGCGTAGTAATAAAGATATCGATCCCACAGGGACTTGATAATCAACCTAGTGCTACGGTTTGCTACTTTGTTTAGCTAAGGCGAAGATGTTCTAGTTTTAAGTTCAAAAAGGGAAACTAAAGGGAATCTAAATTTTAGAATAAACTAGTTGATATTAGGACATCGGTAAGTAACTTAGTGTACCATCGTGGATTCAATAAAACCTAAGCGTATAAAAATAAGTCACATTATATTTCTGTAGAAAATATCAGTTTAAAAGCCCTCACCTCACACTCTCGTGGTTATTGCTTCAGACTATACTCCTAAATCATAATGTCTGCTCTCGCTAGCCCATTTGAGTTTAAAAATACTTTTTGAAAACTAATACAGTCTAATTAACTTTAAAGCGGTCTCGCTGTTTTTAAAACCAATGCCCAATTTCAGCTATCCGGTTAAAATCTCACACTCTCGTGGTCTTAATCCTAACCTTTGCTACCTTTTTACTCTCGTAATAAAAGTCCAGTTTTAATTAAGAAATCGCGGCCAGAAAATAAGTTGTTTATGGTTTTAGCTTAGAATTATCGAATCCATTCCAGTTACTTCATTACATACCGATAATTCGGATTTAGCTAGACATACTACTTAAAACAAACGTGCATAAAAATAAATTACAAAACAGTAAAGTAGACATGGTAATGAGGAAACGATAATGCTATTATTAAGATAATGAACAAAAACCTGATAAATATGCAATAACTTGGTTCTAGCAATTCCTCCACAAGTCGGTAGGCTTTTGCTTGATCGTATCGGAATAACGAATGATGAAGGCAAGATTGAAAATAAATCCTAACTATGGTGCAATAGCTCCTCAATGTGAGAAACTATCACTATTTCAAGTAATGGTAAACAAGGAATGGGAAACGGGAAACAAACAAGGAATGCAAGGAAAGTAAAAAATTCAGAAATAAATTCTGCAGCAATTCAAGGTAAATTCTCTAGGTTGTGTGTCTTTGGCTTTCCAATCCATGCTGTATTTATAGCTCAAGCCTTTGCATCAACGTTAGAGAAATAGTAGGAGCATAACCCTTGGTGGTTGAGAAGTTTAAGAAAGACTGGCTCTCATGCAGTTGGAATTGAGGGAGAGAATCTAGGAGAAACTGCTCAACGTGCGTGTGCATTGGGCTTCTTTTTCCACGTCTGCGTTCTGAACATAATAACCACTTTGTAGCGTGTGACGGTCGTGATGAGTGCATGACGGTCGTGGAAAACTTTGGGGGCGTGAGAGTCGTGGTAGCTGTGTGACGGTCGTCACACACACCACTTTCCATTTTCTGCTCTTTTTCTTATTAATTCCTCCTGTTTTCTTCTCATTTCTTCATATTTTCTCTGCTTTGCTCCTTTTGGCTTGGACAATGAAATACCTGCGAAAACACTAGAATACTCGCAGAATAATCGTAACTAAAACTGAAATAATGTAATTATTAGTCGTAAATCAAGGCAAATATATGATACATTTTCGTGTTATCACCCGCTCCTAACAAGCTTTTGCACATCGGATTTGAAACTAAGACAATTTTCTATGTTAAGCCCTGGTCCTCCTTGATGATAAAGGTAAGTCTGATCCGCTTTGAACCAAAAAGGAGGATTTTCCAGTACTGTAAGAGGAGACCTGGTTTGGACATGCCCCTTGACCAGTAATAATGGAAACAGTTCTGCGTACAACATTAGTATAGGGTCAAACCCTGGTGGTCGCGTTGTACGGTTGTTTTTGTACGGAGGACGAGCTTGCTGAAGAGGCTGTTGTGTCCTTTGCTGAAATTGTTGTTGATTCGGTTGGCTCAGAGCAACCTGAGGTTGATACGTAGGAATAGACGCGGGGTTGATAGCAGGAGTTACGGCTGCTACTGGTTGGTATCGTCGCCTTTGCTTTCCGAGAGAGATATTCCCAATATCTTGCTCTTTTTTCTTAGGGAGAGCACTACCGTATCGTTTTGTATTACTTGATGATCCAGCGTCTTTAACTAACCGTCTTTCTCAGACTGCTTCCTCAAGACGAACTCCCATGCCCATCATCTCGGTGAAGTCACTGGGCGCACTGGCAACCATTCTGTCGTAGTAAAATGAGCTTAAGGTTTTCAAGAAGATCTTTGTCATCTCTTTTTCCTCAAGAGGTGGACAAATCTGAGCGGCAATTTCACGCCATCTCTGAGCGTACTCCTTAAAGGTTTCCTTGTCCTTCTGTGACATCAATCTGAGTTGATCTCTGTCTGGTGCCATGTCCAGGTTATACTTATATTACTGAACAAAGGCAGTGTCAAGATCTCTGAAAGTGCCGATCTTAGTGCGATTTAAACCCATGTACCATTTGAGTGCGGCACCGGTTAAACTATCCTGAAAGTAGTGAATTAGTAGCTCCTGGTTCTTTGTCTCAGCCGACATTCGCCGAGCATACATCACCAAGTGGCTTTGAGGGCAAGAGTTACCCTTGTACTTTTCAAAATCGCGTACCTGGAACTTGTGCGGAACTTTCACATTGGGGACCAAACAAAGGTCTGTGGCGTCCTTTCCAAATAAATCCTGACCCCAAAGGGCTTGCAGTTCTTTCTGCATCTCCAGGAATTATTCCTGGAACTCATTCATCCTGTCGAACATACTTTCATTTCCACCAGAAGGTATCTGTGGAATCTATCCTTCTGGGACAGTGTGTACCACGGGTGGTGGTATAGTCATTATGGTCGAGACTCTCGGTGCCTCCCGAAGTTTGTAACCTTCAGGAGTTGCTGTCATGCCCCTGGCATCTTCGCTTTCCCAAAGTTTGTAACCTTCAGGCCCAGCGGCTCCTGCTGAAGTTTCCGGATCTTTAGTGATCGGCGGAATATATCCCTCTGGGATATAGTAAATAGGCATGCCCCAGGGACGATCTTTCGGCATTTTGTACCTAGGATCTTACTTTTCCACTATCGGCGTTGATGTGATCTCTGAGATCACAGTCCTTTGTTGTTGCATTTGAGCTTCTGCTAGAGCTTGCAGGTTGTTATGAAGCTTTCTCAGATCCTCTTTCAGAGTGTCGATCTCTTCTCTCAACTCTCTGTTCTCTTCCTCGAGATCATCTATCTTTTTCTGACGATTGGCCCGAGTATTGTACGAATGAGACAGTTTGACTCTAGAATCGAGACGCAAACGTGAGATTCGTAGGTAAGAAGAATGCGTTACGAATGATATGCAATGATTATATATATATTGTTTATTCAAAGTAAACTTCGACAATTGGATTGCAAATATCAAACAGTGGGGAAACCCCGTTTTATTGAATTCAAAAGATTGCAGAATAGAAATACAGTAATTTACATAGTGCTGTAAAAGGAAATCTAAACTTATGGATCCTGAGTCCTCTCTGAAGCGAGCTCAGGTGCGGGTTCCGGTACTTTCCTTTTCTTTGACCGGGGCTCTTGGGCCGTTTCTGGGTTGTCATTCCTTTGCCAAGTGAAAGGAGTGAGCAAATTCCTTTGGTCATCCTGATTTTCTACAGCATGTTGCTCTAAAATCTCAATCAGAGCATCTTTATCTTTCAATAGTTGCTGTATTTTCTTGCACTCTACATTGAGAATACGGTACTTGTTCCTCCAAGACCTCTTCTCCTGCTGAACTTTGTTGAGAGTAACCTGAAGTTTTTCCGTCTCAGACATAAAATAAAGGAAAGAGTCCCTTAATGGAAGAACTTCCTGACGAGGGTAAGGCATCCTCAGCTTGAGAGCTCTAGTTTGTACGCAGTGGAGATAAGGCTCCACCGAGACACAATCTTGTTTTTCTAGAGACTCTCTTCCTTTCCTATGAACGTGTTTCCAGGCATGCACTATTTCCGTCTTTACTGTCCTGTCGTTTTCTCCTTCCTTGAAGAAAAAACCTTTCAGATGAGCATTACACGGGACATGCCTCATCGGGTATCCAAATTGACGACGAACTAACACTAGATGATAGTCGATTCCTCCCTTAGTTTCTATAAGGGGTACATTTGGGAAATTTCCACAACGGTCAATGATTCTGATCCCGTCATAGATTCGATTGTACCAATCGATGTCAGAGTTGGTAAGAGACATTATTCTCTGCGACCAACGTAAAGTATTCTTTTGATCCCAAAATGCAGCAGACTTGGGTGAGTGGGAAGTGAACCATTTGTATAGCAGGGGTACACAACATGTGATCATTCTCCTCTATACAAATTCCTTAAGTGTACCGAATGATATACATCTGCGAGCAAGGTCGGTATAGGGTTTCCAATCAGAAAAACCTTAATGGCATTGATATCTACAAAGTTATCGATGTTGGGAAACAAAAATAACTCGTAGGTGAGCAAAACAAAGATTTTCTCAAAAAAGCGGCCACGTTCCCTATACTAGCAAAGTATAGAGCTTTCTTTGTCAAGAACTGGGCTGGAAAACCCTGGATTCCCCCCTTAGTGGTCATGTGAGTCCTGACCTCTGACTCGTCCAAATAGATTGCCCTCGCAATGGTTTGATCCTTTGGAATTTCTTCCAGTCCAGAAAAGGGAGCTTGGTTAGTAATATGCAAATCAGTCAGGTGAGAGTACTCCTTCAGTGTTGGTGCTAGCTGATAATTCGGGAATGTGAAACAGTGAGAGACCGAATCGTAGAACTGGATTAGTGTGGACAGGATTCCTTCGATTACATGAACCCTTAACAGAGATAGCAGTCCTCCATACTTGGCTCTGAAAGCCTCGGGGTTGGTGATCATTCTCGCTAGACCTCTTAAATCCTCTAGTTTTGGAACCTTGAAGGTGTACTTGTGAGTTTTTCTTCTACTGAAATCCATTAGCGCAATCTCTTTATCTGACATTTGCAATCATTGTCTTAGTTTAATTTGAAAAAGAGATACTAGAAGAGAAGATTTTTCTTTGTTTTAATGTTTTTTAGATGAATGCATGAATGCAGCACACAAAAATATAGAAAAAATATGGGGTCAAAGGGTCGGTGTCATGAAGTCAAGGCTCTACCCATCCCCAAAGGTTTATACTGGTGATTTTTTGTACCTGTCCGCAAAATCACTAACCCCTCTTGGGATAACAACAGCAAGCGGATCGCCAGCGAGCTAATGTATCTTAGAGTGATCTCAAATGAGGGTAGTATCACGTGACAACTATTCCCGATAGCTTCCGCACTACAAAATTATTTCAGTCTACTAAAAACCTCAGCTTCTCAGATAACCCAATCGACTACACTACTTTCAACAACCGAAGTCGTATAGGCAATGTATCTGCAAAGGGAGTCTCCACTGAGTCTGATGGTTGACTGGGGACTCTTAACTGGGATTTACTCCATGTAAGATTACCCGTATAATGCCATCCCTTATCATAGGTGTATACTCAATCTTTCCACATGCGGCATCACACATATTCCCATTAGCAGAAAAATAAACACGGATATCAATTAGGAAAATCAGTATATATATTTGTCTTAATTATCCTAGACCTCTAGTCTTATGATCCTATACAGACAATGACTCCCCAGCAGAGTCTCCATTTCTGTGACATTTTGTTGAATTTAAATCTCTCACCCTAAAAGAGGCTAGAAAGAATGCCTCCCACTGTGGTCGCCACTTTTTTGTAGCGCGATTTTTGTGTATTCAAATCACTATCACTTTGGAACTATAGTTCGATTCATTTTTTATCCTGTTGAGCTGATTAAGGAAGGGAAATAAATGTCTCCAATTAACCCTGCTGGCAAACTGAGATTAAATAGTCAAAACTGTTAGTTTACAGATGCTATCAAGAAGGGGTTATTCGCTTAAAAACAGTGTCTAGGCTATTGGTAAGATGTTAGGTCTGATGCTTTTCGATTGATGTGTGAAGGTACGGGATTTTGGGTTTTTGATTAGTATGCTCGCTAAGATTTTGCAATCTTATGCCTACGTATTCCCGAAACAGGGAAATCAGAGCGATCGTAGTTACTCCTATTCTATGGGAGGAAAGAGGTGTTTTGGTGTCTTGTTCAAAGCCCAAGACGTGAAGCTAAAGGTGGTTTGTATCTTGTTCAAAGCCCAAGATGTGAAGCTAAAGGGTTTTGGCTGAGAGAGAATTTGTCATCTCTAAAGAGGAGTTGTTGATGTTTGTATGCTGTGAACAAGGCACAACTTTGATGCTAAAAGGTTGATTGACTTAACCGGGTTTTTCTTTATACAAAGCCTAAGAGGAGGCGGGAAGTTTGACTTTTCCGAGGAAAATGTTCTTTCTGTCTTGTACAAAGCCCAAGATTGAGGCTAAAAGGGATTTTGACTCCGTTGGGGAGAATGTATCTTGTATAAAGCCCAAGATGGAGGCTAAAATGGTTTGACTCAACAAGAAAGTACTTTTATCTCTCCTGTATAAAGCCCAAGACGGAGGCTAAAAGGTGGACTCGATAAGAGAGTCTTGAACAGGTGATTGACAAAACAAGAGAGTCTGAAGGTTGTTTGACTCAAAGAGAAAGTCTTTTATACTCAACAAGAGAGTGATTTGTTGTCTCGTACGAAGCCCGAGATTAAGGCTAAAAGGAGATTGACTCAACAAGAGAGTCTTTTATACTCAACAAAAGAGTGTTTTATATGTCTTGTACAAAGCCCGAGAAGGAGGCTAAAAGTGGTTGACTCAACAAGAGAGTCTTTTATACTCAACTCAACAAGAGAGTGTTTTTCTATCTCGTACGAAGCCCGAGATGGAGGCTAAAAGGAGGTTGACTCAACAAGAGGGTCTTTTATACTCAACAAGAGAGTGTTTTATATGTCTTGTACAAAGCCCAAGACGGAGGCTAAAAAAGGGATTGACTCAACAAGAGAGTCTTTTATACTCAACAAGAGGGTGTTTTTATATGTCTTGTACAAAGCCCAAGACGGAGGCTAAAAGTGGATTGACTCAACAAGAGAGTGATTTATATGTCTTGTACAAAGCCCAAGACGGAGGCTAAAAAAAGGGATTGACTCAACAAGAGAGTCTTTTATACTCAACAAGAGAGTGTTTTTATATGTCTTGTACAAAGCCCAAGACGGAGGCTAAAAAAGGTTGACTCAACAAGAGAGTATGAGAAGGTTAGCTTCACTAGGGAGAGTCATTTGTACAAAGCTCAAGAAAAGGCTACCTTACCGCTGTGGATTCTGGAGATCCTGAAGCGGGTCCAAGTGTGGGGAACTCTCATGGGAGAGACCGGGGTTTCTTCCTATGTTTGAAAGGAACTTGAGAATGTCTTTGAGACTCAAGAGGCTTAGACTGTCCAAGTCTAGAGTTTTATCTTTTGTACAATGCCCAAGAGGAGGCACGGGCATTAAGGGATGAGTATCAACCCTACAACGGCCGGAGTTTTGATGCTGGAAAGACTGCTCTAGCAAAGGATGACTAAGTTCTGTCTTATACCTTTAAGAGGTCGTCAGGGTCCTTGTATTAAGCCCAAGAGAAGGCATGAGAACTTCTAAGAAGCCAAAGGGCCCTTGTACAACGCCCAAGAGGAGGCGAGGATGCTTTTAGGAAGCCTGTGGGTCTCTAAACCAAGAGAAGTTCAAGAAATGCAATTCACCGAGAAGAGATCATTCCAGGAAAGTTCGAGAATTTGGAAGAAACTCAAGAGATGCCATTCACGGAGAAAAGATCATCTCTGGGGAGTTAGAGTTTCTTTGACAATTTCTAAGGGTGACAGTCTGAGAAAAGGTTCACTAAGAATACTGCCTTTCGCTTTGTTCCATATTATTTAACCCCAAGAGAAGGGAAGACTGTATCTGTACATCCTATGGGGATCTAGTTTTGTTTGTATTTAAGAGTGACCAACGAGGCTTTACCTAGTGCTAGACGTAGCTATCGAGGAAAACTCTAAATAACTATACTAGTATTACACAGTGGATATGTGACAAGTATATAAAAGGATGTGAAATAAGACTTACAGTGAAGCAGCCCCACAATACATTTATGTACATAAGAAAGTGGTAAATGAAAGCGGATAAACACTTACCCGTTGTAGAGCTTCCATGCTGTTTGGTTAGTTGTTCAACAAAGAAAGTTTTGATAACAACATATATTTGAATTCAAAATCAAAGGAGAAAGTGCTTGAAAAGATTGTTGGGGCTTACAGCTCGAGGAGAGGCCCAAGTTTTAACGATGATTGCACCATTGTTTAAAAAACTGTACAGAGGGACTTATACAATACGTGAGGCCCAAAAAGATTTTATGTACAAGGGGATGGGTCTTACACTCTATTAGAGGCCCAGAGATTTATTTTTGTACAAGAGATGGGGCATACAACTCAAGGAGAGGCCCGGGGTGATTTGTTTGGCAACGGCGATCGCGCCGAGGTTTTTATTTTAACGCAGAGGGACTTATACAATGTCTGAGGCCCAAAAAGGTTTTGGTTAAAAGGGGATTGGGTCTTACACTCTATTAGAGGTCCAGTAATTTATTTTTGTACAAGTGGTGGGGCTTACAGCTCAAGGAGAGGCCCAGGGTGATTTTTGTTAAAAAGGCGACGATCGTGCCGAACTTTTTGACGGTATCGGGACTTATACAATACACTGAGGCCCGAATTATTTTGGTTTTAAAAAAAAAGGTTGGGTCTTACACTCTATTAGAGGCTCAGAGAGTTTGAAAAAGTTTGATGAGGGAGGAATTAATCAAAACCCTAATTTGTTTTCAAAATATATTTTAATTGAATAAAAATTCAATTAAAATGATCAAAATTGTTAAACATGTGTGAAAAAAAATTGTGATCTTGGATCAATGTTTCAAAAATCATGTTTCTATCCACAAAATGATTGGAAATCAATTAAGTTTGGAAAATCAAGGGAGAAAAAACATTTTAAATGTTGAAAAACAAATAAAATATTAATTCTTTGTAAAAATATCAAGTATATGAAATAATTAATATTTTTAGGATTTTTTGGTAAAATAAAATATTTTAGGATTTTTGTGAATTATTAAAAAAAGAATCAACTCAAAATCATTAAAACTCGGAGAGAATTTAATTTTTGAATCAATTAAATAAAATCACAAAATTCAAATATTCAAATATTCAAAAAATGGCGCCAAGAACACGCGCCACCCTCTGTTTCTGCAGATTTGCATTTTCTATCCAATCTCACTGAATACTTGATGATATCATGCAATCTACATATCAATCTGCTCGTTTTCACCTCACGATCATGTCTATGGTTTTTAATTTCATTTATTTTAAGCATGGAATAAGAAATCAAAGAGAAACCTCAAGAACCCAAAAATTTTCATAAAGGCTCAGAAATTCCATACACGATTCAAACAAAGCAATTGATTGAGGGTAAACACTCTATGCATGATTATGAACATATGGTCAAATTATTATGCAGCAAAAAATGCATGGATCATAGAGTTAGAATAGCTCAGGCCTACCTCTTGCTGCTGGTGATCGTGTTTTTGTGTTAAAGGAGTTGCAAGCTGGTTCCAATGATTTGCACAGCTTCCTTAGGTGCCAAGTGATGTGTCTGAATGCTTGGAGTGGTTTGAAACAAGCTGGAATTGAAGATGGTACCCCAACTGCAAGTCTGCTAAAAGCTTGAGCAGTTGGATGGTGATTTTGAGAAATCAGTGTTCCAGATGTTGTTTAAGTGTTTGGATCACTTCTATATGATGTTTATGAGGTATGTGTGCGTGTGATAGGTTTGGTTGGAATTGCTCTCAAACTCAAAACCCGATAGTGACTTGCTTTGGAAGAAAATTTTGGAGTGAAGAAAGAGATTTTGAGAAAAGCATATGTTTGATGGCTTTGGTGTACTCAAACTAAGCACAAATGAGCTCTATTTATAGTAGAGTAAGTTTGTTTTGCAAGCAATAGTGAATGGCAACTGCTGCAGAAATTTGGCAAATGTTGATCAATAGGAATCCAAGTCTCCTCTAGCCATTGACTAGAGGTTAGAGCACAGGCTGCTGGTTCCCTAGTTCTTGGATAAGTCTTGACTGAATTCAGCTGGAAAGGGCTCAGTCCATGCCACCTTGGTGTATCCATTAAATGCTCCAAACCAAAATTGGAGTCTTGTCCCTCTTTTAGGCATTTCTAGGCTTGGCATGCTACTTTTGGTTCCAAGGACTTAGGAGGCTGATGGATCAGTGTTTGTCCCTCCTTGGTCTCCCCCTGAGGTGTTCAGATGGATAAACTTGTTTGTCATTTGAAAAATTTGCTCAAATCGAGCAAAATGCACAAATCTGCCTTGCCATGACAGTTTGCAGCAAGGCACATTGTCATTGTCATATCTCATGGCTTAAGTGGAGTTTCATGGAGTTCTTGGCCATTTTGGAAAGCTCTTATATGATACAACACATGTGTGATCATAGTTTGTCTTGATACTTTTTGGATCCAAGTGAAAAATCCCCCTACTTTTGGGAAAAAAAAACAAGACAGATTCTGACTTAGTGAAAATTTCACTAAGTGTTGGAAAAAGTGGCATTTCATGTTTTCAGCCATTTTGATCCAACCATAACTCAAAATCTATGAAGAATTGGAATGAGGTGTAGTTGACACTTTTAAATTATGCCATGAGAGCTACAAATCCATCTTTGGATCAGCCCAAATGGTTGCATGGATCTCAAGTTATGATCCTTGGAAGTTGGTACCCTAGCCACTTTGTTCCATAACTTAGAAAATTTCTAAGTTTTTTATGGTTACCCCTTTTACAAGTTATCCCACTATTCTTGTTTTTTCTTGATGAATGATGATCCCAATCACATATTAACATCATTTTAGGGTCAAAGAACCATAATTATGAAAAATCTCAAAAAGTCAAAGTTGACTTTTGTGCACAGTTGATTTTTTGTCAGATGAACTCCAAACTGTGCGATCCTCTATGAAATCAAGTCCTTGACCTAAATCAAACTTGATGGATTGATTTCATAGGTGTTATATGGTGTATTGAATCATATCCCAAGGTTTGGGAGCATGCCTGGGTCAAAAGTCAAAGGCACAGTTGACTTTTCCCGCGAAACCCTAATTGTGGTTCTGATGAATTTGAAACTTGTTGATAAAGCTTCTTGGATCAATCAATTGTTGAAAATGGATCAATATAGTGTGTTAGAGACCCTTAAATCCTCTCTTGAGGTCTTGGCTCATGTTTTGTCCCAAAAGTCAACTTAGGGGTGAATTAGGTCAAGAAACCCTAATTCCTGATTTTTTATGAATGCATCCCCTGAGGCAAAATAGACTTGATGATTGGGTTCATGATGTCCCTTGGAGCATCTTAGGTTGTGCTTTGAAGCTTTTGGCTCATGCCCAGAGGAAAATTTCCATCTAGAGGCCCCAGTCGACCAAAACCTTAATTTGGTGACACTGGCGATCTTGAGGCTTAATCCACTTGGAATGTTGCAACTTTGTGCTTGATTCTTGAGGTGGGAGTCCTCTTGATCCATTGTGGATATTTGAGAGGTTTAGACATGTTGAAGATCATGTCATTCCTTGATTGTTCCTTTGTCTAAGAGCTCTGAGAGGGCTTGAAACCCTAAGTTTGATTGTAGTGGATGCTCACCCATTTTTTGGGAGACTAATGAGGTATAATGGTCCATCTATATTGTGATGATGATTTGCACAATGATGGGGAATCTTAGTGGTCAAAATTTGGGGTATGACACCTTGCCCTTAACATCTTAAACCAAACTCAACCAAAACCTTCTTGCTGAAACCTTGTCCATGCGCATAACCTCATGACATTTCATGTTTACCACACTTTGCCATATTAAGCCAAGCAATACCTTACATCATGCATGCCACCCTACCACATTACCTCAAATGGCCATGCAAGGATCTTACATAACATGCATATGCCATAACCTTACCTCATGTATCAATGAGAGAGAAATAATAAAACTCAAGAGACAAGTTGTCGTTCTGATTGTACCAACATGCTCACCATATAGTGCAATACATCACACCATACATACATACATGATAGCAAACCCGTGCCAAGCTTTAACCTCCCTCTCATTTTCAATTTTTCTTAACCAAGCTTCCAACTGAATTACAACCATGATTAATACTCTAACCACACTCTAACCACCCTATATAATCTTCTAACCACCTCTAACCAAGTTAGTTACGCCATTTTTTCAGAGAATAAATCAAAATTTCTCCATTGAAGCTCTCAACTTCAGAGCTCCAAAACACGCTCATTTTGGAAGTTTTCCTCAAGATTTCTTCATAATCATCATCACCACACTTCAATCTTCTTTCTGTACGCATTGATTTCAAGCTGGAAGCTCATATGGGAGCTGCATAATTTCATTGTTGTTCATCATCAACTTGAAGTTTCAGCAAGATTCAAGGGGAGAAAGGCATTTATTTTGCCTCTAAGAGTTGATTTCAAGACGTGCATGAAGTTTTATGGGTTTCTGATACTTGGAAGAACAACTCATACCAGGTTTGAACTCTGAACTTTACAGCATCATCATAACCTATATAACATGAATTAGGGCACCATGTAGTTGCATCTGAAGCCCTCCTACCTGAGGCAATATTCTTGGTTAGTTTTTAGGGCTATTTGTGAGTTTTCAAGATTTCAGATCTTAACTTATTTCCTTTGAAACTCTATGTGTGTGCATGATTTGGAACTTTTGATGGCATATTTGTAATCAGCATGAAATTCTGAACAGAATGGTATCAGGTTTTGCCTTTTTTGGTGACCTTCTTGCGTGAGCTCCGGCGGAGCTGGCCGGAGAAGACGACCGAAAGTCTTCTCCAGCGACTGGTTGCAAACCCTAGTCAAATCCAGTCAGCCCCCACGTTTTAATCTTAACCGTCCATAATCTTTGGTCCAACGCGTACAAACGAGCCAGCGCAATAAAATGGCACCATCTTCATCACGTGTTTTTTTTCTTCTATTTTTCTTTTATTTTCTTTTTTTATTTTCTGATAATTAAAATGCTGAATTAAAAAGGGATTTTTGTTGGATGGGCCACGCGGAAATGTGATATCTCCACTCCCAGTTGTTAGCCCAGTGACATAATGAACTGAAGGATTGCTATCTCTGCACCCCTTCTCATATTTTCCTTGTTTTTCATTTTTTTCTTTTTACACATGTTCCAAAATTGAATGGTAAAAATACCAAATGATGTCAAAAAATTCCAAATTAATTCCCGAACATTCTCAACACGTTTAAATAATTTTTGGATATTTCTAATTCCAATTTCAAGCTGGTTTGGTATTTTTTTTTCATGACTTTTGGAAACATTGTGTGTTCTAAGTGATACCTTGTGATGTAAGCTTTCAAAATGGGCCTTCCCTCAATCTTTTGGTCCTGATTTTTGACATGTTTCTTGGTAATTGGATACTTGACATATTGATGGTTGCCTTATGCATGGTTCATGTGTTTGAATTGGATTTTTTTAGAATTGTTTTGTGACTTGTGCTTACATGATCATCAATAGGGACATGCTTGATCTTTGCCTTTATTTGAGCATTTTTAGTACATCTTTTTGGTTCAATCTCTTGTATGCAAGTACCTACTGACTTGAGGATGGCATGACTAATTGATCACATTTTTTAAGGATTTCTCATATTTTTCACCCATTTGTTAATTTGAACATGTTTTATATGAACATACTTTGGATTAAGCCATAGTTTAGGATTTGTATGAGGCTCCTTAAAGCCAAATTTGGGAATTATTTAGAGCAATCATATGAGGTTATTTTGATGCTTAATTAGGGCATGTTGAATGTTGCATGGGTGCATGATTCATAGGCTTTAAATGCACTTAATTTGAATGCTTAACGATGCTTAATGATTGGATTGATACTTTGGCTTGCTCATGCCTTTAAGCCACCTTCCTTTGGAATTCATGTGTGCACCTTTTCACACTTGTTATAACATGACATAGGGCCTTCCCACATGTATTGTTAGGCCATTTCTTGTGCACTTGGTTGATGTTTGTTTGTGTGTGAATGATAACATGAATGATGCTTCCTAATGCCTAATGTTTTGTGCTCACTTGTTTGAGTGCCTTTTCACACTTGTTTTAGAACTCAATTGGGATGTTTTACAGGGTCATTCACCTCTGGCCTAGATACTTGGACATTACGTTGCCATGCCATTTCTTTCCTTTTACTTGTATGCTAAGTAACATGCTTATAAGAGATGTTTTGCTTGCATAGTTTGAATGAACTTTGAAAGAGCATTTGTTGTAACTTGTATGACATTTCAATTGATGATTTAAAGCTCTTGTTTATATCATTTCACCTCTGACCTTGATTCTTACACGTGCTTACATGGCTTATGTGTTTCCCTTTAACTTTATTCGCAAGTCACAAGTTCCTAAAAGATGTTCGGTGTTTGTTTAACACCTTAATTATTGTGACTTCTATAAGTGCATCCACTTGAATACTTTCATGATGATTTGAAATCAATTATGGACACCCAAAGATGCATTCATTTCTGATTTGTATGCTTAATTCCATGTTTGTTCATGCTTTGTGTGAAAGAATATACTTGTTGCATCATAAGTAAACTAGGTGCAAACTTGTGCAACCTTTCAAGACATTTTAACATGGCATTCTCATGAATACTTGAAGTCATTTGCACACCTTGGATACATGTTGTAGGTTCTGGTCCATACTATTTACATGCTTATATCACTCTTGTATCCTTTCTACTTCATCTCTTACTTATTTCTCCTCCCTTGAATCTTAGACTTGTTTAAGTCTTAGATTTACTTTTGCATATTCCCTTAGGCTTCCTTAATCCAACTTAATCTTTGGATTAGGATAGACATTGGGAGTTAATCCATGTATGATAACATTAGGTATAATTCCCTTTCTTACCTCAACTATAGGGCCATCATTGTATGATAACATTAGGACCTAGTTTCCCCTTAGCATTTTTCTTCCAACTTTGAGTCCCTCTTCTCTCATCTCAAAACAAAATCAAAAACATGTAATAAAGGCAATGAGTATTGTACGCCATGAGCCTTAAGTACATGGGAAATGAAAGGGGGAGGGTCTCCCTTTGCCTTTTTAGAGTGTTTAGCATACGTCCCATTGGGGGCGACCATGCGACGCATTCGCTCCTATGTCATAGACTTTAGTGCAATATGAGTTACAAACACAATCAATCAAAACACTTTCTCCTAAAAGACAAAAACAAACAATTATCTTTTCTTCTCATCTCCCTCACTCTATTCTTAAAGGATGCGTTATTTCCGTTCTACCGCAAACAGGTAAACGCGTAAGATTCCATACAACGAGCGGCAACACCTAAACTGCAAGAGCGTGAACGTTGACGTTTTCCACTTAAAAAACACAAAACAATGAGACCCTGTTAGGTCAAACTACGACTGCTATGACTTCCTCCTTCGCGTTAGATTGAGGATACGTAGGCACAAGACGGCGATGTCTTGGCGAGCAACCTTCCCCCATAAACCCGTAGTCTTCCAAACTACGTTGACACTGACCTTCCCGCTCACGAGGGAATACGTAGGCCTAGGACGGCGATGTCCTATCGAGTCACTTATTTTCTTTTCCCCTGTTTCTCTGTTTCCCATTCCTTTTTCATTTCCAGTTAGCAGTTGAGCCTCAGATAACCTACACCCTTTGATCGATAACAACAAGCGTGGATCCCATCGAGTACGATGGACGCGAGGGGGTGCTAATACCTTCATCTCGCGTAACCGACTCCCAAACCCAGGCTATGGTTGCGATGACCATTCTTTTCCCTTTGTTGAGGTTTTCTTCGATCGTTTCCTTTCCCTGCGTCGGGATAAATAACGTTCGGTGGCGACTTTTCTGTTCTTTTCCGCCGGTTGATTTTCGCAGATGCGACCCATGGAAACCATTTTAATGCCATGTGATAAAAAAAAAGGGGATACCTCAGCGCTTTTTGGTTGAAAATGGGCATGGAAGACCAAAACTGTTTTTAAAAAATAGGCGGACAGATATCGTGAGTTGGGAAAAATAGGGGGGCCAAAACTGTAATTTAGCCTAATGATTAAATTGATTTCATGAATCATTTAAATAATAAATGGTTATGTGGTGTATTGGTTAAGGCTTTTAACATTGACTAAAAGGTGATAAGTTCAACACTTGAATTGAATATTTTTTTTGTTTTATTTGTTAAATTGACAAAATAAATGACCAAAAGTTGCAACAACCAGAAATTGAACTTGAGACCTCATGGTTAGGCATGCACATGCAACATCTATTACCACCAGACCATCACAACATTTCTTGAATATATGTACTGTTATTAATAGATAACTGTTCACGAATGGCTATGTTGAAATCATTCAAGCATTGTTTCTCCCCATCAATTGGTACAAGTTTTTCTATAAATAGAGATACTTGTTAGGCATAAAAATAGATACGAGAATAATATATTTTAGAGCCAAATTTTATATCTAAGCCAGTTCTTTATTTTTCTAGTGCAAGAGAATAAGTGAAGAAACTTTATTATGTAAAATATCGTTGATTGATATACTTAATATGAATGTCCAATTCATGTTAAGGTTTCCAAAGTATCTTGAAGGGGATTCACCGGATTACCCATTTGCATCCAATTTGCCTAAGTTGGTGGGATTAAATCAAACCTTTAACACAAGATCTAACAGAAAATCTTATCATTTGAATCTAGTAGATTATTCTTTTTGCTGTTAATTAAATAAATAGCCACATTAATAAATGGATAGTAAGTAAGAAATGGATAGCAATTTTTAACAAAAATGTTGTTAAATTTTAATTATTATTATTTTTATAGTTGGAAAACGACAAGGCTTTATTTATAAAGTATTGTAGTGGGGAGAAAAAATAAAGTGTTTTCTTATATTAAAACACACAATCCTTTACAAATATTAGGAGAGCGCACTCTTTGTTTTTTATATTTATTTATTTTATTTTTAATATCAAACAATAATAATATAGCTAGAAAACATTTTTTTAAATACACATTCATTATATTAAATAAAATAACACACACACATATAGATTGATAGATAGATGTCCAAGGAGTTAAAGTCCAAATTAATGTTAATTCACTATAAATGATTCAAGGTATAAAAGTCATCTCACAAGATATTCAACATACAATTTATGATCTCAACTTTTATTACACTCATATTAAATTTTGAATTGACTTGAGTGTTTGAGTGATAACCTTACAGGTTCATCCATGAGCTGCCGTATCGGAGATCAGCACCATTTGTCCCAGATTCTTCACCATCAAAAAATTGACTAAACAAGGTGCCGTCTGTGAAAATTGACTCCTAACTCCCGCAAAAAACCACGAGCAAATAATCTTCGATCTAAACTAGATCTCTATTGGAAGCATTAGAGATGGAAGTAGTAACTCCCCTCGCCAGGTCAAAGAGATCTGTCGAATATTTCGATTTACTCCCACACCAATTGTCATCTATTGACGAGATCTACTTTGCAACAATATCTAGGGTAAATCCGCCTTCGAAATTCCTTTCTCCAATGACGATTACCAGAAAATAGCAACACAGAGTTTGATTGGAGATAGGATTTCTAGATCGTGATAAGATCAACGGAAATTCAAACTTGGACCTGCCACTAATCCTAGATATCACTGACGTTGATTGTACTCTGACAGAATTCCTCGTAGATGACAAAAGCTCTTTCAACCTTCTATACATCGATCCTTTGGAGCAGTTGGCCTCCGACAACAAGATATGAGTCTGTATTGAGGCGAGGATCTATTGACCTTCAACTATTTGATAAATTGTTCTTGCGTAATGATATATCTGACACTGTCATTAGGTAAAAGATTGTGTGGGAGAAAGGAACCCTCAAATTCATTGTAATTTTGTGTGGAAGTGCATTCAAAGGTATCCTGGGGAGATCCTACTTGGAAAAGCTATATTCAATAGCTTCCCCGGTCCACCTGAAGATGACATATAATTATATGGAAAGAAAGTCGGTTGTTGTCAATGTCGACCTTGAGGAAGCAAAGTAGATCAAAGAAATTATCCTAAAGGACATTCTCTTGTCATCGGTGCAAGCAGAGAAAGGTCCCGAAAATGTCAATATGTTCGACCTGAATGCCCTTGAAGATGAAGTTAGGCCCATCCTCGATGGTGATTTTGAGGCCATAAAACTCGATAAAAATACCGCACGGTCAGTAAAGATAGGATCTGAGCTTCCTTTGAAAGTAAGATCCACATTAATAGGATGCCTACAGAAAAAAGCACAAATTTTTTTTCTATCTCACCTAATCAGATTCCCGACATCAATTCGACCTCGGCGCCCACTACGTCTCCCAACAGTGATGAAGGAATTCCCCAAAGAAAGATGAGGTCGTCACGAGCACATTGAAAGTTTGGGTATGAAGCAGTGATTGTGGGAATGTCCTTAGTTGCAGAGACGGGGCAGATTTCATCTAGCTGAAAACAGATTCCCAACTACTCGTCTCTCAGATAAGTGGGGATGCTTAAGCTTAAGACCCGCTATTGCAAAGGTACCTCAAGCTAGCTACCGAGAATATGGTAATATTCAAAGCATTCAAAATCGCTCATGTTCTGCGGTAAGAAAACACTCGCACCATCATACTCTCTCTGTTATCCAGTACAAGAAATGTAACGCCCAAATATTTAATTATTTATTTAATTGAATATTTAATTAATTGTTGTGAATTATTCGGTTGATTTTGGTGTTGCGGTGAATGTAGTCGTTAAGTCAGAAATTTTAAGTTGGAAAGTCGTAGAAATAATATTAGAAATAATGCTATAGTCGCAGAATAATATTAGTAGTAATATTATCGTAGTTGGAGTGTGTTCGATTAAGTGGGCTTGGTTTCGTGTCGGAATTAGTAAATTAGGGGGTGTATGTTTTAGGCCCATTAGATATTATAATTGAATAATTTTATTTTAATAAAACAAATAGATTAAAAGAAATAGAAAGATTGGGGAGTTTTTGGAATCAGATAGAGGAGAAGAGAAAGAAGAATGTGAGAGAAGTTGGGAACGAGAGAAACCGCTACCGGTGTCGAATTTCCGGAACCCGATCGATCGTTGAGCTGCCTTCAATCCAAGGTAAGGGTGGGTTCGATTATTATAAACGGGTTAGGATGAATGATATAAGGGTTGGGTTATATAGTTTTCTACTGTTCGCGTTGATTTTGTGTTGTTGAAATTTTATGAAATCGTTGTTTCTGTGAAATAATTATGCTCTGGTAATAATGTTTTGGTGAAGTGATTTCTGTGAATGTCGTGTGGTTGGCCTGTAACTGGAAAATTAGAAATTGGAGAATCCTGAGTCAGAGAAGGAGAGAATCATTCTGGGTGTTAAATATATATATATATATATATATATAATAGGGGGTGGCGCAGGCCACCCCTGTGTGTGTGTGAAGGTGGGTGGCGCAAGCCACCGAGGTGATGAGTCTAGATGGCGCAAGCCATCATGAAGTGGAGGAAAATGTGGCCCCGGCCACTATAATCTGATGTGGCGCAAGCCACTTGACATTCAGTGCCAGGGTGGCGCAAGCCACCCATTCTTAATGGGTATTAGTAGTTTTGCTTCATACATAAATTTAGCCTTACTTTAAGAAATGTGTTAGATATATATAATATCAGAAGCAGAAATTGTAAATGTTCATGCTATGGAACGAGATGGATTAATAGTAACAGTAAGTATACAGTTGAAGAAAATTGGATGCAGATGTGAGGAAAATAGCTGAACTACTGAGTTAACAGATTTCAACAGAAAATCATAAAATTAGCAAGTTTTGACAGAGGCAGATTTTAGGAGTTTTCATGACAGGTTTTAACAGAAAATGAAAATAACAGGTTTTGTTACATCAAACAGAATTTTGACAGAAAATTGAAATTGTAGTAATATGTTGCAGCAGTGGTTTAACCGAATTAATAAATTAATCAGTTGTAAGTAATAAAGGTGAAACAGTACAGTTTTAGTCGGTTTAGCCGATTTAGGCGGAAAATTTAGTTGTCCGAAATTTAACGAAAAGTGTCGGGGTAAGTCGGGTAAATTAGTAGGTGACTTGTGTTGAATTGTTTTGTTGAAATTATGTTGAAAAAGTGGAATTTCAGGTACAGCTGAGCTGTAACATTGTTCCGGTTTACGGACGAATTGTAAGTTGTAGGCTTGATAAGCCAACGTTGATATAGGTTGTTTATGTCGAAAAAGTTGCTATGTCGTTTAAGTTGATTGTGTTGTGGATGTTGTTGAGTTGTTTATGTCGATGAGTTGTGCATGTCATAAAGCATACATTGCATTTCGTGTCGGAGCGTTGCTCACACCACGTTGGCCTAGATTGGCATATGTTGAAAAGTTGAAAGTTGAAGGCTTATGCCTTGATGCCTCGATAAACTGGCAATATTAAGTTGGGAGTTTTACTCCGATGGTACCACATGCATAACATTGTCGAGTCTCATTAAAGTTGCATTTTCTTAAGTTGTTGTTGATTTTTATTTGTTGTTGTTGATTTTCATTGTTGGTTGTTGATGCGAAGTGGTGATTACTTGTATGATTCTTGCATATGTATTATTCATCGTACTCCGTTTATAATTTTCGATAACTCACCCTTTCTGTTTGAATGTTGTCCCTATGTTGGCAACGTGCAGGTAATCAAGAGGAGTAGCCGGTTACCTTAGTTCGAGTCGGTGGTTGTCGCTCTGATACGTAGCACTCGGGGGGATGACGCATGTCTTTTATTTATTTGTCTACATGCTGAATTTTTAATGAAATTGCTGAAAAATACTTTGTCGTTTAATTTGAAGTTGTTTTATGTTGAATAAAGATGCTACTAAGTTGTTAATGAATCTGCTGCGTTGTGTTTGCTTAAGTTGAATAAAGTTGAGGACCATTTGTTGTTTTATGTTTCCCTGAAGCGTTATGTATCTTTCATGAATAACTATTATGTGGTTGATTTTTAAAGTTGAAAATGTGATATCCCGTTTTATGTCGAAAATTTTATAACTCTGATTTTAATATAATTACTGGGTAGAAATGGGGTGTTACATTAGTGGTATCAAAGCAGGTCGGTCCGTCCGGCCAAGTGTCGAGTCGTAGTTGTCTAACAATCGAGTATTGTTATTTGGTTCTAACTTTTGTTTATGTTGTAGTGATAAGTTGAGATGGCTGGAAGGAACGATGCTGCAATGGCTGCTGCAATGCAAGCAATGGCTCAGGCTGTGCAGAATTTACCGAATGCTGGCGAGAATGATGGATCTCGTAGTCTGGCGACTTTTCAGAGGGAAAATCTGCCTACCTTCAAGGGTAGGTACGATCCTGATGGAGCATTGGATTGGTTGAAAAAGATTGAGAGGATCTTCTGTGTGATGGACTGCACTCCAGCGCAGAAGGTTCGTTATGGGACTCATATGCTAGCAGTCGAAGCTGATGACTGGTGGCTAGAGACTCGTCAGAGGTTGGAGACTACAGGTGAAGTTATCACTTGGGATGAGTTCCGAAGAGAGTTTCTGAGGAAGTATTATCCAGAGGATGTCCGTGGTAAGAAGCAGATTGAGTTTCTTGAGCTGAAGCAAGGAGCTATGTCAGTTACTGATTATGCTGCGAAGTTTGTTGAGCTGGCTAAGTTTTATCCGTACTATACCGGTGATGATGCTGAGTTTTCTAAATGCATCAAATTTGAGAGCGGGTTGCGCTCTGAAATCAAGAAAGCGATTGGGTATCAGAAGATTTGTGTCTTTTCTGATTTGGTTGATAGTTGCAGAATTTATGAAGAGGACAATAATGCTCACTACAAGATTGTTAGTGATAGAAGAGGTAAGCAACAACAGAACCGTGGTAAGCCTTATGATGCTCCAGCTGGAAAAGGTAAACAGAGAGCGACTGAGGGCAAGAAGACTAGTAGGGGAGATGCTCCTGCTGGCATAACTTGTTTCAAATGTGGAAAATCTGGTCATAAGAGTACTGTGTGTACTGCTGAGGCGAAGAGGTGTTTCCGATGTGGTAAGATTGGACATGCGATATCTGATTGCGAGCACAAGGAGATGATCTGTTTTAATTGTGGTGAAGAGGGACATATTAGTAATCAGTGTATGAAGCCAAAGAAAGCTCAGACCGGAAAAGTGTTCGCGTTAGCAGGAACTCAGACCGCTAATGAGGACAGACTTATCAGAGGTACATGTTTCATTAATAGTACTCCTTTAATTACTATTATTGATATTGGTGCTACACATTGTTTTGTTTCTGCTGATTGTGTTCAAAGATTGGGTCTTAAGTTATCTGCTATGAATGGAGAAATGGTCGTCGAGACTCCGGCTAAGGGATCGGTGACTACTTCTCTTGTGTGTCTATGGTGTCCTTTATCGATCTTCGATAAAGACTTTTATGTTGATTTGGTTTGTTTGCCGCTGACCGGAATGGATGTAATCCTAGGTATGAACTGGTTAGAGTATAACTATGTTCATATAAATTGTTATCGTAAGTCGGTGAGGTTTTCTACTCCTGAAGAGGAAGCAGTTGGGTTGCTATCTTTTAGAGAGTTACAGCAATTGATGAAAGAAGAAGCTCAGATGTTTTCGTTGATGGCAACGTTGTCTATTGAGAGTAAAGCTAAGATTGAAGAATTGCAAGTGGTGAATGAATTTCCTGAAGTTTTCCCTGATGAAATTCCTGATGTGCCGCCAGAGAGAGAGGTTGAATTTGCAATTGACCTTGTACCGGGTACTAGACCTGTTTCGATGGCACCATACAGAATGTCGGCATCCGAGTTGTCTGAATTAAAGAAGCAGTTGGAAGAGTTACTTGAGAAGAAGTTTATAAGACCAAGTGTATCACCGTGGGGAGCTCCAGTGTTATTAGTAAAGAAGAAAGATGGAAGTATGAGACTTTGTGTTGATTATAGACAGCTGAATAAAGTAACAATCAAGAACATGTATCCACTTCCGAGAATAGATGATTTGATGGATCAGTTAGTGGGTGCTCGTGTGTTTAGCAAGATTGATTTGAGATCGGGCTATCATCAGATTAAAGTGAAAGATGAGGATATTCAGAAGACAGCGTTTAGAACACGGTATGGACATTATGAGTATTCAGTGATGCCTTTCGGTGTTACTAATACGCCAGGAGTATTCATGGAATACATGAACCGTATTTTTCATACTTATCTGGATCGTTTTGTGGTTGTATTCATTGATGATATTCTGATTTACTCTAAGTCAGAAGAAGAGCATAAGGAACATTTGAGAACAGTGTTGGAAGTTTTGAAAGACAAGCAGTTGTATGCGAAACTGTCCAAGTGCGAGTTCTGGTTGAAAGAAGTTAGTTTCCTTGGTCATGTGATTTCAGGTAGTGGTATTGTCGTGGATCCTTCTAAGGTAGATGCTGTGTTGCAATGGGAAACTCCAAGGTCGACTACTGAGATTAGAAGTTTTCTGGGACTAGCTGGTTATTATAGAAGGTTTATTGAAGGTTTTGCTAAGTTGGCACTTCCGTTAACTAGATTGACTTGTAAAAGTAAAGCTTTTGTGTGGGATGTTCAGTGCGAAGAAAGTTTTACAGAATTGAAGAAGAGGTTGATGTCGGCTCCGGTTTTGACATTACCGAATCCAGGAGAACCGTTTGTGGTTTATTGTGATGCTTCGTTGATGGGTTTAGGAGGTGTGCTTATGCAGAATAATAAAGTAATAGCTTATGTGTCTCGACAGTTGAGAACTCATGAAAGGAATTATCCTACGCATGATTTGGAACTTGCTGCAGTGGTTTTTGTGCTGAAAATTTGGAGGCATTATCTCTATGGCTCTAGATTTGAAGTTTATAGTGATCATAAGAGCTTAAAGTATTTGTTTGACCAGAAGGAGTTGGATATGAGGCAGCGACGGTGGTTAGAATTGCTGAAAGATTATGATTTCGGTTTGAATTATCATCCGGGCAAAGCTAATGTTGTGGCTGATGCTTTAAGCCGAAAGACCTTGCATATGTCAGCAATGATGATTAAGGAATTGGAATTAATTAAGCAATTTCGAGATATGATTTTGGTTTGCGAAGTGACACCGCAGAGTGTTATGCTGGGTATGTTGAAAATTAACAATGATTTTTTGGACAGTATTCGAGAGGCTCAGAAGCGGGATGTGAAACTAGTGGACATCTTGAATAGTTGTGGTCAATCGGATGAGGGTGACTTTAAGATTGATGCACGAGGTGTGTTGAGACTGCATGATCGAATTTGTATACCAGATGATGCAGATATGAAAAAGAAGATTCTTGAAGAGGGTCATAGAAGTAATCTGAGTATTCATCCGGGAGCTACTAAAATGTATCAAGACTTGAAGAAGATATTTTGGTGGTCCGGAATGAAAGAAGATGTGGCACGATTTGTGTATGCATGTTTGACTTGTCAGAAGTCGAAAGTTGAGCATCAGAAACCTGCTGGGTTGATGCAACCGTTAGAGATTCCGGAATGGAAATGGGATAGCATTTCTATGGACTTTGTAACAGGGTTGCCTATGACTTCAAGAGGACATGATTCTATTTGGGTGATTGTTGATAGGCTTACGAAGTCAGCTCATTTCCTACCTATTAACATCACTTATCCGATTGCGAAGTTGGCAGAGATTTATATCCGAGTGATTGTGAAGTTGCATGGTGTTCCTTTGTGTATCGTGTCGGATAGAGATCCGAGGTTTACGTCGGAGTTTTGGAAGAGTCTACAAGAAGCGTTGGGTTCTAACTGAGGTTGAGTTCGGCATATCATCCTCAGACAGATGGTCAAACTGAGAGAACTATTCAGTTGCTGGAGGACCTATTGAGAGCTTGTGTTTTTGAGCAGGGAGGTTCGTGGGATACTTATCTTCCATTGATCGAGTTCACTTATAATAATAGTCACCATTCTAGTATCGGGATGGCACCTTTTGAAGCGTTGTATGGTCGGAGGTGTAGAACTCCATTGTGTTGGCATGAATTTGGTGAGAGTGTAGTACTTGGACCGGAATTAGTTCGAGAAACTACCGAGAAAGTGAAGTTGATTCGAGAGAAGATGAAAGCTTCTCAAAGTAGACAGAAAAGTTACCATGACAAGCGGAAGAAGGATTTGGAATTCCAAGCGGGTGATCATGTGTTTTTGAGAGTCACGCCTGTGACTGGTGTTGGGAGAGCTTTGAAGTCTAAGAAGCTCACTCCTCGTTTTATTGGGCCGTATCAGATTTTGGACAGAGTTGGGAAAGTTGCTTACCGAATGGCGTTACCGCTGAATCTTTCGAATTTGCATGATGTGTTTCATGTGTCGCAGCTTCGGAAATACATTTCAGATCCGTCTCATGTGGTTAATATGGATGATGTGCAAGTACGGGATAATCTCACGGTGGAGACGAAGCCTGTGCGAATCGCGGATCGTGAAATGAAGACTTTTCGAGGGAAAGAGATCACGTTGGTGAAAGTTGTCTGGTTGGGAGCTACTGGAGAAAGCATGACGTGGGAATTGGAGAGCAAGATGCGAGACTCCTATCCCGAGCTGTTTGATTCACGTAAATTTTTTAGGACGAAAATATTCTAAGTGGGGGAGAGTTGTAACGCCCAAATATTTAATTATTTATTTAATTGAATATTTAATTAATTGTTGTGAATTATTCGGTTGATTTGGGTGTTGCGGTGAATGTAGTCGTTAAGTCAGAAATTTTAAGTTGGAAAGTCGTAGAAATAATATTAGAAATAATGTTATAGTCGCGGAATAATATTAGTAGTAATATTATCGTAGTTGGAGTGTGTTCGATTAAGTGGGCTTGGTTTCGTGTCGGAATTAGTAAATTAGGGGGTGTATGTTTTAGGCCCATTAGATATTATAATTGAATAATTTTATTTTAATAAAACAAATAGATTAAAAGAAATAGAAAGATTTGGAAGTTTTTGGAATCAGTTAGAGGAGAAGAGAAAGAAGAACGTGAGAGAAATTGGGAACGAGAGAAACCGCTACCGGTGTCGAATTTTCGGAACCCGATCGATCGTCGAGCTGCCTTCAATCCAAGGTAAGGGTGGGTTCGATTATTATAACCGGGTTAGGATGAATGATATAAGGGTTGGGTTATATAGTTTTCTACTGTTCGCGTTGATTTTGTGTTGTTGAAATTTTATGAAATCGTTGTTTCTGTGAAATAGTTATGCTCTGGTAATAATGTTTTGGTGAAGTGATTTCTGTGAATGTCGTGTGGTTGGCCTGTAACTGGAAAATTAGAAATTGGAGAATCCTGAGTCGGAGAATGAGAGAATCATTCTGGGTGTTAAAAAAAAAAAAATATATATATATATATATATATATATATATATATATATATATATATATATATATATATATATATATATATATATATATATATATATATATATATAAAATAGGGGGTGGCGCAGGCCACCCCTGTGTGTGTGTGTGAAGGTGGGTGGCGCAAGCCACCAAGGTGATGAGTCTAGATGGCGCAAGCCATCATGAAGTGGAGGAAAATGTGGCCCCGGCCACTATAATTTGATGTGGCGCAAGCCACTTGACATTCAGTGCCAGGGTGGCGCAAGCCACCCATTCTTAATGGGTATTAGTAGTTTTGCTTCATACATAAATTTAGCCTTACTTTAAGAAATGTGTTAGATATATATAATATCAGAAGCAGAAATTGTAAATGTTCATGCTATGGAACGAGATGGATTAATAGTAACAGTAAGTATACAGTTGAAGAAAATTGGATGCAGATGTGAGGAAAATAGCTGAACTACTGAGTTAACAGATTTAAACAGAAAATCATAAAATTAGCAAGTTTTGACAGAGGCAGATTTTAGGAGTTTTCATGACAGGTTTTAACAGAAAATGAAAATAACAGGTTTTGTTACATCAAACAGAATTTTGACAGAAAATTGGAATTGTAGTAATATGTTGCAGCAGTGGTTTAACTGAATTAATAAATTAATCAGTAGTAAGTAATAAAGGTGAAACAGTACAGTTTTAGTCGGTTTAGCCGATTTAGGTGGAAACTTTAGTTGTCCGAAATTTAACGAAAAGTGTTAGGGTAAGTCGGGTAAATTAGTAGGTGACTTGTGTTGAATTGTTTTGTTGAAATTATGTTGAAAAAGTGGAATTTCAGGTACAACTGAGCTGTAACATTGTTCCGGTTTACGGACGAATTGTAAGTTGTAGGCTTGATAAGCCAACGTTGATATAGGTTGTTTATGTCGAAAAAATTGTTATGTCGTTTAAGTTAATTGTGTTGTGGATGTTGTTGAGTTATTTATGTCGATGAGTTGTGCATGTCATAAAGCATACATTGCATTTCGTGTCGGAGCGTTGCTCACACCACGTTGCCTAGATTGGCATATGTTGAAAAGTTGAAAGTTGAAGGCTTATGCCTTGATGCCTCGATAAACTGGCAATATTAAGTTGGGAGTTTTACTCCGATGGTACCACATGCATAACATTGTCGAGTCTCATTAAAGTTGCATTTTCTTAAGTTGTTGTTGATTTTTATTTGTTGTTGTTGATTTTCATTGTTGGTTGTTGATGCGAAGTGGTGATTACTTGTATGATTCTTGCCTATGTATTATTCATCGTACTCCGTTTATAATTTTCGATAACTCACCCCTTCTGTTTGAATGTTATCCCTATGTTGGCAACGTGCAGGTAATCAAGAGGAGTAGCCGGTTACCTTAGTTCGAGTCGGTGGTTGTCGCTCTGATACGTAGCACTCGGGGGGATGACGCATGTCTTTTATTTATTTGTCTACATGCTGAATTTTTAATGAAATTGCTGAAAAATACTTTGTCGTTTAATTTGAAGTTGTTTTATGTTGAATAAAGATGCTACTAAGTTGTTAATGAATCCGCTGCGTTGTGTTTGCTTAAGTTGAATAAAGTTGAGGACCATTTGTTGTTTTATGTTTCCCTGAAGCGTTATGTATCTTTCATGAATAACTATTATGTGGTTGATTTTTAAAGTTGAAAATGTGATATCCCGTTTTATGTCGAAAATTTTATAACTCTGATTTTAATATAATTACTGGGTAGAAATGGGGTGTTACAAGAAACCCCGTGATTAATCACTCTTTCATCCAAGAGATTAGGAAAACCCCGAGCATTGAGTTCCCAGGGAAAATAGTGTCAGTCATAGACTGCACCGTCTCGCCATCCGAGATGTCCCCAATAAGAGAGTATATTGAGCTAGAGAGTCTTCACTTAGATCCATTCGAGGCTACTCTGGTAAAGAGAATAACTAGTGAATATACCATAATCACAGGAACTATGTATAACAGAGGATTATTTACACCTTTCCTGAAATGCTTAGGGAAGGAGGAAACCTTTTACGCACTTTTAAAAGTACACGAGGGGATAGTCGGGTAACATCTCAGGGCCAAGGCATTGGACAAAAAGATTATATGAGCAGGGAATTTTTGGCCTACCATGGTTTAAGATACCCCCAAATACGTGAAAAAGTGTGACATATGTCAGTGACATGGAGATGCCTTCAACACTCCATCCGCAAAGTTACATGTTCTGATATCACCATGTCCATTCCTACAATGGGGGTTGGACATTCTTAGTCCATTTTCCCCTACGTTAGGGTAGCTCAAATACTTGATCGTAGCCATGGATGACTTTACCAAGTGGATTGAGGAAGAAGCGCTGGCAAACATTACGACATTAAATGTCCTAAAGTTCTTCAAAATAAACATATTGGCTAGATTTGGGACCCCCCCCCCCCCAAGCCATTGTGATGGATAATAGAATGTGGTTCATTAATAAAAGGTTGAAAATAATATTGGAGGAGTTGCGGATCAAACTACACTTCGCTTCGGTGGAACACCCACAAAAGAACGGGCAAGTAGAAGTGGCCAATCAGGTGCTAATTAGAGGTTTAAAGAAAAGACTATATGAGGTTAAGGGTAACTGGGCCGACTAACTGCCACATGTCTTTTGGGATTATCATACAACTTCCTAGTTGACTCTTGGAGAAACTCCTTTTTGGATTAGTTACAATATTGAAATTATCATTCTAGTGTAAATTGAAGAACTAAGTTGGAGGACAGTTAACCCTTTTTCGATAGAAGATAATAACATAATAGTCATGGAAGAGGTTAACCTTTTAAAAGAAAAGAGGTTTCTAACCATTTCACCAGTGTAGTCGTAAAGCAAACGACGATCTCCAAGTACAACCGGTGTGTTCGACCAAGAGAATTCCATATAAGAGATTTGGTGTTGTGGATAGCTGACATATGAGAGGAAAATGCTCGAGATGGCAAGCTTGCAGAAAATTGTGAAGGACCATACCGAGTGTAAACAAACACTGGAAAATGTGCCTACATATTAGAATCTCTTACAGGAGAACAAATATCAAGGACTTGGAATGTTACCAAACTAAAACAGTATTATGATTAAAATGGCTATTTATCTATTTGTTTCACTCTTTTCCGTGTAACATATGGTCATGTTGATAAATGGAATTACTTTTCTATTATCATTTTTGTCAAATTATTTTATGACCTCATCTCTTTTAGGATACAAAAGGAAATAAAGACTAAGTGCACTTATGTGTGGTCCCCCTCTCTTAAAATTAGCCACTCTAGTGGCGTAGAAGGTGGAGCCCAGAGATGTCTACATCGATCCGAGTCATAACTTAGGGGCATGAATGGAGATCCTACCCTTGGCAAAGGATGGTCTTTTGTGACGCGGAGCACTCATCCGATAGCAATTGTAATGTTATGACCACATCTCATCGATCCTCACTGAGGTAAAAGGTGCCACGAAGCAAATGACATGCATAATAGTGAAAACTAAACACATTATATAAACACTGCAACAAATATAATTTAATTTACATAGCACCAAAAAATTACAATGAATCAAAAGGTATCATGAAAGGTCCAGAGATCAGGAACAAGCAACTCTAGTTGGCCTAGAACGTTCTTGAAGGCGGTTTCCTCCAAACTGTCATTGGAAATATTCAACAAGTGTTTGTCTATATCGACGTGCTCCTATTAGAAAGCATCCAACTCTCTATAATTAGTGGTTTTCTCTTCCTCAAGCTCTGTCTCGACTTCCCAGTAACTTGAAGACGAGGCCTCCAGCATAAGCTCCATTTGGGATCCTTTATTCCCCTTGTCAAGCAGGCCCTTGAGATCATCCACCTGGTAAAAAAAGATTGTAAGAGAGAACTATTTGTAGTCACCACTTCCAAGAAAGAAGACATTTTATCAAGAGGGTGGTGCAGCTCAGAAGACACCCTTTCAAAGCTGGGGACTTTCGACTCTGCAAGTTGATAATGAGCCTTCGAAGACTCGACCTCTTGATAATAGGTGTTAGGAATCATAAATTCCTCAGGGTCGACCGCAAACTGAATCATGAGGGAGGTCACTCAGAACAACTAGAAGGCTGACTCTGCCAACAAGCCATATTTTCCTATTTTGGAAAGCTTACACATGTGGACATAATCCTCGGTAGATACACAATCCTTTATCTTTGCCATAGTTTGAGACATCTGGCCAACTAGCACAAGGGGCAAAAGAGAGAGGAAGATTCCCAATGTTATTCGACAAGTGGATAGAAGGAGTAGACTTAGGTTTCTTCTACCTTTTAGTAGGAGTTCCCTAGACGATTGCCTTACCTAGTCCTTTTTGTCCCCAACAAAGGCACCTATATCATGGTTTTCCTTGCTCCAACACTCTGAGGGTCTCTGAGCAATCCCGGTGATTCCTCTTGTGGGGGAAAGGGCTCCATCACCCTGTGCAGGAATAACACGAAAAATTGTGGCCCTCTTCCTCTTGAGTGCATTTGAAAGGGGAATTTATCATCAAATAAGAGGCAGTACAAGCTCTCATATCACATACAAAGAAAGGTTAGAATAATTACTAGAGAGTTTCTTCCTCTCCTTAGTAGGTTTTGCATCATTGATATCTCGACAATGTATCTCCTTGACAAAAAAGAAAAGAAAAGTCTCCTTCATGGTTTTCTCTACATCATTAAGGGAATCATACGAAGCAGAGTAAGAACTAGCCGCCTCTAAAAAGTAATATGGGGACCAAAATCCTCTCACCGATCAGGACATACAACCAGCCCAGAAGAAGGGGTCGGAGCGACACATAATTTTGTATGAGAAAAGGAGGGATGAGAGTGTCCAAGAAGTAATCACTCTTGATCCTCCAACTCTTTTTGTAAATGGGGAGTACTTTATTCTCAAACCGATGAAGAGAAACAAATTCGTTATTAGACCCTTTCTTGGAAGGGGGTTTACATAAAAAAGGTTGAAGAAAGGTTCTTGGAAGCTGAACCCATGTTCCCCTGGTATTTGTACTAATACTGAAATACCCTCAAAAAGGCCCAAGCATCCGAATTAAGTTGAGAACGAGTAATACGAAGGTGATTCAATACTTATTTCTCAAAAGCAGTTAATGGAAGTCGAATGCCTAACTTTTGGAAGATACAATGATAAAAAGGAATATAGTATCCTTCAAATTTGTTGTATACCCTTTTGTCAGCATGAATGATTGGAATTGTCCAATTTGAAGATGATCCCACCTCAAAGGAGGCTCCTCTCACAACATTTTCCCGGGTATGAGGGGAAAGTGTCTCTAAATACTTAGGATTCACCCAATAATAATCATTTGTGTTTGTCACCGCCATCGAATCCTATGATCAAGTAAGTATTTCATCTGCATTAAAAAGTAAACTAGGTTGATCAGTAGAAATAAGGCCTTAACTAGAAAGGTTTGTCCCGAGAGACCAAATGGAGCAACATGTCTCTCTCACCTTTATGTCCGACCAAACAATACATGTTTTATACTCAATGCGAGCTAGAGAAGAGACATGTATAGTCATATCACTCTTCTACAATCACCATCATTGCTAGAAGAATCTAACCTCAATTCAGAGTCACCTTGAGGTGTATTTGGGATGACGGTAGGGAAGTTTCATCCGTAGAGAAGTTTCATAAATTCATGATTATCCACTCTTGCAGACTATAAAGTGTCTTCGTTGTTGAGCTCGAGAGCATCTTTTACGGGCGTATCCCCTAGATTAACCATGAAAAGATGTAGGAAAAGATAATGACGTCCCTTTGAATGAGAGAGGGAGAGAAGGGAAACCAATAGATAAATAAGCAGCAAAATACCCAAACACCTAGGAAAGAGAACTAATGAATAAACTTAGAAAGAAAAAATGAGCGTAGAGTAGTAGGGGGAGCGAAAAGAGACATTGGGGGGCAAAAACATACCTTTTATAAGGAATTAAATCGATAATCGGCATTCCAGATCTAAAGTAGGTAAATGATCTAAAGATGGTGAGTTAAACGTCTCGTCACAAGTAGTGCAGGTCTAAAGTACTCAAGCATACTAGGTAGGAATATCATGCCCTAACTTGTGCTTCTAAGGCCACATGCCTAGAGGAAATAGTTAAGTGTTTCATTGATGGGAAAGTAGTTAATGCGTTTGTCACCCACTACTTTTTCAAATGGCTCCAAGTGTTTCCACTTCTCGATAGAAGTGAACAACATCCTCAAAGGCTAACCACGACTACAAAAGACTTCTCTAACTCAGTAACGCCTATCAAGCCTTGGGGGAAATTGTTTTGGACCGTCCAAAGGCCCAATGAGCTAAGGCCCAAATTGATGCTAATTCACTATAAATGACCTAAGGTATAAAAGCCATCTTACGAGATATTCAATGTACACTTTCTGATCTCCACTTTTACTACACTCATCTTAACTTCTGAACTAAGTTAGGTGTTCAAGTGATAACCTTGCAGGTCCGCCCCCGCGTCTTCATATCAAAGATCAATACCACTTGTCCAAGATTCTTCACCATTAACATATACCTAATTTTGTTAATAGAATGGAATAATATATATCACAAATGATTAAGCAGAAAAAAATTATAATTGAAAAACAATTTGTTAACTAATTATGAATGTTCCACAAATTGTTGACAAATTCCAAATCTTCAATTTCTTCAATTAACGTATCATTCTCTACTAAATCATTCAACACATAATCATACTTGGTGACATATTTTGAATATTCTTTGTCTTTGATCTCTTTAACGCATTTAGTGATGCATTTAGTTCTTGAATCACAAATTCCAGCTTTTGTTGCTTACCCAAGGGCTCTTTTTAACTCCAAATCTCTTGTCTCAAGTGATTTTAGGACTATTCATTACCCTAAATAGTTGAACAGAGTCAAATATAAATATCATGACTATGCATTCCATTTCTTCCTACTAAAATGACTTTAGAACTCATTTTTTTCTTGCAAATCACTTAATACAATAACACACATCATTGATGATTGCCTTAATAAATTCATTTAATGGAATGATTTGTTTTAAGTCATACAAATTTACTTCAGTTAACAATTACATATAAAATTCTAGTTAAAAAATATATTTTTTAATGTAGTAGTTCACATTATAGTTGTTCATTTTTATGATGTAACAAAACATTAAAATCACCAGTCTTGTTAATGTGAACATCAAAGATGGATGTTACTATATTAAGTGACAGTAAAGAAGATGAATGATGAGTTACAAAGTCACTTTAGTATAAATAAAGGGAGTGACGAATCCTGATATTTCTACTTGGCTCTGTTTGGGTATTTACATTACTAGATAGGCCTAACGTCATTTGAGATAGAAAAAATTGGAGTTGAAAAAAAACACACACACACATGCAACAAAAAACTATAATTTGATATTCAACAACTAAAAGTATAACAAAATATTTTCAAGAGCGTCAAAAAACTTAGCAAATCAAGAACAAAGCTTTCAATCCAATCAAAAGTTATATTTTGAGCAAAAGATAACAAATTAAACTAGAGTTATAATGAGAAATGATAAAAATATTTATTAAAGTTTCATTATCACTAATTCGGTGCCAAAAAAATCTATTTACTTGATGTCATAAAGGAACTATCAATGATCATTTATCGTAAAGTTCAAAAACATATTACAATTCTAAAATATAATACTATATGAACTTTGTAAGATATTGGATCGAACTCTAGTATTGTCGATAGAGGTTTAGCATGTCGGCGAAGTCTGCTCACATGTTGTTGCCGAAGACCTACATGTTGTAGTCGAAATGTGTTCAAATATGTAGTTGTCGAACTGAGCTTGTTTGTTATGTCCAATTGTTTAAGTTAGCTTGTAATGGGTAATTGTTAAAAAGTCCATTAGTTTAGTATGTTAGGTTTTTTATAAATAAAATACTAGTCTCTCATCATAAGTGTGGCAAAATCCTAATTAGGGTGAGTGAGTTATTTGTTATTCTTGAGTACTTGTAATCTGATTTGAACTGAAAGTGAAGAATAACAGTTATTACCAATTTCTTCGTGTTCTTATTGTTTTTCCCGTTAACCTTAACCCTTATGTATTTCTTGTCAATAAAGAAACCGATTATACTTTTGTTTCCAAGACATCATTTTTCACAACAAATTGGTGCGGTGGGCGTGGAGGAAGATGCCGTCAACAAAATATGAGATTGAAAAGTTCACCGGAGTGAACGATTTTGGTCTGTGACGCTTGAAGATGAAAGCCCTACTGGTTCAGCAGGGTTGTTTGGAAGCGTTGAAGGGAGAGGCATCCATGAACGTTGCGTTAACAGAAACTGAAAAGACGACCATGATAGAGAAAGCCCACAACGCAATATTGTTGAGCCTTGGTGATAAGGTTGTCCGAGAAGTATCAAAGGAGACTACGACATCAGGGTTATGATTGAAACTTGAAAGTTTGTACATGACCAAATTGTCGGTGAATCGACTCTACCCGAAGCAAGCTTTGTATTCATTCAAGATGAGTGAAGATAAAGTGTTGGTTGAGCAGTTGGATATGTTCAACAAACTGATTCTTGATCTTGAAAATATTGATGTGAAGATCGATGATGAAGATCAAGCGTTGTTGTTGTTGTGCGCTTTGCCTAAAACACATGCTCGCTTCAAAGAAACTCTCTTGTATGGAAGAGAGTCCATGAGCTTTGAAGAAGTTTAATCAGCCTTTTATTCTAAGGACTTAAATGAATGAAAGGAGAATAAGACTTCGACGGTTGGTAAAGGTTTGGCCGTTAAGGGAAAATTCTTGCGAAAGGATGGTAAGTTCGACAAGAAGAAAGGTAAAAGTCAACAAAAGTCTTCTAGTGGTGAGGCATCTGGTATTCGATGCTATCATTATAAGAAGAAGGGTCACACAAAAAAAGTGTGCCCTGAATGACTGAAAGATCATGGAGGTAAGGATAATGGCAACGCAGCCATTGTTCAAGATGATTTTGACTCATCTGATGTTCTTGTGGTCTCAAGCAGCGACTCAAGAAAAGAGTTGATTACGAATTTAGGTTGCACTTGGCACATGACTCTAAACAAAGACTTGTTCGAGGAGCTATGTGATCAAGATGGCGAATCAGTGTCGCTGGAAAACAACAAAGCTTGCAAAATTACAGGTATTGGATCTGTGAGATTCAAGCTCCATGATGAGTCAATAAGGTTATTGACTGAAGTTAGGTAGGTACCTGATTTGAAGAGAAATTTGATTTCTCTTGGTGAATTAGACAAGAAAGGATATGTTTTCAAGGAGAGACAAGTATCCTAAGAGTCATGAAGAGGTCGAAGGAAGTCTTGAGAGGTGTGAAGAAACAAGGCTTGTATACCCTTGAGGCTGAAGTTGTAAGTGGTTAGACAAATGTTGTATCCACGAAACCTTTGTTGAAGACAGAAATTTAGCACATGAGATTCGGCCATGTCAGTGAAAAGGGTCTGGTCGAACTGGGGAAACAAAATCTGCTTGGTGGAGACAAAGCCGAAAAGCTGAAGTTTTGTGAACCCTGTGTACTTGGAAAATCTTGCAAGTAAAGTTTAATAAAGGCAAACAAAGAACACGTGGATCCCTTGATTACATCCATGCTGATTTTTGGGGGCCTGCAAGGTGTCCATCACATTCAGGAGCAAGGTATTTTCTATCCATAATTGATGATTATTCCAGAAAGTTATGGGTAATCATCCAGAAGACTAAGGATGAAACTTTTAAGAATTTCAAAAGTTGGAAGACTCTGGTCCAAAGTCAGACTGAAAGAAAGGTTAAGAGGTTGAGAACCGACAATGGCCTTGAATTTTGCAATGAGGCGTTCGACAGCTTTTGTGATGCCTCAGGTATTGCAAGGCACAAAACTACTGCAGGTACTCCACAATAAAATGATTTGGCAGAAAGGTTTAATCGAACTATTTTGATAAGAGTTAGATGCATGTTGACTAGTACTAGGTTAAAGAATGTGTTTTGGGTTGAGGCTGTTTCGATAACAACATATATGATAAACAAATGTCGTTCGACTTTGTTAGATATGAAGACACATAAAGAATTTTGGTCGGGACATCCACCAGATCTCGACAAATTGAGAGTATTTGGCTGCGTGGCCTATGCTCACATTAGGAAAGACAATGTCGAACCTAGAGCTCTGAAATGCATGTTCATGGGATACCCTGAAGGAGTCAAAGCTTATAGGATATGGTTCCTAGAGACAGGTCACATGAGGTGTATCACCAGTCGAGATGTAGTTTTCAATGAAGCTGAGATGGCCTTCAAAAAACTGATGATGTTGACAAAGAGCTAGAACAGGGAGAGATTCATGTTGAGGTGGAGCATGTTGATGCTGAATTGTGTATCCCAGATGAAGTCGAAGAAGAAGCAGTAGATACTAAGGAAGTGGAGGAAACTGTCGATGACTACCTATTGTCAAGATATAGGTCGAGGAGAGTCATCAAGCCACCTCAGATACTTGGGTATGTAGATCTTATAGCTTATGCCTTAATCTCTGCTAGTGAGGTTTTAGACGAAGAACCTATAGACTATAAGGAAGTTATGAGGAGTCGAAATAAGACTAAATGGCTGAAGGCCATGGATGATGAGATGAAATCTCTTCATGATAACAACACCTGGGAACTGATCAAGAAACCTGCTAGAGCCAGGTTAGTCAGCTGTAAGTGGATTTTCAAAGTTAAGGAAAGAACCGAAGGAGTGGCGTCGAAGAGATACAAGGCAAGATTGGTCGCTAGGGGTTTCACTCAAAAAGAAGGTGTCAACTTCAATGATGTGTTCTCTCTTGTTGTGAAGCACATGTCCATTTGAATGTTGCTTGCCACGGTGGCACAGTTTGACCTTGAACTGGAACAGATGGATGTGAAGACTGCATTCTTGTATGGTGATCTGGATGAAAGAATTCTGATGAGACAACCTGAAGGGTATGTCGAAAAGGGGAAGGAAGATTATGTGTGCAAGCTGAACATATCTTAATATGGGCTGAAACAATCTCCTCGATAGTGGAATAGGAGATTCGAGAAGTTCATGGCACGCATTCATTAGAAGTTAGTTCGACCACTGTGTTTACTTCAGATTTCGACCTGGTAATTCATTTATTATTTTGTTGCTTTATGTAGATGATATTCTAATAGCAAGCAACAATGTCGAAGATGTAATGAGGGTGAAGGATGAAGTCAATAAGGAGTTTGACATGAAGGATTTGGGAGTTGCGTCCAGGATTGTTGGGATTCACATCCGAAGAGATAGAAAGCAATCAAAATTATGCTTATCTCAAGAGGCATACCTACGGAAGATTCTCGAAAATTTTGGTATGTCGAATTCAAAGCCTGTTGTGACTCCGACAAACCCTCAATTCAAGCTGAGTATAGATGAGTGTCCCAGTACTGATGTCAAAAGAGCCTATATGAATAGAATTCCATATGCTAATATAGTGGGTTCTTTGATGTATTATATGGTTTGTACTAGACCCGACATAACATATGCAGTAAGTCTTGTAAGCAGGTACATGGCGAATCCTGGAAAGGCTCACTTACAAGCATTGAAGTGGATTCTAAGGTACATAAATGGGTCTCTGAACAGAGTCCTAATTTATGGTGGAACCTTGAGTAAAGATAGTAAAGCAGCAATTGAAGGATATGTCGACTTTGGATCTGAGTCCTAATTTATGTATGGATTCCAAAAAATATATTTCTGGATATGTGTTCACTATGTTTGGCACAGTAATCAGTTGGAAAGCAACACTTCAGAAGGTTGTAGCCTTATCAACTACTGAAGTGGAATATATCGACCTAACTGAAGCTGTGAAGGAAGCATTGTGGCTTGAAGGTTTTGCAAAGGAGCTGAAACTTCAAGGTCGAGTTATCACTGTTAAATGTGATAGTCAAGGTGCAATACACATGTCAAAGAATTCAACCTGTCATGAGCGAACCAATCACGTCGATATGAGGTTGCATTTCATTAGAGGGATAATCGAGCGTTGAGAAGTTCAAGTGCTGAAGGTTTCGACAGATCATAATGCTTCTAATATGATCACCAAGACATTGCTCAGTTGCAAGTTTTTCCACTATATGTAGTTGATAAAGCTGCATGAAGAAAACTAGTTTGTTTCTTGTTGTTATAGAGTTTGTTCCAAGGTGGAGATTTGTGAGATATTGGATCGAACTCTAGTATTGTCGACAGAGGTTTAGCATGTCGTCGAAGTCTGCTCACATGCTATTGTCGAAGACCTACATGCTGTAGTCGAAATGTGTTCTAGTATGTAGTTTTCGAATTGGGCTTGTTTGTTATGTCCAATTGTTTAAGTTAGCTTGTACCCTAAGTTAGCTTGTAATATGTAATTGTTAAAAAGGCTATTAGTTTAGTATGTTATATTTTTTATAAATAGCATATTAGTCTCTCATCATAAGTGAGGTAAAATCCTAATTAGGGTGAGAGGGTTATTTGTTATTCTTGAGTACTTGTAATCTGATTTGAAGAGAAAGTAAAGAATAACAGTTATAACCAATTTCTTCGTGTTCTTATTGTTTTTCCCGTTAACCCTAACCCTTGTGTGTTTCTTGTCAATAAAGAAACTGATCATACTTTTGTTTCCAAGGCATCGTTTTTCACAACAAACTTAAATACAAGCCTTAAACATTTAAAAATTCTAATTATCAAAAATAAGTTGTACGAACTTAATATACAAATATGAACATACACAAATAAATATAACCTAGAACGCAAGATATTCAGATACAGATGGGCAAAGAGAGAAATTAAAAACTCGTAAAAAGATCAAGATGACGGGGTTTCAAATTAGAAAGTTGACGGTGTTGCGAATGAAAAAGAAGGATGAGTGAGGAAAATGGTGCCTCTGACTTATGTTTTTTGCCATTGCAATGTTTTCTAATATTATTTGTGAATGAGTGTGTAAAGTCAGCTCAGGAACCGTCATTTCCCAACTTTGCAAATAGGCTTTATCTACCTTTGTTAAAAAGACGAGGTGGTTGTCCATAATTGTCATGGAAATTAACACATATATGAGGGAGGGAATTTTTTATGTAAGGATCGCAAATCAACAAAACTCTTATAGTGATTTAAGGTATAAGAATGTTTCTAGCTTTGTGTTGAGTGAATTTCTTGATCAATGGCATGCATTGCAATGCTGGATATATGAATAGATGGAACTCAACAATGCTTAAGGACAAAAAAAAAATTATAAGTTTAACACAATATCCTTTAAGGAAAATATGAAGAAATTATTTACTATGGCACAAGTTGCAAAGTTGATCAATGAGCTCAGGAAAAGTATAAGTCCACTAGAACCTCCTATTGAAGAACTTGAAAACATTTATAACTTGGATTCAAACAAAACACATGTTGAGGGAAATATGAACTTTACATCGTACTTCTATGTTCCTTAATCTATGGTTATCTGTATGACGAGGATTGATGATTCTCAATCATTGTCCTCAACCATTGGTTATCTGTTTCTCACACTTTTTATTTGATAACAAAAAGGGAAGAAATATATGTATATATATATATATATGTATATATATATATATATATATTAAATTAAGAAGGGTCGAAGTCAAAAAGAGAAAATTACATAATTACACTTCTCATATAAGAAGTTCTAATAAGGCTTGCTACATAAAATTCATACACTTCTCCGGGGAATCCATTAAATAAACTAATATCTTGCACACTTGTTGCTCCCATTCTAGCGAGTTCGTCTGCACAATTGTTGATTTCTCTATAGATGTGAATCACTCAGGTTTCCAAGTTGCACATCAAAAGCTTCTTGATATTACGCTGTAAGATTATTCCTTAATGTAATAATCCATTTTCCTTGCTTATCATCTGGTACATTTCCATACAGTCTGTTTGGATTACCACTCGGGTATAGCCATTTACTTGAGCCAGTTGGATTCCTTCCCAAATTCTGCACAATTATGCAACAATCACATAACACCTTCCTAAATTATTTGCAAATCCATTCAACCACACATCATGCTTGTCCCTTAAAACACCTCCACACCATGGTTTCTTTGAATTGAGGTCTGCACCATCCGTGTTAAGTGCCACACAATTATCTTCAGGCTTATTCCACTTGAACTGTATGAAAACACTGGTCCTGGTCATGCTATTGTTTGCCAAACCTATGCTGTCTCGATACTAAATAATTTGTGCAAGAATAGAATTCAACATACTATGTGGCATATGATAAGTGCAAATTGTAGATATTTTTGTATATATGTTTTGTTGCACTTATCATTACTTTGTGTTAAAATTGGTTGAATAAACCCCGCTTTGTTCGTAATTATGTTTACTTTACGTTTTAGTGTATATATTGCGTATCGTGTAAATATCATTCAGTTTAATTGGTTTTCATTTATTTTTGCAGGTGTTCCAGCAATGAGATTTTACCATTGTTGTATAGAGCATTGAATAAGCTTTCCAGCGCTTCAAACTGTGCGTCAAACGGAGTTACGGTTCAAAAGTTACGAATAAAACAGTGCAGAATTTTCTGGTGTGATTCGCCCCTGCTGCGCCGGGCGAAACTTCAAAACCGCCGGGCGAAGCCAAAATTCCGCCGGGCGAAACTCAGAAGGCGCAGCAGTGTCACAACACTGGAACTTGCAAAAATAAACCGCTTTTCGCCGCCGGGCGCCCCAAATTCCGCTGGGCGAAACTGGGCGGACAGAAACTCCATTAAAGGCCCAAAAACACAATTTTTAGGGATGGGTTTTGATATTTTTGGTTCCAAATCCATCCAATAGCATTTTTTGAGTAGAATTATGCTAGAAAACACATTGGAGCATGCATTAGGATGATCCGGAGTCGAATCCTTCATCAATCGGAGCCAAATGTTTGGTTTTTCTCCATTTCTTCTCTATGTATTTCTCTATTTGTTGGGTTATGTTTGTATTCTTACTCTAAACCTATGTACATGTATTGATCATGGTTGTATAATATATATGCTTTACAAATCATTATCGATGTCTTCCTTGATCTTTTTGCATTTATGTTTGGATTTGTGTTGTGTTAGAGATAAACATCACGAATCTTGATTAAGGATGGATATCTATTGTCTAGATGCTAGAGATAGATTTAGATAATAATCTTTATGGTGTCGGAACTTAATGTCTTCCGTGTTTCGAGGCGTCGTGCGCGAAAGTGACGACGAGAGTGATACGGTTGCTCTCTCAGCTCAGTGTGCCAGAGATGGACACTGTTGTGAGCGATACGTGATGATTTTGATGAGTATTGTATGTTGAATTCGACTGATCGATAGGTTTACGTTTGTTCTGAGTAGTGTATATTCATGCTTGATAGGTTTCTTCTCTTCAAAGAATGTACTCTTTTTATGTTCATATTTACTTTTCCGCATTACGCTTTAAACCATTTTAAAACCAAACTCATTAACATTGATATTGTCGAACGGCAGTTCAGTAGCACCGATCTCTGTGGACACGATAATTCCCGGAAAAATACTTCCAAATCTTTTTGTTTGCTTGCCCTATACTGCAACAAACAAAATGACGCCGTTGCCGGGGATTGGTGTTTTTATTGAATCGCATTGCGATAGTTTCTTTGTTTTTGAGTTTTGTAGATATCGTATATATTGTCTATTTTCACTTGTTTATATTGATACTTGTATATTTTAACGTTTGTTCAAGTGTTTGGTTAGGACGCTTGCTTTTGGTTGCGCGGTGAGACATCACCATGGCATGAATGAAGGAAGTTTCTAATTAAGCATGGTAAAGGCGTCGAGCTTACGACGTAAAACAAGCATGTTTTATAGTTTTTCATTTCTAATGTTTTTGGTTGTTGTTTGCTCGCAAATTTTGATTGACTTGTTTGAGGATGCTTTGGTGATTTTCCAAGTTGGTTCGTTTCAACTTGCGGATGTATGGTAATGATTTTGTTAAGTTTTGTACACGTCTGAGGTATGTATTTATCGCTTTCTTGACTTTAGCATATTCATGATACTTAGGCATTTTACAAACTTCCACGCCATCCATTCTTTTGTATACTTGTTCTATTGTGAATCACTTTAGTTCCCAACCTTTTTGTGAGGTGGCTTTCCATTGTTCATATATGCGCGGAGAACCAACATTCTTGTTCTAACTGGATTTTATTATGTTGAATCTGTTGTTTATGTTGTGTATATGAATGCATGAAAAAGATCAAGGAAATTGTTTCATTTTGAGCACAACCACCTTAGCCAAATAGTCAATTCACCTTGTGAGTGTGTGAGAATTTGTAACCCCTTTGAGCTTTTTGATCCATGTTTCTATTTGAACTTAATACTTGTCTATGAGTATTTAGTTCACTTATTTTTTAATGGAGTTTGTTTTTTCTTGGACCTCAATTTTGTGTTTTTGTATGGATTTTTTCCTTGCCTTAGAAAGTAGGGAGTATTCACATGATGGTGCGGTTGAATTCAAGTTGGGGAGAGGATGATTGTATACTCATTGGTTGGATTCTATGAGGATTGAAAAAGAAAAGAAAAAAGAGAAAAATATGACAAAGAAAAGAAAAGAAAAAAGAAAAAAGGAAGAAAAAGAAAAATCCTTGAAAAAGGAAACAAAAAGAGTTTCAATAATTGTGCTAAATAAGTATTGTGTGTTGTGTAGCACTTGGGATTTTGGAAGAAGTTGGTTGAAATTTTGTATGTGAATCTTTGTGAGTTTTCACTCCCTTAGGTTTAGGCAAGTTTTTGTTTCAATTACCTTTAGAAATTGCCCCTTGTTTGTTTATCCGACCACGTTACAACCTTGAAAGTCCTTGTGATTCTTGCCTTTGTATGTTCAATATGAATTTGTGGATGTATGCATAATTTAGTCTTTTGTTTTCAAGATTGTTGTGTGAGTGTAAAGTACCTCATTTTGTGTTTTTTATCTACCGATGATTGTTTTTGCTAGGTGTGATTCACATTTGAACTTGTGTTGTTTTAGAATTTTTGGCATGATTTTTGTATTTTGTGTTTGTTTCGTGACTATGTTGTCATCGTAGCCAGTGGTAAGTATTTACTTTCCGTGTAAATATCATTGACTTTAATTGATTTTCATTTATTTTTGCAGGTGTTCCAGCAATGGGATTTTTCCATTGTTGTATAGAGCATTGAATAATCTTTCCAGCGCTTCAAACCGTGAGTCAAACGGAGTTACGGTTCAAAAGTTACGAATAAAACAGTGCAGAATTTTCTGGTGTGATTCGCCCCTGCTGCGCCGGGCGAAAATTCCGCCGGACGAAGCCAAAATTCCTCCGGGAGAAACTCATAAGGCGCAGCAGTGTCACAACACTGGAACTTGCAAAAATAAACCGCCTTTCGCCGCCGGGCGCCCCAAATTCCGTCGGGCGAAACTGGGCGGACAGAAACTCCATTAAAGGCCCAAAAACACAATTTTTAGGGATGGGTTTTGATATTTTTGGTTCCAAATCCATCCAATAGCATTTTTTGAGTAGAATTAGGCTAGAAAACACATTGGAGCATGCATTAGGATGATCCGGAGTCGAATCCTTCATCAATCGGAGCCAAATGTTTGGTTTTTCTCCATTTCTTCTCTATGTATTTCTCTATTTGTTGGGTTATGTTTGTATTGTTACTCTAAACCTATGTACATGCATTGATCATGGTTGTATAATATATATGCTTTACAAATCATTATCGATGTCTTCCTTGATCTTTTTGCATTTATGTTTGGATTTGTGTTGTGTTAGAGATAAACATCACGAATCTTGATTAAGGATGGATATCTATTGTCTAGATGCTAGAGATAGATTTAGATAATAATCTTTATGGTGTCGGAACTTAATGTCTTCCGTGTTTCGAGGCGTCGTGCGCGAGAGTGACGACGAGAGTGATACGGTTGCTCTCTCAGCTCAGTGTGCCAGAGATGGACACTGTTGTAAGCGATACGTGATGATTTTGATGAGTATTGTATGTTGAATGCGACCGATCGATAGGTTTACGTTTGTTCTGAGTAGTGTATATTCATGCTAGATAGGTTTCTTCTCTTCAAAGAATGTACTCTTTTTATGTTCATATTTACTTTTCCGCATTTAATTCAAACCATTTAAGCCCAAACTCATTAACAATTAAATTGTCGAACGGCAGTTCAGTAGCACCGATCTTTGTGGACACGATAAATTCCCGAAAAAATGCTTCCAAATCTTTTTGTTTGCTTGCCCTATACCGCATCAAACAGCATAACATATTCCTCATTATAAATTCTTTGATTTCACTAAGACCACATTGTGAGACAAGCTATAGCCCAAATAAATTGCCAATTCTCATTTTCCTGATTGGAGAATAAATTCTTTGTCATGTTAAAATCCAGCAAATCTTACAAAGTAAGATTAAAGAATTCTTTTTTGAATGTATTCCTTACAAAATTCATCCAAACATGTTTGAGTGACCACGTCATAATCCCTCAAAGTATGAAGGAAATATATATTTTATATAAAGGGAATATAATTTACTCTGGTAAATTGTTAAAAGTGTTAAAATAACCCGTTTTAGGAGTTTCTCACTTGTATTTTACGAGAAAATATTATTTTTACCTATATTTTTATATTAATTTTTAAATAATACTTCCTCCTTCTGCTCCTGCTTGTTGGGGAAGCGGCTATCGAGGTCGACCGCGTAGACGCGCGAGAGTGGTTTCTTCTCCTCGGTCTGGGATGGCTTTGTTGCGGTCTTGGACTTGATGTTGATCGAGTTCAGCCCCTTGGTAGCTGCCTCGAAACATCTTCTGGAGGCCTCGATGTCCCCATGGAGGGTGACGACGTGACCCCTGGTCGTGTAGTACTTCATCTTCAGGTGGACTGTAGATGGCACAACTGTTAGTTCGGCCAGGACTGGCCTCCCCAGAATGCACTGGTATGGAGAGGGGCACTCGATCACCAGGAAACAGACCTTGACCTGTCGGACAGTCTCCTCTTTCCCAAACGTGACCAGCAGCTCGACGTAGCCCCACGGTTTTGTGGTGGTGTCGTTGAAGCCCTGCAAGTCGGAGCCGACGTACGGGGTCAAATACGTCTCGTTGAGCTGGAGGGTGGTGAATAGGTGGGCATGCATTATGTCCACTAAGCTACCCTAGTCGGCTAGGATGCGGCGGACGTCGATGTTTGCCATCTGTGCCCAGATCAGTAGAGGGATGTTGGAATTGGGGGTGCCATCCAGTAACTCTTCGAGGTAGAAGGAAATGAGGTTTGATCTCCCTTGGACCTTGTCAAAGGTGGCGTTCTGCGCTGAGCTCGCCTCTATTAGCTCGTCGAACTTTTGCTTCACCGACCCCACGGAGACCTTGTTGACCCTCTGTCGGATATGACCATGGCCAAGGAAGCTTTCCCATGGGCTATGAGCGGACACAGGCGTGTCGGGCTCGTAAGGAAGGCAGAAGTCTTCTGGTCGGGAGACACACAGAGCAACTTGCAGCCCATTGTCGCCAGAGGACGGGGTTGCCTCCTCGAACCTCTTCGCCTCGCGGGCCTCATGCCGAGGGGCTTCGCTCCTCCTGGTGTACTGCTTCACGTGGACTTCCTTGATTTTGATTTCGATGGCATCCTTGAGATGGATGCAATCTTCCGTGACGTGTCAGTGGCTCTTGTGGAACTGGCAGTATTTGGACTTTTCGACGTTGGGCTTAAGGGGTGTCGGCTTCGGGAAGCGGACACCGCCTCGTTGGAACTCCGAGTTGATGCACTCTGCCAGAATGCGCTCGTGGAGGGCTGTGAGTAGAGTATACTCGGTGAAGCAACATGTTGGCTCCCTTTGCTCCCGGGAGTCTCGGGGCCAATCTTCTCTTCTTTTCTCCCCGCCTCGTCGGGGAGCAGTGGATTCTTCGTGCCTAGAGTTTCTGGCACTCTTCTGGTTCCGCGAGTCACGGCCACAGTTGGCGGCCTCCTTCTCCTCGTATTGGATGTAGGCTTGGGCCTTATGAAGGAGCGTGTCTAGCGTGTTAGGCCTTTCGATGCCGACCGTGTTGGCGAACTCTGTGCAAGGTCGCATTCCTCGCTCAATCAGATACCTCTTCATGTCGTCCAAGGTAGATACTTGGACAACTTCTCAGTTGAATCTCTCTATGTAGTCCCGAAGATATTATTTCTTCCCCTGAATGATGGCTTCCAGGGATATGCTTCCGTCTTCGGGTGTCGCCGGGAAGCGGTGAAATTCCTGGGGAACTGCCTCTTCAGCTCTCTCCAGGAGGTGATAAATTCGGTTAGAGGCTCTTATACCACGCCATTGCGCCCTTCCTCAGGATCGTGGGAAAGAGTATGCACTTTATGGCCCCCCGGACGTTTTGGTAGTCGAGCATCGCATCGATGCTTTCGATGTGGTCGTACCATCGTAGGTAGCCAGGGTCGGGGGCTTCTCCATCCCGACGGGCTGGCGAGTTTCCCTGATGGCCTTAGATAGAGGATCGCGGCGGTCGTCTTCGTCGCTCCTGATGGGTGACTGTGACGAGGACCGGTCGTACCTAGCACTCCTGCCTCGGCGGGGAGAACTCCTTGGCCGACTCTTCGGTTTCTCCACGTACCCGTCGACTTTTGTTTCAGTTAGGAGCTGGGGAGCGTTGCTCCTTTCAGGGAGGAGAGCGGTCACACTTCTGGGCGGCCACGGGCTGAGGCATTTCCAATCGTGAATGACGTCCAATTTGTCGCGGAGAAGGACTCCAAGACTCATCATGTTGTAGCCTCCGTGGGAGAGGGGAAGGACGGGTTTCTCATCTTCGCGAGGACGGGCTGCGAGAAACTGGGCGACAATGTCTCTGCGGGGGAGAGCGTGATTTCCGTTCCTTCTCCAGCATCCTGATTCGCTCGTTCTATTGGAAGATCATCAGGTTTGTCTGATTAATCGCCGCGAACAGAGCCACCATGGTCGGGTCGGCGTTGGGCGGCACAGGGATTGGCTGGAAGACAGTCGGGCTGTCGAAGCGTCGGGCGACGTTGAAGGCCGCATCGTCAGGGGAGGGAGAGGCAGTGCGCCCGTCCCTAGCATCGTCTTCCCCGACGTGAACGGTCACGTTGGGATCGTGCTTGTCGCCGTTGGTGAAAGTGGTGAAGGCAGTTTCATGGACGTTGACGTCAGTGCGTGGGCTAGCCATAATCAACGAAAGTTGAGGTATGCTTCGGTTCTTGAATTTCTATGGAAGAAAGAACGGGTAAGCAAGAGTTCCGACAGACGGCGCCACTGATCTTACCGGATCAGAAAAGGATCAGCAATCAGCACACGTCGTGAGTTCCTAGTTTGCCGGTGGGGGAGAAAATGAGGGGGTGTACCTGCAAGGCACTCCGATGCTAAAGTTAGTTTCAGCAAGAGAGAGAGAAGGCAAGTACATAAAGAAGGTGTAGAATTCAAAATCCCTGACCCTCTAGTAACAGAGGGTATTTATAGTGAGCCCACAGCACTGGGCCAACGGTTACTTTGCATTGGGTTGGATCGCTAGGCCCAATACGAGTAACTGCCAGGGTCTACGTGGTGTAGGGAAGATCATCACGTGGTCTTAGCCCTAAGTCAATTGCCCAGTGATCTTCGAAAGGCGGGTGACCTGTTCTTTCAGATACGGGTAGTTGCCTGATGACGTGTCCCCGCGTGAGGGGCACGTGGAGACGCGTGGGCCCTCCCCACATGACTTAATGAGTTGGGCCTTCATTGAGCCTTCCCCGATGGGGGAGGTAAGTTGGGTCGTGCCCGACAGTGGGGCAGCCTCTGACCCAGTCCAGAACACCCTTCATAATAACATAGGAGAGAAAAATTAAAAGAGTTGAAAAAATAAATAATAATAAATACTTGAAGGTATGTTAAAAATAATATCTTTAATATTACATTTTCAATGTAAAATAATTTATAATTTAAAAAATATTTTTTTAAACAACTTAAAATTTGAAACAGAGGAGTATCGAAGAACTTAAAGAGAAACCTCCTGAAGTCATCTTTGATGTCAACTCAAAATTTATTAAGAAAGTTGAAATTAATTTCAATCCCGAATAAGACTCGTAAAATCTACCATATAAGAAGATCTTATACCACTACAATTACTTTTTTACCCTTTAAGACACTTGTCAGCTTCTAAAGCTCACTTCCACCTATTTTGCCCTTGATTTTCTCTATTATCACTTTAATTCAAAATTCAAAACTTTTGCCATTCCCACTTTCTCTCTCTCCTCATTTACCGTCATCTTTCTGTCTCTCTCTTTTCTCTTTCACCCTCTCGACTATGGACCGAAGGTCCTTCTTCTTCCTCGCTGTCAACCTTGTCGGTCTTCTTCTTCGTCTTCCTCAACCTTCCTTATGTAACAACATCGTCACCATCCTATTGTCCCTCTTTTGGTATAATCCTATCACACTGAAACAATAATGGTGTGTGAATCAGTTTACGTGTCATTTTAGGGTTTCCTCTATTTTTTATAATTTCTTCTGATTTAGTGTTTGTTGTTTCAGGTTTGGTTGTGTTGGCTCACGCTGATGGAGGGGGATGCGCGGAAAACTCAATCGGGTAGACAGAGAAGGAGGTTGTTTGGTTGTATTGGTGAACAAATGATTGTCTATTTGTGGCTTCGACATGGATGGAAAGGGGTAGACAGAGAAGGAGTTCGTTTAGGTATGAGTTCCATTAAATGTTGAATGAGGTATTATACCTTCAGTATATTTTTTTTTTGTTATTTATGCAAATTGAAACTGATATACCCTAATCCCAAATTTTTCTTTGATTTTGATGACATGGATATAGTTGTTGATGTCATATATTAGTTATATATTGTTGCTGTAAATAGTTTGGAAATTAAATGTTATGCTTATGCTTATTACAGTATGTATTAGTTAATGTGTAATTTTGTTTATTCAATTGCTTCATTTGATTCTCACGAGAGTTGTGATTTGTTTTACAGGGAGAAAACATGGATACACTTAAACATATTGGGGTTGCAGCTGGGATTAATATTTTGAGTGCATTTATCTTCTTTGTGGTATTTGCTATTTTGAGGCTTCAGCCATTGAATGATAGGGTATACTTTTCGAAATGGTATCTCAAGGGTTTAAGAACTGACCCTGTGCATGGAGGAGCCTTTGTGAGAAAGATTCTTAATTTAGATTGGAGGTTATATATTAGGTTTTTGAATTGCACTTAGAATGGCGGAGCCTGAGCTTATTGATCATGCTGGATTGGATTCTGTTGTTTAGTTGAGGATATAGTTTTAAGTAGATGACTAATTAGTTATATATTGTTGCTGTAAATAGTTTGGAAATTAAATGTTATGCTTATGCTTATTATAGTATGTATTAGTTAATCTGTAATTTTGTTTATTCAATTGATTTATTTGGTTCTCACGAGAGTTGTGATTTGTTCTACAGGGAGAAAAGATGGATACAGTTAAACATATTGGGGTTGCAGCTGGGATTAATATTTTGAGTGCATTTCTCCTCTTTGTGGCATTTGTTATTTTGAGGCTTCAGCCATTAAATGATAGGGTATACTTTCCGAAATGGTATCTCAAGGGTTTAAGAACTGATCCTGTGCATGGAGGAGCCTTTGTGAGAACGGTTCTTAATTTAGATTGGAGGTCATATATTAGGTTTTTGAATTGGATGCCGGATGCACTTAGAATGGCGGAGCCTGAGCTTATTGATCATGCTGGATTGGATTCTGTTGTTTAGTTGAGGATATAGTTTTAAGTAGATGACTAATTAGTTATATATTGTTGCTGTAAATAGTTTGGAAATTAAATGTTATGCTTATGCTTATTATAGTATGTATTAGTTAATCTGTAATTTTGTTTATTCAATTGGTTTATTTGGTTCTCACGAGAGTTGTGATTTGTTCTACAGGGAGAAATGATGGATACAGTTAAACATATTGGGGTTGCAGCTGGGATTAATATTTTGAGTACATTTCTCCTCTTTGTGGCATTTGCTATTTTGAGGCTTCAGCCATTGAATGATAGGGTATACTTTCCGAAATGGTATCTCAATGGTTTAAGAACTGATCCTGTGCATGGAGGAGCCTTTGTGAGAAAGGTTCTTAATTTAGATTGGAGGTCATATATTAAGTTTTTGAATTGGATGTCGGCTGCACTTAGAATGGCGGAGCCTGAGCTTATTGATCATGCTGGATTGGATTCTGTTGTTTAGTTGAGTATTTTCATTTTGGATAATGTTTGAAATTGAATACCACATTGGTGAATATGATCCCTGATATTTTGTTTTTGTTCTTTTTTTTTCAGACTTAAAATCTTTGTTCCTATATCGTTTCTGGCGTGGCCGATCCTGGTTCCTGTCAACTGAACAAGCACTGGGCTAGAAATAGCTGGGGTAAAAAACATTACTTCCAGTGACATTGATAAGCTCTCAATATCAAATGTCCAACGTGGATCCGACAGGTTTGGAAACTATCATTCACTGCACTTACAGTTTTGTTTCTGCTTCTTGATTTTGTTTGCTAAATTGTCTTCTAATCTAAAGTACTTGCATGTCAACATGTATTCTTAACCAAATATATATGGATTAGTTGACTAAGTTGAGGCATTACCTGCGTGGTCAACTAGAAGTACCTTTATTAACTGTGAAAAATCTTGATTGTTTTGCATCTTTTCTGATGATACTGTTATCATATCTTACTTACTCTTTGTTCTCATCACTCTATAACTTCTCCTTTCCAGTTATCAATTTTATGGTTTCTTTTTTGTATAATCGCACTGGTTAGTGCTGTATACTTGCTTTTGCTCAAGGTACTTAAGCTTTGCAAATTATTGATATGTTCAAGGTTATGGCTGAAACTAGGACAGAACTATAACACTAAGTATTCATCAACCTGGCAAGGAATTGTGAAGCTGTTCAATTCATTGTTGTTTTGGCTTTCCGGTTTTCCAAGGTCAGTTCCCTTTGCCTTTAATGTACAGTCATATCACACACAATAAATTGCAAATTAGTGGTAATATTGACCATCATCAATATTTATTATTTTACCTTTATATTTTCCACTATTACAGTTTCAAGAAAATAAATGCATTTGCATTACCAACATCAGGGAGAAGCTAAGGAGGCCTTTGCCAAACTATATAAACCTCCTGCTTTTCTCACCAAAACAAACAAATCAACAGAAACCTATCATTATTTCTATGTCGACCAACAACGTACTCAAGGTTGCACAACCCTCTGAGGGTCTCACGGTGGCTGAGATACAAACTGTTACGGCTTTGCAACACCCGTGTCAGGTCGAACACCATCAACAGGTTCGGATCCTACATTACGTACTTCATTTTTCAATAACTACATACATGTCTCCGTTTTTTCTTTCTTCCTCTTTCAATAATTTTTTTTTACATCGCCAGACGAAACACAATGTCGAACCTGCTGTCCAGATAACACAGGTTGCTGACAACCAACCACTTCCGGTCCTTCAACCACAAACCGACTACCACCGCCCTCTACCGCACCAACAACCTCCCCAAGTACAACAACATCAGCACGCCAAGCCGGTACGACTCTGTTTCATCCTGGTTCTGTTTGCCGTTTTTTTACTGCATCAACCTTATTTGCATATGTTCATGGTTAGGGATGGAAATGGGTATCCATGGAGCCGGGTACTAATCCCCCGTTACCCGCCCCGTTTAGTAAAAATGATACCCGTACCCGCCCCATATCCGTACGGGTATCCGTCAGACGGGTATCCGTGGATTTTGAGATATCCGCGGGTATCCATGGATATTTTTTTTTAATTATAATTTACTCATTTTTCTTTTAGTAAATAGAAATTTTACTTTTTTTTTAAATATGCTTTAAGAATGTAAGAAAATGATCAATACATATTAATTTATAGTAATATCAAACAAATGACAATTTGATTGTCATAGAAGGAAAACCAAAATAATCCACCTTAATTATACAGTGCAAATGCAATTGAGCTGTAGACCTGTAGTAACTTAAACTTTCCTTACTCAAAGTAGATTCAAACTAAAAACTAAGCATAAGATGCAACAACCATGTTTCAAAATAAAACTGACTGCAACCATAAAACTGACAGTAAACTAAATTAAGTTATATATATATGTCACTTTGACACCATAGTTCTAAATAAATTATATATGCCACTTTGACAACATAGTTCCAAATAAATTATATATGCCACTTTGACACCAGTAGTCACTAATTTATCAAATGCTGCTCCAAATAAATTTAGCAGTAACTCTTGACACCATAGTTCCTGAAATAAACAACAACAACAAGAAAAATTCCAAATAAATTCTAAATCAACATAACAAAGAAACTTCAAAACAAAATAGCAACATTTGAGGGTTCCAAATTATCTTGTACATTTTTCATAGGAGCAAAATTTTGTTCAAAAGACATTCTACAAAGAAATGAAATCAATTCAAAGAGTCAAAAGATGATAGTTGAATAATTAAATCAGTTACATGAAATGTTTAACCTAATCAGTTAACTGTAGAAAAGAAGACCAAAGAATGATAAAATACTAGTACCGGCAGGAAAAAAACTGTAATGAACATTGAATATCGCTTCATTGTAGAAATATACCGGCAGGAAAAAAAGAGAAAACAAAAGGGAAAAACTAGTACTTGTAAAGATTTCCGCCGTCTAGATAGGAATGGAAGAAATCGCCGTCGTCGTTTTTATGGAGACATGAAGAAATCGTGTTCGTGGATGTTGTTGCTTTTGGTCGCCGCCGCTGTGAAAAGTAGGCAACAAGAAGATAATGGTAGTAGTAATACAGAGACACAACTAGGGTTTCTAATTTTAAGTGAAAAGGAATTTTATAGGATATATATTTACGTAAATAAATTTTTAGTCAAAAGAATTTTAAAGGATAAGTAAATGATTTTTTTGTGAAAAGAAATTTTAAGTAATTAATATTAATTTTAAAGAATATTTATGTAATTTTGTTAATTATTAACGGATACGGGTACCCGCGGGTACGGGTACCATTAAATCCGTATCCGTGTCCGTAACAAAACGGGTAGTTAAATATCCATTTATATTATCCGTGGATACCCATTAAGCTATCCAATTCCTACCCATGACGGATTTTACCCGCGGGTACGGGTTTTTTTGCCATCCCTATTCATGGTAGTACACCTTAATGAAATTTCATGCCATTGTCTGTTCTATTTCCTCTTCATGTCACATGACATTTTATGTTTATGTTCATTTACTGGTTATTTTCCAACAGGTTCCTCAGGCCCCTGCTGTGCGATAAAGACGAAAAAGGAGAAGAATCACGACATCAGGAATAATGGGTAGAAGGGTTCGAGAATTTGATTCAGATGATGGTCAAGAGCCGAACTACGAAATCGTTGATTCTGATGATGACGATGAGCAAAACTACACCTGGGACAACTATTTGACAGTGAGGAGTTTTAGATTTAGTGATTAAGTTTGATGGAACATAAACCGAATTCTTCTTGGCTAATTTAATATGTTTTTTGTCTTCTTAATGTAATGCACATTACTGTTTGTACTGACCTCTTTCTAAAGTTAATATATGTTGTTTTCAACTTTATCTTTAAGAATGCTTCATAGATCAAATATACTCTTGATTTTGTAAATTGATTTTAATAAGTTATATTACATAGTGTAATTTTTAGAAACCTGACTAAGTTTACTATAGATTCATATATTTTTACAATTATTATCAAAACAAAAAATATTATTTATTAGATTTATATACGGAAATTTGAAGTAATTGATGAAAAATTTGAATATTAGCGGGAACACGAATTTACTGATCGATACATTGAATATTTACGGAAACATTAACTTAGATATCAAAACATTGAATATTAACATAAGGATTAACAAACTGAGCAAAATATTGAATATTAACGAGAATTTTAAGTTATTGATAAAAAATTTGAATATTAACGGGAAAACTAAGTTATTGATTAAAATATTGAATATTAACGGGTACATGATTACTTATCAAAATATTGAATATCAACGAGAATATGATTACAATCAAAATATATTGACTTTATATTTTAAAATTGTATTCTCTCTTATAACATTATTGTCTTATTTTAAAATCATATTATTTATAATTTTTTGGTTTACTTTTAATCTACTACATTTATTACTGTTTCCACTTAAATTTAATATTATTCTTAAATACTTTTTTCATAAACAGGAAAAACTTTACTTTTTGATTCATATATATTTATAATTAATGTCAAAACCTAAATAATTTGTTTATTTAAATATTTTTATAAGTGAAAACAAGTTTAACATTGATTCAAATATATTTATAAATATTGTCAAAACAAAATTTATATTTATATACGGGATAAAACACTTCCTCTATTGGGTAAATAATTTTAATTCTTTTCGAATTTAAAACTACATTTTTTATTTTTCATTTTTTTTATAACTTAACTGGTGACGTATGCGCAGTCCACACTAGAACCCGTGCGTCCGCACGGATTTTCCACTAGTTAACATAATCTCACATAACTTGCTTTATTTCATCCTCACTGGCTTCCAACACTTGAGCTTCCACAATATTTATAGATTTAAAATATATAAAAAAAAAAAAAAAAATCATCTTAGATTCTTAGGTCTATCAAAATAGATGGATTTGAATTTATTGCAGAAATGGTGGAAACCTTGTTTTTGATACCTTATACACCAATAATTTGTGTTTCACTGACATCAAGACTATTATGAAATTAAGGTGTTTTCTACAAATTCAAATTTGCTGCAATCAACAAATTCTGCATTCACGCATTTATGCAAACTTACCTGTTTGATGCCGGTCTTCATTTTAACAAAGTATTTTTAAATTATAAAATAAAAATTTAAAATTTTGTTCTAATCCATCAGATCACGGCTGGTAATAATTTAATTGCATGATTAAAATATCTCATTCTTTGATATTGCAATTTATGTTAAATAGTGACAATAATTGAGATGATAAAGACATTTTCCATCAACTATTGCATTTTTCCATCAACTATTGCATTTTTCAAATTCAGTTCATTAAGTGTCTCTTTAGTAAATTGAATTTTTTTGCTCCATATACTTTGCTAAGTTGAATGTGTCTTTTCAAATTGTTTTTTTTCTAACGAGAACCATTAGAAGAGATTGTTCAGTGACTAGAAATCATGAAATTCTGACCAATATTTTAGCATGAAAGGAAAAGGACGTGGGACCAGTTAATCTCTAAGTAGATTAATCACAATTTAAACTAATAACAGACGCAGTATTCAGCCAATTAGTCAATTAACAAAATCAATTAATTGTAGTTCACTTATCTTAGGTATAAACTCTACAATACTTTACAAAAACTTCCAGTTGACCTTGAATGCTTCTCTCATGTCCAATATTTTATTGATTCAACTTGTATTAAAAAAATCTTAAACATCCTGTTGACTACTATATCATTAAATAAATGCAATGAAACTAATACTATGTCCATTACATATTTGGGTGGTTTAGTTTTTATTTGTTTAGTTATGGGTATTATAAAACTTAAAAGATTTTATTAATAATATTTTGAATTATTGTTTGTATAGATAAAAGTAGGTAATATTATGAAATATGACATCCATGAAAAAAAGGTTGAGAAAAAATAGACTATTACAAATGAGTGGAAAAATATCATTTTAATGAAGTGGTTATAATTATAGATATGTTACTATCTCGCTAGAACTAATATGTAATTCACCTATGCTTTTAATAATTCCCCGCAAACAATAATAAAGTCATAGTGCCAAATGCTTGGCCACCAAGCAGAAACTATACATCAAAAGTTTAACCACTAGGCAAAAGCACAACAACAAAGTCAATTAAGGTACAAAACTTAACCATCAAGAGTACAAAACACTCAAGATAGCACAACAACAATGCTTAACCATCCATGGCAGAAGCTCAAATGAAGAGTTTAACCACTATGGACAGAAGCGCACAACAAGAGAATAAGGTCAAACACCTGCAACAAACAGGGCAGAACAAAGAGAATATTACCATCAAGGAAACAAAGAAGAATATCAAATGACCCAAACCAGTAGAACGGTAACTTGAATAAAGCAATAACATTTTGTGAGTATCCAAATCAAGTGCAACTAACAACATAAAACAACTAACTCGTGAGATCCAAATGTTTCTTCAATCATAAAATTCAATATTTTCCACAAGAATAAGCCAAATGCATAAAAAGTAAAACAAGCAACCAAGCTACTATAAAACTTGAACCTTTAGACTCCATTTGATAGCCTTCAAGCCATAATCCAAAGTTCATACAAAACCCAAACCAAATCCAGCTTGACAAAATTTACAAATGGAGTTAAACAATTCACATATCAACCCATTCTTAATTGAGAAACCATAACGAGTCTCAAATCTCTACAAACCCTTATCAACATATGCAAATCAACATAATATTTAGAGGACAAAACTTTTGAGAAGATCCAGATCGTAACATCGATGAAGCTTCAAAAAACACATTAATAAATGTTGCACTATATGAAATCAAAATGATTCCAATAAAAAATCAGTGTGAGTAACAACACTTCATATCAAAATAGAGAGTTGTGGAAATTCACAAATGATAATGAACTCTTGTGCGGAGTAAGTGATTCTTGAAATCCAGAGAAATTATAGTAGAAGAACTAAGTTAATTGGTAACACAGCCAAAAATTAAACTCCAAAGTAATCACACAGCTTAAGCAAAGCAATATTGCTACAAGTCTAGGATATGAATTAAAAAAAATGAGTCAAATTTACTGCTGAATAGGTAAACTGATGGTGATAACAAGTTGATAATTTACAATCCCAAATCAACTAAATCAAACCAATAAGTGCCTCCATTAAACAATAGTTTGGACTAAATTGAAAACTACAACGAGATTCATATCCTTTTGTGATGTAAATGTGGAACGAGTCAAGAACAAATCACATAAGTCTTGAACCCATAAACCAATCTTGCACAGGGAAGCACCAAACCACTAATATGGAGTTGAAATATGCACAAACATCCTAGTTGTAACTTACAGCTCAGTAGTTTCAAATAGTATGAAGGGACTCAACTAGTGTCTCTTCTAAGGGATTCTTATAGTGCTTCACATAAAGAATTTGACTTTAGATTATATCACTTACGATTCTCCTAGAATCTCCATATAAGAAGAATAAACAAAATCACTTCGCCCATTCTCAACCCCTCATACTTCAGGGACTGTGTATCGGTATATTTTAGTGAAGGTTATAGGAGGCGACATGAGGGTTCTAAGTAGCCCCTTTATCGAACCAATCACCTATTTGTTAGATGTGTTACCCTTCTACTTGATATATTGCATTCTTCAAGGATGAGTTGCTCGACGTGGAAATTGGGGAGTGACATATCCTCATCCCGTAACATTATGGAAGAAGACATGAGAAAAATGGGTCATCCTTCTCTAAATATCATGAAATAAACTGTCCATTTACTCAGTGGTTGTTATTTCCAAGTAGGTCTAGGATCCATGCCCGATGTGTCTATAAATGCTTCAACATATGAGAAAAATCGGACTCCAATACACAAATACACGCATCCATAGCTTCATGTCTCACGTGAGCTAGCTCTAAACCTTACCACAACCTTACAACCTCTAACAACCCTTAATGATTAAGGGTTGTCACCCATTTGTATTTTTAACAAGAACATAATTTAAGCATATAACATATATATATATATATATATATATATATATATATATATATATATATATAATCCATTCTCGAACTAGATATAGGTGTATGTTGATGGTGAGAAATTGTGAACTGGTGGCACTGATCTTTCGATATTGCGGTGCAGAGGTAAACTTGAAAGGTTAACACTCTAACACTCAAGTCAATTTAGAATTCAATATGAGTATAATAAAAAGTAGAAATCAGAAAGTGCACTTTGAATATCTCATGTGATAGCTTTTATACCATAGGTCATTTGGAGTAGATTGGCATCCGTTTGGGCCTTAACTCATTGGGTCTTTGGTCGACCCATAATAGTTTCCTCTATGGGGAAGTCTTTGCAGCTGCGGACGGCCCCTGGATGATGTTGTGCTCTTGGTTAGAACTAGTAACATCTTGGTCCAGTTTCAAAAGTAGTGGGAGGCAGGTGCATTAAATGCCTTCCATCATTGAAATATTTCACTCCCCCTTCTGAGCACGTGGCTTTAAAGGTATAGGCTAGGGCGGACTTTCCAGCTTAGGGTGTTCGAGTACTTTTATATTTTATTGCTTTTGATGGGATAGTTACTTTTCTAACTTTAGATCTTATTTTGTTCTCTAAGTTAGATCGTCAGTTGGTGATTGACTCTCTTATAAAAGGTAAGCCTTTATCACTAATGTCTCTTTTCACTTTGCTTTCTATTCCATACTCATTCCTTCCTTTTGGGTTTATTCGTCAGCTCCACTTTCTAGAAAGCTTTGAAATTCCTCCTCTCTCGTTCCTCACTGTGTTGGCTGGATGGATGCCTCGGACCGTGACAAAAATAAAGACTTTTGTGTCTACTGAAGATTATGTACACGTACGTAAACTTTCCAAGACAAGAAAATATGGATTGTGGGTAGAGTCGACCTTTCAGCTCCAGCGAGCGGCCTCCCTCATGACTCAGTTTATAGCTGGCCATGATGAACTAATGGTCCCCAATGCTTATTCACAAGAAGTCAAGTCTTTGAAGGCTCATTATGGACTCGCCGAGTCAAGATCTGGTAACTTCGAAATGGAGTCTTCTTGTTTGCGCCACCGTTTAGACCAAATGTCTCCTTTCTTTGAGGAGGTGAACCTAGGGTCTGATGCAAATTTATTTGGCTGTGTGGAATAACTTGAAGGCTTGCTTGATGAGGATATATGAGGCTCTTGTAATGCAAAGTTTATTATGGAGGCTTTGCTTTAAAGTGCCAAGGCGGCCATGACGAAACTTGAGGAGGAGAAAGATGTTCATTCTAAAGAGCTAGAGGCTTTCCAAGAGGAGCGGTCCCAATTGGACAAACAACTGTTGGACCTTTTTTACGATATTTTGAAAGAAACTTCCTTCAAGAATGTTGTGGGTCAGCTAGGGTCTCTTGTTCCTGATCTCCACGATTTTCAAGGCTCATTTAAATTTGTCGTTATAATTGATTCGTAGTAATTTGTTGTAACTTTGTAAGTGAAATGGTGTTTGTTACAGTGTTTACTTGTTGTGTTTAGTTAGCTTCCATTATTGTGTGTTTCGTTTGCTTCGTGATACATATTCCCTTGGTGGGGATTGACAACACCTGGTCGTAACTTTGTAATTATTGCCGGATGAAATCTCCACATCACAGAGGACCGTCCCCGAACAAGATTTGGATCCTGGTACCTGCTCTAAAATTATGAATTGGATCGAGGTGGACGTCTCTGCATTCCACCGCCAACGTCCTTGGAGTGGCTAGTACTGAAGGGGGCGCCAGATGCGTAGAAATATGCTTAATCTTTCTCGCTTCTTGTATCCAAAAAAGATAGAAGGACAGAAAAGGATGCGTCATAAATGATAACAGAATAATAATTGCACTCATCAATATGTCAATCTGTTACATGAAAAAAGAAGGTTTCAAATGCATATACAATCCCTTTTAACTATAATACCATTTTAATTTGGCGATGTTCCAAGTCCTTTGTATCTGTTTTCCAACAAGGGATTCTAATATGTAGGCCCCTTTATCGGTGTTGGTCTGCACCTAAAATGGTTCTTCCCATTTTGGTGTAAGCTTGTTGTCCTAGGCATTATTCACTAATATGTCAGTTCTCCGCAGCACCAAGTCCCCTGCCTAAAATTCTCTTGGTCGGACCTATAACACCCTAATTCCCGACTCAACAAATAATTAAATAAAACATGTATAACACACATCTTCCATACAGGAAGCTACTCAACTTCAATAAAACATACATGAACCACATGATAATAAACCTTGACTCATTTTGATAAGCATCGGAATTATGAAATAGTTGGCATAAAAAGTCTTAACAGCAATAAGTTTGAAAAAAATGGTCCAATATCCAATTAGATAAAAAGATATGCAACATAAAAAGAAAGAAAGAAAAACAGTATGTCCCCTCGTATTACATATCACTGCGACTCCAACTATAAGACTCAATTGATAAGCAACTAAAAAGGCACACCACCGTCCTCATCCTTAAGCTCCTACTCAGGTACCTGATTGTCTGTAATCCAAAGGAGCACAGACACAACTAAAGGTGTGAAAAGTACACAAGAAGGGAGAAGTTAAATTGTATTTCGCATTTTCTTTAATTTAACTTCTGATCAAAGTTTCAGAATCAGAACTGATGTTCAGATTCTGTTTTAATTCATTGGCAGCGAATATAACTGAAGTAAACAAATAACAACAGAAGACACAAAAGATTTATCCTGGTTCCTCCCTTAACTGAGAGTACTCCAGTCCCCTTGTCTCACAATAGATTTTCATTATAACCACTTCATGATTACAATCGCTTATGCTTATGCATAAGTCTTTTACACTTGCTCAGACTAACTGTATGAGACTTTTTTGCTTAGAGCACATGTCCAAGACATCCCTCTGCTCAATCAGCTCCTGGCCAAGACTTATCTTGCTTAGACTACCTGCCTAAGACTTTACGTTGCTTAGAGCTCGTGTCTAAGACTTCTGCTCACATTCTCTGACCTAGCCACCTGCTCTTCTGGCCATCCAGATTTAGACTTCCTTGCTCAAGCAGCACTTGAGACTTCCTGCTCACGCCCCTCAGACAGAGATTTTCCCTTGCTCAATCAGACTAGATGAATAAGACTTTCACAGCTCAAGCACTTAAGAAATGAGACTTATGTAGCTCAGGCATCATGGCTTAAGACTTGCTACTTGAATCCCAATGAGACAAGACTTCTGCTCAAGCACATAGCAAGAGACTTGATCTAAACTACTGAAGGCTCAGTAGAATAGAGAACAAGGTGTACATGATACAAGCATCAGAGGTATGGGAAATCACCATAACAAATACCTAAAGCTCTTAAGATTTCTAAGATATTCGATGGTAAGAAATCTTAAGGCTTTTACAATTATAACCTACAACAAAAAATCTGCATATTACATTAGAGTTAATAATTGCTTGATCTTGCTACTGCTTCTTCTGAGAATCCTTGTTAAGATTCAAACTTCAATCTTCAGTCATATTTATAGCCTTTGCAGAAACTAACCGTTGAAGAGGTAACTTGATCAAGTGTCTTTGCCTTTACTCCATAGTGCAAGAGTCGTTAAAGATGGATACACAGCAGATTCTGAATCCAGTGTGTAACGTGTTTAACCTTTGAGTATTTAAGAGGTTCTGTACTAATAGAGCCATTAAGAGAAGATATCCGTAGAGCATGCCAATCTTTCTTGAGCCTTGCAATCTTGCAGACTCTAGCTGACAAGCTGATAAGACAATACAACTTGCTTTCTGCAGTACGGACAACCACAACTTTATCACCAACTCTAAATGGTGCCAGATGCTGATATACAATCACCAAATGTAGTAACTCATTTGAATGCTGAGGCCTTCAGCTCAGAGTCTACGCCAAGCCAGACTAGCAACTATTCTTCAGACTCTGCCACCAGAAGCTAGCAATGAAGCAACTCCCAAGTGTGTCTAAGTAAAACAGATTCTGATTATTTATGTACAATAATAAGAACCTGCATAAATAAAACACACATCAAATAAACCATTGTTCTTTCAATACTTTTGTTATCGTCAAAACTAAAAGAGAATATGTCATGAACAAATCTTGTTCTAACAATCTCCCTCTTTTTCATGATGACAAACACAAGTATTTAAAGGATAATGTTGGACATTTAATTTTCTTTGCAACAACAGGGTATGAGGTTTGTAAGCTCCCCTTGAGTATGATAAACCACAACTGATTTCGATTGACTCTAACACCAAGAACTATTTTTTAAGAAAAAATAAATCATTCTTCTTATTAACATCAGGGTCTGAGGTTTGCAAGCTCCCCCTGAGTCAAACAGTTCCAAGGTTGAGGTTTGTAAGCTCCCCCTTAGTTCCATATTTAAGAAAACCAAAATAACAACATTTTAACTTCCTTTGGTAACATCAGAATACGAGGTTTGTAAGCTCATTCTGAGTCTAAATAGGCTAAATCAGAGGTTTGTAAGCTCTTACTTTACACTATGTACAAGAGAGTTAAAATATGTTGCCCTTTTAACTTTCTTTGGCAACACCAAAATACGAGATTTGCAAGCTTCTTCTGGGTCTGATAGGCTAAGTCTGAGGTTTGTAAGCTTTTCCTTAGATCTATGTACAAGAAAGTTAAAATACGCCCTGGGCAAGGTAACCATAACAACACTCAATCATGTTAAATCATCTTAACATTGATTCATCACTAAGCATGTACAATAATTCACACAATTATTCATACATTCACATAATTATTCATACATTCACACATTTAACATACATCCACACATCATTCCAACATGTCAATTCATTTTACAAGGAACTACCATAATGTAGATATGTGCGCTAACTTTCCAATACTTCAAACCGCGCCTTAATTTGAGTCACGAAACTCAAATTATGGCAAAAACAGTAAGTGAACAAATCTATTACACCTATGAAAAAATTTATTGTTCTCGACTCCTTGTTTCACTGATTTTTCACAGTTCAAAGGGGATCAATTGATTACACTTGGTAACCTACACTTGGTAACTAATCGACTGTTCTCTACATTCTAGCCAAAAATCCTAATTTTAAAAGGAACCAATCGATTACATGCTTGAACCAATTGATTGGTCCAAGCTTTCTATCCCAAATATTATAGTTGTAACAAGTGAACTAATCGATTGTTGATTGGAATTTTTCCAGAAATTCCACGTTTAACTCGTCTTCTTCATCCTCTATCAATTCTAAATCCTACCCAATCATGTTATAACATATCCAAGCATCTCATAACATGAACCCAACAACATACATCAATTACAAGTCATTAAACACATACTACACGGATTAATCATGTATTCCATCCATGAATCACAAAAATTCAGAATTATGTTCATGTTATAAAACCCATAATTTCAAATCAAACACCATACTTATATACAGTTTAACACAATCAATAATCACCACATTCACAGAGCATGAATTTCAATCAACTGATTGAATAACACAACATCACGTTCATGAAATTCATCAATCAACCAATCAAAAGAAAAAGGAAGAAAATCCTACTGGAGGTTAAAGGAAACCTCTCTAACATTTCATGATCAAGACACCCTTATATGAATAATCTCCTTCTTACCTTGTAATTCCAGGAAAAGCAACCTTCTATGACCTTCTCTCTAAAAAGCCCTAGCTCTCCTCTTCCTCGCTATTCTCTTCTTTTCCACGTACTATCAAAAATCTCAATAACCCTTGTTTTTCTAGTTTTCTGAATATATAATATTCTGATTAACTTCTCATAATTCATTTTTTGGCCCAACTAAAACTCAGCTTCCTCTCCCCTAACCACTTACTTCTCTTATTTCAATAAGTGCCTGTTTGGTTTGGCTTCTCAACCACCAAACGTACGTTTAAAAACTCTCCTGCCGTGAAAATTGAGAAGCTCCAAAAGGTAGCTTCTGGGTAAACGTGGAAACCCACCGTGATTCCATAAAATTCAACGCTAAACCAAGCACATAGTAAATCTGCCCAACTCTACATTTATATCATTTTTCTATTAATTAATTAATTAATTAAATTCCACCAAAACATAATTAATTAAGCACGAATGCCAACATCGTCCAAACACATCATAAATCACATAAAAATAATCATTTAAATAATTTAATAAATTAAATAAAATAATTAATTAAAAAAACTAATTAAGTCAGAGTGTTACAGGACCCGCCATTTGTATTTGTAGGTCGTGGGCTACTTGACAATGGCGATGGTGAAAGCGGCTAGCTTCCTTTTTTCCTCTAAAAGGCCAATCTCTTCCCCAATTGCTTTCTCATTTTCTCAGGTTGGTAAGGGGTTAATTTTCCTCCAAATTAGCTCTTTAATCTCCATTAGAGTGAGTGATTCAATTCTGTATACTCAGCGAAAAAGAGTTTCCATAATGGTTTTCTAGGGGTTTTACCGTAAGTCCACAAGACGTGTGGTAGCTCATCAGCCCAGTTACCTTTGTCCTTCTATAATCTTTTATGTAGACCCCTAAGTAACATCAAATTAGTCACTTCCGTCAGCTCGATATACTCCCGAATTGGGGACATCCAGGAAGGTGAGGCAGCACTGTTCACAACACCGACGCGAGTATTTTCATCCTGCAGAACATGATCTATTTCGAATTCCTTGAATCTCACCAACTTCTCGGTAGCTAGCTTTAAGTATCGTTGCAAAAGCGGATCTTTAGCTTGGATTTGCCCTCTTATCTAAGATACGACTAGATTAGAATCTATTCACATCTTGATATGATCCGCACACATCTCCTTAACTAGGGTCGTTCCTACAGTCAACAATACCTTCAGCAGATAGGGTATTGTCGTTTGCAAATTTTACCTTGTTCTTCGACGAGGGACTGATGTTGATAAACCAATCTTTTCTTCCAGTCATGTGTGACGAATAACTTGAGTCGAGATACTATTGATATTTGAATCTTTCTTCTTCTTTTATTGTGACCATTAACATCAATTCGCCTTCTTCTACAAGCTTTGTATCACTTTCTTGATCTATCTTGCCTCCTTGATATTGACTTGCATAATGGCCATATTTTTTTATAATTGTAGCACTGAATATGACTTTTATCGGGTTTTCTTCCATTACCTATTCATCTACCTGCACCACCACCTTTGTGATTGCCTTGGTTAGAAGATTGTCTTTGATTTTATGAACTACATTCTTGATGGTTTCCTCAACCAATTAAATTGTTGTAACTTCCTTTCCCCTTGTTACCATTTCATCTTCCTTTGTCTCTCTTTTCTTTTGTCGAGTGAGTCTGCAAAGCCACGACAAACTTCGACTTTCTTGTGGTTCTTTTAGCCATTCTTTATTCGTGAGATTCAAGCATCCCTTGAAGCTCTTCTTTTATCATACTTGACAAATCCTTTGATTCTTCTATGGCTACTACCATATGATCGAACTTTGGATGTAATGACCTCAAAATCTTTGACACTAGATTTTGATGTCAACACTTCTCCACATGTTTTGATTTGATTCACCAATTTCATTACTCTAGTGAAGAAATCAATCACACTTTCATTGTCTTCCACCTGAAGCAATGCATACATTCTTTTGTGAGTTTGTAACCTCACCTCCTTCACTTTCTCAGCGTCTCCAAATGATTTCTCCAGGATGTCCCATGCTTCCTTTACTGAATTTACATCACCAACTTTCTCAAACTTGTCTGGATAAACACAATGATGGATTAGAAAGAGAGCCTTATAATCCCTCTTCTTTAAATTTTTGTGTACAACCTTTTGTTTATCCGTAGGATTCTCTCCTATTGGTGTTACTCGATTCTTCACAAGATCCAAAAGATCTTGATAACAGAAAACAACCTCCATCTGCTTACACCATTTTTCATAATTCTTACTATTCAAGATTGGAAGATTCGCTGGAAATGTTTGTTCGGATGATTCATTGTGATTCAATGCGTCCCAAAGATCACATAATCAGTACTCTAGATACCAGATGTTGGGAAAACTCCAATATTGAAGTTAACCAAATCAATCTTAATGAACAAGAATCAATCTTTCTGATTGATCATGCCTCCTTTTGTACAATCTTAATTGCTCGAACACAATCTTCTTTTGTACGAAAATTGTTTCCAACTTTTAGTACTCCCTCCGTCTGTTTTTATGGGTCGTAAAAAATATCTGTTGATGGTTGATCGTCGCCTAGGCTTAGTGTTGTCATGTGTTGGGGTGGGCGATAAACTTGACTGTCTGGTAATTGGTCTGTCTCGTCGTCGTTTATCATTTCGTCAACAACGTCCTCCGCTTCTTCTTCCTCCTCGTCAACTGCATCCACCTCAGCTTGTTCGTTATCAAAATCGTTGAAAACCTGCGATACCTCAAGTTGTTGAGACAATGGTTGATTTTGTAACGTAACATATAACTCAACCTCATTGAAACCGGAATGCTCATGGCTGAGAAACATATTACGCACATCTTCATCATCCCGTATTTTCATCTGAAAAAATTTGAACACATCATGCCCCTAAAAAAATAGGGTTTTTGTATATAATTTGCCCAACTGAACCGCCATGCAATTTCTTCTCTAACCGGGCTTTCAAATGATAGAAATTTGTTCTTCTATCAATTAAAAACCTAATCACTTCTGTATCCCTAAAATTGAAACCACTCATTGGACAATCAAATATCTCACCAAGGATATGTGCAGTAATCAAGTATTGTGGTCTTTGAGCCATATCTGAATTTGTGTTAGGAAGAAATGGGTTACAAACTTTAAAGTTTGGAAGAAAAATAGTTTGCAGATTGTAAATGGTTTGAATGTAAGTGCTGATAGGATGTATATTTCATGTGTATTAATAGGCAGAAAAATATTACAAGAAAAATATTCAGAAAAGCATTGCCAAAGAGCCATGTGCTGCTCTGCATGCCTACACACTATCCTTGACATGACCACACAAGACTGCATGCCTACACTAAGCTTGACAAGACCACACAACTCTGCATGGCTACACTATTGACAAGATCACACTCTACATGACTCAACAATGCATGCCTACACTCTTTTTCTACTATTCCTACCCATGTCTCTGCACAAATTTAAAAACAAACATTTAAAAAAAAATGGCCTGAGGCGCCATTTCATATGGCTTGTCCTCAGGCAATTTTGTTAGGGCAAATATATGGCCTGAGGCGCCATATGAAATGGCTTGTGGCCTCTAACTGAGGCGCCATTTCATATGGCGCCACCCTTTGGAAAGTTTTCGAAACCCTGCCATTTTCGTAAATAGTTTGAAAAATTAATTATTTTTGATATTTTTTTTGAAAAGTGTGTTAGTTTAAAAAAAAATTCAATATCCTTAGTCACATATCTTCAATTTTAATGCTAGTGTCAATGTTTAATTTAACTAAAATAAATAAATTAGAGGTATAAAAATAAAATAACACTTTCAGCAAACCATAATAATCATTTTTATTATTTTAAAAACGGAAATGTTAAATATTTTAACATTATAATTGATTAATATTAAAAAATTCCTTGCATTAATGATATAGGCGAATACTTTTTGTTGTATTTCTAAATAAAATACAGGAATAATTTAGTAAAGTTATTTTACTTATAATTTTTAAGTATTTTTATTTAAAAAATATGACTATTGACTATAGAATAAAAATTAATGTAATAAATCTCGCTGTCAATTTATTTTTATAATTAGTAATGATATTTTTTTTCAAAGGAATAACAAAAATTGTTTAATTTGTATTTATTGTGTGAAATTTCTACACTATCCGTAAATTACAATTAATCATTTTTAGAACAAAACTTTCCAATGATAACGATTGATATTGATATACATATGAGAAGAAGATAAAAATACTTAACATTACTATATATTTAAATTAAACCAAAAATATATAATATACTATACTATATACCTTAGCCCATTCCGCATTTTTTTTGTATATATATATATATAGCTAAGCATTAGCTAGCACAAGAATAAACAGAATTTCGAACAGGAATTTCCAATATTACCCTTTTCTCTCCCTCAAAATCTCGTTTAGCACTAGCATCTTTTCATTCACACAGAAACGCACACTCTCTCGCTTTCTCTCTTCAGGATGGAGAAAGCAGAGAGCTCCACCTCCGACCAAGACTCCGACGAAAAGCACCGCACTCAACACAGCCTAACAGTTCCATCAGGTCTAACTCAACACGAGTTCGACTCCCTCATCTCTTTCGTCGCCGAACACCACACCTACCTCATAGGTCCCGGCCAATGCTCCACCTTACTCGCTCAACGAATCCACGCGCCACCTGAAACCGTCTGGTCCGTCGTACGCAGCTTCGACAAACCGCAAATCTACAAACACTTCATCAAAAGCTGCTCTCTCAAAGAAGGTTTTCAAATGAAAGTCGGTTGCACCAGAGACGTCAATGTCATCTCAGGTCTCCCGGCGGCAACTAGCACCGAGAGACTCGACGTTCTCGATGACGAACGCCGTGTCACCGGATTCAGTATCACCGGTGGCGAACACCGCTTGAGAAACTACCGTTCTGTTACCTCCGTTCACGGTTTTGACGACGGTGACGGTGAGATCCGGACGGTTGTTCTTGAATCTTATATAGTTGATGTTCCTGAAGGTAACACCGAAGAGGATACGCGTCTTTTTGCTGATACCGTTGTGAAGCTTAATCTTCAGAAGCTTGCGTCTGTCACCGAAGGAAAGAACCGTAACGGTGACGGTAAGTCACATTAGTAGGGACCACATCACCGCAAGTTTTATTAAATACCGAAAGAAAAAGAAAAAGGACTGGAAATTGAAATGAAAAAAAAAAAAAAAAAAACTTGTTGTAACTGTTGAAAGTGTTGTGAAAAGTTGAACTATCGCTGGCTCGCTCCCTCATGAATACATAAAAAAGAAAGAAGAAAAACTCAAAATCGTGTGTTTTTCTTTTTTTCCTATATTTTTTGTGAGATTCATTTTGTTTTTTAGTTCTTTTATTTTGTGTGTGACTTTTATTTTCAATGAAGATTTAACATTCCAGTGTTTTTTCTGCAATATGTTGTGGTGGATGAGTTTGAAAATTGTTAATGGCAATGTGTAAGGGCATTTGAGTCAATGCAGTTGTACAGAAAATGTTGACTTGTTGATGTGAACATTGTGAATATCATTTGCTTTTTACCTTGATTTTATTCTCCCTAGTGGTTTTATTTATTTAATTAATTTTATCTACTATAAATATGTGCATGTAATAATCCTATTTAAAAAAGATGCTTCCTTCTTTGGGAAAGAAACAGTTGTAAAATTCTTGAAGGATAATATAATTTTTAATAGTACTCCTACAAGTTAAGAGTTCTGGACTGGACAGACACTTGACCCACAGTATAGCAATGCTCAATCCACTTCTGCTTTTGGCAAGGCCAAATAATGAGATTTAGACGATCCAGTCGTTGGACACAATCTAGCCGTTGGACATAATCTAGCCGTTGGGTACAATCCAGTCTTTGGGCACAATCTAGCCGTTGGGCACGATCTAGCTGTTTGACACAATATAGCCGTTGGGCACAATATGACTGTTGGGCACGTTCTTCTCACGCGCTTGACAGTTCACGCGACCAACTGTCCCTCCGGAGTTCACGGGGATAGTTGAACCAGATCCTAAGGTCACGCGCTAGACCTTCTACCTGGCAGTCTTCCATTGGCCGAACAGATAATTCGGCTACATGGAGACCTTGACCCTGTGCTGGGGGTTTTTCTATAAATACTCTCTCACTTGAGGACAGGTATTCAATATTCAATATTCGAAATCATACCTTAACATTTTCGTACTTGCTTTATCTCTAGCCCAAACTTACTTTGACATCGGATTACCTTGCAGGTACACCCTCTCCTCTCCTACAAGCATCATCACCTGCCCTACCCGGAAGACCACGAAGATCCATTTTGATCACGTCAGATCAGTGGTGCCGTCTGTGGAAACTTGTTGTCCCCGTCTTAACATCCGCCTCATATTCTAAGACCAAAACACATTCTCTGTCCAAGATTACGATCATGGCTTCCCAAGATCACGTCAAAGGTGTTCACCATCTTTCTGTCCTCCCCGTCAACAAAACTGATGTTGGCGGACCTTCATTCCTCATCGGAGGAGACGTCCGTCATCTGAGAGACGGAGCTACCGCATCTCCCTCCCCCACTCCTACTGATCGTGTTGACGACCAGCCTTTGCTGGCTCTCCAGCCCGTTTCAGCTCCACCCAACGCCGACCCAGCCGTGGTGGCTCTCCTTGAACCAATCAATAAGACCAACCTCTTGATCCTCCAACAATGAGATGATCAGAGCGTTGGAAGAATCTGCTCGTCCGAGATCCCCCCAGTCGAGGAAGAATCGACGACGATCCAAGAGCCCACAACCCCGACGAGAAACTGACCATCGGGGGCACCAAGAACCAGAATCACATGCCGTTCGAAAGCGCGACCACGTTTTCCCGCGAAACCAACATATCCCGGGCCACAAGAGAACCCAGAGAGATCACCGTTCACCCCCGGTCAGACCAAAAGGCCGAGCACGCACACCATCTCCCCGAAGAAGTCGCCGTCACGAGCGAATTATCTGCTCCCCTTTCCAAACCAGTTCCAGCAGCGATGATGAGCCCCACGGCCCATTGTCTCAGGAGATATTGGCTACACGCCTCTCCAAAGGCTTAGAAAAACTCCATCTTTGGGCACGTACGACGGAACGACCGATCCAGATGAGCACATCGAAAACTTCGATGCGTTGTTAGACTACCGGGGTGTCCGGGGCGCCATCAAGTGCCGTCTGTTCCCGACCACGCTCCGAAAAAAGGCAATGACCTGGTACAAACAACTGCCCGAGGAGTCCATCACCTCGTGGAAGCAGCTGGGCAGGATGTTCTCCAGGCACTTTACGACATCACACCGCCACCCAAAGACTGAAGCCTCCCTTGAGGCCATAATTTAAGGGAAGAACGAGCCTCTCCGGACATATATCGAGAGGTTTAACAAAGAAGTTGTGCAAGTCCCCACTACCGACGAGATGAAGAAATTTCCGCTCTAACGGGGACTTCGCCCACATTCAGAATTTTCTAAAGCTGTTGGCCTTGCACCTCCAAGAAGCCTGGACGCCTTCCTCCTTAAGGCGCAGTCGTATATTCAATACGAAGAAAAGGAAGCGGTCAGCTCCTCCCGAGCCTCCCGCCATCAGGAGAATGCCCGGGCCTCTAAAGGCGATGAGCCCTTGACATCCCGTCGAGGGGAAAGAAGGCGTAAAGATCGTCCCCGGGAGTCCCGGGACAACAAGGGGCCCTCCGGCCGGTTCCACGACTGCACTCCCTGACTGTCTCCAGGGAAAAGATTCTCTTCGAATGTGCTAACTCAGAGTTTAAACAGGCGGGAGTCCGGTTCCCCAAATAGGTACCGACCAAGCCCAACGTCGATAAATCAAAATACTGTCGTTTCCATAAGAGTCACGGCCGCACCACTGAAGACTGCATCCACTTGAAGGATGCCATAGAAATACTGATCAGGGATGGCCACCTGAAACAGTTTACAAAAAAGAAAGATGTTCCCCAGCAAGACGCCCAGGAGTCAAAGAAAGTAGAGGAAGAGGTGCCTTCCTCGGAAGAAACCAACCTCCAAGTTGCCATGTGTATATCACGACCGGAGAATTTCTACGTTCCAAATGAACTCAACGCTCCCGCGTATTTCGCAGCCCACAGCCCATGGGAAACTTTCCCCTCCGCAATGGTAATCTTCGGAGAGGGCTTCAACAAAGTCACTGTGGGCTCCGTGAAGAGCACCTGATCAGCACGAGCTCCAGGAAGGTGACAACGCTCGACAAGGCCCAGAAGGGATCAGTCTCCATCTCCTTCTACCGAGAAGAGCTCCTCGGAGGATCCCCAAACTCAAGTATCCAACTGCTCGTTCGAGCCCAGATGGCAAATTTTGATGTTCGCAGGATTTTGGCCGACCAAGGCAGGTCAGTCGACATTATGTACTCACAGCTGTTCTCAACTCTCCAACTGGACGAATCGCACCTCACTCCTTACGTGGGTTCCGACCTCCAGGGTTTCAACGGGTCAGTCACGAAACCCCGAGGGTACGTCGAGTTGATCGTGACCTTTGGATCTGCAGAGACAACCAGATCCATTAAAGTTCAGTTCCTGGTAATTGACTGCCCGTCCCTCTATCAGTGCATATTCGGGCGGCCAACTTTGGCCGGGCTGGTAGCTGTGCCATCAACCATCCATCTCAAAATAAAGTACTACACTTCGAAAGGTATGGTCGCTACATTTCACGGGGACATCGAAGCTACGCGACGATGCTTCGAAGCGGCCACCAAGGGACTCAAAGCCATCGCTTCCAAGCCGAAGACGTCCAGCAGGCCAACCTTGCCCAGCAGCTCAGAGGAAGCCAAGACACTGCCACGCGTCGACTCTGTCGACCTCGACAGCCGCTTCACCGAAGATGACCAGAAGGAGGACCATGCCGGCCCGAGCAGCTCATCCCCCTCGACCAGCAACAACTCCTATCCGATGCGCCCTATCCCGGATGGCGACTTTGAGCTCGTCCTGCTCGGCGACGATCCTCAGCGGGGAGTAAGATAGGGACTTGCCTCCCCGACATCGCACAGAAACAACTCAAAGCCTGCCTTCGAGAGAACGCATACTTGTTCGCCTGGAATACCGCAGAGATGCCAGGCTTAGATCCCGCCGTCGCCTGCCATCAACTCACGATTGACCCCGCCGTTAAAGCAGTAGCACAACGTAGGAGGAAGCAGTCTCCGGAGAAAACGGAGGTTGCAGAACAAGCTGTAAAAGACCTCCTCGAGGCAAAATTTATCTCGGAAGCCAAGTATACCACTTGGTTGTCCAACGTTGTACTCGTGAAAAAATCTAATGGAAAGTGGTGCATGTGTGTTGATTATACTGATCTTAATAAGGCATGCCCAAAAGATGCCTACCCCCTCCCCAATATCGATAAACTTGTTGATAACTCTGTCGGTTTTAAACTATTATCATTCATGGACGCCTATTCGGGCTACAATCAAATACCAATGGCAATGAGCGATAAAAGAATACACGACCTTCATGACCGAATCAGGAAATTATTACAACAATGTAATGCCTTTCGACCTGAAGAACGTCGGCGCGACCTATTAGAGGATGATGAACAAGGTCTTCCGGGGAGAAATATGCGACATGCTCGAAGTCTATATGGACTATATGATCGTGAAATCCCATGAAGAAACCGATCACACGACCGATTTGAAAAAAGTCTTCGAACAAGCCAGGAAATACCGGATGCGTTTCAACCCAAAAAAGTGCAGGGCATTCTCCGAATTTCCAACGCCCAACTCGATAAAATCCATCCAGACCCTCAACGGGATGCTCCCGTCTTTGTCCCGTTTCGTGGCCAAGTCTGCTCAGCACGCCCTGCCCTTTTTCAAACTCCTCCGAGAGGAGGCAGCGTTTGAATGGACGGAGGAATGCGACCAGGCTCTCCTCCATCTGAAACAGGCACTGTCAGAGCCATCAGTCCTCTCTCGACCAGACAACGGCAAAACTCTGTATCTATATCTCGCCGTAGCAACTGAGGCCATAAGCGCCACCCTCATCCGTGAGACACCTGACGGGCAGAAGCCCATATACTTCACCAGCAAAGCGTTACAAGGACCAGAGCTGAGATACCAGAAGATAGAGAAGGTAGCGCTGACCCTCATCAATGCTGCGAGAAGACTGAGGCACTACTTCCTGGCCCACATGATCGTGGTTTGAATAGATCAGCCCGTAAAGCCACTGCTGGGGCGGCCAGACATGGCCGACAAAATGCTCAAATGGTCGTTAGAGCTGTCCGAATTCGACATTCAGTATGAAAGCAGGAAATCCCTCAAAGGCCAAGCTCTGGCCGACTTCGTCGCAGAGATGACATTTGCGGATTCCCCTACCTGTGGAGCACGCAAGTGGACCATTTTCGTAGATGGAGCATCCAACCCGGCTGGGAGCGGGGCAGGAATCATCTTGGAAAACGACGAGGGAATCATCGTGGAGGTATCACTCACCTTATCCTTCCCCACGTCTAATAACCAAGCTAAATACGAGGTCTTCCTCGCCGGCTTACGCCTGGCCGAGGACCTAGGGGTAGAAGAGGTCGTCATCTGCACAGATTCACAACTCGTGGCCCTTCAGGTTCGAGGAGAATACCAGGCAAAAAACGACAGTTGTTCGAGTACTTGGCCTTGGTCAAAGAATAGATAATGAAGTTTGCCACAGTAGAGGTGAAGCATGTTCCCCGCGAACATAACGCCAGAGCAGACGTATTGTCTAAACTAGCAAGCACGAAGAAAAATGGCAGAAACAAGTCTGTCATCCAGGAGGTACTTCCTCGACCCAGTATCGAGAGCGCATCTTCGAACCTCGACGTACAGGTAATCGGCGACAGCAACTGCTGGATGACCCCCGTTTACAACTATATCGCTAGGGACGAACTTCCGTCCGACCCCAAAAAGGCCAGCACAGTCAGGCGCAGGGCCTGCTCTTACGTCTTGGTCGAAGATAAACTCTACAGCCGAGGGTTCTCCATCCCTTTACTCAAATGCGTCGAGGAAGAGATAGTCGCCCACGTCCTACGCGAGATCCACGAAGGAATCAATGCCCAACATCTCGAGGGAAGATCCATCGTCCGGAAAGCCCTTCGAGCAGGGTACTACTGGCCAGCCATGCAGCAGGACGCTAAAGAGCACGTGAAGAAATGCGACAAATGCCAACGGCACGGGGACATGCACCTAGCTCCACCTAACGAGCTCAAAGCTATGTCCTCCCCGTGGCCATTCGCATGGTGGGGCCTAGACATCCTAGGACCATTCGTAGTAGGATCAAACCAGAACAAATACTTAATAGTAGGCATTGATTACTTCACAAAGTGGATAGAAGCGGAAGCTCTAGCCATAATAACAACCCTTAACATACTTCGTTTCTATAAACAAAACATCCTCACACGCTTTGGCATCCCCAAGCAATAGTCACGGACAATGTGTAACACCCTTTTCTACCCCACAATTATCGCAGCGGAATAACATAAAATCATAGTAAAATCAGAATCACCTCAATGGGTACACATTTCTCAATAAATTCAAATCAACAAAATTGCTCCGTAAACAACGGGTTTTCCTCAAAATAACTCAAAATGCCTTCAAAGGGCAGCAGATCCACCATAACCACAAAATCCCACCAAAGGGTGTTTGAAACAAAACCATTATCATCAAAATAACAACAAAATAACAGCCAAATAAAACTCAACATGGTTCGACTTAACGTCCCAACCCGATGTTACACTATCAGAGCAAGACCCTCTACATCGATCAAAAGCAAATAATACTTCAAAAGTTCCTCGAAGCATCCACGGCTAATCCTGATCACCTGCACGTTACCCACGTGGAGGCAACATTCAAACAGGCAGGGTGAGTAATACAATTCATTATAATCAATATAAAATAGGATATGCATAAAAATGACATCATCATCATATACGACATCATCAGAGTCATCACAGGCAAACATCAAAGCGCGACATCATAAGTCACAACAATATGCCACATAAATGCAATGCACAACAAGACTCATGCATGTGGTACCAATCGTCACAATCGATGGACACTTAGGCCATCACCCTCTAAAGATCCTCGTCAATAGGATTGGTTCCACACAAGAACCGGAGCACGTCATAAACCACTTCACATCCACACATTGGGATGGAAGCCACAATAGACCGAAGTCTAACCTCATCATCACTGGACCGAACTCCTAACATCATCACTGAATATAGCTCATCATTCATCAATAAAGTCATTATGTGCATCATCATTCATCAAAATCTCATATTCGTCATATCATCATTTATTCATTAAAACATCATGCATCATCATCTTATAATCATCAATATAGCTCATGGTAATTCACATCAATATTTAATCATCAAACATCAGGTATAAACAGCTCATAATCATCAATACATTCGTGGTAATTCATATCATCACTTAATCATTATACATCATATATAAATAGCTCATAATCATCAATATACATCACAGTAAATCATATCATCAAATATTCCCTCAAAACATCATGAAATCATCATCTCAATATCATCAATAACATCATGGTTTAGCAATCACAACTTCATAACACCACTAATTCAACAACGACATCTATCATACGTGTATCGTCACAATTAACCTCAATTCCTCATAGTTTAGACAATGGAAAAATACTCTATACTGCTATTTTGGTTTCACTAAATTGTAGTTCATCGCGTTAGCTTTCCAACCTTCGAACGGGACCTCAATCGGACGTACGGATCAAAAGTTATGATCAAATCCGTATCTGAACCCAAAGCTGCCTGGCTGTGACGGAACTGCATGGCGACCGCCGTAAGCCTTATGCCGCTCGCCGTTTACCTACAGAATGCAGATTTTTCATTTTTCATCGTTGAAGGCATTCCGGACCTCCGATTTTGATTCTGTAAAAAGTCTCGGTTTCGTAATTCAAAATCCTGCGACTGTATAGCGTTTATAATAGCATATGACACTTATTTTAGGGATACAATCATCATGTTATCAACAATTTCTACATCTCATTCCATCAATTCTCCCGTATTCATCAAAACCCATCATAAACTCCAAAAACCTATACGATTACAACCTCAATTCACCCAAAAACACTCCCAAAACAGTCCTGAAACATCAAGGCAATCAAAGGCATAAAACCTACGACTATTAGGTCGGTTAATTTCACTATTCTAACTCGAAATACCTAAACCTTCACAAATTCTCAAGATTCCCATAAACCCCATAAATCTCATTCTCATACAAGATCCACATATCATCAAAGCAGGTTTAGCCTCGAAGGCTTATTTTTACCCGAATCAATTCAACCCTTAATAATCCATCATCGATCCTCAGAAATACCTCTAAATCATCAATAACTCATAAACCCTTCGAAAACCCCAAAATCCACTTTAAACACATCACTTCCTATATTGAAAATAATGAAAGACAATACCCCCTATACCTTAGATTGTCGATTCGGAGCTTTCTCTACCGATTCTTCGGAAACCTTCTCGAATCCTCGCCTTTCCTTCTTTCCTCAGAGCTCTGCACTTTTCCCCTTCTTTTCACGATCTAACCAAATGAATCCTATTCTTCCCAATCACTTTTTGTTAAACCCTTGGGCTTCCAAAATGGGCTTTCCCAATAATACCCTCACTAATCCTCCTCAAAAGTCCATTTTACCCTTAATTTATCTAATATTATTTTAAATTAATAATAATACTAATATATTCATATCATATACTATTATTTAATTAAAATAACCAAAACTCCACCAAAATACTGACATCGACACAAACCACCAAAATTCACCGAAAATTCACAAATATTATATTTAAATAAATTAAATAAATATTCTAATAAATTTGGGGTGTTACACAATGGGACACAGTTCACGGACAGGAAGTTTCAGGATTTCGTCGCTCAACTGGGCACGAAACAACACTTCGCATCCGTCGAACACTCCCAAACTAACGGGCAAGCCGAAGCAGCAAATCGAGTTATCCTTCGAGGCCTCAAGCGAAGGCTGGACAAAACGAAGAAAGGTTGGGTCAAGGAGCTGCACAGCGTCCTATGGGCATACCGCACGACTCCACACTCTTCAACCGGGGAAACTCCTTTTCGCCTGGCCTATGGGACCTAGGCTGTGATCCCCATTGAAGTACACGTACCATCCAGGCGGACCGAGTCACCCCTGGACGAGGAAATGAACGACGGGGCACTAAGAGAGGAGCTCGACCTCGTCGAAAAAGTTCGGTCAGGGGCAGCCCTCCGTGAAGCCTCGTTAAAACAAAAAATTGTCATCCGGCATAACGCTAAAGTGATACGAAGGGAGTTCCAAGTGGGCAGCCTCGTATTGAGAAGGAACCATAAAGACTCACGGGAAGGCAAACTCGCCGCCAACTGGGAAGGATCCTATCGTGTCCGAGTAAAAACAGAGAATGGGGCCTACTACCTAGAACATCTCAACGGGGAAGAACTTGCTCGACCATGGAATACCGAAAAGCTAAAACAATACTATAGCTAAGGCCCTAACTGTCGGTTTGCTTCGTCAAAACAATGAACATAACATCCCGACCACGATGCACGCCTAGGTACAAGCGTTGCTTGCCAGCCAAGGCAGAACCCCGCTCAGGATCGAGCTAGGTCCCTGCCTGACAGCGGTTCCTCAACCGAGCCCACCGTCGTCAAAGTACCATAATAGGCAGAACACCTAGCTCGCAATGGGAGGTTCAAGCTGCGAACTCAGCCCTCAAATGCGACCTGAACTCCGCTATCTTGTCCAGAAATTCCCAGGCCGTTCGACCAGTCCCCCTCATTGCCGAACACATATACATCGAGCAATTCCCTAAAACTGTAAACAAATCAAAGTGATCCCTATAACGGCCACACACACAAAGATATAACACTTAGCAAAAATAATCAAAGAAAGCCATGCGCAAACATACAACATACAAAACTGACCACCACGACCGGATACATACATTTAATTAAAGTGGCCACAAGGGCCACGAGTGTGCATATTACAAGGCAAAGGGGTCGCGCCCCTGCCGAACGAAATAAAATTACATCAAGAGTGGCACGCAGGCCAGATACATTACAACAAAATAAAAAGGAATCACTCTTCCATCTGGTCAGACTGCTCCTGGTTAGGCTCAGGCCGCTGGGTCTCCTCGTTCAAAAGTTGGGCGTGCTCGTCACCAATGTTGAAGAAGTTCGGAGCAACTATCTTGCCATTCTCAACATGGCCCAAGAAGTTAGTACCCTCCGTGGATATCTGGACCTCTGGGTTCACCAGCCGGAGTTGGGCCACGGCGTTGTTGAACAACTCTTCCCTAATGGCAATGACATCATCCTCTACTCGTATAAGACAAGCAACAAGCTCGGCTCTAGTCTTCAACTCCTTCACCCCCTCAGGCTCATCTTCAGCCGGGGTCGCCGCAGCTTCCACCTGTTCAACCAGATCCTCAACTGCTTTCTTCTCCGCGACCAAAGTGTCGTTCTCCCCCCTCAGCCTGACAGCCTCCTCGTCCGATTTCTTCCTCGCGTCATTGGCTGCCTCGGCCTCCTCTTTGGCATTCTTCACCGCCTCCTCCAGGGATGATATAGTCGCCTGGGCCTTCTTGAGTTTGAAATCGGAGGAGGAATCCCCCTTAGCATACACTGCCGCCATCTCCAGGACACGAACCAACACAGAGGCATCCTGCGCCAGCATGACCCTCTTCCTCAGACGGTCCATGCCTTCGAGCTTGAGAGACTCTGCCCCAAGAACCACCAGGGACGTCCCCTCGAAAAACTTCTTATCGTGGAGACACGGGGGAAGTTCAAACTTGCCTTTTTCGGCCGCCCGGCTGAGGTCCACCAACTCATTGGCCCGGGTCCGCTTAAACCTCAGAGCCCCTGGCACCGGAGACCCCTGGGCAGGTGAAGGAACGGGCGAAGAGCTCCCCGCAGCAGGTTGGGGAGGAGGCACACGCTGCGTAAACTGGGACTTAGAGATAGCCGCACCAGCTTTGCCCCTTGCCATGGCATTCTTCACCATCCTCTCGTGGGCAGAAGGCATCTCACCTGCAAAAAAAAACATAACAAATATGTTAGCCACCGAGGAAGCTATAATTCAGACAAGATAAAAAAGGTTAAAACTACCAAGTAGATTAAAGGCATCCGCAGGGGTCTTGCACTCCATAAGCGCATTCGTATTGATGTAACAAAACTCCACTCTTTGCCCGCCATCAACCTCAAAGATAGGGTTCCTCTTCTTCGTTCAACACTCCGCGGGCCTAAAAGAGTTAACATAGTTTACCAGCGCCTCGTAACCGGCTATGTCCTGCTCGTCCAGTATATCTGGCTGGGCCAGATAGTGACTGGTGCCCCGAGTGAAGTGGCTCCCACTCCAACGAAAAGGGAATTTGAACACCCTCTCCGTCAATAACTTCCCTTCCTCGTCATACATGTCTCTGCCCTCCTCGTCTGTTGACACTACCCAGACATACGTGGTATCTTGGGCCTTCTCCGACACAGGTTCGATGATATAGAACCCCTCCTTGAAGGTCCTGATAGACTCTGAGAAAGGCTTGAACAACTTTCTGGGTTGCTTCAGCGAGACCCAACCATACCTCTTCCCCGAGACCCAACCATACCTCTTCCCCGAGACCTTCGCCATTTCTGTTGCGGTGAAAATCGGATAACAAGCTATCAATTAACTTGCATCATATTTCTTTTACAACCGACTTTGATTTATCCAAAGGAAAGGTTCAAGATCGTTTAAAAACCTAAAGGGGGGAGATCTAAGGTTCGGGGGTTGGTTATTTTAAGGGAAGGTATTAGCACCCTTAATATCCGTAGTACTCTACGGGAACCTCTTGTTTTAATGTTATCTTATGTTTGCTAAAGGTTCTATGCTAAAGGATGAAAACCCTAGGGGTTAGTATCTAAGTATGCTCGATAAAGCATCGCACTTTACGCCTACGTATCCTCGGGAATAGAATCAGAGTATGCGTAGTTCTACTTCTACTGAATGATTGACTGTGGTAAATATTCAGAGGGGAAATGAGTACAAGCTCATTGTAGAGTCTAAGAACTCTCTAGATCTAGTTGTAATGGACCTATGTTGAAGTTTAGTCAGTAGGGGAAGTGATGGATTCATTATGATGAATATCACTAAGAGTTGAAGAACTCTTCCTAAAGCTAGTTATGATCCCATGGCTCTTGATAAGGCCAAGAAATGGAGTTTCTTCCTACGAGGTTACTTAGGTTAAGATGGGGGTTTATGACTTTAAGAGTCAACAACAATCACCTTCCTTTGGAAGTGGAGGATAAATAAAAGTTACATGATAAAGCATGATAAGCAAGGATAGCATAATATAAAATCAAATATAAGCATAATAATGGCTTTATGCTAAAAGATGAGTGAAAATGAAGTGATAAAGTGAAAGATATTAGTGTAAGCATATTTACAAGCATAATAATGGCTTTATGCTTGAGTGATAAAAAGTGAAGGTGAAGTGATGAAATGTAAGTGTTACAAGCATAATAATGGCTCTATGCTTCACATATAAGATAAATGAAGATAATGAAAATAAGCATAAGATTAGCATTATGCTTAAATAAATAAAGGTAAGGTGAAGTAAAGTTAAGCATAAGATTTGCATTATGCTTCAAAATAAATAAAAAAAGTCAAGGATAAAACAATGACATGTAAATGAAAGTCAAGATAAAATTGGTAATCTTGTATAAAGCCCAAGAGGAGGCTAAGGGGAGGTCGGTTGCAACCGTGAAAACGATCGACTTATCAGGTATGAAAATGGTTGACATGAAGTCCAAGTATTAGTTTAGAAACATTTTGAATAAACACACAATGGTGATGAGAATAATAGTCAGGATGATATATGACATGAAATGAAATCAAGATATTATGAACAGTAATACTATCGGCATAAAGAATAAATCATGATGAATATATTAACTGAAAATAAATTTAGTGATTGTTGATTAACTTATTGGATGAGTCGGGTCCAATGTAGTGCTTATCCGTCGTAATACGGTCTACGAGGAAGACCATACTATAGGAGGATGCCCAATAGATATTTGTGTTAAGACACGATGGAGAAATGAGATAGAGGATCATTCTCCGATAAAACCGTGACACACGAAAAGAAAAGGTAACGACCTTGTCTTAAGTCGCAAACTCTCGTTGATTAGTCGAAGGTAACCTATCACGATCTCAAAGTATAGAAAGAGATCCCGATGATCACTCACTACAGATTTGAAATAATGAAGGTTCGTCGCTTCGCTAACAATGTTCGCGATTAGAAAGACTTCATCGGTCCAAAAATGAAAATGAGTATAAATGCGATAGAAGGTAAAGTCGGTCTCGTCTTAATCAAAGATTTAACCGAAATGATAATCTTGATTCTGGACTTTCATCGATCGAAAATAACGATAAAAGAAGTAAAGTTGGTCTCATCTAAAAATTTAGATTTTCCTTGACCAACAAAAAGAGTGGCCTCACAATCCGAAATTCATTGATTTGGAATAATCAACAAAGTTAAGATTTTTGTCATTTGGCCAAAATAAAGAATGATTAAACAATAAAAATCAAAATGAAACAAAGATCTTAACACTAAAATTTGGAAAGAATAATTTTTAGAATAAAATAAATTTAACGGAGAGGATCATATGGGCCCATGACCCATCACCTCTCAAAACAAAACTCGGTGGGGTCTTAAAGCAAGGACAGACGGGCTATAAGCCCAAGAAGATCATCTCTAGTAACCTAATATCCACTCATAAAAAAAAGCATGGCTCAGTGTAATAAGGATGGATAGAACACACTCAGAATCAAGTCAAGTTTTGAGAAATCAACATAAACACACTTGTTCTTCATTCCCCTCTCCTTTTGAAAGACGGTTCAAAGAAAGACAATAAAACAAGTACACGCCTCAGATCCGTCATCGTCATCGCGTCGTAAAACGAAGAGGGAGATCCCAAACCTCCGACGGTCGCGAAAGGAAGAACTGAGAGAGAAAATCAAACTCCAACCTTCTCGACCTCTCTGATTCGATTCATTATTCTCTGCTCATCTCTTTTTCTTTCCTTTTTTTTTGATTTTGGGTCGTAGTTGTTATTGATTGTTTTCTAAAAGTGGGTCATTGTTTATTGGTGAAGATGAGTGATGGAGGGTGAGGTTGAGCGATAGGTTGAGGGTTTGAAGTTGATGGTGGTCGCATGCGGTTTCGATGGAGGTAACTTGATTTTGAAGGTTGTTTTGGTTTGTGGTGTTGGGCGGAAGTTGATGGTGGCGGAAGTTGATGGTGTGAAGGTTTGTAAACGGTGAAGAAGAGTTAATGGTTGAAATAAGCTGGTTGTTTGGTGATGTTTGAGGATGATGGTGCGTGAAGGAAAAGGTGCTGAAGATTGAATGAAAGGGCAAGGACGAGTTTGTATCGGGTTTTGAAGGAGAGTGGAAAAGGTATGGCAGTGGTTTTAGAAATGAGTTTCTCCTCCTTCTCCTATTCTCTTCCTCTGTAATATATACCCCAAAAAAAAAGGTTCTATTCTTGAATTTGAATTTTGAAATTTGATCATTGTTGAATTGTTGCTTTCAAGCTTGCAGATTAACGTTGGTGTAGCAGAGCTCCGTACGAATCGCAGGTTTACGTTGAGGTTGAGGTTGCAGAGGCTTTGGACGTCCGGGTTCTTGAATCGGATCACCACAACTTACAACAAACTGCTTTTTTTTATTTTACACCATGGGCCTTTTGAAAACAAGAAATGGGCTTAAGCAAATTGGCAAATGAATAGAAAACTTCTTTTTTTTTTAAAATGAGTTAATAAGCTAAATAACAATAATAACTATTAATTAAAATGTTGATTAAATAAACTAAAAAAGTAAACCAAATTGACAATTAATCTAAATAATTAAACTAATGCAAAATTAAATTAAATTAAGATTAGTTATAAATTGATAAAAATAGGACAAATAAAAGCATAAATAAAAATAAAAATGAGCCATATTGAAATTAGATTAAAACAAAGATAAATAAAACACTAAAATAAATACTAAATTAAAATATAGAGAGAAACATCAACTAACAAAAAATGAGGGTAAAATTTGGGGTGCAACAGAGGTGGAAGATGGTAAAGAACAAAGGCTTCGTAGCTCTTATCTTCAGGAACTCGCAAGTCAGCTCGAAGGCGTGGATAAACAGCAACAAATTTGGGTGCAGTTGTGACGGGGCTAAATCCAGCTGAACGAAGATAGATTGCTGGAAGTCAGTAAAGGGTAGCCTCAGCCCTATTTCCTTGAAATCATACTCGCACATTGGGAACCTTTCTCCGTAGTCCATGCATATACGATCGTATTTATTGGGGAAGTGTATCTTTCACTCCCCCTCCAGCCCTACGTCCGTAAAGACATCCCAGGTATAGGACACAAAAGTGGATGCGTGCTCAGCTGGCTCCACTACAGTCCATTCCTCCGCGAAATCTTGCTCGGGATCTTCCCCAACTTCGCAAGGGGCATTTGAAACCTCAGTATCGCTACTCTCCGATGAGCTCTCCTCGGACGAGTCTATGAGAATCTCTTGCTCGGGCTTTAGCGCCATCTCGATCACCTGAAAAGCAGAGGACAAAAGTGAATTCGACTGCGAAAACAAATCCACCCTTCCACCGCTAGTCAAGTGAAAGGGCGCGCGAAGGGCCAAGGACGACGTCCCCGACGTAAGCCCTAATCCAAACAACTCAGGAGTCTCCCGCGAGGAGATGCCCGGAGGCAACCCCTCCTGTGCTTACGAGGAATCTCCCCGACCTACTACCCAGTTTCCGTTTGAAGCTCCACCGGAAAATTCATATGTTCATCAGAAAAATCATCGGAGCAACAGAAAACTGGGTAACTTTACCAGTCACACCTGCGTCATCGTCGCGATAGCACCGGAAATGGTCTAACTCTATGGTCTCTAGGGAGCTCCGGCGACCACGTCAGCAGCATAAAATGGCCAAGCCACCGTCTACCACCAACAGATGCCGGAAGAGTACAACAACCCCACCTAAGTTCAACCTAACCGCATGCATTATACTACACAGGAATGAAAAAGCTAGAAATAAAGAGGGAAACAGGCAACTTACGTGGTCAAAGAGAGGGTGGAGATCCGAAGAATTTGCTCGAAGCTTCGTGCGGCGACTGACGCAGTGGTTGACGGCAAGGACGGACTGAGAAGCTCTAAGAAGAACGAAGGAAGAGAGAGAAGCGAAAACGCAAATGAGCAGCTTCCCCCCTTTATATACAGTCTGAAAGCACGTGCACGAACACGCGCGGGTAGGGACATCATTATGACCCTAGCCTAGCCATCATTGCGCAGTTAATGCTGCACAAGGCTCGAGGCACACGTGGCATCACGTCTCTTCAGAGTACCTCAACTGTTGGTCTCCCCGCAAGCCGGGCAACCTGACCAACATTACGTACCCCGCAGACACTATAACCCCCGGGCATCCAAGGATAATTGTAGCGCCCCGATTTGTTTAATTGTATTTATTTATTTCATTTATGTGAATTTTGTGAAATGTGTGAGTTTATTGTATTTTACCTGCTAATTGAGTTTATTGGTTAATTTCCCTGATAGGTAAAATATTTGCAATAAATTATAATTTCTTTTCAACTTTTATTTCCCGAAATATATTTCATCGCTGTTTATGTTTTATCGCATTTTGAGAGCGTTTGGGAGATATTTGAGCGTAAGGGCAAAATGGTCATTTGATTAGTTAGATATTTATATAAAAAAAATAGAGAGAAAAGAGAGAGAAAGGAAAAGAAAAGAAAGAAAAAGGGAAGAAGAGAAAGAGAAGAGAAGGAAAAATAGAGAAGAGGAAAAAGAGAAAAATTGAGGAAATCTCTGTTTCAATCGCGTATAATCAGGTAAGGGTGAAAAGTTTCGATTATATCTTGCTTGTATATGTATATGTGTATGTTTTCTTGGATTGTTTTGGTGATTTTCTCCTAGTTTTCATTTTAGGTTGAAATGGTAGAAATGAGTAGAAATCGATGTTTTCACGGTTAGAATTTGGAATAAGTTGTGTAGTATAGTCGGGTGAGGATAGGAATTAATCGGGAATGGTTGTTTGTGTGTTTTCGAGTGGTTTTGAGCGAGTTTGGAGTTGGGATAAATTGATAAAATAATGTTTCAAAATATTTAAAAAATGGAAAATGTGTTGGATGGCTTTTTAATAGTGAAAATATTGTAGTATGTTGAATTTTGAGATCGCAGCTTTTTACGGAATAGAAATCGGAGGTCCGAAAGTCATTTAACGATCGAAAACTGAGTTTTTAACAAATTCTGCGCAGTATGAGTCGACCTAAAGGACTATGAGTCGACCTAAAGAACCTTGAGTCGACCTAAAGACTCGACCTGAGCATACCTGCGCGTGACACAAATTTTCCAAAATGTCAGATTTTGTTTTCTTCATAACTTTTGAACCGTAAGTCCGTTTTGACCCCCGTTTGAAGCGTTGGAAAGCTAATGAAATATTCTTTCTATTAAAAAAGGTTTCGAGGGTAAAATATGATTTAATTAATTTGTGTTTTTGAGAATTAGTCGGGCGGTCGGGTGTTCTTATCGCGTACAATGCGTGCGGTCGGTATTTTATCGTGTGTTGTGCTATTGTTATATGACGTGGAACTTTTATGTGGTTTATATGATGTTGAAGCATGTGATAAGTTGTTGTAATTGTTGTGGCCTCATGGCAAAATACTTTGTTGAGTTGAATACAAATGTATGGTATTAATGTATGTTGCTGTGGGTAGCCTTCGTGGCATGAATCCTAGTGCTGTGAGTATCATTGTATGATTGTAGGATTGTTGTGGTTGATGGTGAGTAATTCTTGATGTGAATTGATATGAGTGTATATGCTAAAGTGCTAATTGTTGTGGTTTGTGGATTATGATGAAATGCGTTGTTTATGTAAAATTCAATGTATGTTGTTTGGTGGCCTTTATGGTTTGAAATGCATTGTTTGAAGTGTTTTCAATGCATGAATAATGATGATGAGATAATTCATTTGGTTGAATTATGAAGATGCATTTCATTGTCATGAGTTCTTGTGTGTCAAGCATCATGATATGCATCTTGTGATGTCGTGTGCCCTTGTGGGGTGTGAGCGACGAATCGATTCCAGAAGGAATCCGCTATAACATCGTGAGCCTTAAAAAAAAAAGTGGACCGAAAGCGATGATTATAGAGGATCGTGAGCCTTATACAAAGAGGACCGAAAGCGATCGGATCGTGAGCCTTATACAAAGAGGACCGAAAGCGATCCATAAACGTCGTGAGCCTTAAAAAAATAAGAGGACCGAAAGCGACGGGGAACATCGTTTGCCCGACGGGGTGTTACATGAGTGGTCCTCAGTAACAAGCGATGATTCCAATAGTTCCTGAGTGAACTGGTGATGAGAATGATGGATGGATGGTACCGTATGGCATTTTCATAGAGTCGTTGTGTCGGTCTCTTTGCATTTGCTTGAATCATGAATAGATTGATTATGTGTGGAAAATCATGAATGGATTGAGTATGTGTGAGAAATTGTGATATGCATTTGTGTTAAATGGATTGTGCATGATTAATATGCATTTGTGAATAGAGTAATTATGTGTTGAGTTTGTGATTGGATTGGTGAACTGATATGCATTCGTGTTAAATGCATTGGTTATGAATGATATGTTTTGTATTTGTGGCATGCTTTATGTGTTAGTATGTGATGGCATGGGTGAGATGATTTATACATGTGTTTGAATGTGTGTTTGCATATTATTATGCAATCTTGATTTAGTTGTTATTTCTCACCCTTCTGCTGTGGTTTGTTGCTCTATGAGGCAATTACAGATTAGTAGTCTTGAAGGCTTTTGTGAAGTTTAGTTCTCCATCCGTCTGTCAGTCAGTCTGCTCTGATACGTAGCACGGGAGTCGGGGAACGCTTTAAGTTATTTGTATACAATTGTTGAATATATTTTGTATAACTTTTGTATGTATATTTTGATGTTATAAAACAATTTATTTTGTAAAACAAGTCAGTTATGGATCTTTCCGCTTTATTCCATAATTGAGCTTTTCTTTTATATGGAAAAAGTTTCCCTTTGAGGGTATTCTATTTTGTGCTATGTATCAAAAATATATGAGCAGGGATTGTATTTTCTTTTTACTGTTGTGGCATCCTGGTTTCTGTCGGAAAAATAAATTTTTATCTACTCTGATTTAATTATGTATTATTTATTCGCGATGAGAATTAGGGTGTTACACTAGTGGTATCAGAGCAGGTCGGTCTGTCCGGCCAAGTTGTTGAGTCAGTTGGTGTGACAGTTGAATACTGTCATTGTTGTTTGTCTCTTAATACATGATATGTGTGTGAAACACTGTCAGTGCTTTCTGGTTTTCTAATCCTTTGTCTTCAGGATTGAGAATGAGATAAGTGGGGGAGAAGCTTGTACTTCTCCAAGTTGCTTCAGTTGTGGAGCGTTGGCTCAGTGTGTTGTATAGATTGCAAGAGTGTAAGTGTTGTTTAGACAGTGTTGTTCCCAGTTCCGGAGGGAATGTGGAGGTAAGGTTTATGTCGACTAAGGATTTGTGCCTTAGGTAGTTGTGTGCACAAGATGCACGAAATGCTATTATAGTTTGGTAAAGATGGTTTATGCCCCATCATGATTGTCAGCTGTCTATCGAAAAATTGAGGAACTGATCACCCTTAATCTCTTGTTGATAGTAGACAGAATTATGTTGGATAGAATAGACGGGTCTTTCCGGCTTTGATAGTGTGTGCAATGAATTGTTTGGAATTAAGAAAATGATTACGGAATGTTTTGGAAAGTCGATGAAGATTCTTATATCGGAAGATGAGACGAATTTGAGGTTTGGACCTGCTAAGTAAGTAGAAGAACTTTTAGGATGTGAAACTAATATGTTGTTATGTTTGTGATGATAGTGTTCTGGAAATTGGCAGGAAGGCCACAGTGATGGGCCGTCAGTTGTGCATGGTTTCAGATGTGTTTTTGGATGGAACATTAGTGTGTCGACTTGAAGAGGTCCAACATGGTTGGTAAGGAAAAGGATGATAGCATGAGGTTGCGTGTTAATTAGTGAGTAGTATGGAAACTTGCGGTGGTGTTCGGGATAACTTGAGTTTTAAATTGTGACGAATCGCGAACGATTTGAAGTTCTTTGATGGTATTACTTTTGTTATGGGTTGAGATCTTGTGTCAACAGAAACCTTGAGTGAGTTGGAACCCCGTAAGAAGAATTGATATGGAATATGGTACCCATAGATTGTTATGCTATTTTGGATAAATTGTTTCGAGCTCAGAATAAATTTTGAAGGTTGTATATGTAACGTTTGTGGAGTAGACGAATCGTATCTTCCATATTTATTTGGATAAGTTCGTAATGGCTTTGATTGAGGATATTCGGATCTGTTATAAACTTAGAGGAAGAACAGATAGAGCGTTTGAGGATTGAATTACAAGTGTTGAACAGAGGCGAAGTTTATGCTAAGTTATTCAAGTGAGAATTTGGGTTGGAAAAAGGTGAGTTTTCTTGGATATGTTATTTCAGATGAGAGTATGGTTATGGATCCATCGGAAGTAGATGCAATTTTGCAATGAGAGACTCCGAAGTTGGTTAAGGAGATTAGAACATTTTTGGACTTTTTAGTTGGTCATTACCGGAGGTTATGGAAGGTTTTTCCAAGTTAGCGTTTTCGTTACTTCAGTTGTCTTGCAAAAGATAAGTCATTTGCTTTGGATGTTCATTGTGAGGAAAGTTTCAGAGAACTGATGTAGAAGTTGTCTACGGCTCTAGTTTTGATTCTGTGTGATCCTGTTCAACCGTTTGTGAGGTATTGGGATGTGTCCTTGATGAGTTTAGTCAGTGTGTTAATGCAAGGGAGTAAAGTCGTAGCTTATGCTTTACGATAATTGAGGATTCATAAGAGGATCTATACTATTCAGGATTTGGAATTGGTTACAGTTGTATTGTGTTGGAAGATTGGGAGGTATTATCTTTATGGTTCTAGGTTCGCGGTGTTTGGTAATCACAAGAGTTTAGAGTACTGGTTTGGTCTGAAGGAATAGAGTATGAGACAGCGAGGATGGTTGGAATTTGTGATGAGTTATGACTTTAGCTGGAATTATCCTATTGGTAAAGTTAAGTTTGTGCGTGATGAGTTAAGTCGAAAGTTTTTATACATGTCAGTTTTGATGGTCATGGAGTTAGAATTATTTAAGCAATACAGAGACTTGTGTCTGGTGTGTAAGCTAACATAGGAGAGTGTGAGGTTGGGTATATTAAAAGTGAACAGTGAGTTTTGGCGAATATGAGAAAGAGTTAGACTTTGGACGTGGAATTGGTAGTTTTGATGGTTACGAGTAATCAGAGTACGCAGCAAAAGTGTGATGTGGCACAATTCGTATATGCGTGTGTGACTTGAAAGAGTTCAAAGGTTGAATAGTGGAAAACGGTAGGAATGATGAGACCATTGGACGTTTCAGAATGGGAGTGTTAGGTGAAAGGTTTGAATATTATTCATGGGCTACTATGTAGATGGTTGTTTTGGTTGTATGTTCGATTGGTGAATCGTAGCATTGTTGTAATAAGGTTGTGTGGCAAGGATGTTGGTATTATGGTTATGTAGAGGTTGTTGAATCAATGTGGTGTCGTGGAACTTTAGGTTCTTGTCTTTGTTGTTGCCTCGTTTCCATGGTGCTGGTTCGAGCGCGTGTGGTTAATCCCTGTGTGAGAGATTAGAGGAGTGTTACCTGGGTGTTGGTAACATGGTTTTCTTTGAGTTGTGAGTTAGTCGTCAAGTTCATTGTATGGATTTTGCATCTTGTCGTTGTTGTTGTCGTCGTTGTCGTGTCGTTGTTGTAGCTGCGGTTAGCAAGGTGGTTTGTCAGTTGTGTTCTTCGTGGTGTGCCTTTTGTTGGCATGATAGTTGGTTAGTCGGATGCGAGAGTCGTATCCGGAGTTGTTCGTCTCAGTGATATTTTCGAGGACGAAAATGTCTAAGTGGGGGAGAGTTGTAACGCCCCAATTTGTTTAATTGTATTTATTTATTTTATTTATGTGAATTTTGTGAAATGTGTGAGTTTATTGTATTTTACCCGCTAATTGAGTTTATTGGTTAATTTCCCTGATAGGTAAAACATTTGCAATAAATTATAATTTCTTTTCAACTTTTATTTCCCGAAATATATATTCATCGCTGTTTATGTTTTATCGCATTTTGAGAGCGTTTGGGAGATATTTGAGCGTAAGGACAAAATGGTCATTTGATTAGTTAGATATTTATATAAAAAAAATAGAGAGAAAAGAGAGAGAAAGGAAAAGAAAAGAAAGAAAAGGGGAAGAAGAGAAAGAGAAGAGAAGGAAAAAGAGGAAAATCGAGGAAATCTCTGTTTCAATCGCGTATAATCGGGTAAGGGTGAGAAGTTTCGATTATATCTTGCTTGTATATGTATATGTGTATGTTTTCTTGGATTGTTTTGGTGATTTTCTCCTAGTTTTCATTTTGGGTTGAAATGGTAGAAATGAGTAGAAATCGATGTTTTCACGGTTAGAATTTGGAATAAGTTGTGTAGTATAGTCGGGTGAGGATAGGAATTAATCGGGAATGGTTGTTTGTGTGTTTTCCATTGGTTTTGAGCGAGTTTGGAGTTGGGATAAATTGATAAAATTATGTTTCAAAATATTTCAAAAATGGAAAATGTGTTGGATGGCTTTTTAATAGTGAAAATATTGTAGTATGTTGAATTTTGAGATCGCAACTTTTTACGGAATCGAAATCGGAGGTCCGAAAGTCATTTAACGATCGAAAACCGAGTTTTTACCAAATTCTGCGCAGTATGAGTCGACCTAAAGGACTATGAGTCGACCTAAAGAACCTTGAGTCGACCTAAAGACTCGACCTGAGCATACCTGCGTGTGACACAAATTTTCCAAAATGTCAGATTTTGTTTTCTTCATAACTTTTGAACCGTAAGTCCGTTTTGACCCCCGTTCGAAGTGTTGGAAAGCTAATGAAATATTCTTTCTATTAAAAATGGTTTGGAGGGTAAAATATGATTTAATTAATTTGTGTTTTTGAGAATTAGTCGGGCGGTCGGGTGTTCTTATCGCGTACAATGCGCGCGGTCGGTATTTTATCGTGTGTTGTGCTATTGTTATATGACGTGGAACTTTTATGTGGTTTATATGATGTTGAAGCATGTGATAAGTTGTTGTAATTGTTGTGGCCTCATGGCAAAATACTTTGTTGAGTTGAATACAAATGTATGGTATTAATGTATGTTGCTGTGGGTAGCCTTCGTGGCGTGAATCCTAGTGTTGTGAGTATCATTGTATGATTGTAGGATTGTTGTGGTTGATGGTGAGTAATTCTTGATGTGAATTGATATGAGTGTATGTGCTAAAGTGCTAATTGTTGTGGTTTGTGGATTATGATGAAATACGTTGTTTATGTAAAATTCAATGTATGTTGTTTGGTGGCCTTTATGGTTTGAAATGCATTGTTTGAAGTGTTTTCAATGCATGAATAATGATGATGAGATAATTCATTTGGTTGAATTGTGAAGATGCATTTGATTGTCACGAGTTCTTGTGTGTCAAGCATCATGATATGCATCTTGTGATGTCGTGTGCCCTTGTGGGGTGTGAGCGACGAATTGATTCCAGAGGGAATCCGCTATAACATCGTGAGCCTTAAAAAAATAAGAGGACCGAAAGCGATGATTATAGACGATCGTGAGTCTTATACAAAGAGGACCGAAAGCGATCCATAAACGTCGTGAGCCTTAAAAAAATAAGAGGACCGAAAGCGACGGGGAACATCGTTTGCCCGACAGGGTGTTACATGAGTGGTCCTCAGTAACAAGCGATGATTCCAATAGTTCCTGAGTGAACTGGTGATGAGAATGATGGATGGATGGTACCGCATGGCATTTGCATAGAGTCGTTGTGTCGGTCTCTTTGCATTTGCATGAATCATGAATGGATTGATTATGTGTGGAAAATCATGAATGGATTGAGTATGTGTGAGAAATTGTGATATGCATTTGTGTTAAATGGATTGTGCATGATTGATATGCATTTGTGAATGGAGTAATTATGTGTTGAGTTTGTGATTGGATTGGTGAATTGATATGCATTCGTGTTAAATGCATTGGTTATGAATGATATGTTTTGTATTTGTGGCATGCTTTATGTGTTAGTATGTGATGGCATGCGTGAGATGATTTATACATGTGTTTGAATGTGTGTTTGCATATTATTATGCAATCTTGATTTAGTTGTTATTTCTCACCCTTCTGCTGTGGTTTGTTGCTCTATGAGGCAATTGCAGATTAGTAGTCTTGAAGGCTTTTGTGAAGTTTAGTTCTCCATCCGTCAGTCAGTCAGTCTGCTCTGATACGTAGCACGGGAGTCGGAGAACGCTTTAAGTTATTTGTATACAACTGTTGAATATATTTTGTATGACTTTTGTATGTATATTTTGATGTTATAAAATAATTTATTTTGTAAAACAAGTCAGTTATGGATCTTTCCGCTTTATTCCATAATTGAGCTTTTCTTTTATATGGAAAAAGTTTCCCTTTGAGGGTATTCTATTTTGTGCTATGTATCAAAAATATATGAGCATGGATTGTATTTTCTTTTTACTGTTGTGGCATCTTGGTTTCTGTCGGAAAAATAAATTTTTATCTACTCTGATTTAATTATGTATTATTTATTCGCGATGAGAATTAGGGTGTTACAATAATCCCGTCTCGTCGACAAACAACGGCCTCTTCAAAGTTCCCCAGGGCTGCGAGCTATCCTTAAGTCATCACTCCCATGCTCAGGAGCAACGACTTGGGGGGCTCCTTTTTCAGACTGGACCAATGGCTAGGCATGACCCAATCCACTTCTGCTTCCAGAACGACCCAATTGCCTAAGTCCAGCTGAGGGAGGGCAGCATTTACCTTTCTGCCCCTCTACCGGGCACATCTGGACAGATGAACCTCAAGGTCATTTGCTCCTCCCCGGCATTTCTGCCCGTTACGCACGGCTCCATCATCTAAAAACGGTCATGACGCCTGTGCCCGGAACTACGCCCCTACCCGTGACAACAACTAGTTTTGGGCACCTCTGTCCGTCATAACGGCTAGTTTTTGGCAGTTACCTATTCTTCAAGAAACGGTTATTCCGTCTTGAAAATAGAGACCGTTGACCACGCGCTGGGGGCATTATATAAGCCCTCTCATTTGAGAGGGTCGGATATCCAAAAATCATCCTAAGAACTCATACTTTTGTACTTGCCTTTCTCTCCCCCGATTCTCACTTTAGCATCGGAGTGTCTTGCAGATACACCTCCTCCTCATCTCACACACCCAGCATCGCAGACGTTCTTCTTGGTCCGTCACAAAATCTGATCAGTCTTCACGATCATTAAGTTTCTCTTTTATTTTGTTGAAAAAATCATTGACACAAATTGTATATCATGAACCATTTTGATAGGTAGAAAAGTGTTGACCAATATTTAAAGATTGTTCAAAAGTTCAACTAGATGTTAGAAGTCTCATTCTAAAGTTTCAAAGGTTTTCTTATTCTTACAATTGAGCGGTGATTTGATTGGTACTTACTAGATTTTTAGTTTTGATGAGCATAAGTTTAGTATATTGATTAGGACCGTCTTTTGAAGATGTATAAAGAATACTATTGTACATAATTTAAAAGTTGTCTTGATTAAACTCCAACTAAATACTACTCCCTTCATTTTTATTTATAAACAATTTTTAACATTTTAGATTACTTAAAACATCTATCTTATATATAGTCTAAATACATAATTTATTAAATAAATTTAAGAAGTCAAAATTTGTTTATAAAAGATAATGGAGAGCGTATTTCATTTGTTTCAAATTATAAAACGTTTTGACTATTTCATACGAGTTAAAAAACTTAATTATTATTATCTCTGTTCTAAATTATAAGTCATTTTGCAAAAACTATTTGTTCCAAATTATAAGTCAATTTAGAATCCCAATACAACATTAATAACTTTTTGCTTAATATACCATTTATCATTTATTTATCTTTCTTCTTATTATTCCTTTAGTCCGCTTTTCAATATAATTAATGAAGGGCAGTTTTGTAAAGTCGTAGATCATTTCACTTTTCCATAAAATAATAATTGTATTTTTTAAATTGTGTGAAATGTTCAAAACGTCTTATAATTTAGGACGGAAGAAGTATTTGATTAGAAAGACAAATTATATATAACTTTACAGTAAAACCCTCATAATTACTAATGAGAGAGAAATTTAAAAAATTGAAAGAATAAATAATAATAAATACTTTAGGGTATATAAAAAAAAAATGTTGAGAATATAAAATAACTTATAATTTAAGACAAATTTTTTGATAAAGTAAGTTATAATTTGAGACAGCGGAAATATTTCATAAAATATTTATTCTATAAATAAGATTTGTATTTCTTTTGTTATAATTTAAACACATGATCTCAAAAAATTTGAGATTGCAATTTACAAATGTATTCGACCATACAAATGATAGTCTTTTTTCTCTCCAATTAGTCTTTTTTTCTGCATACATTGAATTTGGACGGAATCTTTTTATCAATCTAACATCCTATCAGCATCATAACACTAGGATTGTGTATAGCTAGGTACTAGTAAATGAGACTTATTTTGTACTCCCACCGTCTTAAATTATAAGTCATTTTATTTAAAAAATTTATCTCAAATTATAAGTCACTTTATATTTTCAATGTAATATAAATGACATCTTTTTCAATATACTCTTAAATATTTATTATTATTTATTCTTTCATCTTTTTTAATTTCTCTCTCTTATATAATTATGAGGGACATTACTGTAAATTTATACATAATTTGTCTTTTCCATAAAATAATAATTAAATTTTTTAATTTGTATGAAAAGTCCAAAACGTCTTATAATTTAAAACGGGGGGAGTATATTTGTGTGAAAACTCAAGTTCGAAAGGAAGAAACTTTAAGTTATGTTAGTGTCAAGTGTATTAACCAATGCATGCTGATATAATCTTTTGAAAATGTATTTTATGTTAGGAAAACTGTTATGTCATGATAAATACGTTTAGAAAACAACTCAATAGATTAAGAATAATGTAACTCAAATTGATGTTACTTACTCAATTTAGATCAAACAATCATTAATATGCTGACCCCATAATTCCGCGAGTTTCTGACTAGATCCAATTTAAATACATAAAGGGTGGGTAGGTGGTGAGAAAAATTGAGAATAAATTTGTCATATAACTTCGGTCACTATTATAAAAAAAAAACACCTTATTCTTATAAATAAAAGTCATTAAATTTTAGACTAATTAATATTTGTATTACTATTATATCTTTAATTTAATTTTAAAGCATTTAATATTGAAAGTTGATTCATCAAATAAACTAAGGATATTATCGTAAATTTTACTTTGATTGTACATGAAATCAAAAAAATTAATTACACTTACCTAACTTTCTTAATATATATAAAAATAATTATTTTGACTTATAATTGTTACCGGAGGGAGTATGAATGAAATAACTTACCCTCACTTGCAGTGTGGATAAAGGGATTTTTTTAAAAATTGAGAAGAACCTCATTCTACCCCAATTTCTGCCAATTACTCTAGTTTTGGTAGACTTCCTTCTATTTCAGGTATCTGGTTAAAAATGACCCATATTTTCCAATTAAAGGAATACACCAAATTCCAATCCATCTACCCTCACAATTCTAATACTATGGCCCCATGGTCATGTTATGATTTTGATGCATCATTCATTGTTGCAAGGGCAGATATGTTTATGTTGGTGGGCCTCATTTCCCCCCTTATAACCTGTAAGCATGGATTTGGATTTTAAATCACACTCAGAATATCATAAGTCGTTTGATTGTGTTAGTGGTATTTTAGAGATGATTGAATTTTTTTTCTTATTTTTACTTACACTTGTTTTGTTTTATAAATAATAATCTCTCCCAATTTATAAGATTTAATTGTTTGTTGGGCGGCTAAATCACCTAAATACATTCAGCTTCCGCAGAAGATTGAACAACAGTTTGTTGTTTCTTTGAGCATCATGATTCATGAAGCAATTTCTAGACCTAGTGAAAAAAAAACATATATATATATATATATATATATATATATATTCTTTTTATGCCACCTATACAACCTGTTCAGGCACTGTCTCAAAAACCAATTAAATTAGTTTCAACATTACTGACATATTTGATTCCATAGTCCAAAGTGCCTTAAATATATCTTGACATCCTTTTATTTCCGATCCTAGTTGAATATGGCTTGGATCGTTCATGAACCGAGAAAGTAATCTTGCTGCAAACATGATATTCGATCTTGTACTAGTTGTAGCGAGCGGTTTTGGACGTGGTTCTTAAACACTGCCGCTCTGGGTTACTACAGGTCGATTCATTTTTTATCCTATTGAAGCTGATGAAGGAAGGGAAATAGATGTCTCCAACTAACCCTGCTTTGCAAACTGGGGTCAAACAGTCAAAACTGTTGGTTTACAGTTGCGATCAATGTGGAGGGGGGGGGGGGGGGGGGGGGGGGAGGGGGGGCTCTCTTAGGTTATTTTGGTTGAATTTAGAATTTTGGTGGGGAATACGGACTCGGATATTTTAGTGGATATGTGAGGATTTGTGACCTGAGGTTTTTTGATGTGGTGTGCTCGCTAAGATTTTTCTTTCAATCTTATGCCTACGTATTCCCGTTTACCGAAACAGGGAAATCAGAGCGATCGTAGTTCCTCCAGGAGGAAATGGTGTTTTGGTGTCTTGTTCAAAGCCCAAGACGTGAAGCTGAAAACGTGGTTTATATATTGTTTAAAGCCCAAGATGTGAAGCTGAAGGGTCTATTTGTATCTTGTTCGAAGCCCAAGATATGAAGCTGAAAGGGTGTTGTCTTTAGAGAGAATTTGTCATCTCTAAAGGGGTCTATTTGTCACAACTGTTGGGTGACTGACTATAAAGGAGGATTACTTTAACCGGGATATGTGAATCCTAGCAATGCCATAATTTCCTTTATAGGGGGTTTTAACCTGAAGGAGAAGACTTTAACTCAGTGTAGAGCAATGCCATATTTCCTTAAGAATTTCTCATGCTAAAAGAGGGACAGTGGCGTGGATGTAAATAATCCAGAGGCTTGCCGCTTACAGCGATTAGATGAAATGAGTTGTTGATGTTTGTATCCTGTGAACGAGGCACAGTTTTGATGCTAAAAGGTTGATTAACTCAACCGGGGTTTTTCTTATACAAAGCCTAAGAGTAGGCTATTGGCCCAACAAGAGGGTGTTTTTATGTGTCTCGTACAAAGCCCGAGAGAGAGGCTAAAAGGGTTTGACTCAACAAGAGAGTGCTTTTGGATGTGTCTTGTACGAAGCCCAAGACGGAGGCTAAAGGTTGACTCAACAAGGGAGTGTTTTATATGTGTCTTGTACGAAGCCCAAGGCAGAGGCTAAAGGTTGACTCAACAAGAGAGTCTTTTATACTCAACAAGAGAGTGTTTTGTATCTCGTACGAAGCCCGAGATGAAGGCTAAAAATGTTTGACTCAACAAGAGAGTCTTTTTGTATCTCGTACGAAGCCTGAGATGGAGGCTAAAGGTTCTGTTTCAGTTGAGTGACAGGTCCAGTATGTTGGTTAAGAGAAAATCAGTTCTTATAAAGAGACTGATTAAAGGTAAGGCTGTGCTTTAGGATTGATCAGAGGATCAGGGTTATTTCCTGTTCTTTAAGGAAATGAGAAATCCAAAGGGTATTTGAGACTGTCCGAGTCTACTGGTGTTTTTCCCTACTTGAGAATGCCTTCGAGACTCAAGGAGATTAAACTGTCCAAGTCTAGAGTTTTATCTTTTGTACTATGCTTAAAGAAACAGTAGTAGTACGTTCACGGTAGAAAGATCTAGACTCTTTGAAAGACTGTTCTATTAAGATGACTAATTTCTGTTCCTATACCTTTAGGAGGTCGTCGGGACAATTTGTACGAAGCCCAAGAGGAGGCTGGAAACTTTTAAGAAGCCGAGGAATAATTTGTACGAAGCCCAAGAGGAGGCTCTCTTCCCGAAGGAAGAATCCTTATACGAAGCCTAAAAAGAGGTTGTGAATACTTCTAAGAAGCAGTAGGTGTAGCACCCCAAAATTTGCTCTCCTTACTTTAAGTACTAACTTGCTTATGTTTCATTTCATTTTTGCATTATCATGTGTGCATATCATTGGTTCTTAGCATGGGGTCAAGGTGCCTGAGGCAGTTCAAGAGGAGAGGGTGTCCTTCAAAGGGTCAAGTAAGAGCCCTTGTATTGTCCAAGAGATCAAGAGGAGAGAAGGGTTATTGATGCCACCATTATCTGAGTCACTAAGGGGCCTTGGGGCTCAAGAGATCCTATTTAGTCCATCACATCATCAGGAGTTCACAACTGGCAAGAGATCTCAGGTGAACCACTCCCTCCTAATCAGTGCAGAAATTAGGGTTTTGAGATTGTTAGGTTTATTGCTCCAATGGGCAAGCTCCTTGGGTTTTTATCATCACCAAATGGCACATCTTATCTTTATTGGAGAGGATACACATCATATTCAGAGGAATTTGGATTTGGAGACTGTGATATTTCCTCCTAGACTGAGGGTACCAAAATTAGGGTTTGCTATAAAGTCAGTTTATTTTTGATTTTTTGGACAAGACTTGATTCCATGGTATTCCTTGGGTCCCTAAGTATCTAGGAATGGAAGATGGCCCATCAGTTTGGTTCATGAGAGATTCAATTGGCCAATGGATTGGGAATCAGGAGAATTAGGGGAAAAGTCAACAGTGAGAGGGGAAGTCAACTGTGAAATTTTGAGGTTCTCTTCAAGGTTTTCAAGGTCTCACATCCTCATATGGTCTTCAAGGGTCAAGTTTCATACCATTTATCAAGAATCAAGGGTTGACACAAAAGTTACTAAATATGGAAATGACCTATAAGTTGAAAGTTTCCATTTTGGGCAAGTTCTTACACTACTTTCAACTTTACTTTTCATCATCAAAGAAGCTTCAATTTAATTTTACTCAAACATGAAAGTTGAAGATCTTTTTCTCCCCTTTCCAACAAGTACTAGATGGTCTCCATATCATTTGTGAAACTCAAGTTATGATCAAAAGAAGGCAAGGTGGTTTTTAGGGTTTTCTCATGGTTCCATTTTCACAACTTTTACATTTTGGGACATAGTGACCTATATTTGGTTCCATTGCTTCAAGGCACATTATAACATCAAAGTACATTCCATAAGGACCATTTTTGGCCTTTGAATCAAGTGTATCCATGACTTATTCATCACTTATTTCCCATTATACAAAATTGCAAGATCATTGAAAATTCATGAACCAAGGCATCTCAAGGGCCAAATTCCATACAGGTGTGATTAGCAATTGAAATGTGAATGATCCATCATCAAAGGATTGGGTGTGATGCATGGAGGAGGGTGTATTTCACATTATACGAATTTCCAAAATCACCCAACACTCATTAAGTGAGGAATTAACAAGGCCCAAATGCTAATCAGTGGAATAACCTAATATATTTAAGCTTACTCATGCACTGGTTAGAGGAGAACACACGTGATTTTGAGGAGAATAAAACTTCCAACCCTAATCCTTCATTGCTTCGAATCTCACAATCCACAAGAGTTTTTCCAAAACTTCTTTCACAATCTGAACCCTTGGGATTCATAGAGCACGAAGCAACCATCATTTGAACCTAACAGCAAGGATACGTGTTGCATAATCTCAGGTTAGTGATACTTTTCATGATCCTAAAACTCTATTTTTAAACGTGCGTAATGATCTGTGATGTGTGCTGAGCATGATGATGTATTTTATTTTGAATTTGGACGTGTAGATTGGTTGTATCGTGGGTTTTAAAGTCTTGAGCCTTAACTTGTTTCATTCGTTTCTCTTTGTGTGTTGATTATTTGCGATTTTTAATGTGATATTATTGATCCTAGTGAAATTATGGTCAAGAAGGTATACCCTTTTTCATTTTCTGGGAAGTTTTTGGTTGCAGCTCACCGGAGAGGGTGATCGGAGCCCTAGCTCCGGCGACTGGTTCAGTTTCCGGCCGGCCAAGGGTTTAAGGGAAGAAGATGAAGTTTTGGCCATTGATCCATTTGATCCATTGGTCCACGTTGTGCCACGTTTCTTTTCATTTCTAATTTTAATTTAATGTTGTGTGTTCGTCAGTCCATGCTTGTTAACCTGCACCTCATATCATAGCCACTGATCTTGTTTAGTTTTTGAATTATCGATGTAATATGGTGCGTCTGATTAATCATGTGGACATTATGATGCCAGCGAATTAAAAAGGGCATGTGGGATCCTATGGTGTATGGGTAATTGTGTGTGTGCGTGTATGTATTAGTTATGGTGTGCTTTTAATCTGATCCATTGATCTTGCTTGCTTTGTTGATTATGTGATTGATGATGAGCGTGAGATTGATCCATTGGCTAGTATTAAACCTGATTGTTTGACTGATTCCATTGTGCCTCATTGACTTCGCTAGTGGACCTTTTATCTTGGGCTTACTATTTGCACCCTCTCCCTTTGGGCCTTTTTCATTTTTCAACGTATTTTCTTGCTGTATGCACCCCATGCTTCTTTTCTTTCATTTTGTTTTTGTTAATTGTTACATTTGCATTTTATTTTTTTAAAATCATTTTAATGCATCTAAAAATTACCAAAAAAATTCATGAAGCATTTTTATAGTTTTATAAAATTTTCCCAAATTTTATTTTATTATTTTATTTTATTTTTATCATCTGAAGTAATTATTTGTTTATTTTCTTTTGAATTTATTCCATATATGCCTACCCTAACTTGTAAAATTTATTTCTCATCATCCATAAAACCTTTTGAGTTCATTCTTTTTGAATTGTTTCACCAACACATTGAATTGCATTAAAACATTTTTCTCTCATTTTTAAAATCATTTCATATTGCATTTTAGTCCTTTTCTTTTGCATATTGAACCATGATTCTCATTTGACTTTGCATAATTGTTTGAATGACCTATCTGGGGAATTTTGGCATGAGCTTTTGACATGTTGTTTGCCACTGGTTGAGGTGTGTTAAGTTTTAATCTGGTAATTTTAGAAGATGTTTTGCTAATTATGATATTTCTCTTTGTTTGAGGTCTTCTTGTATGCACATCCTTGATCATGTCTGATTACTTGTTTGAGAAGGCACTTGTGCCATTGTTTGAGATTGCTTATTTGACTTCATAAACCATGTTTGAATCATTATAGATCACTTGATTATAATTATAGGTCATTGGTGTGAGGTTTTTGCATACTTTGTGCGCATGTTCAATGCTTGGTTTACATGCCTTTTTTTGACTTATCTTCTCACCTCATTTCATCTATGCTTACTCATGACTTATGCTTGGTTTATGTATGCCATACCTTATCATTCATTTGCACTTCATTTGATGTATGTTTCTGACCTTGGAGCTTTGCATTCATTCATGTCATATGCTATTCATGCTTCATCTTACACACTCAAACATGTTTCACTTATATGCTTCCTTCTTCTTCCATTGATGTTTGATGCTTGGATATCTGTTTGCATGTCTCATGTGACACTTGCATGACATGTTTAGGCACATGTTTAGGTCATCCACATTCTGACTTGGATGAGTTTCATTTGGTTTGTAACCTTTTCTCTTTGGTTTGCGACTTGTTTGGGGTTTTCATTTGTCTTATTGTTACTTATGTCTGTTTTGTACTAACCTTTTATGCAGGGGCTGAGGTAAGTCATTTGAGGGTGTGGATAGTTATCCATGTCTACCCTCATTCTTTCTTTCACTCATCTTTTCTTTTCTTTAGGCTTAGGTTGTTGTCAAACCTCCCCTTAGGGCCACCTTTGCATGATAACATTATGACTAAATTCCATAGGATAGTCTCCCTCCAAACTTCCCCTTAGGGCCATCTTTGCATGATAACATTAGGATAGATTTCCCCCTTAGTGTTTTTCTTTTCTTTTGAGTCCCTCTTCTCATCTCATAACATCTCTAAGATACTTAATAAGGTCAACTTGCCTTGCACACAAGCCTTAAACATAGGAAATGAAGATTGAGGGGTCCCCCTTCTCTCTTCTAGAGTGTTGAGCATACGTCCCATTGGGGACGACCATGCGAAGCATTCGTTCCCGTGTCATAGACTTCGGTTCAAGTTGAGTTACGAACTAACTCAAGTCACTTCTGTCCTAAAAAATACAAACAAATTTCAAATCATTTTTGTCCTTCGGGATCGTCAAACTAAAGGTTGTTTTCAAAATGGGGAACGTTACTTTCCGTCTGAGTCGCAAACAGGCATCAACCCTAACTGTCAGACGCGAACTTAACGTCGCTCATAAAAAACACAAAAAGAACTTGGTCCGAACTACGTTGACTCTGAATTCCACATTGCACAAAGGGGGTACGTAGGCCTAGGACGTCGACGTCCAACCGAGTCTGTCTTTGTTTTCCCCTTCCCGTTTTAGTGTAGCCATAGATGTTAGGATAACTCACCCTTAGAATAGACAACAAGCGTGGATCCCATCGAGTACGATGGACGCGTGGGGTGCTAGCACCTTCCCCTCGCGTAACCGACTCCCGAACCCAGGCTATGGTTGCGATGACCATTCCTTTCCCTCTTCCTCAGGTTTATGCGGTGTTTCCTTTCCCTCTCGTGGGATAAATATACACAGCTGACGACTCTGTGTTCCGCGCCACTTTCGCGTTTGTACCTGGATGAAAATCCTGGGAGCGACAGTAGGGTCCTTGTACAACGCCCAAGAGGAGGCGGGGATGCTTTTAGGAAGCCTGTGGGTCCCCAAACCCTGAGAAATTCAAGACAGGCTATTCACAGAGAATAGATCAAGCCAGGAAAGTCCGAGAATTTGGAAGAAACTCAAGAGATGCCATTCACGAAGAAAAGATCATCTCTGGGGAGTAGAGTTTCTTTGACAATGTCTAAGGGTGACAGTCTGTGAAAGGGTTCACCGAGAATGCTGCCTTTCACGTCTCCATATTGTTTAACCCCAAGAGGAGGGAAGACTGTGTCTGGTAATCCTATGGGGGATCTAGTTTTGTCTATTTAAGAGTGACAAACAGGGCTTAGTGCTAGACGTAGTTGCCAGGGAAACTCTAAATATCTATACTAGTATTACACAGTTGATATGAGTTTATGAAAGAAGACTTACAGTGAAACAGCCTCACAATACATTTTATATGTATATGAAAGCGGATAAAGAAAACATATAAACACTTACTCGGTTGTAGAGCTTCCATGCTGTTTGGTTATTTGTTCAACAAAGAAATATTGAAAACAACAGTATATTCAAAATTAAAGGAGAAAGTATTTTGAAAAGATGTTGGGGCTTACAGCTCAAGGAGAGGCCCAAGGTTTATCAGTGATCACACTGTCGTTTTGTATAGAGGGACTTATATAAGTGACTGAGGCCCAAGAAATTTTCTGTACAAGGAGATGGGTCTCACACTCTCTCAAGAGGCCCAAAAGATTTATTTTTGTACAAGTGGTGGGGCTTACAGCTCAAGGAGAGGCCCAGGGTCATTTGTTTGAAAATGGCGATCGCGCCGAGATTTTTGAAAACGCGGTGGGTCTTATACAATGCATTGAGGCCCAAAATGGTTTGGTTTTCAAAGGGGGTTGGGTCTTACACTCTAATAGAGGCCCATAAGATTTTGAATGGGTCTTATAGCTCGAGGAGAGGCCCAAGGTTTTTTTTTTCAACGGACGATGATCACGTCGAACTTTTTGAAATACAACGGGACTTATACAATAAGTGAGGCCCAAAAAGTTTTGTATTTACAAAGGATTGGGTCTTACACTCTATTAGAGGCCCAAAAGATTTTGAATGGGTCTTATAGCTCGAGGAGAGGCCCAAGGTTTTTAAAAGAGACGACGATCGCGCCGTTGTTTTTGAAAATACAGTGGGACTTATACAATGACTGAGGCCCAAAAGGTGGTGTATTTACAAAAGGGGTTGGGTCTTACACTCTATTAGAGGCCCAAGTGTTTCTAAAAGGTTTGATGAGGGTTGAATTAATCAAAACCCTAATTTGTTTCCAAAATGTATTTTAATTGAATAAAAAATTCAATTAAAATTATCAAAATTGTTTAACATGCGGAAAACAAATTGTGATCTTGGATTAATGTTTCAAAAATCATGTTTTGACCTACAAAATGATTAGAAGTCATTAAATTTTGCAAAATCAAGAAGGAAACAATATTTTAAATGTCAAAAACAATTAAAATATTAATTCTTTGCAAAAATATCAATTATATGAAATAAATAATTTTTTTGGGATTTTTTTGGGAAAATAAAATATTTTAACATTTTTGTGAATTATTAAAAAAAGTACCAACTCAAAATCATTAAAACTCAGAGAGAAATTAATTTTTGAATCAATTAAATAAAATCACAAAATTCAAATATTTGAATTTTCAAAAAGGGCGCCAAGAACAACCAAGAACACGCGCGTGTTCTGAGTTTTGCCCAGATTTGCATTTTCTCTCCAATCTCACTGAATACTTGATGGAATCATGCAAACCACCTATCAATCTGCTCGTTTCAACCTCACAATAATGTCTATGGTCTTTAATTTCATTTATTTTTAACATGGAATAAGAAATCAAGACAAAATCTCAAGAACCCAAAAATTTGCATGAAGGCTGAGAATTTTGATACACGATTTAAACAAAGCAATTAATTGAGGGGAAACATTCTATGCATGATTATGAACATTTGGCAAAAGTATTGTGCGAGGAAATATGCATAGATTAAGAGATGACCAAGTTTAGGCTTACTTGAAGGTCGTGACAGCAAGAGCAATGTGATTTTTGAGTTGGAGGTGTTACAGATGAGTTGTGATGATCTGAACAGCTTCCCTACACCCTATGGAGTGTTTTTGAATGCTTGGACTTGATTGGAAATGGCTAGATCACTTCATGGCATCTTAGCTGCAACTTGGTTAAAACCTTGAGCAATTGGCTGGTGATTCTGAGAAATCAGTGTTCCAGATGTTGTATAAGTGTTTGGATCACTCCTATATGATGTTTATGAGATGTGTGTGTGATTGGTTTGATTGGAATTTCTCTCAAACTCAAAACCCGATAGTGACTTGCTTTGGAAGGCAAAATTGGAGTGAAGAAGGAGATTTTGAGGAAAGCATCTGTTTGATGGCTTTGGTGTACTCAAACTGATCACGAATGAGCTCTATTTATAGTAGAGCAAGTTTGTTTTGCAAGCAATAGTGAATGGCAACTGCAGCAGAGGTTTGGCCAATGGTTGCACTTTGGAATCCAAGTCTCCTCTAGCCATTGACTAGAGGTTAGGGCACATGGCTGTGGTTCCCTTGGTCTTGGACAAGTGTTGACTGAATTCAGTTGCAAATGGCTCAGTCCATGCCACCTTGGTGTATGCATTGAATGCTCCAATCCAAAATTGGAGTCTTGTCCCTCTTTTAGGCAATTCTAGGTTTGGCATGCTACTTCTTGTTCCAAGGACTTTGGAGGCCTCACTCAGTGTTTGTCCCCTTTAGATTTGATCCTCAAATGTGTCCAAAGTGATGACAAGGCTTGGAATTATCTGATTTTGCCAAATCGAGCAAAAATGCAAAATTCTGTCTAGCCTTAGCAGTTTTCAGCAAGGCATATTGCCATTGTCATATCTCTTGGTCCAAGTGGAATTTGGTGATGTTCTTGGCCATTTTGGAAAGCCCTCATATGATACAACAACTGTTTGATCATATTTGGTTTTGATACCTTTTGGATCCAAGTGAAAAATCCCCCTACATTTGGAAAAAAGTGAAGGCAGATTCTGACATAGTGAAAATTTCACTAAGTGTTGGAAAAAAGTGACATTTTCACTTTTTGTGATTTTGATCATTCCATAACTCAAAATCCATGAGGAATTTGGAGGGAGGTCAGTTTTAAGCTTTTGTAGAGGGTAATGAGATCTACAAATCAAGCTTTGGATGGGGAAAAATGGCTTTGTGGTTTATGAGTTATGATCCTCCAAAGTTGGTACCCTTGCCACTTTGTTCATAACTTAAAATTTTCTAAGTTTTTATGGTTACCCCTTTTACAAGTTATCCCACTTTTCTTGATTTTTCTTGATGAATGATGATTCAAATCATACATTAACATCATTTTAGGGTTAAAAACCATTTTTGTGAAAAATCTCAAAAAGTCAAAGTTGACTTTTGTGCCCAGTTGACTTTTTATCAGATGAATTCCAAACTGTGCGATCCTTTAGGAAATCATGTCCTTGACCTAAATCAAACTTGATGGACATGTTCCATGGGTGTTATAGGGTATATTGAATCATGTCCTAGGGTTTGGGAGTATCTCCTGGTCAAAAGTCAAAGATACAGTTGACTTTTCTCGCGAAACCTTAACTGTGGTACTGATGAAATTGAGACTTGCTGCTCAAGCTTCCTGGATCAATCCATTGTTACAAATGGATCAATTTGGTATGTTGGAGACCTTTAAATCATGTCTTGAGGTCTTGGCTCATGATTTGTCCCAAAAGTCAACTTAGGGGTGAATTAGGTCAAGAAACCCTAATTCCTGATTTTTGATGTATGCATCCCCTGAGGTCAAATTGACTTGATGCTTGGGCCCATAAGGTTCCATGGAGTATTTTAGGATATGCTTTGAAGCATTGGCTCATGCCCAGAGGAAAATTTTCATCTGGAGGCCTTGGTCGACCAAAACCCTAATTTGGTGACATTGGCGATCTTGAGGCTTGATCCACCTGGAAGGGAGCAGCCTTGTGCTTAATCCTTGAAGTGGGAGTCCTCTTGATCCCTTGTAGATGTTTGGGAGGTTAGACAAGTTGAAGATCATGTCAATTCTAGATTGATTCTTTGTCTAAGAGCTCTGAGAGGGCTGAAAACCCTAAATTTGATTGTAGTGGATGCTCACCCATCTTTGGGGAGACTAATGAGGTATGATGGTTCCTCCATATTGTGATGATGATTTGAACAATGATGGGAAATCTTAGTGATCAAAATTTTGGGTATGACAGATGCCCCTATTTAAACTTCTTGGACCCGAAGGTGTGAATGGCGAAGGTATTCGGGCATTCGGGGTGCAAGAGGATTAAATATCGGAATACCCAAAATTTTGATGGTGGTTAAGAATGGCAGCTTGCGCATCCTTCTTCTTTTGCTAAGCAATGATGCTTAGAAAAGGCAAAAACTTCCCCTCGATCCTGGTTTCCTACCTAGGAACTGGTCTTAGTTTCTGAAATAAACTTCCCCTTGATCCTGGTTTCCTACCAAGGAACTGGTCTTAGTTTCTGAAATAAACTTCCCCTCGATCCTGGTTTCCTACCAAGGAACTGGTCTCAGCTTCTGGAATAAACTTCCCCTCGATCCTGGTTTACTACCAAGGAACTGGTCTCAGTTTCTGGAATAAACTTCCCCTCGATCCTGGTTTCCAACCAAGGAACTGGTCTCAGTTTCTGATGTGAACTTCCCATCGATCCTGGTTTCCTACCAAGGAACTGGTCTTAGTTTATTTTTTCAATAAACTTTTTGACAAGGGACGCTATTCGTAGCGATTTTCCTCAAACTTCTCACCAAATTTTCCTGGAGAGATGTGTTGCGGTGAGAATCGGATAACAAGCTATTAATTAACTTGCATCACATTTCTTCATAACCGACTTTGATTTATCCAAAGGAAAGGTTCAAGATCGAGAAAAACCTAAAGGGGGGAGATCTAAGGTTCGGGGGTTGGTTATACTAAGGGAAGGTATTAGCACCCTAAGTATCTGTAGTACTCTACATGAACCTCTTGTTTAGTTTGTGTTATGTTATGTTTGCTAAGATATCTGCTAAAAGGAAAAGGCCTAAGGGTATATACACTAAGTTTTGCTCACCAAGACGTCGCATCTTGTGCCTACGTATCTGACCAAAGAATCAGAGCAACCGTAATTCACCTAGCTAAGGGGTGAAAGAGGAACCATTGACTATGGCCAAAGTTCCAAGGGGAAATGAGTATAAGCTCATTTTAGAGTTCACGATAACTCTCTAAATCTAAGTTGTGATGGGAAAAGTGAGTTCTCATGATGATGAGAATCATAGAGTTCAAAACTCTAACCTAATGCTAAGTTATGATTAAATGGCTCTTATGAGGCCAGGAAAAGGGAAAGGCTCTTATGAGGCCAAGGTGGGATGATTTGTTTATTGACTTATGAGTCAACTGAGGGGAACTTTCCTTTGGAATAGGGGATGTGTCAAATGAAACGACAACCATAATAGTTGTCCACAAGACTTTATCAGAAAATATTTACAAGTCTCACTAAAGAGAGAAATGAAAAGTTAGCATTCAAAGAATATTGAAAATTGAAATGAAGTAGAAATAGTCTCGTCTTAATCATGATTTAATCGAGAAATCGATAATCAATGATTCTTGACTTTCATCGACTAAAAGTGAACGAAACTGAAATAAAGAGAAAGTGGTCTCATATTGTTCACAGTTTTGTCGATTCAATGAAATCAACCAAACCATGAACTTTGTTATATCATCGACCAAAATAAAGATAATGAAATCGAAATGGAAAATAAGGTGGGTCTCGTCTTAATCGAGATTTAATCGAGATATCGATAAATCTAATATTAGACTTTCATTGACAAACAAAAATAAGAAAAATATGGCCTCATATAATCAAAATGTATTGATTTGCAACAATCAACAAAATTATGATGTTTTTATGTCATTGGCCAAAAATAAAGAAAGTGGAATCGAAATGAAAGATAAGATTAGTCTCGTCTTAATCAAGATTTAAATCGATAGATCGATAATCTTAGATTTTTAACTTTCATTGACCAATAAGTAAAAAAGTGGCCTCATATTTATCAAGACTTTAGTGGTTTGAAATAAATCAACAAGTCATGATTTTTTGTATGTCATTGGCCAAAATAATGAAAGATGGAATTAAAGTGAAAAATAAAGTCGGTCTCGTATTTAATCAAGATTTATATCGGTAAATCGATAATCTCGATATTTAACTTTCATTGACCAATAAAATAAAAATGAAATGGCCTCATATAAATCAAGATATTTAGTGATTTGAAATAAACCACCAAGTCATGATTTTTATATATCATTGGCCCAAAAATGAGATCGAAGAAAGTAACCCAATCAGAATGGAGATAAGAATCGAAAATCAAACATAAAAAAAAACTTAAATCAAAGATAAGAACTCCATAAAAAAATGACTTCATTAAAAAAAATAAAGGAAAAAGGGTGTAGGGATTGAAAAGGAGGTGTGGATAGTCTAGGAATCATATGAGCCTATGGCCCATCATCCCAGCCCGTGAACGAAAAAAAAACACCAGGGTAGTTTGTTTTTTATTACAAAAAGTGAAACCTAATATCACCAAATGGTGGCTCCGCTACAGCAAGTTTCCCTAAGACAAGTCAAGGCCACGCTTCTTCTCCTCTTTTTAAAAAAAAAACAGAGCTCACAAAAACAATAAAGTAAAAACATTGATGACAGCGGATACAAAAGCCAACTCTTCACTCAGGAGAAAATTCCGTCATCGTGATCGACGAAATGGTGAAAACAAAAGCATCTCAACCTTCTTTCGTGATGCGCTTTCTCGTTCCACTCACACAGCTTTGATTCGCTTCTCGTTTCGAGTCAGAGGTTTGGGTTATTGTTTTGGTTTCATCTCAATATTTCTCTATTTCTTTTCTGTCCTGAGATTTCATTGTTAATGGTGATGATGTTAGGTTAAAGAAGAAAGGGAGAAGACTGATTTGAGAGGAAATCGAAGAAGGTTGAGTTCAGAAAATAAGGGGTTGTGGTTTAATATTTGTGAAAGAAGATTGAGTTAGGTTGTTGGATTTGTGAAAATTGTTTGAGGTCTCACGGTGAAGATGGAGTGAGGCGGAAGCTGTTCTGGTGAATGATTGTGGAGCAATTGAAGGAGAGTTGTTGGTCAAGGTGCCTCGTTTGGAAGCAGGGCTGGTGGTTGTTACGGAAGAAGGAGTTTCTCTATTTGGGAATTAGAATGGAGGATGAGTTTGGTTGAAAATGAAAAGGGATTTGTGGAGAAGTTTTTGTTGCTGTTCGCTCTCCCCGGAAGATTTTTCATTCAGGTCCTTTTATATTTAATCCCTTCCTCCCTCTTCCATCCTTAAAACTTATTTTTTCTTTTAAATTTTCTGAGACTGGTTTCTGTTGTTGATAGGTCAGGGTCTCGACTATTGTATCATTACAGGTTTTGTAACAAAGTGTGTAGCAGAGTTTTGGTAGCATGGAGAGGTCGCTTTACATCGCATATGGCTTTGTTGACTTGTTGCTATTGATGCGCTGGGAGGTAGTAGTGTGGTCATTGTGTAGTCTTCGTGTAGATGTACGGTCGGTGCAGGTTGCAGGTGGTCACATAGCTTGCGAGCTTATTCCATTTTGGAGTGGTCACTTTCAGGTGCAGAATTTGGCATGCAGTGTGGGTTGATAAAGGTTTTGTTCTTACATTGCAGTTGTGGCATGATTTTTTATGGATGAGAGCATAATTTTGGTCAAGGTTTTTTCGGGTTGAAATTGCAAGTCTCTGCACCACTTTGGTACTTTGGTATGGCGTAGGTTCTTTCTTGTGGGAGTAGCAGCAAGTGTGGATCATGACTAGGTGTTGTTTTTGGAATGTAGTCTATTTGTGTGAAATGTATTTATTGGGATTTTTAGAATATTGATGGATTTTTTTAATAATGATTTTGTAGAGATTTTTGTAATATTAAAAAAAATGGACAATGGGAAAAAATGGATAAAACATGGATATTGGATAATTAAACCAAAAAATGGATTAAAATAAAAATGGATAATTAGATAATTTGGAATTGATATGGAAAATTGGATGAAATTTGGAATGGATATGGAAAATTGGATGAAATTTGGAATGGATATGGAAAATTGTTTAATTGGATAAATAAAAAATGGATTTTAAATGGCTAATTAGGAAAATGGATTTAGAATGAAAATTTGGTCAAATGGACAATTGATATGGAAAATATGGATATAGAGAAAAAAAAAGTGGATATGGATAAAATGTGGAAATGGATAATGAAATCAAAAATTGGATTGGATGGAAAATAGGTAACAAAAATAGGACACTGAAAATGGATTGACAGTGGATAATGGTTATTGAAAACAAATGAAAAGCAAAATGGTTAAAACGGTTAAGGGAATGGACATACGCTTCCACACTTGAACAGCACCTAAACCTTGCCAATTGCGCTTGACTGCCACAAATTTTGAACTACGCGACCAAACACCCGCACACAACTTGAAATGTACCAACTGCTTTAACCTCTTTGATGGCTCTACAACCTCAATTGAACTGAAACAGTACTGCACACACCATGAACCAGCTAGCCTTAGGAGACTCAACTGAACGATATTTGTCAATCATAAACTCCAAGGGTGAGAAACCCTAATCCTCGTGCCTTTAGTGCACCCTTATAAAACAAATGACTGGATGAGGACAAAAAAAAACCTAGTTCAGAATCTCTGCCACAGCTTAATAACCTGACACTGAAACAAACCACCCTTCTGACCAAAATTAGGTCAAGCTTCCACTAGATCTCAAACCACACCACACAGACCCTTGACCTGACGACCTTGCTTGGTCCTTGAGGAAGAACTTGTGATGAAAATAAATCACATTGGATTATTGAGGAGAGGAGGTCTCTTGAAACAAACCCTGATTTACAAGTGAAACAAAACAAACAAAACAGATAAAAAATGGTTAGTTAACAATGCATAGGTGATTGATCTATGATGCTCATGCAAAAGATGTTATGACATCTAAGGGGTAAAATTTGGGGTACAACAGTTGCCCCTATTTAAATAATTTTACCGGATGATGCGAGGAATGGAAATCCTCGGGGCATCAAGGTGAAAAGTATTTAAATATAGCAAAGTGAAAATTTTGCCCTTAGATGGAATGCAGATGCTAAGGATAAACAAAAGACATGCAGATGCTGACATGCCATGAACTTCTAGTATGATGATATGATGTCATGATAGTGCAAAGATGTAGACAAACAAGACACCAAAGAATAAAGAGCTACCAAACACAGGTGAGCTTCACTGGGGAAGGAATGAAGGTTAGTATCCACAGGGAAAACCCACTAGGGATACAGGCTAACCAACAAAAAGAGACTCGCCGGGGAGACTCCAAGGAAACACTGGGGATAGAAAAAGAAAGGGGAAAACCCTACAGGTCCTCACTGGAGATAGGAGCCAGAGAGGTATTCTCCGCTGGGGAAAGATCCAGGGAGATGTACGACAGGTTCATATGTGACCGGACGACACTGGGGAAAAAAAGACACATTCTTACAGGACATGAAACCAGAAAGAAGACATGATCTCCACTGGGGATCAACTTGAAATAAAAGGATAGACATCCTACAAAAGATTTTCTGGGGGATTTCTTATATTAAAGAGTTCAAACGGGATCTTCAAGAAAAGCCAGAAAAGACAGAGACAAACTCTGCGTGTGCCAAATGATGATCAATCACAAGGACTTTCAAAGAGATATTGATAATGACTGAACTTCTGCTAGGAACCAGATTAAAGTGCCAACAAGGATTGGACTTAGAAGTGATATGTCAAGAGATACTGATTTGAGTTGGGTAAGATAACAATTTGAGTTGGTTGCCAGCAAGGACTGGACTTTAGATGTGCCAATATGAGTTGGACTTTGAATACCAGTATGAGCTAGATTTTGAATAATGGGTTCATATTTGATCTGGTTTTAAATAACGGGTTCACGATAACCTGAAGTTTAGGTTCACGATAACCTGATACAAACAAACTGGTTCACGATAACTAGAGGTTTAGGTTCTTGATAACCTGATTTCAAACGACAGGTTCGCGATAACCTGAAGTTTAGGTTCACGATAACCTGATTTCAAACGACAGATTCACGATAATCTGAAGTTTAGGTTCACATTTGACCTAGGTTCAAACAACGGGTTCACGATAACCTGAGTTCAAACAAATGGTTCACGATAACCAGAGGTTTAGGTTCATATCTGACCTGGTTTCAAACAACAGATTCACGATAATCTGAAGTTTAGGTTCATGTTTGACTCGATTCAAACAAAGAGGTTTTTAACAACAGACTCACGATAATCTAAAGCAAACAAAAGGGTTCACGATAACCAGTAATTAAACAACGAGCTCACGATAACTCGAAGTTTAGGTTCATGTTCGACTCGATTCAAACAAGAATGGTTTTAAACAACAGACTCACGATAATCTGAAGCAAACAAAAGGATAAACAACGAGCTCACGATAACTCGAAGTTTAGGTTCAGGTTTGACTCGATTCAAACAAGAACGGTGCCAATGATGATTGGACTTTAGGTTCTTATGAGACCTGAAAAAAGAGAAAGATACCAGTGATGACTGGACTTTAGGTTCCTTATGAGGAGCTCAAATAGGTTAGTACCGGAGTTGCATAAAAAATGGAAGGTTAGACGTCCTGGGGAATATCAATTATGGTTGCAACAAGGGTTGACGGCAAGGAACAAAACAGGGATCACATCATCAAGAAGCTTGATGGCAAGGAACATAACACATCCAAAGGTACGAAACCTGAGCTCGGAACACGTCATCAAAAAGATTGACGGCAAGGAAACAAAACAAATCCGAGGGTATAGAACCTGAACTCGGAACACCTCATCAAACAGATTGACGACAAGGAAATAATACAAATCCGAGGGTATATAACCTGAACTCAGAACACCTCATCAAATAGATTGACGGGAAGAAACAAAACACATCCGAGGGTACGAAACCTGAACCCGGAACACCTCGTCAAACAGATTGACGGGAAGAAAAAAAACCTCAAATAGGGATCACATCAAATGGGTTGATGGAAAGTGGCTGATTGAAGGTGACACCATTGGTAACTGTAAAAGTATGAATAATACCAAGGACGGATAAGCTTCTCGTGAGAGAGATGACCACTTATCGTTGTAAAGGTAATGATAGAAAAACAAGCTTCTCAAGGAGATTGCCACCTGTTCTTGGGTATAAATTCCAAGGAGATGTTGATATTACAACACTGCTAGAGGAATAATTTTGTCTTCAGTGGGGATCTGTAAAAGATTCCTCCTACGAGACACAGTGCAAAATAAATGCACGTTCCAGATGGGCTCAGAAACCACACCTGTCAGGGATCAAAGTTCAATCTAGGAACAAGCTAGAAAGAAACGGTCAAACAAGACTCCAATTGAGGGATTAACTCAAATGGGGACTTATCTTATCCACGTGTGGAAAAGATAACTGAACCAACCATCATCCACGAGAATCAAACTCTGTGGGGAATTCAGAAAAGATGGGCACTTTATGCCTAGGGCTGACTTTCTATTGGAGTGAATAGACAAACCCAGACACTTGGGGAGATAAATGCCAAAGTGAACAAAAATAGGTAAACACCAGAAAAGGAAGCAAAAATGCTAAGATGCTTATGCATATGAGTGCTTATGCTATGTTTATGCCCATGCTGACAAAACAGACAAAAGGAAACGAGACTGGAGATGAAATAAACATCTCGACAAGGATACCCAGCCAAACTTATCTGATTGGACCATCACTGGGGGTGAGTAAGTAGGATCAACAACTCTACTTCACTGGGGAAAAGAGTATTCCACTGGAGGTACAACATCATGACTTCACTAGGATTGCCATCATGAGCTTGATTTCCTTACTGGAGGAGGAAGATCCATGGAGATTGGCCAAGCTCGACCGAAGTAACAATTTACTGGGAAGCTAGAAAAGGATATCACAAGAACAGGGTAATTCTGCATCCTGACTTATACGATGATCACCATAATGAACAACGACTATTGCAACGGGTAATCTTCAAATCTCCTTTGCCCCAGATTACATGGTAGGTTGGGAGAAAATACCAAGAGGATTTTATAGAAGAATCGGCATACGAAATGCCTCAATATCTTCGAACTCTTAGATTCATGAATCTCGGCGTAACTGCTTCAGTTTAACGGTGTTTGCACGACAAAGTCTTTGAACTTGTTCTTCAGACTGGCTGATCTGTGAAAGAGATGCCCCCAGACTGATTGGCCTTTTAGAGATTTACCGAATCTCGACCTGACTGCTTTTGATTAACTGGTCTGCGAGGATAAGTCATCAAAAGGATTTTACAGAAGAATTGGTATACCAGATGCTCCAATATCTTCAAACTTTTGAAGAGAAATGAACCTCGGCGTAACTGCCCTTGTTTAACTGCATTTGCAAAACAAAGTACTCAGACTGTGGTAGTGACGACTGGGGAACAAACTTGCCCCAGTTGGTGGGTCACTGGAGTCTACACTTGTCATAATATGACCTCAAGAAGGCTTGCCCCAATATCCTGAATTTGGAAAGTTCTGCCCCTGATTCAATAGCTCTTGAACTGGTGGATTGGCAAATCCCTCCGCTTGGTTGCCCCTGACTGAGCTTCCTTTATCAAGTCGAATTCCCTAGCTGACTGCATTTGTTGGGATTTCTTTGACATTTACTTGTCTTTGCAAACAAGTATTGTTCATTAAAAATTGGCAATTCCAATGCAAAATTCATGCAAGCTTTTGAAAACAAAGTTTTATTGATGAAGCACACGGTGGAGTGATTAAATAAAAAATAAAGTGGATCTAGTCATTTACAGAATGACAGATGAAGTGATCAACACACGCGATTCGCAAAGATCATTAGGAGTCAGGTTAATCAACCTTGTTGTAGTATGCTTTCAAAACAACCTTACCTCAATTAGGTCTTTTAAGGGTTGTAATGTGGCTTGGTTCACGGTTTTATGAAACAAAGGATAAAGGCTCAAAGTTTATTTGTCCCCACCCAATCTTCGTGATGAACTCCACTCCTACACTCAGTTAACTTAGGCTACACATTCAGGTTCCTATGGACTAGGAACGGATTGCTGATAGTTGATGATGGTTCAGACACCTTGGTAGTCGTTACTCTCTTACAACATTTTATTATCCTTTATTGCTGAGGTTTTGAGACCTCTCTTTGTCTTTGTTTGAGATTATGAGACCTCTTTTTTGCTTTGGTGAGGTTTTGATACCTCTTCCTTGTCTTTATGAGACCTCCTCTTTGCTTGATTGAGGTTATGAGATCTTTATCTTTTCTCGATTGTTGTACGAACCTTCTTGTATAAGGCAAAGTTTTGGGCTTCCCATCTTTCTTGGCTTTTGCCTTGAAAGGGACTCGGCTTATTCTTCGATTAAGGATTTCTCAATGATCCTTCCTTATTTGTAGCTTGGAGGAATAACTCATTTGATCTGAGAGAGCTGACTAGTGTCTTGCATGAAGCGCTTGCATTAGAATGCAAAACCAAGTTAAACTGAGAACTACCCACCCCAAGGTTGAGATTTAAGGGTTTTTTGTGTAAGGAAATAAAACTCCTACTTCTAGGCTCGAAGGGTTAACGAGGGATTATCTTCCTTATTTCTCCAGTGTTTAGGGATTGAAACAATGCCTTACATCCTTGGCAAGGTTTAATCGAAAGCATACCACAACAATTATGGATAATATTTTCGTCATCCTCCCCAATCTTTGCTTAAACAAACAGTTTGATAAGTGGAAGGAAAGAAATTTTTTTTTTGCTTTTTTATTTTTTTTTGTTTTCATAAACATAAAAAGTAAATGAGTGAAACGAATGGACTTAATCAAAAGATGCATAAACACTTCATTAATCTTGCCAATTTGAAAGTACAACAAAACTTATAAGCAAAAACAGATTCAAATATGCAAAGGAAAAGCAACAAAATGATAAACAGTCAAAAGTTTGCCGGCTTCGGGGAACTGGAATTTCCTTTTTGGTTTGCCAAGTTGTGATATCCGTCTTCAGAGTTGTTTGTCGAGATCAATCTGAGAATCATCTTCACATCCACTCTCAGAAATTTCTTCCACTTCAGAGCCTGATAAATCCGCTTGATTAGGTGAAAGATTGTTGATTTGAATGCCTTGAGGCGTGAACGAGAACATATTGGAGTCAAGCAGAGTCTGAACCTTGTCTCTGAGTACTCTACAATCTTCAGTTGAATGCCTCTGTGCCCCAGCATGGTAGTCACAACGGACGTCGGTGTCAAAGCCCGGCGAGTCTGGAAAAGACGTTGGATATATCTCTTCTGGCACTATTAATCCACTTTTGATCAAATCTGGTAAGAACTGACTGTAAGGTATTGGAAATGGAGTGAAATTCCTTTTTGTCTTTCTTGGCTTTTTCCGTGCATGTTGACGCGGCTGACGGCGGTAGGACTGTTGATTTGGAGAAGAATATTGCCTCTGAGGAGAGAATGGTGTCTAATGCGGAGACCCAAAAGATTGCTGACTCTAAACACTTGAGTTGCATGAGCGCTGAGGTATGGGAGATTCCTAAGTGGAATTACTTTCTTTCTCCCATTCTTCTTGAGAACTGATGATTGATTCACTCTCACCAGCCAGGATGTCTCTAGCGCCCTGGATTTTTCCGCTCTTGAGACCGCTCTTAATGCGCTCTCCAGCTTTTACCAAATCAGAGAAGTTTGATGTCACCATGCTAAACAACTTTTCTCGGTACGGGCCTTGCAAGGTATCCACGAACCAATCAACCAATTCCTTATCTAAGAGTGGTGGTTGAACGCGTGCAGCTACCTCTCTCCACCTCTGAGCATATCCTCTGAAGGATTCATTGTCTTCTTGAGATAAGTCTAGCAAATGCAAGTGACTGGGAGCCAAATCAAGATTGTAGTTGTATTGCTTAACAAAGGCATTGGATAGGTCTGACCATGATTGGATATTGTGACTCTCTAGCTGCATGTACCAATTCAATGATGCCCCACTCAGACTGTCTTGGAAACAGTGGATCATAAGTTTGTCGTTACAGATATGTGAAGTCATTCTTCTGCAAAACATCACCAAATGCTGCTTCGGACAGCTATCCCCTTTGTACTTCTCAAACTTTGGTGTCTTGAACTTAGGAGGTATCACAAGGCCAGGTACCAAACACATGTTCAGGGCATTCAGATCAGCAGGGTCACGATCCTTAAGTGCATCAAGCTTTTCTTCCAAGGCACGACATTTTTCCATTAACTCAACGTCTCGTGGATCCTTGACTTTCATCACAGGGACTACCTCTTGGGAATCTAGCTCAGAGAATGTGAAACTACGGTATTCCACAGCATCAACAGAAGAGGAATGCCCGTCTCGGACAATGCCATGTTCTTGTATAACCTGATTCTCAACAGGAATCTGCATAGGTTGGGCGATAAAAGTCCCCTGAGTGTTGTCATCTTTCTTTGCCAAGGCTGTCATAATCTGATCCAACTGGTTTCTCAACAAGTCAAAATCTGCTCTGGTCACAAACTGGCTCTGCTCTTCTGTGTTCATGATCCTTCACAAGCTACTTCAAGTCCAATGATGGCTTCAGGAAGTCAACTGGGTTACAGATAGAGGGCGGATGAGACTCGAGACTGAGAAATGCAAATGCAAATGTGATGCAATGCTAATGCAAGCCAACTGGTTTCAAGGAGCTCGAAGGCAAGCTGCAAAGAATTTTTTTTTTTGAAAATTGAAGAGTTTTGTTTCAAAATCCATGATATTTATTGGTTTTTACAAAGGAAAAGGCACTCGAATTCCTTGAAACCGAAAGGATGTCATGAATGGACGAATGTATGCACAAACACACATATACAGATATTCACATATTCGCACATATATACAGGGAAACAAATGAGGGCCAAGGTTTGAAGATCACGAGCATGGAGCTATGGTCTACCCATCCTAAAAGGTGTATACTATGGGTTTTCATCTACAGAACAGGGTTCTAAAAAGTTCCCAGAGTCGACAATCCATCTTTCGGATTTTATCGACTTCCCAAATAATTCAGTAATCAATAAAATTCTCAAGAGGATCTCGTCTGAGTGTAGTATCGCGTGACAACCAATTCAGAAATAGACTCCATCATGGTCACCGCACTACATCCTAAAAAGTCTTAGTGGGGTTTGGTAACTACGGTTCTCAATATCATGGGCTCCTAGGTTGAGAGTAGCACGTCTTCACGAACAGATTCGTTCAACATAACTAGACTCTCAAGAGGGCCTTAACTGAGTGATGGTGATCTCAATTCAACTTTTCAGGATTCGACTCCCTCAAAGCCTCCTTGAATACCATCGTCCTATAACAAGTACACTCAAGTCTGGGTTAGGACTTATCTCACCACTCAAAAGTAGCGCCCTGCACACAGAAGATCCCAAGCAAAACAGGTATACAAATATATACATATATGTACAAGTATAGCGATCAAACATAAATAACACAAGCAAAACAAGGTGGGCTTAACCCTCAAATATACTCATCCCCAGTGAAGTCGCCATTTCTGTTGCGGTGAGAATCATAGAGTTCAAAACTCTAACCTAATGCTAAGTTATGATTCAATGGCTCTTATGAGGCCAGGAAAAGGGAAAGGCTCTTATGAGGCCAAGGTGGGATGATTTGTTTATTGACTTATGAGTCAACTGAGGGGAACTTTCCTTTGGAATAGGGGATGTGTCAAATGAAACGACAACCATAATAGTTGTCCACAAGACTTTATCAGAAAATATTTACAAGTCTCACTAAAGAGAGAAATGAAAAGTTAGCATTCAAAGAATATTGAAAATTGAAATGAAGTAGAAATAGTCTCGTCTTAATAATGATTTAATCGAGAAATCGATAATCAATGATTCTTGACTTCCATCGACTAAAAGTGAACAAAACTGAAATAAAGAAAAAGTGGTCTCATATTGATCACAGTTTTGTCGATTCAATGAAATCAACCAAACCATGAACTTTGTTATATCATCGACCAAAATAAAGATAATGAAATCGAAATGGAAAATAAGGCGGGTCTCGTCTTAATCGAGATTTAATCGAGAAATCAATAAATCTAATATTAGACTTTCATTGACCAACAAAAATAAGAAAAATATCCTCATATAATCAAAATTTATTTATTTGCAACAATAAACAAAATTATGATGTTTTTATGTCATTGGCCAAAAATAAAGAAAGTGGAATCGAAATGAAAGATAAGATTAGTCTCGTCTTAATCAAGATTTAAATCGATAGATCGATAATCTTAGATTTTTAACTTTCATTGACCAATAAGTAAAAAAGTGGCCTCATATTTATCAAGACTTTAGTGATTTGAAATAAATCAACAAGTCATGATTTTTTGTATGTCATTGGCCAAAATAATGAAAGATGGAATTAAAGTGAAAAATAAAGTCGGTCTCGTATTTAATCAAGATTTATATCGGTAAATCGATAATCTCGATATTTAACTTTCATTGACCAACAAAATAAAAATGAAATGGTCTCATATAAATCAAGATATTTAGTGATTTGAAATAAACCACCAAGTCATGATTTTTATATGCCATTGGCCCAAAAATGAGATCGAAGAAAGTAACCCAATCAGAATGGAGATAAGAATCGAAAATCAAACATAAAAAAAAACTTAAATCAAAGATAAGAACTCCATAAAAAAATGACTTCATTAAAAAAAATAAAGGAAAAAGGGTGTAGGGATTGAAAAGGAGGTGTGGATAGTCTAGGAATCATATGAGCCTATGGCCCATCATCCCAGCCCGTGAACGAAAAAAAAAAACACCAGGGTTGTTTGTTTTTTATTACAAAAAGTGAAACCTAATATCACCAAATGGTGGCTCCGCTACATCAAGTTTCCCTAAGACAAGTCAAGGCCACGCTTCTTCTCCTCTTTTTTTCAAAAAAAAAAAAATTAGAGCTCACAAAACCAACAAAGTAAAAACATTGATGACAACGGATACAGAAGCCAACTCTTCACTCAGGAGAAAATTCCGTCATCGTGATCGACGAAATGGTGAAAACAAAAGCATCTCAACCTTCTTTCGTGATGCACTTTCTCGTTCCACTCACACAGCTTTGATTCGCTTCTCGTTTTGAGTCAGAGGTTTGGGTTATTGTTTTGGTTTCATCTCAATATTTCTCTATTTCTTTTCTGTCCTGAGATTTCATTGTAAATGGTGACGATGTTAGGTTAAAGAAGAAAGGGAGAAGACTGATTTGAGAGGAAATCGAAGAAGGTTGAGTTCAGAAAATAAGGGGTTGTGGTTTAATATTTGTGAAAGAAGATTGAGTTGGGTTGTTGGATTTGTGAAAATTGTTTGAGGTCTCACGGTGAAGATGGAGTGAGGCGGAAGCTGTTCTGGTGAATGATTGTGGAGCAATTGAAGGAGAGTTATTGGTCAAGGTGCCTCGTTTGGAAGCAGGGCTGGTGGTTGTTACGGAAGAAGGAGTTTCTCTGTTTGGGATTTAGAATGGAGGATGAGTTTGGTTGAAAATGAAAATGGATTTGTGGAGAAGTTTTTGTTGCTGTTCGCTCTCCCCGGAAGATTTTTCATTCAGGTCCTTTTATATTTAATCCCTTCCTCCCACTTTCATCCTTAAAACTTGTTTTTTCTTTTAAATTTTCTGAGACTGGCTTGTGTTGTTGATAGGTCAAGGTCTCAACTGTTGTATCATTACAGGTTTTGCAGGTTTTGTAACAAAGTGTGCAGCAGAGTTTTGGTAGCATGGAGAGGTCGCTTTACATCGCAGATGGCTTTGTTGACTTGTTGCTATTGATGCGCTGGGAGGTAGCAGTGTGGTCATTGTGTAGTCTTCGTGTAGATGTACGGTCGGTGCAGGTTGCAGGTGGTCACGTAGCTTGCGAGCTGATTCCGTTTTGGAGTGATCACTTTCAGGTGCAGAATTTGGCATGTAGTGTGGGTTGATAAAGGTTTTGTTCTTACATTGCAGTTGTGGCAGGATTGTTTATGGATGAGAGCATAATTTTGGTCAAGGTTTTTCGGGTTGAAATTCCAAGTCTCTGCACCACTTTGGTACTTTGGTATGGCGTAGGCTCTTTCTTATGGGAGTAGCAGTAAGTGTGGATCATGACTAGGTGTTGTTTTTGGAATGTAGTCTATTTGTGTGAAATGTATTTATTGGGATTTTTATAATATTGATGGATTTTTTTTAATAATGATTTTGTAGAGATTTTTGTAATATTAAAAAAAATGGACAATGGGAAAAAATGGATAAGTCATGGATATTGGATAATTAAACCAAAAAATGGATTAAAATAAAAATGGATAATTGGATAATTTGGAATTGATATGGAAAATTGGATGAAATTTGGAATGGATATGGAAAATTGTTTAATTGGATAAATAAAAAATGGATTTTAAATGGCTAATTAGGAAAATGGATTTAGAATGAAAATTTGGTCAAATGGACAATTGATATGGAAAATATGGATATAGAGAAAAAAAAAGGGTGGATATGGATAAAATGTGGAAATGGATAATGAAATCAAAAATTGGATTGGATGGAAAATAGGTAATAAAAATAGGACACTGAAAATGGATTGACAGTGGATAATGGTTATTGAAAACAAATGAAAAGCAAAATGGTTAAAACGGTTAAGGGAATGGACATACGCTTCCACACTTGAACAACACCTAAACCTTGCCAATTGCGCTTGACTGCCACAAATCTTGAACTACGCGACCAAACACTCGCACACAACTTGAAATGTACTAACTGCTTTAACCTCTTTGATGGCTCTACAACCTCAATTAAACTGAAACAGTACTGCACACACCATGAACCAGCTAGCCTTAGGAGACTCAACTGAACGATATTTGTCAATCATAAACTCCAAGGGTGAGAAACCCTAATCCTCGTGCCTTGAGTGCACCCTTATGAAACAAATGACTGGATGAGGACCAAAAAAACCTAGTTCAGAATCTCTGCCACAGCTTGATAACCTGACACTGAAACAAACCACCCTTCTGACCAAAATTAGGTCAAGCTTCCACTTGATCTCAAACCACACCACACAGACCCTTGACCTGACGACCTTGCTTGGTCCTTGAGGAAGAACTTGTGATGAAAATAAATCACATTGGATTATTGAGGAGAGGAGGTCTCTTGAAACAAACCCGGATTTACAAGTGAAACAAAACAAAAAAAATTGATAAAAAATGGTTAGTTAACAATGCATAGGTGATTGATCTATGATGCTCATGCAAAAGATGTTATGACATCTAAGGGGTACAATTTCGGGTACAACAAGATGCCATTTGATAGAAAAAGTTTTGATGTCAGAGTCGCTGGGGAACCCATTCGCCTGAGTTGTAGAGGTGTAAAACTTCTCTGTTTGGAGACGCCATTTGCCGACTCTACTGGGGAAAACGAGTCTCTTGAGAGACTGCTTTCATGCTTGGGGATATTACATCATACTTTTCTCGGGATCTTCCCGGAGAAATGCCATATGATGTGATCCAATTTTAAGGTGCTGATGACCTTTTCATCAGCGGTTTTTTTTCGGAGAAAAACTGCTGTGTTGCCGAATCTCTGCTTAAGAGGCTTCCTCTAGGGATTTTCCTTAATCTGGGAAAGCGAAAATATCATCTTCAATGGTGAAGAGTGACATCGGTTGAAGGTTCTCTGGTCTTTCAAAGGTTCAAGTTATCAAAATGGTCAAGGGCCAATTCTGATCCAGAACTAAACTAGAGGAGAAGGATTGTTCGGACGCAACCTTTCCTGACGAGGAAAGAACTAACAACTCGATTGTGAGGACTGTTATCACTAGGGGACAAGACCAACTAGAGTGACAGTGATGCAATATGAATGTGAATACAAATCAATAATGCATGATGTATGTATGTATATGCTGACAAAACTGACGCGTCATGCAGACTAATGAACATGACTGGATACTCGGCCATCGCGGGGCGAAGAAGTACCGCTGGTTCAAGATAGAAATTCCGCCTTACTTAGGAGAAACGGCCCCTGTTGGGAGCGACGCTAGTCGGGCTTAGGAGATGAGAACTCGGTCGAAGAGGTCAGATGGAGCATTTGCATCTGACATAGCTGATCCTTCATTCAGGCATACTGGTTTAGAAGGAGTACTTTGATTATGCACTTTGAGGCTCGAACACCTTTGGAGAAGCGATCGATGTCCTTTCGATGTTCAACAGTCAAAAGAAATTGCCATCTTTGTTTTAAAAGCAGAAAAGTTTGATAAGTAAATTCATTTTTGTTTCGTTTCAAGAATCGTTAATCATGTTAAAATGTCGTTCTGTAAAGCTTAAACAAATAAGAATTGCAAACAAAAGCACAAGGGCTCAAATTTTATTGATAGGATGGAAATCAGCCAAACGCGTGATTCCATAGAGTATATACAAAGTTAGAAAATGGTAATTTACAGGGAAAAGGGGCTACGTTGAAACATAACGACCACTATCCTTCTACCAACTTTGAATTCTGGGTATCCTGAGCTTCTGTCGAATATGACCTTGACTGGAGCTTTCCTGACGGATGATGTAACTGCTGCCGAGGGACTTGCCCCTTTGTCGAAAGTAGTTACTTGCCATTATCCCTAATTTTTGCCTGGATTGTACTTTGAGATTTCCAATCCACCGGGATGATTTTTTATCATGTCTCTAATTTTTTCCTAGACCGCCCTTTCGGGTTTTCAATCCACCGAGACGTTTTTTTTAGTTTAGGCAAAGTATTTCTTGACTACATCAACATTTATGGGGTAGACAAATTCCTCTCCGTCCATGGTTGCAAGTCTCAAGGCACTGCCTGAGAAAGCTTTCTTGACCACATAGGGGCCGTCATAATTCGGAGTCTATTTGCCCCGGGAATCAGTGAGAAATGATTGTATCTTTTTGAGCACAAGGTCTCTTTTCCTGAAGACGCGAGGTCGGACCTTTTTGTCAAACGCCATCTTCATTCTTTGCTGATACAACTGATTGTGGCATAGTTCCGTTATTCATTTCTCTTCGATCAGGTTGAGTTCATCGTGTCGACTTTGACACCATTCAACTTCTGTTAGCTTAGCTTCCATCAATACCCGGATTGATGGGTTCTCTACTTCGATGGAGAGAACTGCTTCCATACCATAAACTAGAGAGAAAGGGGTTGCCCTTATTGAAGTGCGGACAAATGTGCGATAACCGTGAAGAGCAAAGGGTAGCATCTCGTGCCAGTCTTTGTAGGTTACAACCATCTTTTGAACAATTTTCTTGATGTTCTTGTTAGCCGCTTCTACCGCTCCGTTCATCTTGGGTCGGTAGGGAGATGAGTTATGGTGTTCAATCTTTAACTCAGCGTACAACTCTTTCATCATCTTATTATTCAAGTTAGATCCATTATCAGTAATGATCTGGCTCAGAACCCCATAACGGCAGATGATATTGTTTTTGATAAATCGGACCACCACTTGTCCGGTTACATTAGCGTACGATGCTGCTTTGACCCACTTAGTGAAGTAATCAATGGCTACCAGGATGAACCGATGTCCATTTGTAGCTTTGGGCTCAATCAAGCCAATCATGTTGATTCCCCATATGGAAAAAGGCCACGGGGAAGAAAGAACTTTGAGATGTGTTGGCGGTACATGGATCTTGTCGGAGTATATCTGACACTTGTGACACTTCCTCATGTACTTGTAGCAGTCGGATTCCATGGTCAACCAATAGTACCCTGCTCTTAGAATTTTTCTCGCCATTGTGTGTCCATTGGCATGAGTGCCAAAGGACCCTTCGTGAATTTCTTTTATCAGCATGTCTGCTTCTGGTCTGTCTACACATCGGAGCAAGACCATGTCAAAATTTCTCTTATAGAGTGTATCACCGCTCAGGAAGAAACTGCCTGCCAGCCTTTTGAGGGTTTTCCTGTCCTTCCTTAGTGCCCTAGGTGGGTACTCTTGTTTCTGAAGGAAGCATTTGATATCAGATGTCCTACACAGATGTTGAGACACGGATATCCAACACAATGAACAAGATAACAATAATAATAACAGTGCAGAAAGTAAAGAACACAGTGATATATTTACCCAGTTTGGATCAACCATCCTACTCTGGGGGCTACCAAGCCAGGGACGAAATCAATATACGATAATATCAATTCACAGATCATACAACAACCACACCCGGTTACAATCTGCTCACTTAATCACTACCCTTCCTATGACTTCTACCTAAGACTCACCTAGGTATGAGGCCCTCCTCAAATCCCTCTTCAATCACACACCGTGACTGGTTCCTTTCAACACAAGTAACAAAACGAAAAACACACTTTCAAAAACACACAATTCTCAATACTTCAAAGCTTATGAGAATTGACACACAAGAAACTCAATGCTTAAAAGCTTATGAGTAACTGACAGAACTTACAACACAAAACCAGTCCTTATACTGTTATCAGAATGATACTAGTTAGGCTCACAATTCACAATAAAAAACCCTAACAAAAACACACGTAATTTCCACACATAAACTAGGTTTACACCAGTCAATATATAGCATTAAATCTGGACTGGGTTGGGCTTCAAAATGCAGCAGAGAGACTGCACATAATCCTGCAAAATAAACTCCAAGAAAATAGGTCTTCAATCTAAAGTTTCCTAATATGTCTCCATATTTAGAAAGTAGTGAAAATCCGAAAACCAACACAAAATCTCAACTCAATTACTTTGGACGCCACATAGGATAACTAAATATTCACAGAATATTCAGTAATAAATAACAACAAACAAAATCTTCCTTGTAAACCAAAACAGACGCGATGTCCTATGATCCAGGATGAGACATCACTATCCGACATATTGAGTGCAGTAAATTAGAACATCTTGTTTCAACATCTTGCTGCTAGAATAGTTTTAGAAAAATAAATGCCAACCACGTAATCAAAGAAATAACAATCTCCCCCTTTGGCTTATTTGGCTAAAACTACACACCAAACAATCTTGCAAAGATAAAACAAGCAAAACAGAAATATCAGAGACAGCAGCGAAAATTCACAACCAAAATACTCCCATAGCAGCAAAAAAATCACAACCAAAATACTCCCATAGCAGCAAAAAAAACACAACCAAAATACTTATTTTGGCTAAAACTACACACCAAACAATCTTGCAAAGATAAAACAAGCAAAACAGAAATATCAGAGACAGTAGCGAAAATTCACAACCAAAATACTCCCATAGCAGCAAAAAAATCACAACCAAAATACTCCCCCTCAACTGCAGAAACACAACAACATTCTCCCCCTCAACTGCAGCACCAGCACAAGCACACCACAAGCACACTACTCCCCCTTTTTAGCCATAAATATGACAAAGGCAAGTAGAACAGTTATTAATTTTGAGAAATTATGAAATCATAAACCAGAATAAATAGCATCAGAAAGCAGATGCACACACACTCACATGACCAAATGTCATGCACAAACTTCAGCATCTTTCCCTGCATAAACACCTGCACCAACTGCACTACCAAAATTACCTTTATACTTTTTAATCTGGCAGCCACAAAGAACACTAATTTCTATAGGTCTTCATGAATACAAACCCCAAGTCTTCTCCTCAGGTTTTCAAACTGAACTGCATCCAGAGCCTTGGTAAATATGCCAGCAAGCTGATTTTCTGTGCTAACATGCTCAAGAGTTATGACTTTGTCCTCACAAGTTCTCTGATGAAATGATGCCTGATATCAATGTGCTTAGTCCTGCTATGTTGAATAGGGTTTTTAGAAATATTAATAACACTCAGGTTGTTAGAAAATAATGTCATGACATCTTGTGTGACATTATACTCAGATAACAGTTGCTTCATCCACACCAGTTGAGCATAACTACTTTCAGCTGCTATGTACTCAGCTTCAGCAGTAGAAAGAGATACAGAATTTTGCTTCTTACTAAACCATGAAATAAGATTATTTCCCAAAAAGAAACAACCTCCAGAGGTACTCTTCCTATCATCAGCACTTCCAGCCCAATCAGCATCACAGTATCCTACTAAAATGGAACTTGAGTCATGGGAATACAACAACCCATAATCACATGTACCACTCACATACTTAAGAATTCTTTTAACTTGATTGATGTGACTGGCCTTGGGTTCTGCTTGGTATCTTGCACATACACCAATTGAAAAGGTTATGTCTGGCCTACTTGCTGTAAGATACAGCAGACTGCCAATCATGCTTCTGTATAAACTCTGTTCAACATTCACTCCCTTTTCATCTTTGGATAACTTCAAGTGAGTAGGAGCATGAGTTCTCTTGTGCTTGGCATTATCCAATCCAAACTTCTTCACAATATTCCTAGCATATTTTCTCTGACAAATAAAAATGGAATCTTCCATCTGCTTGACTTGCAATCCAAGGAGGTAAGTCAATTCACCTACCAAGCTCATTTCAAATTCAGATTGCATTTGTTTGACAAAATGTTGGACCATTTCATCTGACATCCCCACAAACACAATATCATCTACATAAATCTGAGCAATCAACAGTTTCCCATCTTTCTCCTTGACAAGGAGTGTTTTATCAATACCACCCTTCTTGTATCCATGTTTGACTAAGAACTCACTCAGCTTTTCATACCAAGCTCTTGGATCTTGTTTTAAACCATACAAATCCTTCTTTAACTTGAAGACATGATCAGGAAAATTTGGATCCACAAACCCTTTAGGCTGCTCAACATAGACTTCTTCATTAAGATAGCCATTCAGAAAGGCACTCTTAACATCCATTTGAAACAATTTGAAATTTCAAAAGGCATGCCACTCCTAGCAACAATCTGATGGATTCCAAGCGAGTCACAGGAGCAAATGTTTCATCAAAATCTACTCCTTCAATCTGTGTGTATCCTTGAGCAACTAGTCTGGCTTTGTTTCTGGTAACAACTCCTTGTTCATCAGACTTATTCTTATATACCCACTTTGTTCCAATCACATTTGTTCCTACTGGTCGTGGTACCAGCTCCCAGACTTCATTTCTCTTGAATTGACAAAGCTCATCCTGCATAGCACTTATCTAGAACTCATCTGTCAAAGCCTCTTTAACATTTTTTGGTTCAAGCTTTGAAACAAAACATGCATTTGACACAACCTTCCTCGATCTAGTTCTTACACCTTCATTTAGATTTCCAATAATTAACTCCTTAGGATGATCCTTCTGAATCCTTATAGAGGGTCCCCTGTTAGCATCCTGTACCTCTTCATTCTCAGGTCTAGTACTAGTCTCTTGAACATTATCTTCTACGGACTCAGTGTCTTGTGAGATTTCATTGTTCGTGGGAAAGGATGTTCCAACTTCATCTGGGACATCTTCGTCTCTGCCAGAGTCATCAACCACCACATTTATGGATTCCATCATCACCTTAGTTCTGGAATTAAATACCCTATATGCTTTGCTGTTTGTAGAGTATCCCAAAAATATCCCTTCCTCACTCTTAGGATCCATCTTTCGCCTCTGCTCACGATCCGCCAAGATATAGCACTTACTCCCAAATACATGGAAATATTTCACATTTGGCTTTCTTCCTTTCCATAGCTCATAAAGAGTAACAGAAGTACCTAATCTGATAGTCACCCTATTGTGTATATAGCAAGCAGTATTCATGGCTTCAGCCCAAAAATGATATGGAAGCTTTTTGGCATGAATCATGACCCTTGCATACTCTTGAATAGTCCTATTCTTGCGTTCCACCACACCATTTTGCTGAGGAGTGATTGGTGATGAGAATTCATGAGTGATTCCTTCAGATGAACAAAACTCTTCAAACCTGCTATTTTCAAATTCCTTCCCATGGTCACTTCTGATTCGAACAACGCCACAATCCTTTTCTCGTTGAATCCTTTGACACAATTCTTTGAAAGCTGCAAATACTTCAGACTTTTCTCTGATAAAGCTTATCCAAGTGAATCTGGAGTAATCATCAACGACAACATAGGAATACTTCTTCCCTCCAAGACTTTCAACCTGCATAGGTCCCATTAAATCCATTTGAAGCAGCTCTAGAACTCTAGAAGTTGTAGTAAGATGTTGAAGCTTTTTGTGTGGCATCCTTGTTTGCTTCCCAACTTGACATTCACCACATATTCTATCCTCATCAATCTTCAACTTGGGAATACCTCTAACAGCCTCACTTGACAGAACTTTCTTCATCCCTTTCAGATGTAAGTGACCCAATTTCTGATGCCACAGTTTGGTTTCATCTTCCTTTAACATCAAACATGTAGACAAACTTTCTAATTCTTGAGGATTCCACAGATAGCAGTTATCCTTAAACCTGGTTCCCTTCATGACAACTTCATTTTCTTCATTGGTTACTAGGCATTCAGATTTTGTGAAATTTACTTTGAGCCCTAGATCACACAGTTGGCTTATACTAATCAAATTTGCAGTCAGCCCTTTGACAAATAGAACACGATCCAGCTTTGGTTGTCCTGTGTAGTCCAGCTTTCCAACACCTTTTATTTCACCATTTGATCCATCCCCAAAAGTGACATAATTGGTAGAGTGAGGCTTGATGTCTGACAAAAATTTCTTCACACCAGTCATGTGTCTTGAACAACCACCGTTAAAGCACCAATCTTCCCTTGCAGATGCTCTGAGAGAGGTATGCGCTATGAGACCAGCCACCATATTTCTTGGAGTCCCTCTTTTCTTTACTTTGGCCCAAATCTGTTCTTTATTTGGTTGATGACCAGTTTTGGGGTAACCATGCAAATTATAGCAAAAGGACTTTAAGTGACCAAACTTTCCACAGTAATGACATCTCCATGGTTTATACTTTGAACTATATATTATTTTCTGATGTTTCAGCTGATGTTGAAACATATGATTTGACATCTTCTCTTCTTGCTATATTTTTTGAGGAACAAACTTTACTACAGACTGCTTGTAGTTCTTTGCTTGATTGTTAAAACCAAGACCTTGTACATTTCCAGTATTTCTCCCAGTCTGAAGAATCTTATCTAACACTGTGGAACCATTGTTCAACATTCTTATAGATTTGGTCATATTGTTAAGTTTTGACATTTGTAATACAACCTCCTCTTTAAGATCAACAATGATCGATAGATGTTCTTCCTTCTCAGCTTCTAGTTGAGCTATCAGAACCTTCTGTTCTAATATTATCTGGCACCTCTCTTCATTCTTGATACACAACTCTGAGAACCCAGTGATAACTTCCTGTTTAGTAAGTTCTCCAATGTAAGATTCTTTGTCAGAATCAAAACTTGTTCCTTCATTAGACTCATAAGTTGTTTCTCTATCAGATTTACAGATTCCAGTCAAGGCTGTCACCAATTTTTCTGATTCTTCTTCAAGATCACTCTCAGACTCTCCTTCTGACCAAGACATAGATAAGCCCTTCTTCTTCCTTTTGAGATAAGTGGGACACTCAGTTTTTATGTGCCCAAATCCCTCACATTCAAAACACTGAACTCTCTTCCCTTGATTGGAGTCTTCTTCAGTTCTGGACCTTCTGCATCCATCCTGGTTTTTACTGATGTCAAGTGACTTGTTATGAACATTAACTCTTGACTTCCAGTCCATCATTTTCAACACTTTGTTAAATTTTTTTCCAAGCAATACTAGATCTTTAGACACCCCTTCATCTCTGACCAGGTTACCTTCATCGTCTGAATCACCAACATTTGACACAAAAGCTATACTTTTCTTCTTTTCAGACTTTTCACTAATCCCCAATTCAAATGTTTGAAGTGATCCCACAAGTTCATCCACTTTCATCTTATCTATGTCCTGAGCTTCCTCTATAGCAGTCACTTTCATGTCAAATCTCTTAGGTAGAGATCTGAGGATTTTTCTGACCAGTTTGCTATCAGACATCTTTTCACCTAGGGCACTTGAGGCATTAGCTATCTCAATAATGTTCATGTGAAACTCATGAATGCTCTCATCTTCCTTCATCTTCAAATTTTCAAACTTGGTAGTGAGAAGCTGAAGTTTTGACATCTTCACCTTTGAAGTTCCTTCATGAGCAACCTTCAAAACCTGCCAAGCCTCTTTTGCAATGGTGCAATGTTCAATCAACCTGAAAATATTTTTGTTAACACCATTAAACAAGGCATTCATGGCTTTGGAATTTCCCAAATATCCTTTGTAGTCTGCATCATCCCAGTCTTCCTCTTCCTTCACCACATCAGTAGGATTACCTTCTCCATCTCTAACCTTAGGGGGTTCCTATCCTTTGATAATAGCTTTCCATGCTTGATCATCCATGGATTTGATGAATGCTATCATCCTTAGTTTCCAATAGTCATAGTTGGAACCATCAAGCAGAGGTGGTTTGTTCAAAAATCCTCCATCCTTGTCCATTTCACCAGAAAGTACCTTCCCTGAATCTCGCCCAAAAACAAACTAGGGTGCAAGCTCTGATACCAATTGAAATTCTGGCACAGATATCAGATGTCCTACACAGATGTTGAAACACGGATATCCAACACAATGAACAAGATAACAATAATAATAACAGTGCAGAAAGTAAAGAACACAGTGATATGTTTACCCAGTTCGGATCAACAATCCTACTCTAGGGGCTACCAAGCCAGGGACGAAATCAATATACGATAGTATCAATTCACAGATCATACAGCAACTACACCCGGTTACAATCTGCTCACTTAATCACTACCCTTCCTATGACTTCTACCTAAGACTCACCTAGGTATGATGCCCTCCTCAAATCCCTCTTCAATCACACACCGTGACTGGTTCCTTTCAACACAAGTAACAAAACGAAAGACACACTTTCAAAAACACACAATTCTCAATACTTCAAAGCTTATGAGAATTGACACACAAGAAACTCAATGCTTAAAAGCTTATGAGTAATTGACAGAACTTACAACACAAAACCAATCCTTATACTATTATCAGAATGATACCAGTTAGGCTCACAATTCACAATAAAAAACCTGACAAAAACACACGTAAGTTCCACACATAAACTAGGTTTACACCAGTCAATATATAGCATTAAATCTGGACTGGGTTGGGCTTCAAAACGCAGCAGAGAGACTGCACATAATCCTGCAAAATAAACTCCAAGAAAATAGGTCTTCAATCTAAAGTTTCCTAATATGTCTCCATATTTAGAAAGTAGTGAAAATCTGAAAACCAACACAAAATCTCAACTCAATTACTTTGGACGCCACATAGGATAACTAAATATTCACAGAATATTCAGTAACAAATAACAACAAACAAAATCTTCCTTGTATACCAAAACAGACGCGATGTCCTACGATCTAGGATGGGACATCACTATCCGACATGTTGAGTGCAGTAACTTAGAACATCTTGTTTCAACATCTTGCTGCTAGAATAGTTTTAGCAAAATAAATGCCAACCACATAATCAAAGAAATAACACAAGGTTTGTCGTCTATAACTGCTTCAATCGTGAAGATGTAAGCGGGCCTTTTAAGGCGCGTTATGTCGATCTTAGGTATGTCATTCCATTGACCTACACTGGTCATGGAAGAGAGAGTGTCTAATACATCGGCCAGGTGATTCTCCTCACGAGGGATGTGATGAAACTCGATTTTGTTTAAGAAAGGTAACAACCTTCTTGCATAATCTTTGTAAGGAATCATTCCTGATTGGTATATGTTCCAATATCCTTTAATCTGACTGATAACCAAGGCTGAGTCTCCATATACGTCCAAGTTTTTGATCCTCAAATCAATCGCTTCCTCGAGACCCATAATACAAGCTTCATATTCGACCTCGTTATTGGTTCACTTGAACGTCAGTCTGGCGGTGAAAGGAATGTGGGTACCCTGAGGTGTTATGACGATTGCCCCAATTCTATTTCCGTAATGATTGACAACTCTGTCAAAGATAAGTCCCCACTGGGAACCTGGTTCTGGCCCTTCACTGGGTAGCGGTTCATCGCAGTCTTTCATTTTTAGATACATGACATTTTCGTCTGGGAAGTCAAACCCGATTGATTCTTGATCATCAATCGGTTGATGAGCCAACTGATCGGCTAAAATACTCCCCTTGACAGCTTTTTGAGCATGGTACTCTATGTCATATTCTGATAGCAACATCTGCCAATGGGCAATTCTTCCCGTGAGAGCAGGTTTTTCAAATACATACTTGATTGGATCCATTTCAGAGACCAACCAAGTAGTGTGACGAATCATGTACTGGCGCAGACGTTTGGCTGCCCAAGCCAAAGCGCAACAAGTTTTCTCAAGCATAGTATACCGAGTCTCGCAGTCGGTGAATTTCTTGCTCAAATAGTAAATGGCAGACTCTTTTCTTTTTGTTTCGTCTTGTTGGCCAAGTACACATCCCATTGAGTCCTCTAGGACTGTGAGGTAGATGATCAGCGGTCTTCCTTCCACTGGAGGTGATAGAATTGGCAGGTTCAACAGATATTTCTTAATACTGTCGAAGGTGGTTTGGCAGTCTTCTGTCCAAACGCAGTCCTGATTCTTTTTGAGTAATTTGAAATCGGCGCACATGTCGTTATCATGAGCAATACGAATCTGGAGATGTAGTTCAAACGTCCCAGGAATCCTCTGACTTGTTTTTCAGTTTTTGGAGAAGGCATTTCTTGAATGGCCTTGCCCTTGTCAGGATCAACCTCAATTCCTTTCTGGCTGACGATGAACCCTAAGAGTTTCCTTGAACGGACACCGAAGGTGCATTTGTTGGGATTCAAGCGGAGTTTGTACTTTCTCAACCGCTCAAATAGCTTTGACAGATGGGTCACATGCTCCCCTTCTGTCTTAGATTTGGCAATCATATCATCGACATGTACCTCGATTTCTTTGTGTATCATGTCATGAAAAAGAGTAGTCATGGCCCTTTGATAGGTTGCCCCGGCGTTCTTCAAACCGAACGACATTACCTTGTAACAAAAGGTACCCCATGGGGTAATGAACGAAGTTTTCTCCATGTCTTTCGGCGCCATTGTGATCTGGTTATAGCCCGAGAATCCATCCATGAATGAGAAAACTTTGAAATTTGTTGTACTGTCAACCAGCATGTCAATGTGTGGTAAAGGAAAGTCGTCCTTTGGACTTGCCTTGTTCAGATCTCGGTAGTCGACACACATTCTGACTTTTTCATCCTTTTCTGGAACGGGTACGATGTTGGCTAACCATTGAGGATATTCAGACGTAGCGAGGAAACCCGCGTCAATCTGTTTCTGTACCTCCTCTTTGATTTTGATGGCCATGTCCGGGTGAGTCCTTCTCAACCTCTGTTTTACTGGCGGGCATTCCGATTTCAATGGTAAGTGATGCTCCACGATGCTGGTATCCAACCCTGACATATCCTGATAGGACCAAGCGAATACATCGAGAAATTCTTTGAGAAGCTTTGTCAAGCTCTCTTTGGCAGTTGGACTGAGCAGTGCCCCAATCCTGATTTCTTTTCTATCTTCTTCCAAACCTAAGTTTACCGTTTCCAACGGCTCTTTGTGAGGTTCAATGGACCTTTCCTCCTGTCTGAGTAATCGAGAGATCTCTTCTGGAATTTCGTCGTCATTTTCTTCTTTAGCCTCAAATACCGGGAACTCAAAGTTGGGAGAAGGCATCAGATCGTATGTTTCAACGGGGTTTAAAACAAGCAATCTGCATGATGGTATGATTTGTGTTTAGAAGAGATAGAGAGAATGCAAGAGTGTGTGCAGTGTATTTCTTTGGAAAACTGCTTGTTTTTTTATTATTTGTTGTTTTTTAGGATTACCATTTTCTAAGAAAAGCAAAAAGAGAAAACAACAATAAATGCGGAAATGACAAAATGACGTTATTTTATTAATGAACAAGTCGATTCTTGAAACTACAGCCCTATAAAACAAAACTCTGTCGCTTTGGGCGAAGCGAAGAGGGAAATTTATAGAAAGTGAGCCCTATCAAAACATCTGTTTCACCTGGGCAAGGTGAAAGGTTAAAGACGGCAATTACTTTGACTTATGAACAATCTTCGAAACATCGACATCAACCCATTGGCGGCGAACTCCTCAGTGAATCACAAAGTCTGGCACCTTCCTTGATTTGTCTTCAGAAATAACGCTGATTTCTGGTGGAGCTGGATCATTGGAATCTGTCTCCCAGGAAGAGTTGTCGTAGGAGGATTCCTCTGTTGCATTTTGCATAGCATTTGTGATCTCAAGTAGATCTCCCCATCCAGTTGGCTGGATGTCTTCGAACCTGATACGAGAGCTTTCGGGAGCAGTACATTTGACCATATAGTCGTATTTCCCACTAGGTTATCCCAGGGTGTCCCACACTTCTTTGGAACTGGAGGAGTCATCCCTCTCGATGACGTTGACCTCTGGAAAAGCATAGTTGATGAATTCAAGTCCTGTAAATGCTGCAAACTCATCGTCGTACTGGATGTTTTCTGAATGACCTGATTGTTGATCCCATGACATGGTGGGGACACAGGTATTCTTTTCAATGATGCTCAGCTGATTTTCATTGTTCAGCTGATTTCCTTGCCCCAAGTCTCCTAGATACAGCTGCCACATTGGCAGGCCATCCATCGGGCCATAATAGTTGTGGTCAAAGTTATCCTTCATCAGAGTGTCCTCCTCTAATGAGTTTGGTGGAGCACGACATCCTTCCGGATCACAATCTCCGTATATCATTTTGACGTCTGACCTGGGTATAAATCTCGGACTCTGTGTAGGAAAGCAAAAGGGTGTAGGCGCCTCTTCCTGAGACGTATATCCGTCCTTATTAAGATAGGACTCCCATTCTTCCTCCATGTCGAAGGGATCATCTTTATTGATGGTATGCACTTCTTGAGGCACTGGGTGAAGGAAACCTCCACTGTGGAAGAAGTCTTGAATGGGATGAAGACTTTCATTACTGGTAGTAGCTGTCTGGGTACAGGTTCCAGAAAAACCAAGACCCATCCTTGTTTTATTGTCAGCAGGAATGACTAGCTGTCCCCATCCTGTTGTATTGGTACTCTCGACCGCTTTGATAACATCTTTGTATGAGGAAATGGAAGTTCCCTCTTCGGATTAATTGTCCTTGCTCACCGACAGTGCTTGGAACTGAGTTCCAATAACCTCCTCGGGTTCTACACCAGTAGATGATGATAAGTTACTCACAAGCAAGGCTTGTTCTCCACAGACCGTGATGAGCTGGTTGTTCTGGATGAACTTTAACTTTTGGTGGAGGGTCGAGGTGACCGCCCCAGCCTGATGTATCCAAGGTCTTCCTAATAAATAACTGTACGTTGCCCGGATGTCCATGACCTGGAAAGCGACTTGGAAAGTGTGAGGACCAATAGTTATGGGAAGGTCGACTTCGCCGATAACCATTTTTCTCGACCCGTCAAATGCTTTGACGACGACCTCACTGGTTTTCATCGGGGGTCCTTTGAAGGATAATTGCATCAAAGTGGACTTCGACATAACATTCAGGGCTGACCCTGTGTCTACCAGTACGCTGGCTAAAGCATCGCCTTGCCAGCTGACCGTGATATTGAGCACCATGTTATGACGGCGACCCTCTTCAGGTAATTCTTCATCACTAAATCCCAAGTTATTGCAGGAAGTGACGTTAGAGACAATGCTATCGAACTGTCTGATTGTTACATCCTGTTCTACAAAGGCTTACTCCAAGACTTTCTGTAGAGCCTCCCTGTACGCTTCTGAACTGAGTAAAAGTGACAGCACAGAGATCTTTGAAGGAGTTTGTAATAGCTAATCAACAATGTTGTATTCACTCCTTTGGATGAGCTTCAGTATCTCATCATTGTTTTTTGAAAGGTCGGGATTACTGGATTGACCGACTGGTGGATTGGGAACTTCTGTCTGAGGTTCCTTTTCTTTGTTAAATTCTCCAACTCCTCGGTTGAAGATTCGACAACTCCGTGTTACTTGAATGATGTCTGCAATATTCATGACAGAGGATAATGGAATTTCCTTTCCATTCTCGACTGTTGTTGCACCGTATTTGTAAGGGATAGCCTTAATTGATTCATACGGTAATGGTCCCGGTAGATAGATGACTATGGGAGCCTTCTGATTTTTCCGACCATCGTAAGTAATTTCGATCCGTTCCTGGTTGGGAATTCTCGATTCGTCAAGTAGAGGGATGATGGTACAAATATCCCTAGCCCTCTGATGATCAGAAATTACGACAACATCCTCAATTTGATCAGCGACGTAGTCCGGCGCCCAGTTGATTGGTCTGGAACCCGGATATGGGCGAATCTCTCTACGATCCACCTGACCCTGAAGAGCTGCTCGCACAAGGTAACATCCTTGGTTACTTTCCAAACAGACTCTACAACGTTCATAGTTGTGTGGTGGCACCTGGCCACACCCGCTTTGAATACGATGTAACCTCACAAGGTCAGTTTCCACAGATCGAACGTCCCAACTCTGATGCCGAGTAGGGTTCCCGTTGGTAATACTAATTTGCTGGGTGTCTTCATCCATATAGATTGGAAGCCACCAGTGATTCAACAAGTGCTGAAGGGTTTCCTAGACAAGGGCACAGCCTTGATCATTTTCGCAACCCGCCCTACAGCTCTGATAATCATGTGATACCAGGAACCCGAGCCGAACCTGTTTAGCATGTAACTCCACCAGACTGGTATTCATCAAGCGAATATCAAAGATTTGAATCATGTTGATCTAATAGGGATTCCTATCATGGTAGTCCTGGATCCATCCAAGATCCATCTGACGCTGGAGGGCCTCTTGTACAAAAGAGCATCCCTGTTTGTTTACCGAGCAAGTCAGACAGGAACTGTAATCGTGTCGCAGCAGATTATGATACTGGCTTTGTCTGGAGTGCATCGCCACCAAGTTGACATTCATTGTACGGACGCCGTGGTTCTGAATGACGTTAGAATTCGTGTAAACCATGTTAACTCCACGAACTCAGTGCTCTTGGATCCATCCGAGATCCATCCGTTCCTGTAGAGCTGATTGCACCACAAAACATCCTCGATTGCTTTTAGAGCAGATATCACACTAGTGATAGTTATGAGGTGGCACATGGCCATATCTACTCTATCTGCAATGCATCTCGACCAGATTGGTCCTTATCAAGAGTACATCATGAATTTGATAGACGTTGTTAGCCTCTTCCTCTATCAAATTGACTGCAGCTTTCTCATGTTGAGGTAGCGGGTTTGTGAGTACATTAGGATTTGTATCCTTGAAAGATAAGACCCCGCTCCTAACAAGCTTTTGCACGTCGGATTTGAAATTGAGAAAGTTCTCTATGTTATACCCTGGTCCTCCTTGATGGTAAGGACAAGTCTGATCCTCTTTGAACCAAAAAGGCAGATTTTCCGGTACTGTAAGAGGAGACTTAGTCTGGACATGCCCCTTAGCCAGTAGTAACGGAAATAGTTCTGCGTACGATACGGGTATAGGATCAAATCCTGGTGGCCGCGTTGTACGGTTGTTATTGTATGGAGGACGAGCCTGCTGAAGAGGCTGTTGAGTCCTTTGCTGATTAGGTTGGCTTTGCGCAACCTAAGGTTGATACGTAGAAATAGGCGCAGGATTGATAGCAGGAGTCACAGCCGCTACTGGCTGATAACGTTACCTTTGCTTTCCGAGAGAGATATTCCCAATATCTTGCTCTTTTTTCTTAGGGAGAGCACTACCGTATCACTTTGTACTACTTGATGATCCAGTGTCTTTGACTAGACGTCCTTCTCAGACGGCTTCCTCAAGACGAACTCCCATACCGACCATCTCGGTGAAGTCACTGGGCGCACTGGCAACCATTCTGTCGTAATAAAATGAGCTTAAGGTCTTTAAGAAGATCTTTGTAATCTCTTTTTCCTCAAGAGGTGGACAAATTTGAGCGGCAATTTCATGCCATCTCTGGGCGTATTCCTTAAAGGTTTCTTTGTCCTTTTGTGACATTGATCTGAGTTGATCTCCGTCGGGTACCATATCCAGATTGTATTTATATTGTTGGACGAAGGCAGTGCCAAGATCTCTGAAAGTGCTAATCGTAGCACGGTTTAAAACCATGTACCATTTTAGGGCGGCACCGGTTAAACTATCCTGAAAGTAGTGAATCAGTAAATCCTGATTCTCTGTCTGAGCTGACATTCGCCGAGCATACATCACCAAGTGACTCCGAGGGCAAGAGTTATCCTTGTACTTTTCAAAGTCGGGCACTTGGAATTTGTGCGGGACTTTCCCATTAGGGACCAAACAGAGGTCCGCGGCATCCTTTCCAAATAAATCCTGACCGCGAAGGGCCTGCAGTTCTTTCTGCATTCCCAGGAACTGTTCCTAGAACTCATTCATTCTTTCGAACAAGTTGTCGTTTCCACCTGAAGGTATTTGTGGAATCTGTCCTTCCGGGACAGTGTGTACCACGGGCGGTGGTATAGTCATTATGGCCGAGACTCTCGGTGCCTCCCGAAGTTTGTAACCTTCAGGAGTTGCTGTCATGCCCCTGGCATCTTCGCTTTCCCGAAGTTTGTAACCTTCAGGCCCAAGGGTTCCTGCTGCGGTTCCCTGATCCTCATTGATCGGCGGAACATATCCTTCTGGGATATAGTTAAGTGGCATGCCCCAGGGACGATCTTTTGGCATTTTGTACCTAGGATCGGACTTCTCCACTATGGTCGTTGAGGTGATCTCCGAGATCACAGTCCTTTGTAGCTGAGCTTCTGCCATGGCTTGCATGTCGTTATGAAGCTTTCTCATATCCTCTCTCAGAGCATCGATCTCTTCTCTCAACTATCTGTTCTCTTCCTCGAGATCATCCATCTTTTTCTGACGATTGGACAGAGTATTATACGAATGAGACAGTTTGACTTTAGAACCGAGACGCAAACGTGAGATTCGTAGGTAAGAAGAATGCGTTTATGAGAATGATGAATGCAATGATTATTAATTATTTTTGTTTATTCAAAGTAAACTTCGACAATTGGATTGCAAATATCAAACAGTGGGGAGACCCCGTTTTATTGAATTCAAAGGATTGCGGAAATGGAAATACAGTAGATTACAAAGTGCTGAAAAAGGAAACCTAAACTAATGGATCCCGAGTCCTCTCTGAGGAGAACTCGGGTGCTGATTCTGGTACTTTCCTTTTCTTGGACCGGGGCTCTTGGGTCGTTGTCGGGTTGTCATTCCTTTTCCAAGTGAAAGGAGCGAGCAAATTCCTTTGGTCATCCTGATTATCCACAACATGTTGCTCCAAAATCTCAATCAGAGCATCCTTATCTTTTAGCAGTCGCTGTATTTTTGTACACTCTACATTGAGGGTGCGGTACTTGTTCTTCCAAGACCTCCTTTCATGTTGAACTTTGTTAAGAGTAACCTGAAGTTTTTCCGTTTCAGTCATGAAGTACATGACAGATTCCCTCGGCGGAAGAACTCCGTGATGAGGATAAGGCATCTTTAGCTTAAGAGCTCTAGTTTGTACCCAGTGGAGATAAGGCTCCACCGAGACACATTCCGGTTTTCCTAGAGACTCTCGTCCTTTCTTATGAACATGTTTCCAAGCGTGCACTATTTCCATCTTTAGTGCCCTGTCATTTTCTCCTTCTTTGAAGAAAAGACCTTCTAGATGAGCATTACGCGGGACATGCCTCATCGGGTATCCAAATTGACGACGAACCAATACTGGATGGTAGTTGATTCCTCCCTTAGTTCCTATGAGGGGTATGTTGGGGAAGTTTCCACAATGATCAATGATCCTGATCCCGTCATAAATCCTATTGCACCAATCTATATCAGAGTTGGTAAGAGACATGATTTTCTGCGACCAACGTAAGGCACTCTTATGATCCCAAAACGCAGCAGACTTAGGCAAATGGGAGATAAACCATTTATATAGCATGGGTACACAACATGTGATCATCCCTCCACTATACAAATTTCCTAAGTGTACAGAATGATACGCATCTGCGAGCAAGGTTGGCACAGGGTTTCCAATGAGAAAAACCTTAATGGCGTTGATATCGACGAAGCTATTAATGTTGGGAAACACAAATAACCCGTAGGTGAGTAAGACAAAGATGCTTTCAAAAGCAGTCATGTTCCCTATACTGGCGAAGTACAGAGCCTTCTTTGTCAGGAACTGGGCTGGCAAACCTGGGAGCCCACCCTTGGTGGTCATGTGAGTCTTGATTTCTGACTCATCCAAATAGATTGCTCTTGTAATGGTCTGATCCTTTGGAATTTCTTCCAGTCTAGAAAATGGAGCTCGATCAGTAATGTGTAGATTGGTTAGGTGAGAATACTCCTACAGAGTTGGTGCGAGCTGGTAATCCGGGAATGTGAAACAGTGATAAACCGGATCGTAAAACTGAATGAGTGCCTCCATGATTCCTTCAATCACATGGACTCTTAACAGAGGTAGCATACCTCCGTGCTTGGCTCTGAAAGCTTCAGGGTTAGTGATCATCCTCGCTGATCCTCTTAAATCCTCTAGTTTTGGAACCCTGAAGGTATACTTATGAGTTTTCCTTCTACCGAAATCCATGAGCGCAATCTTTTTCTCTGACATTTTCAATCATTGTCTTAGTTTAATTTGAAAAAGAGAGACTAGAAGAGAAGTTTTTCTTTGATGTAATGTTTTTTAGATGAATGCATGAATGCAGCATACAAAAACATAGAAAAAACATGGGGTCAAAGGGTCGGTGTCATGAAGTCAAAGCTCTACCCCTCCCCCCCAAAAGGTTTATACTAGTGATTTTTGTACCTGTCTCTCAACATCATCAGTTCTTGTCGAGAAAACACCAGCGGGCCGGGAACCGTGCTAGGTGATGTTTTTTCGAAGAACTATCAGAAGAGGGTAGTATCGCGTGACAACCATTTCCAATAGTTTTCGCACTACTAAAAGAGGTTTTTCCTAGGTGTATACTCAATCTTTCCACATGCGGCATCACACGCATTCCCATTAGCAGAAAAATAAACACATATATCAATTAGGAAAAGCAGTATATATATTTGTCCTAAAGTCCTAGACTTTAAAGAGCTATGAATCCTATGTTCCTGACAAAAATGGCTCCCCGGCGGAGTCGCCATTCTGTGGTATCTTCCCAACTTTAAAGGTTTTGACCTAAGATCCTAGTGAAGTAAAAAAGGTCCTATCCCAGTGAAGTCCCTAGTGAAGTCATCATTCATCGGTTTCTACCTGAGAGATAAAAAAGAGGGTCCCACGGTGGGCGCCATTTTTCTGTAGCGAGCGGTTTTGGACGTGGTTCTTAAGCACTGCCGCTCTGGGTTACTACAGGTCGATTCATTTTTATCCTATTAAAGCTGATGAAGGAAGGGAAATAGATGTCTCCAACTAACCCTGCTTTGCAAACTGGGGTCAAAAAGACAAAACTGTTGGTTTACAGATGCGATCAATGTGGGGGGGGGGGGGGGGGGGGGCTCTCTTAGGTTATTTTGGTTGAATTTAGACTTTTGGTGGGGAATACGGACTCGGATATTTTGGTGGATATGTGAGGATTTGTGACCTGAGGTTTTTTGATGTGGTGTGCTCGCTAAGATTTTTCTTTCAATCTTATTCCTACGTATTCCCGTTTACCGAAACAGGGAAATCAAAGCGATCATAGTTCCTCCTATTCTATGGGAGGAAATGGTGTTTTGGTGTCTTGTTTAAAGTCCAAGACGTGAAGCTGAAAAGGTGATTTATATCTTGTTCAAAGCCTAATATGTGAAGCTGAAGGGTCTATTTGTATCTTGTTCGAAGCCCAAGATATGAAGCTGAAAAGGTGTTGTCTTTAGAGAGAATTTGTCATCTCTAAAGGGGTCTGTTTGTCACAACTGTTGGGTGACTGACTATAAAGTAGGATTACTTTAACCGGGATATGTGAATCCTAGCAATGCCATAATTTCCTTTATAGGGGGTTTTAACCTGAAGGAGAAGACTTTAACTCAGTGTAGAGCAATGCCATTTTTCCTTAAGAATTTCTCATGCTAAAAGAGGGACAGTGGCGTGGATGTAAATAATCCAGAGGCTTGCCGCTTACAGCGATTATATGAAAGGAGTTATTGATGTTTGTATCCTATGAACGAGGCACAATTTTGATGCTAAAAGGTTGATTGACTCAACCGGGGTTTTTCTTATACAAAGCCTAAGAGGAGGCTATTGGCCCAACAAGAGGGTGTTTTTATGTGTCTCGTACAAAGTCCGAGAGTGAGGCTAAAAGGGTTTGACTCAACAAGAAAGTGCTTTTGGATGTGTCTTGTACGAAGCCCAAGATGGAGGCTAAAGGTTGACTCAACAAGGGAGTGTTTTATATGTGTCTTGTACGAAGCCCAAGACGGAGGCTAAAGGTTGACTCAACAAGAGAGTGTTTTATATCTCGTACGAAGCCAGAGATGAAGGCTAAAAATGTTTGACTCAACAAGAGAGTCTTTTTGTATCTCGTACGAAGCCCGAGATGGAGGCTAAAGGTTCTGTTTCAGTTGAGTGACAGGTCCAGTAAGTTGGTTAAGAGAAAATCAGTTCTTATAAAGAGACTGATTAAAGGTAAGGTTGTGCTTTGGGATTGATCAGAGGATCAGGGTTATTTCCTGTTCTTTAAGGAAATGGGAAATCCAAAGGGTATTTGAGACTGTCCGAGTCTACTGGTGTTTTTCTCTACTTGAGAATGCCTTCGAGACTCAAGGAGATTAGACTGTCCAAGTCTAGAGTTTTATCTTTTGTACTATGCTTAAAGAAACAGTAGTAGTAAGTTCACGGTAGAAAGATCTAGACTCTTTGAAAGACTGTTCGATTAAGATGACTAATTTCTGTTCCTATACCTTTAGGAGGTCGTCGGGACAATTTGTACGAAGCCCAAGAGGAGGCTGGAAACTTTTAAGAAGCCGAGGGACAATTTGTACGAAGCCCAAGAGGAGGCTCTCTTCCCGAAGGAAGAATCCTTATACGAAGCCTAAGAGGAGGCTGTGAATACTTCTAAGAAGTCGTAGGGTCCTTGTACAACGCCTAAGAGGAGGCGAGGATGCTTTTAGGAAGCCTGTGGGTCCCCAAACCCCGAGAAATTCAAGACAGGCTATTCACAGAGAATAGATCAAGCCAGGAAAGTCTGAGAATTTGGAAGAAACTCAAGAGATGTAATTCACGGAGAAAAGATCATCTCTGGGGAGTAGAGTTTCTTTGACAATGTCTAAGGGTGACAGTCTGTGAAAGGGTTCACCGAGAATGCTGCCTTTCACGTCTCCATATTGTTTAACCCCAAGAGGAGGGAAGACTGTGTCTGGTAATCCTATGGGGGATCTAGTTTTGTCTATTTAAGAGTGACCAACATGGCTTAGTGCTAGACGTAGTTGTCGGGGAAACTCTAAGTATCAATACTAGTATTACACAGTTGATATGAGTTTATGAAAGAAGACTTACAATGAAATAACCCCACAATACAGTTTATATGTATATGAAAGCGGATAAAGAAAGCATATAAACACTTACTCGGTTGTAGAGCTTCCATGTTGTTTGGCTAGTTGTTCAACAAAGAAAGATTGAAAACAACAGTATACTCAAAATTAAAGGAGAAAGTATTTTGAAAAGATGTAGGGGCTTACAGCTCAAGGAGAGGCCCATGGTTTATCAGTGATCACATTGTCGTTTTGTACAGAGGGACTTATATAAGTGACTGAGGCCCAAGAAATTTTCTGTACAAGGAGATGGGTCTTACACTCTCTCAAGAGGCCCAAAAGATTTATTTTTGTACAAGTGGTGGGGCTTACAGCTCAAGGAGAGGCCCAGGGTCATTTGTTTGAAAATGGCGATCGCGCCGAGATTTTTGAAAACGCGGTGGGTCTTATACAATGCATTGAGGCCCAAAATGGTTTGGTTTTCAAAGGGGGTTGGATCTTACACTCTAATAGAGGCCCAAAATATTTTGAATGGGTCTTATAGCTCGAGGAGAGGCCCAAGGTTTTTTTTCAACGGACAATGATCGCGCCGAACTTTTCGAAATGCAACGGGACTTATACAATAAGTGAGGCCCAAAAAGTTTTGTATTTACAAAGGATTGGGTCTTACACTCTATTAGAGGCCCAAAAGATTTTGAATGGGTCTTATAGCTCGAGGAGAGGCCCAAGGTTTTTAAAAGAGGCGACGATCGCGCCGTTGTTTTTGAAAATACAGTGGGACTTATACAATGACTGAGGCCCAAAAGGTGGTGTATTTACAAAAGGGGTTGGGTCTTACACTCTATTAGAGGCCCAAGTATTTCTAAAAGGTTTGATGAGGGTTTAATTAATCAAAACCCTAATTTGTTTCCAAAATGTATTTTAATTAAATAAAAAATTCAATTAAAATGATCAGAATTGTTTAACATGTGGAAAACAAATTGTGATCTTGGATTAATATTTCAAAAATCATGTTTTGACCTACAAAATGATTAGAAGTCATTAAAATTTGCAAAATCAAGAAGGAAAAAATATTTTAAATTTCAAAAACAATTAAAATATTAATTCTTTGCAAAAATATCAATTATATGAAATAAATAATATTTTTGGGATTTTTTTGGGAAAATAAAATATTTTAACATTTTTGTGAATTATTAAAAAAAGAATCAACTCAAAATCATTAAAACTCAGAGAGAAATTAATTCTTGAATCAATTAAATAAAATCACAAATTTCAAATATTTGAATTTTGAAAAAGGGCGCCAAGAACAACCAAGAACACACGCGTGTTCTGAGTTTTGCCCAGATTTGCATTTTCTCTCCAATCTCACTGAGTACTTGATGGAATCATGCAAACCACCTATCAATCTGCTCGTTTCAACCTCACGATCATGTCTATGGTCTTTAATTTCATTTATTTTTAACATGGAATAAGAAATCAAGACAAAATCTCAAGAACCCTAAAATTTGCATGAAGGCTGAGAATTTTGATACACGATTCAAACAAAGCAATTAATTGAGGGGAAACATTCTATGCATGATTATGAACATTTGGCAAAAGTATTGTGCGAGGAAATATGCATAGATTAAGAGATGACCAAGTTTAGGCTTACTTGAAGGTCGTGACAGCAAGAGCAATGTAATTTTTGAGTTGGAGGTGTTACAGATGAGATGTGATTATCTGAACAGCTTCCCTACACCCTATGGACTATTTTTGAATGCTTGGACTTGATTGGAAATGGCTGGATCACTTCATGGCATCTCAGCTGCAACTTGGTTAAAACCTTGAGCAACTGGCTGGTGATTCTGAGAAATTAGTGTTCCAGATGTTGTTTAAGTGTTTGGATCACTCCTATATGATGTTTATGAGGTGTGTGTGTGTGTGATTGGTTTGATTGTAATTTCTCTCAAACTCAAAACCCGATAGAGACTTGCTTTGGAAGGCAAAATTGGAGTGAAGAAGGAGATTTTGAGGAAAGCATCTGTTTGATGGGTTTGGTGTACTCAAACTGATAATAAATGAGCTATATTTATAGTAGAGAAAGTTTGTTTTGCAAGCAATAGTGAATGATAACTGCAGCAGAGGTTTGGCCAATGGTTGGACTTTGGAATCCAAGTCTCCTCTAGCCATTGACTAGAGGTTAGGGCACAGGGTTGTGGTTCCCTTGGTCTTGGATAAGTCTTGACTGAATTCAGTTGCAAATGGCTCAGTCCATGCCACCTTGGTGTATGCATTGAATGCTCCAATCCAAAATTGGAGTCTTGTCCCTCTATTAGGCAATTCTAGGTTTGGCATGCTACTTCTTGTTCCAAGGACTTTGGAGGCTTGGCTCAGTGTTTGTCCCCTTTAGATTTGATCCTCAGATGTGTCCAAAGTGATGACAAGGCTTGGAATTATCTGATTTTTCCAAATCGAGCAAAAATGCAAAATTCTGCCTAGCCTTGACAGTTTTCAGCAAGGCATATTGCCATTGTCATATCTCTTGGTCCAAGTGGAATTTGGTGATGTTCTTGGCCATTTTGGAAAGCCCTAATATGATACAACAACTGTTTAATCATATTTGGTTTTGATACCTTTTGGATCCAAGTGAAAAATCCCCCTACATTTGGAAAAAAGTGAAGGCAGATTCTGACTTAGTGAAAATTTCACTAAGTGTTGGAAAAAAGTGACATTTTCACTTTTTGTGATTTTGATCATTCCATAACTCAAAATCCACGAGGAATTTGGAGGGAGGTCAGTTTTAAGCTTTTGTAAAGGGTAATGAGATCTACAAATCAAGCTTTGGATGGGGAAAAATGGTTTTGTGGTTTAGGAGTTATGATCCTCCAAAGTTTGTACCCTTGCCACTTTGTTCATAACTTAGAAAATTTTCTAAGTTTTTATGGTTACCCCTTTTACAAGTTATCCCACTTTTCTTGATTTTTCTTGATGAATGATGATTCGAATCATACATTAACATCATTTTAGGATTAAAAACCATTTTTGTGAAAAATCTCAAAAAGTCAAAGTTGACTTTTGTGCCCAGTTGACTTTTTATTAGATGAATTCCAAACTGTGCGATCCTTTAGGAAATCATGTCCTTGACCTAAATCAAACTTGATGGACATGTTCCATGGGTGTTATAGGGTATATTGAATCATGTCCTAGGGTTTGGGAGCATGTCCTGGTCAAAAGTCAAAGATACAGTTGACTTTTCTTGCGAAACCCTAACTGTGGTACTGATGAAATTGAGACTTGCTGCTCAAGCTTCCTGGATCAATCCATTGTTACAAATGGATCAATGTGGTATATTGGAGACCCTCAAATCATGTCTTTAGGTCTTAGCTCATGATTTGTCCCAAAAGTCAACTTAGGGGTGAATTAGGTCAAGAAACCTTAATTCCTGATTTTTGATGTATGCATCCCCTGAGGTCAAATTGACTTGATGCTTGGGCCTATGAGGTTCCATGGAGTATTTTAGGATATGCTTTGAAGCATTGGCTCATGCCCAGGGGAAAATTTTCATCTGGAGGCCTTGGTCGACCAAAACCCTAATTTGGTGACACTGGCAATCTTGAGGCTTGATTCATCTGGAAGGGAGCAGCCTTGTGCTTAATCCTTGAAGTGGGAGTCCTCTTGATCCCTTGTAGATGTTTGGGAGGTTAGACAAGTTGAAGATCATGTCAATTCTTGATTGATTCTTTGTCTAAGAGCTCTGAGAGGGCTGGAAACCCTAAATTTGATTGTAGTGGATGCTCACCCATCTTTGGGGAGACTGATGAGGTATGATGGTTCCTCCATATTATGATGATGATTTGCACAATGATGGGAAATCTTAGTGGTCAAAATTTGGGGTATGACACTAGTGAGGTAAAATATATTACCAACCAAACTTCTAGAGTTACTAGATCAATATTCTTTCCTACATCTTCTTTCTTCAAAGTTTCATTCACAACTAAAGGTACATCAGTTAGATTGCAGCCAAACATTCCAAATTTCTTCAATATTTTTCCAACAATTTTTTTTAACAAATGAAAACTCCATCATCCTCTTGGTAAATTCCAATTCCAAGAAAATGATGTTGCAGACCCAAATCTTCATCTCATATCTCATCATCATTTCTTTTCTAAAATCTTCAATCAATTTTAATTTATTTTCAGTAAAGATTAAATTATCCACATAAAGTGCAACAATTAAAATATCAATCTTACCTTTTCGTCCGACATACAAAGTAGACTCGTTTTTGCTCTTCTCAAAACCATTCTGCATGAAGTAATTTTCAATATTGTTATACCATGCTCTTAGTGATTATTTTAACTCATAAAGAGTGTTTTGTTCTGGAACCTGAAATGAGGGGAGGAACGACAATGATGAAAGATTGTTGCTTCCAATGCGGTGGACTGAGGGGCTGTTAGAATGACAATCTTCATGTACTAGGAAGATTATAGAATGAGTGAGACCCCTTCTTGGTGGTCGGTCGGGGTCGATGTAGCCGACCCAGAACAGTTACCTCCTAAGCCCTTGCCGATGTACAAATTGGTGAAGGCTTAATACTTCAGCCTCATATGCTGGCCACGTTTTGATCACCCCAACCAAGATAGATGAAGGATAAACATTTTCATTTCTTTAGGGAATCATGCATATAATTCCCCATGCTTCAAACGTCTTTTCAGTGGTATCGTCAATATGGATTTTGGAAGCTGAAACTCTTGATTATTTCCTATGAGTGATTAGATGTGTTTGGTGAAGCCTATTTGCATGCTAGAATATAAACTTCTTTAGAAGGATAAATGCATTCTTTTCCTTTTAAATATTTCTTTTCAAGTCTAGCAGTTATTTCTTCTCTAGCATTTCATTTATTTGTAAGTGCAAAGTTAGTGTAATATAAGCAAGAAATCACAAAAAAATGTTTACAATTACCATAAGGATACTTCATCTTCTTGGGTAGATCATATTTACTTGTCCATTATTTCTACTTTTGCTAAAGCAGGTGGTCTTGACGCTTTTAGGAAAGTTGGTTCGTCTTTCGATTGGGGAATCTTGAGTCCTTTTGAGGACAAGAGAATATGCAACAAGTATCGAGCTTACGCCATTCCTTTTATGAATGCGCCTTTTCTACCATGGGATTTTGCCTCCTTTCATTGTTTTTGAGATAGGAGGTTATGAAACATTTGGCCATTGCACCTTTGCAACTCCACCCTACATTGTGCATGAAAGTCTACCAGTATTGGTGTGAGCAAGTGAATGGAAAGCCTTGTGTGATTCTCTTCTTTCATCTATTCAGATGTCATCGTTGTCTGGCATCCCAAACGAGGGGTAAATGATTACTCTACTTCAATTTGATTATTCATGGGTTTGAACCTCTTCCAGAGCTTCTGTCCTTCGAGGGTCGGTTTTTTCTAGTAATCCCCGTCAACCCTGAAGCTCATGCTGCATTTTGTGATGTCGGGGGTGGAGTGGAGGGAAGATGTGGTGACTTATTCTCGATGTACTAGAATGAGGGTCGCTTTTTACTAAGGAATCATCATTACGTCTATAATGAAAAGGCTCTCCTCGATGAGGCTCAGTATAAGAAGGGTTGGTTAGTGAAGTTCATCAATAATCTAGGGTATAAAGCATCTTATTGACGTTCAGTTGCTGATAAAATCCCACTCTCGGGAAGAGAGAAAAACCATTTTCGGTAAGCTTTTAGACTTTTGGGGCTTTCAATATTTTTAATATGTATATCCATGATTTATTTGCATTACTCATAAATGTATGCAAAATGTATGGGTAATGAAGAGAAATTCCAGCTTCTAAGGCGAAGAGTACATTCAGCCAGGAATAATATCGTCGCGGAGAATTCACTTACTTTACCAAATGTTCCGGGTTTGACTGCCCGCTTTCTATTGACGGGATATGTCTCTCGTTTGCCGAGTTCATCAACCTCTTTCTTTGGATGAGGACTTTGTTTATTTGGCTATCCTTTCTTGACCAGTTCAGGAGGAAGAACTGGGAACTTTGGCTCGGTAAACCAAGCGTGCCTCAGGTGCCTTGGTCCTTGGTGTATCTAGTAACTAGAAGGCTTTTGGTCCGACCGGCACCGTGCTGAGAAGTAACGAATGGATTACATCGTCCATGATTTGATTCTTTAGCAGGATATGTACTTGTATGAAGTAAAGAAAGTTTCTACCTTTCTTTCTGAGATAAAGAATGTTTTGCTTCCCCTCAAGCTAACTGGTTATGTTTTTAACCAGGTGGCTCATCTGGTGCGACCTCAAAAATGAAGGACCAAACTCTGTATACTATTAGAACCAATTTAGGGTCTGCTAAAAATGTATTAGAGTTCTTGCATTCTCAAAACACTCTATTGACTCAACAAATAGCTGACTCTACGAGTTCCACCCTTGAGGCAATTTTGCAGTCATTTGTAAATGCTTTGCAGCAAGTAGAGCACTTACGAGTTCCACCCTTTGATATAGCTATAGGTATATCTTTCGGTATGATCAAAGAATAGAAAACATAACCAGACGGATCAGTCGTCGCTTATTCCTTCACTCGTTTTGTTTGGTTTAGCCACTTTTTGGAGGACGAATGCCCATCTTTTTTAGCTGTCCAATGAGAAATGACATCCATATCCATGGATATGCCCTTACTTTGATCTTTTTTGGAGGGTCTGGTATATTCTCTTTGCTCCCTCTAGGTCAGCCCCGATGGTGGAAAATTCTCCTAGCAAGTTGTGATATTTAAGTTTGATGTGCACCGGCGAGGCAATAATGTCCAGCATGGCTGCAAAGGGTCGTCCCAGGATACAGTTGTAAACACTTCTGCAAGGAACAACAAGAAATTGAGAATTTACTTGTTGGTGTCCTTTCTATTTCCAACAAACACCACCAGTTCCACATATCCCTTGAGATCAAAGCCTTCATATGGCAGCAAAGCACTTTAGTTCATCCCTATCTTCTCGAACAATTCTGAGTACATGATGTCACAGTGGTTACCACCGTCAATGAGGATCCAAGACATGTCAAACTTCCCCACCGTAGAAATGATCACGAGGGGAAACATTTAGTTGGGAATGTCTCTGATCTTCTCTGAGTCTCGGGATCCTAACATAGGTCGGCCAAAGACTTTTGTTGACGTACTTTCTTCCTTGCAATAGACAACCATCATTTCTACGATCTTCCTCTTCATGCTATCTTTGGAGGGAAGATTTTCCCAGTGCACTCCTCCAGTTATGGAGGCTATGCAGGGGAGCTTACCTTTGTTTTCCTTTTTTCTTCCTCCGCTCATATAGGCGTTCGCAGTCTTTGAGGGAGAATTTCCTTTAGGTGATTCTTCTCTTTCTCGCTTGCCCCTTCGCGTATTCGAATAGCTAGACCCTTTTGATTAGTCCTTCAATGACGTATTTCATATGAATGCACTCATCGATGTTGTGGTAATGGCCCTTGTGGAAAAAACAATATTTTGATTTATCTGTCTGAGGTATCTCTCTGACGAGATATGGAGGCTATGCAGGGGTGCTTACCTTTGCTTACCTTTTTACTTCCTCCAGTCATATAAGTCTTCGCGGTCTTTGAGGGAGATTTGCCTTTAGGAGATTCTTCTCTTTTTCCCTCGCCTCTTTCATGTATTTGAATAGCTAGACCCTTTTGACTAGTCCTTCAATGGCGTATTTCATATGAAATCAATCATCGGTGTTGTGGTTGTGGCCCTGGTGGAAACAACAATATTTTGATTTATCTGTCTGAGGTGTCTCTCTGACGGGATAAGAAGGTCAAATTCCTGCTTTTTGAAACTCAGTATTTGCATAGTCTTGATAAACCTTCTCTCATGATATTGTCAGGGGGTGTACTTGTCGTACTTCCCTAGCATACCCTGGTCAGAGTCATCTTGACGCCAGTGGGAGTCCTTCCTAGTTGGGCGACTAAAAAGATTCAATGGAGGCGAGGTTGTCAAAAAGTGTGGTTATAATTTCTTCTTGGGTCATGTAAGGTTCAACCATAGTCAACATTTATTGGACAAATTGTACCTTTTTCTTCCCTAACTTCTGTATGATGGTTGGTCTCTAAGAAGACCATTCTCGAAGATCCAACATTTAAGACCTTCTTGAGTCCCCTCCATTTCAAACGAGGCCTATGTGAATTGATCATTATCAGACTATAAAATCTCTTTCTTTCCCTGGATGATCTTGCTTCGGGCCGTGAAATGCACTAAAAATCCTTTCATGGAACTCCACCAATGAATCGATACTTCTGTCAAGTAGACCATTGAACCATAACCCGGACAACTCAACCAAAGTTAACGCAAATAGATTGCACTCAGATGCATCATTGACATTAAAGTAACTCAGTCGATCATTCACGAGTTGCACATGCTTGTCAAGATCTCTTTTTCCATCGTAATCGCCAAGCTTGGGCAGGTTCTCCATGGATTTCAAAATATTACATTCTTGAATTCTTACTAACAATGGGTGTTTTGGTTTCACCTTCTTTGGGTGTGTTTGTGCTTGAGCCAGGGGAGTTTGGTGCTTTCTGCTCTAATGCTAGTGCTTCGATCGATGAGCTTTGTCTCTTTTTGTCCCAACTGGTATCGGGATGACATCACGAATCTTCTTTGAAGCAACTTCTTGGATTGTATTTACGCGTGAATAAGGGTTGTCAAGGATTTCATCGTTCTTGGATTATGTATCGTCAAGGAGGAAGACGATACGAAATTCATTGTTCTTGTCTTACTTACCATCAAGGAGGAATACGAAGAATCACACAATATTTATTTATCTATTTTACTTATTCATCACGTTTCCTGTACGTAAACGTTTCCCCATGCATCTAGTAAATTTTAGTTGCCATTGTTGTTGATGTTTATGTTTCTGTTTTGATGGTGAATGTTTCATGTTTATGTTGTTGATGATGAATGTTTTTTGTTGTTGTTGTTGTTGTTGTCCTTGAATGTTTATGTTGTTTTTGAATGTGTATGTGACACATTTGTTTTGTTAAGATTAGATTAATATTTTGTTATTGTTGTTGTTGTTGGTGGTGTTATTGTTGTTTATGTTATTGTATTTAAATTAATGTGCATTAGACACATTTGTTATGTTGTTGTTGTTTATGTTATTGTGGTTGAATGTGTATGAGACATATTTGTTATGTTGTTGTTGTTGTTGTTGTGTTGTTGAATGTGTATGATTACATTTGTTTGGTTAAGAAATTGGATTAATCTTTTATTTTTGTTTTTGAAGATAAATGACCCTTTCTTTATCTAGTAGTGACAAAACTTATACAAAATAAAACTCGTACAAATGATTATCAAACTATAGATGGAAAACAGAAAAGAAAACAAAGAGGTGTCTCAAAGATGGTAAATTAACAAAAGCCCACAACTCAGGTAACAAATTATCGATCGAGTTTAATGTTGTATATTCGATAGTTGATGGTTCTTATTCTTCGCTTTTTAAGAGTTATGTTACATTTCTTGAACGTAGCAAATTTAGTATATTGATAGATGATTGGAAAGAAGCACGAAAGGATGTGAAAGAAAGCATATGGACAAACGTTATGGTATTAAGTTTAATTTTTATCGATTCGATATTACTTTCTATAATTACTAATATATACTTATTGATATAACTGTAGTTAACGTTTGAGTTTTCTGATGATGATTAGTTGAAAAAAAAGCTGATCACTTATGCTGGTACGTGTTGAAGGGGTTTAAGTCATTGCTCATGTGTGACGGCATTAGGGATCTTAAGCCTAATCTTAAGCATCTGTGGGTGAGATATAGTTTTATTTCGAAGAAGGTTTGGAAAAAGTTTGTGAAGCCTCGTAGTTCTGAGGATTTCTTGGTTAGTACTAATTTTATTTTCTGATAATTTTATGCTTATGCTTTATAGATATAACCATGTAATTTAATATTTTTCCTATGTTTATAACATGTTAAAAGTGAAGCAGGAAATCTAAACAAGACCAAAAACAAATACCACCATAGATTATCTCAGGGGGGTTACAAGAAACTTGAGAAAATAATGATTAATGTCAAAAGACGACAAATAGGAGATGAGAACTCCGTGAGTCGTGATCACAACTCATTTCCACTATCACAACAAGAGAAATGGAAGAGGGCCCGACAAAAACCAAATGGAGAGTACACTTCAAATGCCTCAAGAGAAGCCGCTGAGAAAATTGTTAGTAGGATTTGTTATAAGTATGTTATGTGTTATTTAAATCGCCTTAGTAATTAACAATATATATCTTATCATGTTATGAAGGATTCGTTGGTTGTGTTTGTCTGTGAAGGTTCTTCTGTTCTAGAATTAAAACATAATATATTTATATAAGCAATCGGAACAAATGAGCATGATGGACGTGTCAGTAGTGTTGGAGATGGCATCGAACTAAGATTATTCTATGGTACATCTATAAAAAGCATCAGACATACGCAAAAAGAAACAATTGAAGAGTTTGAGAAGAAGTTGGAAAGTCAAAAGAAAGAATTTGAAGACGTGTTAGCAAAGGAGCGGGAAAACCGTAGGAAAGACGTGGAAGACATGAAAGAGTTATATGCAATATGTGAGAATATTGTTTTATCTGAAATGTATGATATATATTGTGTTGATTCTGTTTTGTGTTATTGTTATTTTTATGATATAGAGAATCACTGAAACCGTCCAACAATGTACAAATGAAAATGGCGATGATCAATTGCCTGAAAGAATTGTTGTACGCAGAGCAAGCACAAATGGAAGTTGTTCATCCGCCCCTACTGATATACATAATGAGTTATTGGCTCTTTCTAAAGAATCAATGACCAAATTATTATGCCACATTATGGATAAGAAATAAATAACTCCTCTTCAGCCAGAACATGAACGAGAGATAGAGGTTTTCTATGTCGATCCTAAATATATAAGGGATTTGGTATTTGGAAATGAGTGGTTGGATGTAGGGATATTACAGGTTTGGTGCACGTAAGTATATAATTGAATATCTCATTATGGTGCATTCATCATTTTGTATAGAACTAATTCTTCACTTATTTTTTGAGTTTTGTTTAACAATTTAGGTTCATTCAACGTTTTTGTATAGAATTAAATAAATCAAATATTTATGGATTCTTGGATCCATATAGTTTTCGATTTATAAATAATACTCAAAAAATAATTGAAACATACATATCATCACAAATAACTGGGACAAAAGATTGTTACTTAGCGCCATTTATCAATAAGTGAATAAGTAATTTTGAAATTGTGGTTTCTCTATTTAGTTAGTTTCCATGTTTTACCAAATACTAATTATATATGCTTGTGTTAATTCAGTAACCATTTTCAATGGATCATCATATCTCTTTGGGTGAATATGGTAACTACACTGTGTTCCTTACACTATCCACATGAACCTAAGATGAAACAAATTATTTCTAGGTATGTTTATGTTTATGATACTTTTAGTAATATTTTCTTTGACCTTGTAATTAGTTTAGCATGTATTATATTTAAATCATTTTCAATCTACAGGGTTGTAGAGAGACACTATATTATGATCAATTCTAGAAAAAAGCTCACATTTTGTACGTCTTCAGTTAGTGGATTACTTGTGACATTCATTTATATGTATAATTACATGCATGTGTGCTCTTATATTCATGAAATGTTTAAATTTTTAGACGAGATAAAAAAAGGGATACAAGTGTAGGTATTATGTCAGGAAACACATGTTAAACATTGTCTCTACCAACATTGTTGATATATATATATATATATATATATATATATATATATATATATATATATATATATATATATATATATATATAATATCATGAAATATTTACAATAACATATTAATGTTTAAATTTGCTATTATATTTCAAATAATATGATATTCAGTTTTCTTCAATTATTTATGTAGACGCTTAACAACACTACACCATTCTCCATCAATAACTTAAAAGACATTTGTATACGTTGAGCGTTTTGCTTCAATGCGCTATTTGACAAGGGTGTTCAAACATGATTTTGTAAATATATGTTTGTTATATTTTTTAGATTGATGTAAATAATATTTTTGGCTTTGATGTAAAAAACATTTAGGTTTGTAATATATATGTATAACATATAGGTACAAAAAAAATAAGGGTATATATGAAAAAATAAAATTAAAAATAAAAAAATAAAGTATTTCACCATGGTTGATTAAGAAGACCATGAGATTAAAAATTAAAAAAATAACAAAGTATTTCACCGCGGTTGATTAAGAAGACCATGGTAATAGATAGCACGCCAAATATTATATAGCATACAATCTCTAGGAATCAAATTCAAGAACTTTATATATTGCACAACGGTTGTTTACTATAACCGTTGTGATAGGTAGCATGCTACCTAGTTTATCACAACGGTCACATGCACATGGTGGAAAATAACGTACTTACAACCACACTCTACCTTACAACGGTTGGTAAAACGTGATAGTATCCCTTTCCAACCGTTGTGAAAGGGGTTTTCCATAGTAGCGCATGTACGAAATATCATTACTCATGTTACATTAATGTTGTTATTGTTGTTGCTGAGACCCTAAACCCTAGAGGTTTAATTTTGTTGTTGTTCTTGTTTAGACTGAGATTGAATGTTATATGTTGTTGTTTAGACTGAGATTCAATGTTATATGTTATTGTTTTAGTTTAGATAAGTACGTAATATGTTTATTGTTGATGGTGTTGTAGTTTTGTTGAGATTGATATTGTTGTTTTTTAGTTGTTGTTTAATGTTATTATTATTGTTTAGATTGAGATTGAGTGTTATATGTTGTTGTTTTTTTTAGATAAGTATGTAATTGGTTTATTATTGATGTTATTGTAGTTATTTTGAGATTGAGATTGTTGTTTTTGAGTTATTATTTGATGTTGTTTTTTAGTTGTTGTTTAATATTGTTATTATTGTTTAGACTGAGATTGAATGTTATATGTTATTGTTTTTGTTCATATAAGTATGTAATAGGTTTATTATTGATTTTGTTGTAGTTTTGATTTGTGATTGTTATTGTTGTTGTTTAGTTGTTCTACATAGTAAAGTTTTGAAAGTTATATGTTGTTGTTTAGCTGTTGTGATTGAGTTTGAGATTGACATTGATATATTGTTTTTGTGAGTCTTTGTGCAACTTTCATCTTCTTACTAAAACATGTTAAAAGGACATTAGAGTGGCAAAAAATATAGTTGCATTTATTATATCTAATGTTGATTATTTGTTTGACTAATATATTCTTTTAAATTAATTTAGTAAGTAATAAAATGAAAAACTAAGTTTTATTTGAAGAAACAACTTATACTGATCAATATTTTTCAAACATTATGTAACTCAATATCCATCCCTCATTCTTTGACAGTTAGAATTTCTTTCAAAGCTTCTAGTTTTCGTTCAACTATCTCTTCTATACTTGTTCATTTTGGAAACCATCAAATTGTATGCTTTGAAGAATGAATTAGTAGATAAGAAAATGAGGATTGAAGAACTTGAAACATTCAAAGAAAATATAACCGTCAAAGAACGAGAGATGAATAATGAGTTATAGTATGCTCAAAAATCATTGATTAATGTAAGAAGTTCTTCAAATATAACACAATTTTTCATATATTTATTTTCTAAAACAATTTGAAAGGTTATATGTTTAATTAGGGTTTGGTGAAATTAGAGTTCCACATTATATATAATAAACTCAATTGTTGTTGTTGTTTAGACTGAGATTGAATGTTATATGTTGTTGTTTAGACTGAGATTCAATGTTATATGTGTCGGTGTAAGCCCTAGAGGCCAATACTTTTGGTACTTGTATCGAACTATTTATTAATAATAAAAGGCATTTCTTTATTGTGTTTGTTTTACAAATTAATAAAGTCCCTAGAATAGCTAGTTTGTTTAATGAAATATTAAGTGTGACTTAATCCTGAGATTCCATTAAGCATAAGGACACTATTCTTAAAGTATTCGTAGTTGAGCTTTAATGTGAAATGTGATAACCTTAAAGCATTAAGACTATTATGTAGATAGACTGATGATCACATCTCATGTATCATGGATAAGGAGTTATCAAGTCTTAACATAGGTATGAATATTAGGAGTAATATTTATACTGGATTGACCCACTATGAGAGTACTACATAGAATGTTATGCAAAGTGTCATAAGTTACTCTCATGGTGATAGTGGTGTATACCATCCTTCAACCTGAAACCACTATGGACCCTAGATGTAGAGTCAAGTACTTTATTGCTGATCAAACATTGTCCGTAATTGGATGACTATAAAGACAGTTGATGGGTACTTCATAAAGCATGCTGAGGGACATGAGTGACCTAGATGGAATTTTCCCATCCTGCATAACAGGATAAATGTCTAAGGGCCAAATATTGAACTGAACAAGGATGACACAGTATATGCTATGTGTTCAATATAGACATAAGGGCAAAAGGGTAATTGTACACACAAGCACTATCACAAAAGGTTTTGTCAGATCACATGACAATTTCGTGACTTGGGTAGCAGTGATGTGTTGCTAGATACCGCTCACTGTTTATTATGTTAAATACATGATTTAATATAATTACCAACGTCGTGAAATCCTACAGGGTCACACACATAAGGACAATTTGATAAGAGGTAGAGTAAATAAGGAACACCGTAAGGTACAGTGTACTTAAGTAAATATGTAACACCGTAAGGTACGGTACACTTAAGTGGAATACGGATTGTGGTAAGGTACCGCGTGCTTAAGTGATATACGGTACATCATAAGATATGGTGTGCATGCACTTAAGTGGGCTTTTTAGCTTGCAGCCCACACAAGTGGTTCTATAAATATAACCTTTGTGCAGAAGCATAAACACTTGATGAAAATTCAGCTGTGAAACCCTAGCTGTATTTTCCTCCTCTCTATCTCTCACTCAAAGCCTTCAATCGTAGCAGCTAGCACTGAGACTGAAGGAAGCTGTTCGTGTGGACTGAGTAGAGGTGTTGTTCATCGCACATCGCTCGTGATTATTCCTTCAATTCATAATCAAATATTTCATCGCCGCAAGAGGTAACCATTCTATCACTGATCAAGATCTTTCGTAAGGATCGCTAAAGGGAAATTTTAATTTCCGCTGCATTTTTGAATCGTGATTTCCCTTCAATATGTTATTGTTTTAGTTTAGATAAGTACGTAATATGTTTATTGTTGATGGTGTTGTAGTTTTGTTGAGATTGATATTGTTGTTTTTTAGTTGTTGTTTAATGATGTTTTTGGGTTGTTGTTTAATGTTATTATTATTGTTTAGATTAAGATTGAATGTTATATGTTGTTGTTTTTTTAGATAAGTATGTAATTGGTTTATTGTTGATGATATTGTAGTTATTTTGAGATTGAGATTGTTGTTTTTGAGTTATTGTTTGATGTTGTTTTTGAGTTGTTGTTTAATATTGTTATTATTGTTTAGACTGAAATTGAATGCTATATGTTATTGTTTTTGTTCATATAAGTACGTAATAGGTTTATTATTGATTTTGTTGTAGTTTTGATTTGTGATTGTTATTGTTGTTGTTTAGTTGTTCTACATAGTAAAGTTTTGAAAGTTATATGTTGTTGTTTAGATGTTGTGATTGAGTTTGAGATAGACATTGATATATTGTTTTTGTGAGTCTTTGTGCAACTTTCATCTTCTTACTAAAACATGTTAAGAGGACATTAGAGTGGCAAAAAATATAGTTGAGTTTATTATATCTAACGTCGATTATTTGTTTGACTAATATATTCTTTTAAATTAATTTTGTAAGTAATAAAATGAAAAACTAAGTTTTATTTGAAGAAACAACTCATACTGATTAATATTTTTCAAACATTATGTAACTCAATATCCATCCCTCATTCTTTGACAGTTAGAATTTCTATCAAAGCTTCTAGTTGTCGTTCAACTATTTCTTCTATACTTGTTCATTTTGAAAACCATCAAATTTTATGCTTTGGAGAATGAATTAGTAGATAAGAAAATGAGGATTGAAGACCTTGAAACATTCAACGAAATTCTAACCGTCAAATAACGAGAGATGAATAATGAGTTATAGTATGCTCGAAAATCATTGATTAATGTAAGATATTCTTCAAATATAACATAACTTTTCATATATTTATTTTCTAAAACAATTTGAAAGGTTATATGTTTAATTAGGGTTTGGTGAAATTAGAGTTCCACATTATATATAATAAAATCAATTGTATATTTTCCCTCGGTTAAAATCCCCCGTCTGCGTAGTGTGATCATTCGCCGAAATTTAATTTGATTAAATTAATTAACAGGATTTAAACTAATAATAATAAAAGCGTGTTTATTATTTTTCTCTTGTGGTGATCAGTCATGGACTTATTTTTCCTTTATTTTGTTTTGGGATTTTAAAATACGACCTGCGTGTCGTGCCTCTCTCTTAATCTCTTGATGTAACTTCTTTTCTCATCTCACTCCCTCGTATGTAAAACGAGTATTCTTTAATATAATGAAATGTTATGAAGAAGAAGAAGACTACAAGATCAAAGGAGGTCAACCTTGGAGATCTTGCTTGGAGAAGTGTAGATCGTTATTAGGTTTAGCTTAGGTTCTCTCATTGGCTTGGGAGAACAATTGTGCTAGGGGCCATAACTGTTTCATTTTGTATGTATGTTGATGCATGTGTATGTATGTTGATGCATGTGAGAGATGATTTATATGATAAATAAGCCGGTGAGATCAAACTAATGAAAAATCCCTCAAATTGAATATTAAGTTTATGCTTTCCAAGTTTTAGAACTCATCAAGACTAGTATCGAATAATGTAGGTTCCGCCTAACGCGAGGTGCATGTTCTATATTAGTAAGATGCGATGGGATAAATGTAATATCCAATTTCTAAAATAATGGGTCAAGCTTAACTAAACAAAATATAATAAGATTATATACGTTTAGAAGCAAGAGTTGGGAATAACCCATATGATGGATTAGAATAATGAGTTATTCACCCAACTAAAATATTCGAGAATTGTATTGGATACAACTGGAAGGAGTTCCTACCTAAATAGCTAAGTTTTGTGTAATCAGCCTAACGATGACTTAAAACAAAGTGAAATATGGATCTCGATCCACTAGAAAATCGTCTAACGGGATTTTCTGAATCAAATGGTGAGGGTCATTTGGTTTGAGTAAAATAGTGGGAGCATATTTAATTAAAGGCCTAATTGAATATGTTGTTTTAATAATACTTATATTTTTCCATTCTATTTTGTAGATTACCATGACAATAAACACATCTAACAATATTTTATGATCAATCCTTGATAAGGAAAAATTGTCTGGGACAAATTTTCTGGATTGGCACCGAAATCTGAGGATTGTCCTCAAACATGATAAAAAGTTATATGTCTTAGAGACACCTATTCCTGAGGAAGAGCCTCCTAGTTCTGCTCTTAAGGCTGAAAGAGATGCTTATAAGAAGCATGTCGATGATGCCAATGAAACTACTTGCCTCATGCTGGATACCATGAATTCTGAATTGCAAAAGCAACATGAAAACATGGCAGCGTTCGATATGATCGAACACCAGAAGCTGCTCTATCAAGAGAAGGCAAGGCATGAGAGGTTTAAAGTTTCAAATTCCCTTTTTCAAGCCAAGCTATCTGAGGGAACCCTTATAGGTCCCCATGTACTCAAGATGATTGGGTATGTGGAGAACCTTGAAAGATTGGGATTTCCCCTCAAAAAGGAGCTTGCGACTGATTTGATCCTGCAATCATTGCCAGAAAGTTTCAATCAATTTGTCCTTAGTTTCAACATGAATGATATGGACAAAACTCTTCCTGAATTGCTAGGCATGTTAAGAACTGCTGAGCAAAATCTGAAGTCAAAAGGGAAATCCATTCTGATGGTCAGTAATGGAAAGAAACAGAACAAAAGGCCCACCAAGCAGGGTGGTAAATGGAAAGGCAAGGAAGTTGCCAAACCCAAAAATATTGCCCCTGCTTTGAAGCCTAGTGGAGGTATAGCAAAGGAGGGCACTTGCTTCTATTGCGGTAAGATCAGACACTGGAAGAGAAACTGCCCAAAGTACCTGGAAGATAAGAAGAATGGAGTGGAGACTTCGACTTCAGGTATTTTTGTTATAGAAATAAATTTATCTACTTCTGCATCATGTGTATTAGATACTGGATGTGGTTCTCACATTTGTACTAATATGCAGGGGCTAAAAAGGAGTAGAGTTTTGGCAAAAGGTGAAGTTGACCTACGAGTTGGCAATGGAGCAAAGGTTTCCGCTTTAGCCGTAGGAACTTATGTATTGACTTTACCTAGTGGTTTAATGATTCAGTTAGAGAACTGTTATTATGTACCTGCAACTAGCAGGAATATTATTTCCGTTTCTTGTTTGGACAAGTTTGGTTTTTCATTTATAATAAAGAACAATTGTTGCTCTATTTATTCGAATGATATATTTTATGCTACTGCACAAATGAACAATGGATTGTATGTCCTTGATCTTGAAATGCCAATTTATAACATTAATACTAAAAGGATGAAACCTAACGAGTTAAATCCAAGTTACCTTTGGCATTGTCGCTTAGGCCATATAAATGAGAAATGCATCTACAAACTCCATAAAGATTGACTATTGGACTCTTTTAATTACGAATCATATGCTACATGCAGATCTTGTTTAATTGGAAAGATCACAAAGTCCTCATTCACAGGAAAAGGTGAAAGGGCTAATGATATTTTGGCCCTCATACATACTGATGTATGTAGACCACTGGACATACCAGCCAGAGGAGGTTTTCAATACTTCATCACATTTACCGATGATTTCAGTAGATATGGTTATGTCTATTTAATGAAACAACAAATCTGAATCCTTTGAAAAGTTCAAGGAGTTCAAGAATGAAGTACAAAACCAACTAGGTAAGAATATTAAAACTCTTCGATCAGATCGAGGCGGTGAATATTTAAGCTTAGAGATTGATGATCGTCTAAAACAGTGTGGGATTCTATCCCAACTCACTTCTCCTGGAACACCACAATGGAATGGTGTATCTGAGAGAAGAAATCGAACCTTGTTAGACATGGTCCGATCTATGATGAGTCACGCCGATCTTCCAAACTCCTTTTGACTGACACCAGCTTACACACTTAACCGTGTTCCATCCAAAAAGGTTGAAAAGACACCATATGAAATATGGAGTGGTAAGAAACCACATATATCTTACATGAAGATTTGGGGTTGTGAAGTTTATGTGAAACGACAAATTTCAACTAAGCTTGAGCCCAAATCTGACAAATACTTATTTGTGGGGTATCCTAAAGAAACAAGAGGATATTACTTCTACAATCCTTCTGAGGGCAAAGTGTTTGTCGCTCGAACTGGAGTTTTCTTGGAAAGGGACTTTATTTCTAAAGGAATCAGTGGGAGGAAAGTAGAGCTTGAAGAAAATCAAGAATCACAAAGCATTGGTACACCTATGGAGAAATTAGAGCAGGAACCATAAGTAGTTGTGGAAGAGCAACCTGCTCAAGTAGAACAAGACCAGCGTAGGTCGAGCAGAATACGTCACCAACCAGAGAGATATGGATATCTCATAAATGATCAAGGTGATGTATTACTCATGGATCAAGATGAGCCTCTAACCTATCAAGAGTCCATAACTGGTCCTGAGTCTGAGAAGTGGCTAGAATCCATGAAATCTGAAATGGATTCCATGTACACAAACCAGGTTTGGACCTTGGTAGAGCCTCCTATAGGAGTTAATCCTATAGGATGCAAGCGGGTCTTCAAAAAGAAGACTGACATGGATGGTAAGGTACATACCTATAAGGCAAGACTGGTTGCTAAAGGTTATAAACAAATTCATGGTGTAGACTATAATGAAACCTTTTCACCAGTTGCAATGCTTAAATCCGTTCGAATTTTACTTGCTATCGTTGCATATCATGATTATGAAATATGGAAGATCGATGTCAAGACTGCTTTCCATAATGGGAATCTTCTTAAGGATGTGTACATGTCACAACTTGAAGGATTTGACATACCAGAAGAAGCCCAAAAGATATGCAAGTTACATCGATCAATCTATGGATTGAAGCAAGCTTCCAGAAGCTGGAATCTTCATTTTGATGAAACTGTAAAATAATATGGGTTCATAAAGAATGAAGATGAGCCTTGTGTATACAAGAAGGTTAGTGGGAGCATGATCGTCTTCCTAATATTATATGTAGATGACATATTAATCATTAGGAACGATGTCCCTACCTTGCAACAAGTAAAAACTTGGTTAGGGAAATGCTTTTCTATGGAGGACCTTGGTGAAGTAGCCTATATATTAGGAATCATGATCTATAGAGATAGATCACAAAAATTGCTTGGCCTACGTCAGAGTACATACATAGACAAAGTGCTGAGACGCTTTAATATGCATGATTCCAGGAAAGGATTCATACCTATGCAACATGGCCTGTGTCTATCAAAAGCACAATCTCCTTCAACTAAGGAAGAGAGGGATCGCATGAATAAGATTCCATATGCATCTGCAATAGGATCTATCATGTATGCCATGTTATGTACTCGACCAGATGTCTCGTATGCTTTGAGTGCAACAAGTAGGTACCAATCTGATTCCGATGATGCTCATTGGGTAGCTGTCAAGAATATCCTTAAGTACTTGAGAAGGACTAAGGATTCATTCTTGATATATGGAGGTCAGGAAGAGCTCGCGGTAATTGGATACACCAATGCTAGCTTCCAGACAAATAAGGATGACTTTAAATCGTAATCTGGTTATGTGTTCTGCCTAAATGGTGGCGCTGTGAGCTGAAAAAGTTCAAAGCAAGAAACAGTTGCTGATTCTACAACCGAGGCCTAGTACATTGCTGCCTCAAATGCAGCAAAGAAAGCTGTTTGGATCAAAAAGTTCATTAGTGAACTTGGCATAGTCCCTAGCATTGTGAATCCCATTTATCTCTATTGTGATAAAAATGGTGCGATCGCACAAGCTAAGGAGCCTAGATCTCACCAACGATCCAAATACATACTAAGGCGTTATCATCTCATTCAAGAGATAATAGATCGGGGAGATGTGAAGATATGCAGAGTACCTACACTTGACAACATTGTTGACCCACTAACAAAGCCTCTTGCGCAGCAGAAGCATGATGGCCATACTAGATCTATGGGTATTAGGGGTATGCCTGATTGGCTCTAGTGCTAGTGGTAGATAGTTGGTGTAAGCCCTAGAGGCCAATACTTTTGGTACTTGTATCGAATTATTTATTAATAATAAAAGGCATTTCTTTATTATGTTTGTTTTCCAAATTGATAAAGTTCCTAGAATAGCTAGTTCGTTTAATGAAATATTAAGTGTGACTTAATCATGAGATTCCATTAAACATAAGGACGCTATTTTTAAAGTATCCGTAGTCGAGATTTAATGTGAAATGGGATAACCTTAAAGCATTAAGACTATTATGTAGATAGACTGATGATCACATCTCATGGATCATGGATAAGGAGTTATCAAGTCTTAACATAGGTATGAATATTAGGAGTAATATTTATACTGGATTGACCCACTATGAGAGTACTACATAGAATGTTATGCAAAGTGTCATAAGTTACGCACATGGTGATAGTGGTGTATACCACCCTTCGACCTGAAACCACTATGGACCCTAGATGTAAAGTCAAGTACTTTATTGCTGATCAAACATTGTTCGTAATTGGATGACTATAAAGACAGTTGATGGGTACTTCATAAAGCATGCTGAGGGACATGAATGACCTAGATGGAATTTGCCCATCTTGCATAACAGGATAAATGTCTAAGGACCCAATATTGAACTGAACAAAGATGACACGGTATATGCCTTGTGTTGAATATAGACATAAGGGCAAAAGGGTAATTGTACACACAAGCACTATCACAAAAGGTTTTGTCAGATCACATGACAATTTCGTGACTTGGGTAGCAGTGATGTGTTGCTAGATACCACTCACTGTTTATTATGTTAAATGCATAATTTAATATAATTACCAACGTCGCGAAATCCTACAAGGTCACACACATCAGGACAGTTTGATAAGAGTTAGAGTAAATAAGGAACACCGTAAGGTACGGTGTATTTAAGTAAATATGTAACACTGTAAGGTACGATTCACTTAAGTGGAATACGGATTGTGGTAAGGAACCGCGTGCTTAAGTGATATACAGTACATCATAAGACATGGTGTGCGTGCACTTAAGTGGGATTTTTAGCTTGCAGCCAACACAAGTGGTTCTATAAATATAACCATTGTGCAGAAGCATAAACACTTGATGAAAATTCAGATGTGAAACCCTAGCCGTATATTCCATCTCTCTATCTCTCACTCAAACCCTTCAATTATAGCAGCTAGCACTGAGACTGAAGGAAGTTGTTCGTGTGGACTAAGTAGAGGCGTTGTTCAGCGTACATCGCTCATGATCATTCCTTTAATTCAGAATCAAAGATTTCATCGCCACAAAAGGTAACCATTCTATCACTGATCAAGATCTTTCGTAAGGATCGCTAAAGGGAAATTTTAATTTCCGCTGCATTTTTGAATCACAATTTCCCTTCAATATGTTATTGTTTTAGTTTAGATAAGTACGTAATATGTTTATTATTGATGGGGTTGTAGTTTTGTTGAGATTGGTATTGTTGTTTTTTAGTTGTTGTTTAATGAAGTTTTTGGGTTGTTGTTTAATGTTATTATTATTGTTTAGATTGAGATTGAATGTTATATGTTGTTGTTTTTTTTAGATAAGTATGTAATTGGTTTATTGTTGATGTTATTGTAGTTATTTTGAGATTGAGATTGTTGTTTTTGAGTTATTGTTTGATGTTGTTTTTGAGTTGTTGTTTAATATTATTATTATTATTGTTTAGACTGAGATTGAATGCTATATGTTATTGTTTTTGTTCATATAAGTACGTAATAGGTTTATTATTGATTTTGTTGTAGTTTTGATTTGTGATTGTTATTGTTGTTGTTTAGTTGTTCTACATAGTAAAGTTTTGAAAGTTATATGTTGTTGTTTAACTGTTGTGATTGAGTTTGAGATTGACCCTGATATATTGTTTTTGTGAGTCTTTGTGCAACTTTCGTCTTCTTACTAAAACATGTTAAGAGGACATTAGAGTGGTAACAAATATAGTTGAGTTTATTATATCTAATGTCGATTATTTGTTTGACTAATATATTATTTTAAATTAATTTAGTAAGTAATAAAATGAAAAACTAAGTTTTATTTGAAGAAACAACTTATACTGATCAATATTTTTCAAACATTATGTAACTCAATATCCATCCCTCATTCTTTGACTATTAGAATTTCTTTCAAAGCTTCTAGTTTTCGTTCAACTATTTCTTTTATACTTGTTCATTTTGAAAACCATTAAATTTTATGCTTTGAAGAATGAATTAGTAGATAAGAAAATAAGGATTGAAGAACTTGAAACATTCAACGAAATTCTAACCGTCAAAGACGAGAGATGAATAATGAGTTATAGTATGCTCGAAAATCATTGATTAATGTAAGATGTTCTTCAAATATAAAATAACTTTTCATATATTTATTTTCTAAAACAATTTGAAAGGTTATATGTTTAGTTAGGGTTTGGTGAAATTAGAGTTCCACATTATATATAATAAACTCAATTGTATATTTTCCCTCGGTTAAAATCTACAACTGAGAGGAAAGGTGTTTTTTGCCTTTTAAAAATACAAAAATGTTATTGTTGGATATAAAAATCATGTCCAGTATAATTTTCTCCTCGGTGTAATGTTTTTTTGTCAAGTAGCCTAATGGTTGGAATGCATCCTTTAATGGTGAACAGGTGGGTGAAGGTGAAGGGAAACACAAGAAAGTGTGGTTTGAATTGGGTTTCTAAAAATGAAATCTTTTTCAACCCAACACAATAAATAGTAAACAAAGAATTAAAATAAAGAAACAATTATTTTTATACTAGTTCGCTATAACATAAGCTACCTGCAATCCACCCGCCAAGGTGACTTCACCTTATCAACAAGGACTTAATCAACTATAATCAAATTTGATTACAACACAAAGACCAACAATCAATGTCTCCTTGAGTATACAGACTAAACCTCAGTCACTCAAGGAACAAGATTATAATCGAACAGATTGATACATAATGTGTTTACAAAGTGCTTTTAAGAAAGCAGAATACACAAATGAAATACAAGTGTCACACAAAAGATTTACAATGAAGAGTATGAACTAAAGTTCTTGTGTGAGGGTTCCTTTTCTCTTAAAATATTCACAAACAACATTGTTCACGTATGATAATAAAGTAGTAAGTGTTCGTGCTTTTTCATTCTTCCAAGTCTTCTTTATATAGGCAATGAAGAGATCCACTAGAGGGTAGAATTAGAATGCCAACATACAGTTGTATCCTTACATGACGGTTTATGAAAATGGAAGACAAAATGATACAATAGTACAGTCCTTAGCCCACAAAATCAGTGTAGTAAAAGAAATATTTGATCTTATGTTGTGTACTATTTTTCTCACATAAAACCTTTTGATCTTATCTTTAACATTCAGAGGCTTCAGATAAGTAGATGATTAAACATGTATAAGAGAAGAGTAAGAATCTGGTTGAGAGAATCTTCAGAAACTTGGTCTACAGAGTCTTGATCCAGTTCCTCAGAACTTGGTCTTCAGAGTCTGTTGACACAGTTCAGAGTTGATTTAAGCGCAGGGCTTCAGAGCATAATAGCTTCAGAAGCTTCATAGTATCAAAGCCTTGTATAAGTAAATATCATAAATGTTAAGTACAGAATCCAGAGCTTGAACAACTTTGTAAACACGTAACTCAGAGCCAGAGTGCACTAGTTTCAAAGCCTGGTGACGTTACAAGTCATATAGTCAGAGTCAGAACTTGAATATAAAATCTGCTCACTGAGCAAAATTATTATGGTACAAAATTGTTCTCTAAAACACTATGTATTATTATCATCAAAACATAAGATCAGATGCAGAACCAAATCTTGTTTTAACAATGGGATGTCCCGGGTTCAAATTCGTGTCTCTGCATCTGATGTCCTTACATAACTACCAATTGAGCTGACTTAACATGACACCCTCGGTGAAACTTTACCCGAGGGGAAAAATGGCAAGTTTTCATGACGCCTATTTGTTATCTCGCCTATGAAACCGAGATAAAAGAGATTTTTTGTAGTAGTTATTCACCCCCTCTAGACCGTTGCATTCTCGTATTCTCACCCAACACATGTTAATTGAGTTAATTGAATGTGAATTGTTGATATAGACTTCAATTCCTGACAACAACAATTATTTATATTTATGAATTAATATAAACAAATTGTTAATATTTACAAATCAACAATTTTTATAAAAAGAATTTAAATAATATAGTTTTTTTTATAAATATTTTTTGATAAAAATAATTTTAGAATATAGCTATTTGTAATATTTTAAATTTATTGTGAAATATATACCTCCCCGTGTTAAAATAAATATCATATTTATCCTTATTAATATATTAAAAAATATAGTAAATGTAAGAGAGAAATGTAATTATATCAATTTATTTTTATTAAGTATTATACTATTTTAAAAGTGATAAAACAATAAATATAAAACATAAAATAAAATAAAAGTTAGAATTGTTTGGAACAAATAATTTTTTTAAGGGTTAATAGTTATTTTTCCCTCTAATTTGATTTGGTCAACAAAATCTGTAACATACTGTTTTGTTAATTTTTTTTAATGTGACGTGAACTTCAATTGAATTTTTATATATTTTTCTGTTTTATTTTAAATACACGTGATTTTTTTATTATTAATTTTTTATTGGATGTTGAAACGCTAAATATCAAATCTTAAAAAATTGTCTTCAACAAGTGTTAAAACCATTAACAGGAAGAACCACCAACAACTGACTGTGTGCTTTTGTTGTTTGTTTGCATCAAATATTAGTATATTACAACATTTCAATTCATACAAGTAATACTATGAGTTTTTTTAAAACCCCTCATATAACAGGGATAAAATAGCTATTATCTCTTTTTAAATATGATACTGCTACTGTTCTTATTTCTAAGAGTTAACTTATTTTTTTTAAATACATTGCATAATTAATGGATATTTACTATATATATATAAATTAAATTTCAATATATTTAAAAATTAAAATGTATCTTCTAAATTGAATCGAGAGAGTATTTATTTTAAAATATGAGGTAGTATTTATTTATTTTAATAAAAAAGTAATGATATTTTTACATCATTTTTTTATGTCAAAATTTACATAACACTATTCACCGTAATTATGTGGTGAACAATATTTTTTTTAAATTAATTTTTAACACAAATATAATATTTTTTAAAACTAATTTTATTATTGCATTAACTACAAAAATATATGTTATTAATCACATATTTCACTTATATACCATTAATCAACTTTACTAATTCATTAGTCAATAAAATACATAATATGAACTAAGTTCTGACAATAATTTATTATTTGATAAATAAATTTTTAAAATTAAAAAAAAGAATTAAATAGTAAAATAAAATTGGTTAATATTATGCAAATACTAATTTATAAAATTGTTTAATATTAACCAATTTTATTTTACTATTTATTATTTTTTAATTTTTAAAATTCATTGACTAAATTATAAAATTGGTTAATATGAGATGGCGACTCCGTAGAAAAAAATTCGTCATCTTGTGACACGCCATACCATATGGCAACTTGGTGCAAAAGGACAAGGGGAGGCGCCATTTCATATGGCGCCTCAGTACAACCCCCTTTTTTTTTAAAGCCATTTATTTGTTTTTTTAATTTATAATTAAAGTTTTTTTTTTAAATCGGTAGATACAGTATTTCATGTGTCTATAAATAAGACTGCACCCTTATTTGTTACTCCATAACACTTATCCCCAATATCTTAATCTCTCTCCTCCCACTATGTTTGAGTGGTTAAATCGGCGTTCATCATCATTTCATCCTCATCATCGGAGGAACCGCTTCCAACATTTCCACTTATGAAAAGAAATGCCCTAGTTTGTTTTTTAGCAACAACGCCTCCGATGAAGGTCCTACTCTAGAACACGCGGACTTTGGAGCATTTGCATAGCGAACTGAAGCGCTGGCTAGAAGGAGAATTTGATGCAGGTGAAAAGATCAGGAAAATTGAGAGGCTGGTTGGGGAGTCAAGCCCAAATGGAGTTACTCGTACTTGGAGAAAAGTGGAAAATGATGTTGGTGTCCTTATGACGATGTTAACACCAAAGAAAATTAGCTTGATGGTTGTAATATCCTAGATAAGTTGATTCGTTGAGTTGTTTCCTTTGGGTATGTTGTTGTTTTTTTCCGATTTGGTATTAGGTTATGTCGTTGTTAATTGTTGTTGTTGAGCTACTAAGTTATGCTTTGTTAAGTTATGTTGTTGTTAATTGTAATCGCTTAGGTATGCTATCAATGGAATGAAATTTTTTGTTGTTATAAATAGACAAGGTTACATTTGAAACTATGATGTTGTGCTTGATCCCACATTGGGACATTTGGTTCGATTGTGTCCCGGCAGACAACACGAACTACATAACCTCACCATTTTGTTTGCTGCATCCATCTCCATTCGAATACGTGTGCTATTAGGGCGACCCTTTTTCTTTCTTTGCATCAAATCATTATGCCAGACAATTTCACCTTCGTATGGAGGCCAGTAATCCTCTTTTGCTACCACCTGAAAGTTAGTGCTGTAGACATTGCATAGAGTAATGACTTGGTGAAGAACAGAAAAATAGTTGGTTGGGTCCAGCCAAGCCTTTGAACATGCTGCTATAACATGGGAGCAAGGCATACGAAATGCCTAAAACTTTCCACAGTCACACCAACTCTTATCCAGTTCTACTCGGTAACATCCCCTAGGCCTCCCTTCATTGTGATCAATAGACTCTGCAACACTGAACCAACCTTTATTACGATCAAAGACCGTGACCACATGTGTGTTGGCTTTTGTAGCTTCGTTCTTCATGAATGTCATTGAACTATTACTAAACAGCTTCCCAGATTGCAAGACAGAACCCCACTTTGTACATCTGGTATCAAAAAGTGCATCGAGCCTAAAATATGTTGACCTTACCAAAGCGGTTATCGGTAGGTTTCAGATGCCCTTGAATACAGAGTTTATTGATTCAACGAGGTTTGTTGTCATGTGGCCCCATCGCTACCCATTGTCGTATGCCCTTGTCCATTTCTCCAGTTGAATCTTATCAATCCATCTTAATGCATGTGTGTTTGTCAGTCTGGTCTCGTCACGGTAGTGTCGGAAGGTAGGCTCTGTAAGTGCATAACCCGCGTTAATAACGTTTTTCCTTAGCGTTTGGTCTTTGATCTCCTGCATGAAATTTTGAGCGATGTGTCTAATGCAATACACATGTGTAGCGAGCGATTTTGGACGTGGTTCTCAAGCACTGTCGCTCTTAGGGGGACTACAGATCGATTCATTTTTTTATCCTATTGAGCTGACTAAGGAAGGGAAATAGATGTCTCCAATTAACCCTGCTTGCATACTGAGTTTAAACAGCGGTCTGTTAGGTTACGGATGCTATATGGTAATGGGGCCTTTTTCTTCATACTTTGTTTAGAACGAAACACCGGGAATGTTCATGGGGAGTTTTGTTAGGATGCTAGGACTGATGCTTTTCATTTGATATGTGAAGGTACGGGATTTGGGGCTTTGGATTAGTGTGCTCGCTAAGATTTTTCTTTCAATCTTATGCCTACGTATTCCCGTTTACCGAAATAGGGAAATCAGAGCGATCATAGTTCCTCCTATTCTATGGGAGGAAATGGTGTTTTGGTGTCTTGTTCAAAGCCCAAGACGTGAAGCTGAGGGGTCTATTTGTATCTTGTTCGAAGCCCAAGATGTGAAGCTGAAAGGGTGTTGTCTCTAGAGAGAATTTGTCATCTCTAAAGAGGCGTCTGTTTGTCACAACTGTTGGGTGACTGACTATAAAGGAGGATTACTTTAACCGGGATATGTGAATCCTAGCAATGCCATAATTTCCTTTATAGGGCGTTTTAACCTGAAGGAGAAGACTTTAACTCAGTATAGAGCAATGCTATCTTTCCTTAGGAATTTCTCATTCTAAAAGAGGGACAGTGGCGTGGATGTAAATAATCCAGAGGTTTGCCGCTTACAGCGATTAGATGAAAGGAATTGTTGATGTTTGTGTCCTGTGAACGAGGCACAGTTTTTGATGCTAAAAGGTTGATTGACTCAACCGGGGTTTTTCTTATACAAAACCTAAGAGGAGGCTATTGACCCAACAAGAGGGTGTTCTTATGTGTCTCGTACGAAGCCCGAGAGAGAGAGAGAGACTAAAAGGGTTTGACTCAACAAGAGAGTACTTTTAGATGTGTCTTGTACGAAGCCCAAGACGGAGGCTAAAGGTTGACTCAACAAGAGAGTCTTTTATACTCAACAAGAGAGTGTTTTTGTATCTCGTACGAAGCCCGAGATGGAGGCTAAAAGAGAGATTGACTCAACAAGAGAGTCTTTTTGTATCTCGTACGAAGCCCGAGATGGAGGCTAAAAGGATGGCTGTTTCAGTTGAGTGACAGGTCCAGTAGGTTGGTTAAAAGAGAAAATCAGTTCTTATAAAGAGACTGATTAAAAGTAAGGCTATGCTTTGGGATTGATCAGAGGATCAGGTTTATTTCCTGTTCTTTAAGGAAATGGGGAATCCAGAGGGTATTGGAGACTGTCCGAGTCTACTGGTGTTTTTCTCTACTTGAGAATGCCTTCGAGACTCAAGGAGATTAGACTGTCCAAGTCTAGAGTTTTATCTTTTGTACTATGCTTAAAGAAACAATAGTAGTACTTTCACGGTATAAAGATCTAGACTCTTTGAAAGACTGTTCTATTAAGATGACTAATTTATGTTCCTATACCTCTAGGAGGTCGTTGGGACAATTTGTACGAAGCCCAAGAGGAGGCTGGAAACTTTTAAGTAGCCGAGGGACAATTTGTACGAAGCCAAAGAGGAGGCTCTCTTCTCGAAGGAAGAATCCTTATACAAAGCCTAAGAGGAGGCTGTGAATACTTCTAAGAAGCCGTATGGTCCTTGTACAATGCCCAAGAGGAGGCGGGGATGCTTTTAGGAAGCCTGTGGGTCCCCAAACCCCGAGAAATTCAAGACATGCTATGCTATTCACAGAGAATAGATCAAGCCAGGAAAGTCCGAGAATTTGGAAGAAACTCAAGAGATGCCATTCACGGAGAAAAGATCATCTCTGGGGAGTAGAGTTTCTTTGAAAATTTGTAAGAGTGACAGTCTGAGAAAGGGTTCACCGAGAATGCTGCCTTTCACGTCTCCATATTGTTTAACCCCAAAAGGAGGGAAGGCTGTGTCTGGTAATCCTATGGAGGATCTAGTTTTGACTGTATTTAAGAGTGATCGACAGGGCTTAGTACTAGACGTAGTTGCCGGGGAAACTCTAAATATCTATACTAGTATTACACAGTTGATATGAGTTTATGAAAGAAGACTTACAACGAAACAGCCCCACAATACAGTTATATGTATATGAAAGCGGATAAAGAAAGCATATAAACACTTACTCGGTTGTAGAGCTTCCATGTTGTTTGGTTAGTTGTTCAACAAAGAAAGATTGAAAACAACAGTATATTCAAAATTAAAGGAGAAAGTATTTTGAAAAGATGTTGGGGCTTACAGCTCACGGAGAGACCCAAGGTTTATTAGTGATCGCACTGTTGTTTTGTACAGAGGAACTTATACAAGTGACTGAGGCCCAAGAAAGGTTTTCTGTACAAGGGTATGGGTCTTACACTCTCTCAAGAGGCCCAAGTGTTTAAAGAAAAAGAATGGGGCTTACAACACGAGAGTAGGCCCAGATGATTGTTTTTTTTTATTGGCGATCGCGCCGAGGTTTTCTTTTAACGCAGGGGGAGTTATACAATGTCTGAGGCCCAAAAAGTTTTGGTTAAAAGGGGATTGGGTCTTACACTCTAATAAAGACCCAAAAGATTTACTTTTGTACAAGTGGTGGGGCTTACAGCTCAAGAAGAGGCCCAGGGTCATTTGTTTGAAAATGGCGATCGCGCCGGGATTTTTGAAAACGCGGTGGGTCTTATACAATGCATTAAGGCCCAAAATGGTTTGGTTTTCAAAGGGGGTTGGGTCTTACACTCTAATAGAAGCCCAAGAATAATTTTGAATGGGTCTTATAGCTCGAGGAGAGGCCCAAGGTTTGTTTTTCAACGGACGATGATCGCGTCGAACTTTTTGAAATACAACGGGACTTATACAATAAGTGAGGCCCAAAATAGATTTGTATTTACAAAGGATTGAGTCTTACACTCTATTAGAGGCCTAAAAGTGTTTGAAATTGTTTGATGAGGGTGAAAATCAAAGAAACCCTAATTTGTTATTCTTTAAAAGTAAATATTTAAAGAAAATCAAATAAAATACCAAATAAGTTTGAATAAACCATTTGTGATTTTTGTTTAAGGTTTGAGAAATGAGGGATTAATCACAGGATGAATTAAAACTCACTTGGTTTTGATTTTCAAAGTAAATATTCACTTTTAAAATGTTTAAAAACATTAAAAAGGAATTTATTCACAAAAATACTAATTATGTTAAATAAATAATATAAACTTAATTTTTTTGTGGAATAAAATATTTCAATATTTTTGTGATTTTTTGCAAAGAGAACCAATAAAAAATAATTAAAATTGAAGGAGTTATTAATTTTTCAATTAATTAATAAAACATGAAAATATTGGAAAAAATAGCAAAATGTGAAAAAACACAAAATGACATGGGTGGCGTTTGAACCCACGACCTCAAGGTTATAGGGCGCGCGCCTTACCACTGGGGTGGTGATACATCCATTGCTTGTAGTGAAACCACAAATATACAAGGCATGCCTTGTTTTTTAGGCCTGGTCAAGACAAGGCAAGGCAAGTTTTGCCAAGAAACGGGAAGGTCTATAACTTTCTCATTTCTCAATGGTTGGGGACAAAATTTATATGCATCTTGCCTAGAATTTCACAAGGAATCCAATGGTGGTGGTATTTTTTCAGATCATACTCCCTCCTCAAAACCCGATAGTGGTTTTGAAAAAGGCATATAATTGCATTTTCTATGCTACACTTTGATACAGGCATGAATTACATGATGAATTGGTTCAAACACAACATATATAACATGTATGAGGTGTGTATGATCAGTGGACTTCAAAGCAATGCATATTTTGGAAAGTTCAAGTCATGATGCTTACCTCTTTTTGAGCTTTTGGAGTTTTCTGTGCAATCTGCCAAACTTCTTGTTCCAGAAATGGTTTGATGCTTTGGACACTCTCAAATGATCCCTTAGAAGCTTTGAGGATGGTTGGAATCAGCTGGAACCTGGAAAAACACAATTGGCCCTTTCTTGCAAAAAGGGTTAAAATGACCAAAATAACAACTCTCTCAAATGGTGTTCCAGATGGGGGGAACCATTTGGGACAGTTCAAGGATGTTATTTGGAGTGTGTTTGAGGTTTTATCTGGTTTGGAAAGTGACTGAACCAAGACATGGCTTGAAAAATGCACAGAAGGCCTATTTTGAGGTTTTGAGAGGTGACTTTGTGATTTTGGTGTTACAGGTCACTTTTGATAGTTTGGATCACCTACATATGATGTTTATGAGGTGTTAGGATCATGAGTTGTGATGGAAAGGCTCTCTAACTCAAAAACTCAGAGTTACCTTTCTAAAGAAGGCATTTTGGCTTAAAGAGAGGGATTTTGAGGAAAGCATATGTTTCATGGCTTTGGTGTACTCAAACTGAGCACAAATGAGCTCTATTTATAGTAGAGCAAGTTTGTTTTGGGATCAATAGTGATTGGCAACTGCAGCAGAGGTTTGGCCAATGGTTGTACTTTGGAATCCAAGTCTCCTCTAGCCATTGACTAGAGGTTAGGGCACAGGGCTATGGTTCCCTTGGTTTTGGATAAGTCTTGACTGAATTCAGTTGCAAATGGCTCAGTCCATGCCACCTTGGTGTATGCATTGAATGCTCCAATCCAAAATTGGAGTCTTGTCCCTCTTTTAGGCAATTCTAGGTTTGGCATGCTACTTCTTGTTCCAAGGACTTTGGAGGCTTGGCTCAGTGTTTGTCACCTTTAAATTTGATCCTCAGATGTGTCCAGAGTGATGACAAGGCTTGGAATTATCTGATTTTGCCAAATCGAGCAAAAATGCAAAATTCTGCCTAGCCTTGGCAGTTTTCAGCAAGGCATATTGCCATTGTCATATCTCATAGCCCAAGTGGAATTTGGTGATGTTCTTGGCCATTTTGGAAAGCCCTCATATGATACAACAACTGTTTGATCATATTTGGTTTTGATACCTTTTGGATCCAAGTGAAAAATCCCCATACATTTGGAAAAAAGTGAAGGCAGATTCTGACTTAGTGAAAATTTCACTAAGTGTTGGAAAAAAGTGACATTTTCACTTTTTGTGATTTTGATCACTCCATAACTCAAAATCCATGATGAATTTGGAAGGAGGTCAGTTTTAAGCTTTTGTAGAGGGTAATGAGAGCTAAAAATCTAGCTTTGGATGGGGAAAACTGGCCTTGTGGTTTAGGAGTTATGATCCTCCAAAGTTGGTACCCTTGCCACTTTGTTTATAACTTAGAAAATTTTCTAAGTTTTTATGGTTACCCCTTTTACAAGTTATCCCACTTTTCTTGATTTTTCTTGATGAATGATGATTCAAATCATACATTAACATCATTTTAGAGTTAAAAAACCATTTTTGTGAAAAATCTCAAAAAGTCAAAGTTGACTTTTGTGCACAGTTGACTTTTTGTCAGATGAATTCCAAACTGTGCGATCCTCTATGAAATCAAGTCCTTGACCTAAATCAAACTTGATGGATTGATTTCATAGGTGTTATATGGTGTATTGAATCATGTCTTACGGTTTGGGAGCATGTCCTGGTCAAAAGTCAAAGCTATAGTTGACTTTTTCTCGCGAAACCCTAATTGTGGTACTGATGAAATTGAGACTTGCTGCTCAAGCGTCCTGGATCAATCCATTGTTACAAATGGATCAATGTGGTATGTTGGAGACCCTCAAATCATGTCTTGAGGTCTTGGCTCATGATTTGTCCCAAAAGTCAACTTAGGGGTGAATTAGGTCAAGAAACCCTAATTCCTGATTTTTGATGTATGCATCCCCTGAGGTCAAATTGACTTGATGCTTGGGCCCATGAGGTTCCATGGAGTATTTTAGGTTATGATTTAAAGCATTGGCTTATACCCAGAGGAAAATTTCCACCTGGAGGCCCTGGTCAACAAAAACCCTAATTTGGTGACACTGTTGGTTTTGAGGCTTAATCCACTTAGAAGGTTGTAGCCTTGAGCTTAATCCTTGATGTGGGAGTCCTCTTGATACCTTGTGGATGTTTGAGAGGTTAGAAAAGTTAAAGATCATGTCATTTCTTGATTGATCCTTTTTCTAAGAACTCTGAGAGGGCCTGAAACCCTAATTTTGACTGTAGTAAGTGTTCACCCATCTTTGGGGAGACTAATGAGGCATGATGGTCCATCCATTTTGTGATGATGATTTGCACAATAATGGGAAATCTTAGTGGTTAAAATTTGGGGTATGACAACATGGTTTGAGGGAGGATCCTGCCAACCGTTATCAAGATTGTTGTATGTACTCTCGATTGATGGGTGTCTATCAAAGATCAAACATAAGTTAGGTTGGGGAGACACGTATTATCGGAGATTGTTTAGGAAAAAACTCTAACCTCCAGCACTCTCCCCTTCAACTAGAGTGAAGGCGATTGGAAAAATGTTGTTGTTGCCATCCTGTGTCACGACCATTAGTAGCGTGCCCTTATATTTCCCGTACAACCATGTTCCATCAATTTGAATGATAGGTTTACAGTACGCAAATCCTTTGATGCATGGTTCAAACGCCCAGAAGAGTCTGTGGAAAATGCCATTTCCACTTACACAATTCCCGTCTGGTGTATACGCCGACAATGTCTCCAAGATGGAAACAGTCCCTGGAGCATAGTGTTTAAGTGCCACCAGGTATTTTGGAAGTTCTTTGTAAGAGTCCTCCCAATTTCCAAACACCTTTTCAACCGCCTTAGTCCTAGCTATCCACACTTTCCTGTACGAAGGAGTATAGTTGTATCTTTGAACCATATGCATGATTATGGTACTCACCTTCAAAGAAGGGTTGTCTCTAATGACTGATAGAATTTTGTTGCATATCAACTGAGAGCTGAGCTTGCGATGATCCTCCATTGGATTTGTGATTATACAAGTGTGCTCTGGACCCATTGACCCTATCTTCCAGGAATCACTTCTCTTCTGGAAAGATGCTGTTAATCTAAACTGGCATACCTCGTTACAGCAATAGATCTTATACAGAGTCAGATTTGTTCGATCGACTCTATAATCTGCAGACAAGTCCATGTGATATTATTTTATAGCTCGGACACAATCTTATTTTGTACGAAAATTGTCTCCCACTTTTAATACTCCTTCCGTTTGCATGTATGGATTGTAAAAAATATCTGTTGATGGTTCGTCTCGCCTAAGTTGAGACTTGTCATGTGTTGAGGTGGGTAATAAACATGACTGGTTGGTAATTGGTCTTCCTCATTGTTTACCATTTCATCGACAATGACCTCAACTTCTTCTTCTTCGTCGTCAACGACATCGACTTCAACTTGTTCGTCGTCAGATTCGTTAAAAACTTGAGAAGATTCAAGTTGTTGAAACAGTTGTTGTTGTTGTAACATAATATATAACTCAATATCATTGAATCCAGAATACTCATGACTGAGAAACATATTACGCACATCATCACCGTCCTGAATCTTTAACTGAAAAAATTTGCATTGCTTGTGCCCATCACAAAACAGAGGATTCTTGTAGACGATTTGGCCAACTGGACCACACTGTAATTTCTTTTCTAATCTGGATTTCAAATGTAAAAAAATTGATCTTCTATCAATTAAAAACCTAGTAACTTCCGTATTTCGAAAATTGAAACCGGTTATGGGACATTTAAATATTTCACCATTTAGATGCGCACTTATCATGTATTGTGGTGTTTGAGCCATAACAAAAACGTTACTAACTCGTGTTAGGAAGAAATGGTTTACAACTTTTAGTGTTAGGAAGAATATGTTACTAAATGATATGATAATAAATTGTATGGATCTTGTGTATTAATAGGCGTATAGTTGATACAGATTATTTAGTTACATGTATTGTATGTTTTAATGCTTCTGAATTCTTTACAAATTCTATCTTACCAACTTCACTTACAAGACATTAAAGTAAAAAATAAAATCATTTCCTTGCATGCATCATGTGATTCTCTGCATGACAAGATTGCACTTCCATGCCAAGAATCTCACAAGACTTCATTGTTCTTTATCATGCCTATACAAAGACTTTATTACTATTATGAATACTTTTTGTAAATACTTATTATTATTATTATTATTATTAAATACTATCACATGTCAAGACTATACGAAATCAGAAGACTGCATTATTCTTTACCATGCCTATACATTACACGAAATATTTATTCACTTCTTTATCATTACCAACTACACTTACAAGACATTAAAGTTGTAAAAAAAAATACCACTTATTATTATTATTATTATTATTATTATTAAATACTATCACATGTCTTGCATGCCTTTATGATTCTCTGCATGACAAGACAACACTACCATGCCAAGACTTTCACATGTGATTCTCTGCAAAAATTGCAAAAATACGCTATTCTCTATCATGCATATACACTATTTCTTTAGCACACTATACGAAATAGTAATTCACTTCTTAGATGTCTTACCAAGAATCTCTGCATGACTACACTTGTTAGATTCACATGGCTACCATAATAGTCTTCTAAGACTACAATTCCAAGACTACACTAAAGTCTTACCAACTACACATACAAGACATTAAATGGCTTCACATGCAATGCCTGCAAGATTCTATGCATGACAATGACCATGCATCATGTAAGAGAAAACTTACATGATTCCTTACACAAAGTGCATCACATTTCACCATGCATTTTTATGTGACTCCTCTCATCACATTCTTCACCATTATAAATACATTCTCATCACTTTACAAAATCTTCTCATCCCAAACTCTTATCCTACATTACAAACTCTTCTCATCAAATTACAAAATCTTCGCATCCATCACAAACTCTTCTTCTTCATACCAATTACTAAAAAATGTCTCTACTCACCATGGGCAACGATCACAGAGGAACACCAGAAAATGTTGCAGACTTTGTAAGTGTTTTTCTTTATTTGTTTTGACTTCCCTTACTTAGATGTATTTTTTTTTATAAAACTAATGTTATTTATATTTTTGTTCAGGAGGTATCAAGGTTTCGTTGCGGTGGGAATGACTACATACCACACGACCCATTCATCAAAGGATACCTAACTGCATGTGGCTTTGGTGATTTGATAAATATCAAATCATACTCGCTTGACCCCAAATTTATTCTAGCTTTGCTAGAACATTAGAGGTCAGAGACCAACACATTTCACCTTCCTTTCGGTGAATGCACAGTCACACTCCAAGATGTGTATATGTTATTGGGCCTACGCATCGATGGAAAGGCCGTCAACGGCAAGGTTTGTGTTCATAACCAACTTTGCGAAAATTTGTTAGACGCCCCGCTCTGTATCGAAACACCTGAGCCAACACGTGATGGTCGACCTAGGGGCCAAGGTATTAATTTAAAATACCTAAGAGAACACTATCATTTTATTATATTAGACGGGGAATCCCCCGAGTATTACAAGATAGTTAAAATTCGGTGCTATTTAGTGATCATATTTGGTCATTTTTTATTTCCAGAAAGGACTGTAAATAGTGTAAATATTATGTATTTACCATTGTTGTCCAACATTAATAAAGTGTGCGACTATAGTTGGGGTTCAGCTGTCTTGGCCCATCTCTATAGTTCACTACGTAAAAATTAAAAAAAAAAACACATGTATTTTTTATGGTTGTGCCTATCTACTTCAAGCGGGGGTTGGTCTAGAATGCCAACACTAGCTCCTGTTAAGCGGAATCCCTTCACCTTTCCCTACGCAAACAAGTAAGTTTAATTTTAAAACTCGAACATGTATACTTTGATGAAATGTTTATTTATAACTAATTTATTTGTGTCACTTTTTTAGGTGGTCAGTTCCGGGAATGAATTCCCAGCGAAATCCCAGGAACTCAATAATCGTCTACCGCAACCTTATAGATCACATTGGGCCCGACGATGTAATTTATTCTTAAACTACCATAAATTTGTCTAATAAATTACCACACCACAGAATTTCTCATTAAATCTTTTGTTCTTGTAGTTTGTGTGGAGGCCGTATGAGGGTCTCGACCATCAGCCCAACGCGGATGATGCTGCAGTGTGGACATCAAAAACACCCATAATTTGGTCCACCACAGTTGAGATGCATCAAAGTGATCGGGTGAAACTGCAGTTCGGAATGCATCAGGATATTCCAGTCGCTTCGACATGTTTGGGAGAGTGGCATCAACGTAGAGTGGATACACAATGGGCTGTGGGTCATTGGAAAAACTTTGCAAAAGAGATGTGTCAACATTGGGAGAATCGACATCGACACATCTTAGCCGAACCTGTTGTGGAAGGGGTTAGACCAACTCAACAATATATGATTTGGTTTAGGTCGGTTACAACACCCCAATAATTTTTGTCTAAGCCGACGTATCTGATTGATCCGCCAACGTGCTTCTTCATCACAACCACATGCCCAACATCAAACACCGTATTATACCTAACAACCAAGTATACCAACCGAATCAATCTTCCAAAACCGCAACCCTTTCATGCCACCAACCCAGTCACAACAACAAGAGCATTACCCCTACCGCCAGCCCGCTTACACCGACCCCACTTCTACCTATAGCCCTGATAACTTTTTCGAACCCGCCCTAGCCCACCATAGCCCCCCACAAATGAACACACAATCTTCCTACCACCAACATACTCACCCACTATTTGACTACTAAACCCCACAACAATCATTACATCGTTTCCAGAACGATTCAATGTCACAATTCGGACAACCATGCCGTCCACACCCAACCCAACCCCCCATCCCAACTACGAAAACATGGGCATGCAACTGAATTACGAAAGCGCCGTTGGCGGCAACCCCCCGCTATTGAGGACAAATGCTTCAAAATTTGTCTGATACGCCGGGACCATCTCAATAGATGCCTTTTCCATAGGTTAACACGCAAAGGCTAGAGACATCTCAACAAAATCGTAGTAGAACTCGACGCCGCGCAAATGCCCCAGCATGTGGAACCAGTGGACGTTTCGATAGGGCCGGTCATTGATTTTTTTTCCTGTTGTACAAAATTTTATATTATAAACATTGTTATCTAATTCTTCTAGCCATTTTTAAAATATTTTTTTTCATTTAATTTTTCAATTTTCTAACTAAAATAAAAATTAAAAATATGACTTTTGACAAAATAAATTAACTGAGACGCCATATGGCGTCAGCAGATTATTATTTTTTGTAAAATATATCGTTTTGGTAAATGTTTTCAAACTAGTGTTGTTTAAGTTTTTTTTTAATATCATTATCATTCTAAAAAAAAATTCTAGAAAATTAGTCCTAATAAAATTATGAATGGATGGATAAATGTTGTTGATATCCAAAAGAAAAGTAAAAGCGGTGTTAATCTGACGTGTGAGGAACCTTTTTGCCAGGAAAGGTGTATCCAATAATGAGTCCAGGGGGGAAGGATTTGATTCATTTACTCACATCATCACCTGAATCTTATTTTTACCTTTCGATTCTAGTACGAATATTTAACTTTTTCCTTCATTTTTTTCATTTTAGTACGAAAAAGTCACATAAAAAAAAACATAAAATTACTTTATTATTATCTCTGTATAGCACAAAAAATTCACATTATGCAATATTTTTCTTTTTCACAAAAATTTCTATTTCCAAAAAAACATAGCACATGATGAAAGCACTAACCCTAACGATAAGAAAGTTGTTGAAGATATCTTGATGGACCCATTTTCTGTGACCAACCAATTGGGGCAATCTATTTGATACAACTTGCCAACTTGTATTAAAGATTGAAAGAGACAATAAGGAATAAAGAAAGCTATAATTACAAACACTTCCTTTAGAAGAACCAAATTATTTATTTTTAGTATTAGTATAGTCCAATTAATTTGAAGCTTTCCTTTTTCTTGGAGACAAAAGTAGTGGCCAAAATCACAAGTAAAAGGCCCTTTCAAAACCAATGAAATGAAAAATGAAAAAGTCTAATCAATTTTTTCATTTGATGCCCCCACTTAATTCCCTATCCATCATTATTACTATATACCAAAATGAACATGATGTGAGCCTATTTAAGTCTATTAAGTGATTTTTGGATAAGCTACTATGGGCACCACTAGCTAGCTACTTCCAATATTCAGATTGTAATAATCTCAAATGTTCATTTGATTCTAAAATAGGATGCTTTTTCTTTGAGGGGCCATAAGCCAAATTTCAAGAGAATTTTATCTGTCACTTTCCAATTAAACCTGACACCTCTCATTTATAGTGAAATATAATATTTATTTTTTTGAAAATTATAAATTTTGGGGGATAGACCGGAAATTTTGAAAAATACCGATAATTTTGAAATTACCGGTAAAAATTACTGGTAAAAATTATCAAGAATTTCAAAATTATCGGTAAAATTCCCAAAAAATTTCACACGATACCGGGAATTTGAAAATACCGGTAGTGTAAAAATTTTCAATTTTTTTCTTTTTTTTTTTGAAAATTTTTACACTACCGGGAATTTCAAATACTCCGAAATTTACAGAAAATTTCCGGGAATTTGAAATTCCCGGTAGTGTAAAAATTTAAAAAAAAAATTGAAAATTTTTACACTACCGGCAATTTCAAATTCCCCGAAATTTCACTCAATACCGAAAATTTGAAAATTCCCGGTAAATAAAATTTATTCACTTTCCACCCAAATTTTTAAGGGGCAATATTGGAATTTTGATAGTTTGGGGAGGTGCCAAGTTTAATTGGGGGGTGGCAGGTAAAATTCCCAAATTTCAACCTTATTCTACTGTTTTCTTTTGTCGATAAGCAACATTATATATATATATATATATATATATATATATATATATATATATATATAAAATATGTTTCTTTCAAACTATTTTGTAATTTTCTTTATTAAAAATAAAAAAAAGTACAATTGCATAAATTCCTCTTGCCATACCGCTCACACCACTAGAAAACTGTGTTTTAGAGTCGGCTATTTGCAAACGCTAAAGTACAAAAAACAGACGCTAACATGTTTGTAGCGTCGGTTTAGAGTCGGTGTCGGGCCTAGGATAAAAGGTGCGAAGCTAATAGGTAGCGTCGGCTTACATTAACCGAGGCTAAATAGCGTCGGTTAAACCGAGGCTAAATGGACACTAAATTAGCCGACGCTATATTATTTCAAAAGCATGGAAAGTCAACGATTATGCTTAGCGTTGAACACCCCGACTCTAAAGTCAACAACATAAAAGCCAATATTTTATAGCGTCGGTCTAGCCGACTCTAATTAGCGTAGGTTCTGCCAACTCTATGGTCAACTGATAAAAGTCAATAAAAACTTTTAGCATCTGTCGAGCCGACTCTAAATAGCGTAGGTTCTGCCAACTCTATGGTCAACTGATAAAAGTCAATAAAAACTTTTAGCATCCGTCAAGCCGACTCTAAATATTCATAAGTTCAGAATATTCATAATTCATAAGCCCACTGTTATGAACACTAAATATTCATAAGCCCATTAATGTTTGTCTCAATGCATTCACCAAATATTCATAATTCAAAATATGAACACTATTCAAAGTTCAGAATATGGACAAGCTTCCTAATATCGTAACTTTCCAAAAGTTATGCAACCTTCATAATATTGTAAAGTTGATTACAAAATAAAGTAGTCATATCTACAACAAAATAACCCCGTAATAACTCGGAATACATTCAAGATCAAGTCTCAAAACCATACACAAAAAGTAATCACATCCGAAATTAATTTGTTCTACTAAGCGTGCAAGATCAAGTCCCAAAAAACATACACAAAAAGTAATCACATCCGATATTAATTCGTTCTGCTAAGAGTGCAAGATAAATCTTCATCTAATGATTGATCGTCCAAATCATTATCATAATGATGAGGATGTGATCCAATAGTTGAAGCGTCAAATTTCTTCATAAATTCTTTCCAAGCATTCATCTCCATCTCCATCTTCTGTGCAGTTTCGGTAACAACTTTTGCAGCCTCAGTAGCATCTTGAATAACTTCGTTAGCCTCTTGTAATCGAGCCGTTGCAGCCTCGGCAATTTGTTCAGCTCTAATTCTAGCTACTCTTTCAGCTTCTAATGAAATCCCAAACATAGAGTGTTGAATTTGAGATTGTTGGGTAAAACTTTTTAATCCACGTTTTAGATTAATAGCTAAATCTGCCGCGCCATAAACCCGACCACGGTTACGACCCCCAGCAGCCTCTGTCCATAGCTGATTTACACGTTCTCCATCTAACCCTTGAACAACATCTCCATTCCCTTCTTCAGTTGGCTGAAGTTCTGCATCAAATTTCTCTTTAAAAGTCTTCTGCACAATAGAAAATGTAGCTAACATGTTAAAATTAAATGGATTCAAACTTAACATTTGAAACTTCCAAAAATATTCAAAAACATGTTCTGTTTTAATGTTCAACTGTACTATGGCAAGATCCTATTACCAAAAAAGTAACAGATAGCCAAAAGCACACAATTGCACCTTGGCTTCGAGTGAAAATATGCATTACACAATTCCTAAAACCAATCAACCAATAAGATACAATTGAAATTCAAGAGAAGCTATTAAGCTTCTTCGGTTGGATCATGTAATAATGTGAGTGTACTACTAATTTGAGATATGGCTAATATATATACACATTGTTGGGCATCATCTCCAAACCACACCGACAATGAAATTTAAGAACCTTATATGCCTCAAAGTTGGTTATAAATTATAATCCTATAAGAAAAAGACATTAACATGCAAATACCAGCTACACCATGAACAAAATCACACTGTCTTTCATTTACATTGTACTAGTACTGAAATGAAATGTTGTTCAAACAGGATTAAAAAATATTCCAAAAATATTCCAAAACAGGTCTTCAACAGCAGTATTTTGGTTTCCTTAAAATAAGTTTTGAGAATGTTGCCTTAAACTTAGGTATACTATAGTTTAAGATTAGGAGAAAGGGGTCATAGGATTTACAAGGAGACAATACCATAAATAAGATCACATGCTATTGTCTTAGAGGTCTTTCCAAAGATTAATTGGTTCTAATATGATCTCAATGTCTTAAAGTATTTGAGACTTGATCAAATGGGGTTAAAAAGTTCCCATAACAACATAGTATAACTGTGTGGTAACTCTACTTTTCTTAGTATAACTGTGAATAATCTTAGTAAAACCAATTAACAACAGGTATAACTGTGAGGTCTCAAAACCATACACAAAAAGTAGAGTTACCACACAGTTAACTTTACTAAGATTAATTGGTACTTTTCTTAGTTATAACTGTGTGAAAACCAAAAGAGGTTAATTGGTTTTGTTAATTGGAAAGATCAATAAGATCACATGCTATTGTCTTAGAGGTCTTTCCAAAGATTAATTGGTTATGTTCTGTATTCAATATGTGTTTTGTTCTAAATTGAAGTATTTGTTAATTAATTTATTCAATATCAATCAGTTCTTACAAAATTCTGATACATTAGTTGGTAAATGTATATTAACAGGATTGTTAGTTCAAAGAAACATGTGATGTGAGATGTCTAAACCATGTTCTACCATTAGATAACTATAACAACAGACATTAGGTTTCATTCACTATGCAATGTCTTAATTTCAAGTAGGCTATATGTTGGCCATTAGAGTTGAAAGAGCAGCTAGAATTAGAGTAAGAAAAGAGCAGACTGAGGTCAACTCTCTTACCATGATATATCTATTTAAAGTGTTACCACACAGTTTAAAGTGTCAAAAACTTACGATATATCTATTTAAAGTGTCAATTTCAATAGGAATTGCCAATGAAAAGAGCAGACTAATGTCTTAATTTTAATAGGAATTGCCAATTTAAAGTGTCAAAAACTTTAGATATATCTATTTTAAGGCAACATTCCCACCAATTTAAAGTTTTGAGAAGAGAGGACACAAAAAAATCAACACATACACACAACAGAGATATTGAGTCAATTTCAGTGGCTAAGAGATATTAATGCAGTAACATTTACGAGAACTTACGTAAGTAGATGCAGCACGATTGTCAACCCAGTCACCATTTTTCCTCTTGTGCGTTTTTAAAAATAACTCATCAGGACACACATCCCTTTGAAGTTCACGTGACTACAAATAATCAAATAATCAAATAATCAATACAGAACTTATGTTATTACAAAACCATATTATAGGTCATTGAATTTCACACAAAACACGATAATTATTATTTGTTAGGATTTTATTACTTACGAGTTCATGTGCAACATCAATATGAGCCTTACGGCCTGTGGTGTGGACTGCTCCGCCTCTTGCGGAAGATCGATTGATCTTGTTTTGAGAAGACATAGCCAAGAACTCATCCTTTTTCCAATAAGTTTGAAGTTCAACCCAAGCATTCTCACCAATCCATGAAGGTCGAGTCCCTTTTTCCCTCGCCTTCCTCAACATGTCATTTAATCGTTTTCTTCCTTTTTTTTTTTTTCAAATGCGATATAGACAAATGCATGATCGCAAGGATCCTACGAAACCTTCTCCTAAAAATAATAAAAATCACATAATTAATATTTAATAACTGATCAATTGCTTGTTTAAATATATATTGATCAACTTAAATGGCAAAAGTCAATAAATACTTACTCCAAACAACTTAAACCAATAAGCTTTCACCGTAGGATCCGTCACAGAAAGATGAACCTTCAGCCTCTTTATATTACACCTGCAAGAGAAATTCAACTAATCACCAAAACCATAAAGATACACAAACTGTGCCTCATCTTTTTCTCTTTATATTACAAGCACAAAGTGTGAACTCTGTATTATAATACTAGCAAAACAATCATCAATGCATGCAACATGATACAAAATAGGCCAAAAATCTGTACGTATACTCTAACAAACGAAGACTTTGCATGTATAAAGATTAAAAAAAAACTCTAGAACACTTATCCAATGGCAAGAAAAAAAGTTGATTGCAAGACACATGCATAGTGAAAACCAAAAAAGATTGAAGGTACTGCAGTGAGAATATCTGTTATAGTCTATAATGCTTTTTGCAACAGGACATGAACTGCAGTGAACACTGCCTTATTTTCTTTATTCTAGGTACTGCAGATTGAAGTAAGGAAAATATTCTTTTGATGCTAGAAACATCAGGTAACAAACAATCTAATGGTTTCCATCAAGTGCAACATTGATGCCTTGTTCTCAGAGTACCACACCAGTATGGGGAGTGGAATCTGCTTATCGGGAGGATGCACAGATAGCAAACAACATGCTGTAACAATTTTAACCATACTGAGTTCTGCAGATGTAATGTAAATTTTGAACTAGGTTTGGTGGGGTGTGCCTGGCTATTGCAATTGTGCAATGCAAAAGCGACACTTGAGAGACCCATGTGTTATTCATACTTTAAATGTTCACAGAGTGAGCTCGAATAGGAATTCCTCAAGGATATCAAATATAAACAGTAGCCTCATCGAAGACGCATCAAAATTAAACACAACGGTATACGGCAAGCATTTTAATACAGATTACATTTTATATTACTCATATTATCAAATGATTCACAGTAAATTAACACAAATAATAGAATCAAACTTGTTATCTTAGTCTCAAAGAAATTCAGCCACATAAGTTACAACAACAACAATAATGAATCAAACTTGAAACGAAAACTCGCGAGATCAAAACAGAAACGTTCGAAAAAGCTGCAACACTAAAACCCTAGTAAACAAATGCTGGAAATTGAAGAATCGAATGAATGAATACATTCAAGTAGTACCTAAGTTGAAGAAGGCAGTGATGAAGATAACCCAAACTTGAGCTCAATTGGTTTCCTTCTTGAAACGATTTTTGAGCTTACCTGAGACAAAAGATGAAAATCAATTTCTGACTCAAGAAAGAGGTCACAAGAAATGATTGATGAATAACTTGACTAAAATAGAGTTCAATCAAAACATAACTTGAAGTGAAATCTGAGGTCAATGTCTTTCCTTCTTGAAGTGATTTCTGAGCTTCCCTGAAACGATTTCACAAGAAATGATTGATTGAAACTGGAAACGGAAAATCATTTACAAGTTGAAAACATGAAACAAAGCTTGAAGAAGAAAACGAAAATCTGGAAATGAAAATCTGGAAACGAAGAAATGTCACAAGAAATTTCTTAACTTACCTGAAACGATTGATTGAGGTTGGAAACGTGAAATTGAATCAAAATCTGGAAACGTGAAATTGATTAGGGTTCATGGAGGGTTTCATGGTTATCGGAGGATTTCATGGAGGGAATTTCATGGAGGATTTGTTGGGTTAGGGTTATCGGCAGGTTGAAAGAGAAAAAAATTCAGAGGGAAATGAAAAGATTGGCGCTTCAATGGAATTTCATTAGAGTTATTACGTAGCGTCGGTACAGCTGACTCTAAAAAATAAATAAAATATTTAAAAATGTTATATAGACTCTAAATAAATGAATAAATAAATAAAAATGTGTATGTTTTTAAATAGCGTCGGTCAGACCAACTCTAAACAGTTTATATAATAAAAAAAGTTGAATTAAAAGAAATATGTGACTTAATAGAATCAGCCACACCGACTCTAGAAAATAATGAATAAGTAATGTTACTAACTAATGTCGGTCAGACCGACTCTAAGTGAATTAATTAAACACAATTTAAAATACCAGCACATTTAGAGTCGGTCCAGCTAAAAGACTATTTTCTAGTAGTGTCAGCTTTTGGGGTATGGAAATTCATACAAAAATGGCTCTAAGGAGATTCCAACAGACATTTTTATTTTCTACTATTTAATTTAACTTGTTAATTATCTAATTAAGAATGAATTTATTCTAACAACACTAAAAGACCAATTTATGAAGGAGAGAGTGATTTGAAATAAATGAATATAAGTAATTGATTTAAAGTTTAATATCAGATTCTTCGTAAGGTTGATTGCAAACACATTATCAACCAGAAGTGTAGTAGCCTCACCCTCATTACTACCCAACTCCTTCAATAGATTCATGAACCACATAACTTGACACGCACATAACGAAGCCGCAATGTACTCGGCCTCACAAGACGAGAGTGCTACCATCGGTTCCTTCTTCGAACACAAAGAGATTGGTGTCCTACCAAACATAAATATGTATCCAGCTGTTGACTTTCTATCATCCTTATCACCACACCAATTGGAATCAGTGAACCAAGTAAATCACATTTTCGGCCCGTATCCGATGCGGAAAAGAGAATTCCACAACCAAGAGTTCCTTTAATGTATGTAAGGATTCTCTTGACTACTACCAAGTGAGACACTTTCGATCTCTCATGAATCTACTAGCAATACCGACACTAAATGCCAAGTTTGGCCGCGTATTGTACAAATACCGCAATGATCCAATCAATTTTCTATATTGCGTTGGATCCACATCTTGCTCATCCTCAGTCTTGGACAGCTGCAACCTTGCCTCATATAGTGTAATGGCAGCATTGCAATGCTCCATTTCACACCTCTTCAAGATCTCAAGAGGATATCTCCTTTGATGCATGAGCAATCCCATTTTTTACTTATGGAACTCTATGCCAAAGAAATACGTCATAATGCCAAGGCTCGTCATCTCAAACTCATCCATAATGCCCATGTATGAAGGATGGTAGGTGCTCAAAGTACTATCCTGAGAAATTCCAACATGTAACAATTGTTGATCAAGATGGATACCCAGTTTATAGAAGGAGAGATCTAGGTCATATAGTTGAAAAGAATGGAGTCACACTTCATAGTGGTCATGTTGTCCCCCACAATCCAAAATTTTTGATGAAATATGAGGCACACATAAATATGGAGTGGTGCAATCAAAGTACTTCAATAAAATATCTTTTCAAATACATCAACAAGGGCTATGATAGGATCTCAGCAGTGATTGGTCCAAATAGCTCTCATACAGATGGGAATATTGACGAAATCAAACAATACTTAGATTGTCAATATGTATCACCAAGCAAAGCTTGTTGGAAAATATTCTCTTACTTAATTCATGGTCGAAAACCAGCAGTTGAAAGGTTGTTTTTTCACATGGAAGGAGAAAATTCAATTTACTACAAAGATTATGAGCAAATTGGAAATGTCCTTCTAAAACCAAGTGTAACAGAATCAATGTTTACAGCATGGTTTGTAACCGATAATGAATATGAAGAAGCAAAACGATTAACATATGGTCAGTTTGTCTCCAAGTTTGTTTATGATCGAAGGAAGAGGTGTTGGAGGCCACGGAAAAGAGGTTACACAATTGGTAGATTAATTAGGGTCCCGCCAACAACCGGTGAATTGTATTACTTAAGGATGTTGTTGACCGTAAAGAAAGGGCCTACTTGCTATGATGATTTAAAGACAATAGATGGGTTCAAACACAAGACATTTAGATATACATGTTTCGCTATGGGTTTCCTGCAAGATGACAAAGAGTTTGTTGAGGCAATAAAAGAGGCATACAATTGGGGTTCTGGTGTTTTTTTGCGGAAACTTTTTGTTACAATGTTGTTATCAGCTTCAATTAATCGACCTAACCATGTTTGGCACAAGACTTGGATATACTTATCAGATTGTATTCTTTATGAACAAAGAAGATTGTCTCAAAATCCAAGTTATACATTTTATATACTCTTTCTATCATTTCATGCATTCATATTTTATCTTTGTATGTATCCTTTATGTAATTTTTGACCCTTTTGAATTTATTACGCGTAGACTTGAAATTGTCTGATGAAGATATTCAACAACTGACGTTGATGGAAATTGAGAAGCAACTTCAAAAGAATAGAAGAAGTTTGAAAGAATTTAAAGCAATACCATATCCTTCAAATTATGTCATTGACTTTCTTGGGAACAGATTGATATATGATGAACGACAATATGATATTTCTGCTCAGGATCAAATCTACCAAAATCTATTTCAATCCTTAACAAGTGTCGACATTTCATCAAACTTAAATTCAATTCGTTTAGTTTACCAAATCCAATTTCATGCTTAACATGAATTGTTTTTTTATTTCCTAACTATGCAAAATGCTAATTTTATTTGAAATTCTGTTATTTCTTATTGTAGGAGAACAACTTAGCATTTTCAATGAGATCATGCTTGCCGTCACAACACAAAGAGGTGGAGTTTTTTTTATATGGTTATGGCGGCACCGGAAAAACATTCATGTGGAACACCCTTTCTGCTGCTCTTCGTTCAAAAGGAGATATTTTATTAAATGTAGCATCAAGCGGAATTGCAAGTTTATTGTTACTTGGAGGGAGAACTGCACATTCGAAGTTTAAAATTCCAGTACCATGTCTAGAGTCATCGACATGTAACATTGAGAAAAAATCAGACTTAGCTAATTTGTTGAAAGTTACAAAACTCATTATATGGGATGAAACACCAATGGCAAATAAATATTGTTTTGAAGCTCTTGACAAGTCTTTGAAGGATATAATGAGTGATGATAGTGGTGAATGTCGCCAAATTTTTTGAGGTAAAGTCGTTATTTTTGGAGGAGATTTCAGGAAGATTCTACCTGTTGTGCCAAGAGGAACCAGATATGATATCATTCATTCTACAATTAATGCTTCATATATTTGGGACCATTTCAAAGTCCTAACTCTAACAAAAAATATGATATTACATGGTGCTTCAAATTTAGTGAGCTCTGAAGAAACACGACTATTCTTGGAATGGATTTTACAAGTTGGTGATGGGAAGATACCCGAACCCAACGATGGATATGCTGAGATACTTGTTCCAGACGACTTACTTATTAGAGATTATGGCAACCCACTTGAAGCTATTGTTACAAGCACTTATCCAAATCTCCTTCAAAACTACACGAAGTCAGATTTTCTTCAATGTAGGACTATTCTTGCATCGACTATTGAAATAGTTGATGATATTAACGACTACATAACAAATATGCTTCCAGGTAAATTTTCATTCCCAACTATTTTTTTCATGGTTCCATTTTTCATATATGACATACCTTCAACGTTTTTGTGTTATTCATGATGAGTGTTTATAATGAGGTGATTTTGTTTTGAATTGATGGTTTTTTTCAATACTGTTTATACATATGGTTACAATATTTTTCTACTGTAATTTCAAATTTGCTATTTTTCTTCCAAAACTACATAAAGTTGTTCAGCTAGTGTAAGAATGCATGGGAACATTTAACTACAGTCATACTTATCCATGATGTTGCAAAACGGCGGCTACTACATGCTTAGTGTAATAAAAAAATGGTGTGGCTAGCATTACTACAATCTGGAAATTAATGCCTTCTGCTTCGTAATTGTTAAATTGATACTTCTATCTAGAGCCGTCAAAATGGGCCGAAGCCCATGGGCCGGCCCACCGGGCCCGAAAAAAGTTAGGGCTTGGGTTTTATTTTTGGAGCTCATATTATTCCGGACCTTTTTTAGCCCGGCCCGAAAAAGTCCTAAAAAAAATGGGCCAGCCCGTATGGGCTATGGGTAGCCCGGCAGCCCGAAATTTAAAAAAAAAAAAATTAATTTAATTATTTGGCCCATAATATAAATTAGTAAATATATATAATTGGACCTAAACAATCAATTTGGCCCAACAATAAATTTGGTTCGGTCACACACAATTCCACAACAGTAAAATTTGGAAACTTTTGGCCCAAACTGTAAAAGTAAAACATTTGGATTCATTCATTCCATTCAAAAGTTCCAACATGACCTAGCCGAGCCAACAGCCGCTGCCTGTGTGTTAGAGCTTCTTCATCGTTGTTTCGTGTTCGATCGCCTTCATATGCGCTGTGTAGTAGAGGTAGAGTTGTGTGTGTGTTGTTTCGTGTTAGCTCAGCTTCATCATCATCGCTATTTCAAGTTTCCGGCTTCATCGTCGCTGTTTCTAGTTTCCAACTTTCTGTGTTTTCTTCTCGTCGCCAAGTATATCGTATGCCATTAAACTCTCTTTTTCATCTTACTATTATTTCTTAAATAGTTAGGACTAAAAAGTTTTTATTAGTGTTATTTCATGTTGTGTTCATTAGGGAAAGAAGAACAATATATTCTTCTGGGTTCCAGCAATTGCTCCATTGGTATCCATCGTGCTGTCCACTTTTTTCGTATTCATAACACGCCCAGATAAGCAAGGGGTAGAAATTGTAAGTATATATGAACTTGAAATTCCATCCTCATTCTGAACATTTCAGAATATGACAGTATTCAGTCTTAATTTCCATAAAATTAAAGTGTTTGTACATTGATATGTGAATTACTAAAGTGTTTACATAAAACTTAATTTCCATAAAACTACATGTTTCCATATGACAGTATTCTGAATATTTGTTTAACTCTGTTTGTTTAACTAATGTTATAGTTATGTCAATTATTAAGGTTATACTTCATTCGATAAAATGTAGCTCAGATTATTAAGGTTCTGTCAATTATTATAGTTCTGTCCATAAAACTACATGTAATTCAGATTATTTTTACATGTAGCTCATTGAAAATGTATTCTGTTACATTGAAAATGTTATAGTTCAATTACTAATGTCAATTACTAATGTTATAGTTCATTGAAAATACCATTATTTTTACATGTCAGTTACTGATGTTATAGTTAAGTGAAAATGTATTCTGTTACATTAATAAAAACTTTGAAAGAAAATAATTTGAAATCTAAGAACAATATTTTCTAAGCATGACTTCTAAATCGGTAATACACCAAAGTCTTCAACAAAATGATAATATAAATGCAACTTAAAAAATAAGGAGAATTTTTTTAATTTTTTTTTAAATGGGCCCGTTTAGGGCCGGGCCCGTTTTAGGGCTGGGTAGCCCGCAGCCCAGACAGGACTGGGCCTGGGTAGTAAAAAAGGAGCCCGTATTTAAAATGGGCTTTTTGAGCCCGGCCCGGAAAAGCCCGAGGCCCGCCAGGGCCGGCCCGTTTAGGGCCGGGCTACCCGTTTTGACAGCTCTACTTCTATCATGTGCATTTATTATAATCTGGCAAGTAATGCCTTGTGCTTAGTAATTGTTAAATTCATACTTCTATCATGTGCATTTCAAAATAATGTTGCGGCTAGGTATTAAATGCTAGCCTTCTCCGCATGTGTTCATTTACATCTTGCTACATTAAATTTTTCTGCTACGGCATCACTTTTGTTGCTTTTGTTTACGGTGCAACTTGTAACCATACCTACCAACGGCTGTAGGATTCATTTTATTACAGTACACCCTCCGGTCACTATTATAAGCAAATTTACCTTTTTGTGGTACATTTGACTATTAATGTATCTAGTCCATATATAGACTAGATACATTAATAGTCAAATGTATCACAAAAAGGTAAATTTGTTTATAATAGTGACCAGAGGATGTACAACATTAAGGGCATGTCAACCGAAACTTTAATTGGCTGGCCTGTCTTATAGGAATTTGCAGATTTCATATTTACACTTCATCCCAATTGTCAACCTTAGAACATACTCCCTCCGTTTTAAAATGACTGTCGTTTTAGAGAAAAAAATTTGTTTCAAAATGACTGTCGTTCTCACTTTTCAATGTAGTAATAATTGTTATTTTTTCAATTGTGTCATATAATTATTACTCTGTACACTATTTCCAATACATTAATAAGACTAATTTAGTAAAAGTGCAATATCTTATGACAATATCATTGCATTCCTTAATCTGTGTGCAAAAACCTTAAACGACAGTCATTTTGAAACGGAAGGAGTATCAAGCTAGGAATTTCCAAATTACACTTTTTCTATAAAGTCATTTAATTGTTTTAAAAATACTGTTCAGCTGCAATTTATCACAGTCATGTTCGGCATATATATTTGTTGCACCCTATGGCATATTTTTGGTATTACTGTATCTGTCATATTTTGTGCAATTTTTCACAAAAATGTTTGGCTTGCTTCAATTTTTTTTTCTTATTATAATCATTCTGACCTTATGTAGGTGACGCAAAGGAATATTTAAGTAGTGACTTTATTGATAGATCTGAAGCATCTGACAATGCTGCTTTTGAGCATTTGACTCCTGAGTTTTTGAGTTGTCTAAAGACTTCTGGATTGCCAAACCATTCCATTAAGTTGAAGATTGGCACAACCATATTGCTTTTTAGGAAATTGGATCAATCAGAAGGACTTTGGAATGGTACAAGGTTGAGGGTTACTAGGTTGGCCAACCATGTAATCGAATCACCTATTATATCAGGGACACATCTTGGAAACACTATATATATCCCGAGAATGTCGTTGTCTCCTTCTCAGTCGCCATGACCATTTAAACTCATCAGGCAACAATTCCCAATCATAGTGTCATTCGCTATGACAATCAACAAATCTCAAGGTCAATCATTAGATTATGTTGGTTTATATTTGCCCAAGAATGTTTTCAGTCACGGATAGCTATATGTCGCTATTTCTAGAGTTAAGAGTAAAGCAGGATTGAAAATCTTGATACACGACAAAGACAACATCTCTTTAGATTAAACTACAAATGTTGTCTTCAAAGAAGTGTTTTATAATATTATATAGGTACCTATAATTTCATTTCATGCTAATGGCTATATTATTTTATATGTTTGATGAAATAACAACCCTGATAGCTATAACTCAAATACATTACAATTCACAATTCTTTAAATATTTTTGTAGGATAAGTCATCCATACAATTGGCATTATCAATTCCATAAATTACTTGACGTTATGAAGAATTATTAGACTTTCACTTTCTACTTTTTGTCATTTTGAGCTTCAACGTCTTTGTACAATTTTTAAGTTTCATTCAATAACATAATTTCACATTGTTGTGATTTTCATCCTGTTATATATTTATACTACAAAGACGTTGATTCATGTCTAGCTTGCTATTTCTTCCTTTTAGTGTCAATTAAGCGTATCACTTACCCGTGCGGACGCACGGGTCTTCTACTAGTTCAGATTCTAATAATCTCAAATGTTCATTTGATTGTAAAATAGGATGCTTTTTCTTTGAGGGGGCCATAAGCCAAATTTCAACCTTATTCTACTGTTTTCTTTTGTCGATAAGCAACATTATTGTACTATATATATATATATATATATATATATATATATATATATATATATATATATATATATATATATATATATATATATATAATATGTTTCTTTCAAATTATTGTAGTTTTCTTTATTAAAAATACAGAAGAAAAAAAAGTACAATTGCATAAATTCCTCTTGCCATATCACTCAGCTTTTGGGGTATGGAAATTCATACAAAAATGGCTCTAAGGAGATTCCAACAGACATTTTTATTTTCTATTATTTAATTTAACTTGTTAATTATCTAATTAAGAATGAATTTATTCTAACAAAACTAAAAGACCAATTTATGAAGGAGAGAGTGATTTGAAATAAATGAATATAAGTAATTAATTTAAAGTTTAATATCGGATTCTTCGCAAGGTTGATTGCAAACACATTATCAACCAGAAATGTAGTAGCCTCACCCTCATTACTACCCAACTCCTTCAATAGATTCATGAACCACATAACTTGACACGCACACAATGAAGCCGCAATGTACTCGGCCTCACAAGATGAGAGTGCTACCACTGGTTCCTTCTTCGAACACAAAGAGATTGGTGTCCCACCAAGCATAAATATGTATTTAGCCGTTGACTTTCTATCATCCTTATCACCACACCAATTGGAATCGGTGAACCAAGTAAATCACATTTTTGGCCCGTATCCGATGCGGAAAAGAGAATTCCACAACCAAGGGTTCCTTTAATGTATGTAAGGATTCTCTTGACTGCTGCCAAGTGAGACACTTTCAATCTCTCATGAATCTACTAGCAATACCGACACTAAATGCCAAGTTTGGTCGCGTATTGCACAAATACCGCAATGACCCAATCAATCTTCTATATTGCGTTGGATCCACATCTTGCTCATCCTCACTCTTGGACAGCTGTAACCTTGCCTCATATAGTGTAATGGCAGCATTGCAATGCTCCATTTCACACCTCTTCAAGATCTCAAGAGCATATCTCCTTTGATACATGAGCAATCTCATTTTTTACTTATGGAACTCTATGCCAAAGAAATATGTCATAATGCCAAGGCCCGTCATCTCAAACTCATCCATAAGTTCACTCTTAAACTTAGAGATACTCTTCTCACAGTTGCCGGTAATCAATAGATCATCCACATATAAGCAAAGAATGATCACACCATCATTTGCATCCGATCTCACAAAAACTCCGTGTTCGGACACACATCGCTTGAAACCAATATCAACAAGAAATCCATCAATGTGTTTGTTCCAAGCTCTTGGAGCTTGTTTCAAACCATATAAAGCTTTATGTAATTTGTAGAACTTTATCTCTTGATTCTTTACAACAAATCTAGGGGACTGCTCAACATAAACCTCTTCATCAAGTGGACCATTCAAAAACTCAGATTTGACGTCCATTTGATATATCGCCCAATCATTGTTATTCGTAATGCCAACAACTAATCGGATGGTTTCAAGCCTAGCCACGAGTGTAAACACTTCCTAAAACTCTAGACATTCACGTTGCAAGAATCTCTTCGCTACCAATTGATCCTTATGCTTGATCACCTCGCCTTTGGGATTTGCCTTCACTTTATAGACCCATCGCACACCAATTGGCTTCTTTCCAAGCGGTAAATCAAACAACTCCCAAGTACCATTTCTTTCAATAGATTCCAGCTCCTCCTTCATTGTACAAATACACTTTAGATCGCTTAAAGCTTTTTTCCGTGTTCACCGGTTCGGATTCGTCCATAAGCGCAAAGTGAACGAAATCACCATCATTGATTTCGTTATCCCGAAATACTTCACATTCTTGGAGTCTCTGAGGAAAAACTTTTTTCCTTGTTGGTCGTCTAACATTTCCTCCATTTTCGGCTTTGACCTGTTGTTGTTCTGCACCTCCAGGACTCTGAAAAATTCTGATTTTCCAGCCTATAACTGGTTACAAGATTCTTGTAACTGGTTACGCCTTCTGCAAAATCAGTTCCAGCAGCTTCAGAATCCAAAAATACACGTGGTAATCGATTACCACTTTTAGCGTAATCAGTTATGGAGCCTGCATCAACAATTTTTCTGCTGCTGTCAAGCTTTTGCAGCTCGTCGACCACAACATCTCGGTTGATCACAGTCCTCTTGTTTGCAACATCAAAGAACTTATATCCTCCAGTAGAGTGATAACCAATGAGTAACATCATCTCACCCTTTTCATCTAACTTCTTTCGGAGCTGACCCGGAACGTGTCGAAATGCTATCGAACCGAAAACCTTCAAATGACTTACGATTGGTTTAAATCCAGACCATACCTCTTCTGGAGTCACCTTATCAAGCTTCTTTGTAGGACACATATTCAACACATAGGCGGCTGTAGAAACGACTTCACCCCATATTCCTTCGACAAGTCTTTACCCTTTATCATGCTTCGAACCATGTTCATTATCGAACGGTTTTTCCTTTCGGCAGTACCACTTTGTTGTGGCGTATAGGGTGGCACAATCTCACGCATTATCCCTTCTTCATCACAATACTTCCCAAACTCATTCAAGGTATACTCATCTCCACCATCAGTTTTGAGAATTTTGAGCTTGCGACCACATTGCCGCTCAACCATGGACTTGAATCGTTTGAACACATCAAATACCTCATCCTTCCTCTTGATTAGGTATATCCATAGTTTCCTACTAAAATCATCGATAAATGTGACAAAATACCTATTGCCACCATACGACTCGACTTGCATTGGACCGCACACATCGAAATACATCACCTCAAGGTGATGTTTAGTCCAATGACCTGCATCCTTGCTTAAATTACTCTTATGCATCTTCCCTTGCACACACTCTTCATATATTTCAGCTGGAACGTTGATTCTTGGCAACCCGGTTACCATACCATCCCTTTGTAACGCGTCATGATCACGAAAATTGAGATGTCAAAGACGGTAGTGCCATAACCACTCTTCTCGACTTGCCGTTGTAGCTAAAAACCTATGCTTCATCACTTTCAACTCCACCTTGAAATTCCTATTGGCAGCCATAGGAGCCTTAAGGATTAAAACACTGTTTGCATCCACAACGCGCAAAATCTTATCTTCCATGCGAATTTTGTAACCCCTCTCAAGCAATTAGCCAATGCTCAAGAGATTACACTTAATTACCATAATATACAAAGCATCCTTAATCATAGAATGTCCATCATTCTTCTTTTCAATCAAAACATCATTGACACCTTCGCCCGCAAGAGTGGTATCATATGCGAATTTTACTCTACTTTTCGCAGCTTGATTGATTTGCACAAACCAATCTTTCTACCTGTCATATGTGTTGAACAACCGGAATCCAAGTACCATTCATTGCTGCCTTGGACTCCATCTCAAACCGTGATCATTACATTTTGCTCCGAACGCGTTTCTGCAGCATTTTTTGAACTGCTGCAGCTGCTGTCCCATAACTTGCAGCTGCTACTGCTGGTGCCCAACACCTTTTTAATGCCATAATTCTCCTTCGTGATCATAAGTAAGAGCATATTTTCATCATCTACCTCTTGTCTCACAACCTTAACTTCGTAGCTTTGATTATCCCTTGGTTTCGTGCTACAATCTCTTGCGAAATGATCAAGTCTATAACAATTGTAACACTTCGACTTACTCTTGTCAAACTTCTTGAAGTTGCGGCCTTGACCACTACCTTTGGCGATGCTCTCACCCTTTTGCACCATCAAAATCTTTGAATTTTGTGGATCATTTCCACCAAAATTCTGTGAATTTTGCTTCCCCTTCGAAGTCCATTTTCCTTTCGATCTTCTACTCTTCTTGTTAAACCGTGCTTGTAAAAAAAACCTTCGTTTTAGCCTTATCGCTTCCTCTCTCATCAATCCTTTGCTCATGAACCTCAAGAGAGCTTTGAAGCTCATCTTTGCTCAACTTCGTAAGATCCTTCGACTCTTTGATAACCACTACAATATTGTCAAATCTTGACGTTAAAGAACGCAAAATCTTCGACACAACATTCTGCTCCAAAACAGTTTCTCTGCAAGACTTGATTTGATTCACCAAACGCATGGCGCGCGTCCCATAATCTTTGATCATTTCCTTCTCTTCCATTTACGTTAACTCAAATTGCCTCTTGTGAGTTTGTAACCTCACCACCTTACCTTTAACAGCCCCTGCCTAAGCTTTCTCCAAGATCTCCTAAGCTTGCTTCGCCGACTCGCAATCGCCAACTTTCTTAAAGTTGTCACCATTGACACAAGAATGAATCAAGAAGAGTCTCTTGTAATATTTCTTCTTTTCTTATTTGAATGCAACCTTTTGAGCATCTGTAGTTTTAGCCCCAAGTGGTTTAACTCTATTGTTGATGATGTCAAGAACTTCTTGATACCCAAACAAAACTTTCATTTGCTTTGACCACTTGTCATAATTCTTCGAATCAAGAATCAGAAGGTTGGTGGGAATTCTATCATTGGAAACGGTACTCATTATTGCAACAGAAATGGATCAGAACCAGGGCTCTTGATGCCAAATGTTAGAACATACAAAATCTCTGTTAGTTCTTTATTGTTAAGGGTTGGCATTAATTTTGTAAAATAAATAATAACAGCAATATGATAGATAGGATATTTTATCTTGCTAAAGAAGAACAGGTTGAGCAAGAAGTCCTAGAGTGCAATGGAACATGTTGAGTTGAAGTGGTTTCAACATCTGGATCAACATGTCGTATCAAGATGTCCCATGCAGGATCATTCGACATCGCGCCAGAACTGAAGATTCTGGTATGTCTTGACAGATGCAGAAGATTCAGGGATTAATATGCAAATTTTATGTGGCGCTGAATTCAAAGGTCTGAAGATTCAAATCTGAAATTGAGAAGAATATTGGAAAATATACACTTTCTAAATATAGAGATATTTTAGGAAGTTAAAGATTGAAGTCCTATTATGTAGCAGAAGTTTCTGCTGATTTGTAGCAGCCTATTTGCTGTGATTTTGTAGGCCCAAATCCAGTTGGGAATAGGTTATATATACATGTATTGTAACCTAGAATAAGAACCTGAACCAAAGATGTAAAAGTTCTAGTATTAGGGTTAGTTCCTGTACCACTCAACATGTGAGTTAGACAGTTTGTTATTGTGATCCTCGAAGCTGTTAAGTAAGAGGAGTATTGTTCTTGGAGGAAGCTTTTAAGTAACTCTAAGTTGTGTCTTGGAAGTATGTCTTCCTTGTTGAATTGTTGTTTAGGTAAAGAGTCGTTGATGCAGTGGCGGATTGTTGACTGCTAGACATCATTGCGATGATTGGGAGTGAGAAGAGTTTCTCATAGCTAGAGAGGATCTAGGTAGAAGGGTTATTGGGTAGTGATTAAGTGATAAGCTGTAAACGGAGAGTTTAACTTTGAATTGATACTACTGATAGTGGACTTCATCCCTGGCTTGGTAGCCCCCAGAGTAGGTGTGTTAAACCGAACTGGGTTAACAATTCTGTGTGTCTTGCTTTTATCTTTTCAGTACCGTGATTATTGTTATATACCTTGCCATTTGTGTTCATGTCAGACCAGATGTCGAATGGCTTGTTATAGGACATCTGAATTCTGCACATGCACCAGAATTTCAATGGGTATCAGAGCAGGTCATTCTATTCTGTATCTGGATGAGATCCAAGGGAAGATACTTTCTGGTTCATGGTCAAGGTAGAAGCTTTCTACTGAAAAGTTGTTTGAACTTGGAGAAGTTCATATAGGTGTGAGAATGGTCCCTAGAAGAGGAGGATGGACTGTTCGTGACAGGCAGTGGCATGTGCTTGGTAGTGTGGTTTGATTTATTTTCAAACCTGTGGTATTGGGGTGTCACCTGGATTATGATGCTAGGGCTGATATGTGACACCTGAAGGGTTGAGGAGTCTGTGTGTTGATCTGCTGCGTGTGCAAGACTGCTTCAACTTACTGTGTCAATGATACTTGAAGACTTTTGTTCAAGTCCACTCATAAAGGCATAAATAAGTGAAGTTGTAAGGAAGAGATCTGAGGTAAGAGAGAAGTAATTCACTCTTTCTTCTAAAAGGACTAATCTCCAGTCTTTAATCTCTTGGTGAGTTCCTTGGAATGATGTCATGTCTTGTGTTAGAACATCACGTCAGAATTATGAAGAATTCTGTGGTCTAAAGGAATGGCATAGCAGATGCTCTGGGTGCTGGACTAATGTGGTTTGATCACATGAGTTTAGAACCTACTCCTGGTCTGGAAGAGGAGGCATCTGGGTGGTTTGTCTAAGAAGTTTTTGGATCTGGAACTTATCTTAGATGTGTGAGTTGGTCAAGGTATGATCAACATGTTATTTACTCCTGAGATCAGTTTATTTCTGGTCCTTGCTGCAGGAGTGGAGAACCTGAGATTCAAGAAGTATTATCACTAGCAGACTTCTTGGACATGAAGGTCAAAGATCAAAGAGGCATGATTTTTCTCTGGAAGCATCATCTGAATGATCGTGTGAAGCTAGACTAGTATTGACTGTGTGTGATCCAATCACAGTCTGTGCTGCTGTTAAAGGAGAGAATGATAGGGATTGATTACCGTTGGAGAGTTGGATGAGAGAATACTGCTCTCATGCTCTTGTGATGTGATGGAAATGTGGTGTTTTTCATAGTGCAGTTGGACTCTGCTCATGATGTCAAGACTGATGTCTTAAACACCTGTTGACTTTTGTTGTTGAGATCACAAGCCTCTACCGGTAGTGAAGGCCAAGCTGTAGGTGAATGTGTTCGGCAGGTGTGAGTGCACTCTTGATGACTTGGTATTCTTCGTGCAAAGGAGTACTGGTGGGCCTTAGATAGAGAAAAGTTGATCAAATTGGGATCTTGTGAGTATTGGTACAAGAGATGATTGTGTTCAACTTGTGAGTTGAATAAAGAGTTAGCTCTTGAAGACATGAAGATGCGTCTTATGTTTTCCTTTCTTCAAGGTACGAAGAAGCACATGTTATTCTTGATAGGGGGAGAGTTTCAAAATTTTATGTAGTTGGACGTGTGATGGGAGTTTGTTATTGGTACTTATCGTAATATGTCTAAAGAGATGGTCTGACTTCTGTTCTCTGTTGCTGCATTTTTTTATGATGTGCTTTGGCCAGAAGCAATTTAGACAGTTGCATTAAATGTGCTGGGATGTGTTTTATGCAGTTGTGATCCTTATTGCATTTGTTTAGTGTAAATGGAACAGAATTAAAACAAAACTTTATTGCACTGTTGAAAGCATACAAGATTAGTAAAAGCAACAAACAAAGGGTCTAAAGGTTATCCCAACCCCCCGAATCAAGAAAAGTTTTCCAATCTTCATCCCATTCATCATCAAAAGCTTGAAGTTGCACTTGGCTTTTCTTGGTGGCTTTCATCCTTGTCTCTGATGTCTTTCTTGTTCTTGTTGCTCCTGAAGTTGCCCCAGCTGTGGACAGTGTTTTGTCCTTCAACTTCTGTGGATCTGGTTTCTTAACTTCCTGCATGTGTCTCTTTTCTGCATCCTTGTTAGACTGATTCATGGCTCTATCTGTGATACGATATTAGAAGCTAGGAGGCTTGGTTTCTTATACTGCATAAAGAGTCCTTGTTTGTGTCGCCTGACCAGTCAAAGTGGTCTTTGGCTTGGGAACTTGTTTTCTTGGGAACCTGTTTTTTTGTCACATTGGATGCCAGAACTTCGTGTTTGGTGCCTTGGTAGGTTAAGAGGTTGTCCTATTGTAACTAAAAGGATGAGCCTAGGTCTTGTCTAGTTATCTGTTGTGATTCCTTTGAGTTTGCTTTCGGTATAGCTGCTGGTGCTGGTTGTGATCAGGTGGTTGTGACTACCTGAATAAAATACAGAAGGTGTGCTCTTTTGTCTTATACTGATGTCCTACATACTATTTCAACATCATTGTTTCTTGTGTACCATGCTCGTGGAGTTGGAAGAAGTAGCATTATCGTCCGAAGTGGCAGTTCTGACATAATGTAGATTAGAATGGGCAGATTCTGATCTTGATGGTAAGTAGTTCTGGCAATACATAACTACTTTCATGATGAAGACTCTATTAGGTTGCTACGAATGTAAGGACAAAAGATTGTTGTCAGTGGTGTAATCTGATCAGGATGGCTGAAGATAAGGAGGTTTCTTCTAATACAAGTAAAAGGTAGTGGCAGTCCTTATCTTGTGTTCTAAAGACATTTGTTATGGAATATGTGAGAAATTTCAAATCAAGTGGGCTTTTGTTTATTGGACTTGGCAGACCATGTATCTGAAATCAACATGGTGAGGTCTTGCTCAACAAATACCAGAATGTGGCAATATCGTTGTGATAGCATAAAGAGCATTGGTTGTTAATGTAAGGGGGAGTTAAGGCTGTTGTCTATGGTCTATTACTGCAAGTGTGCAGATTTTGTGTAGCTTGTGTGCTGTTCAAGTTTGTGCAGTGTGATGTCAAACAACATGATGGGACATACCCTAGCTGCGTGAAGCTAGTGCTTATGCAGGAGAAGTCTAAAAGGCAGATTTGTTGTATCTGGGAGAGTTTATTTTTCTCTGCTGTTGAGAGTTGTGCTGATCGATAGAAGTCGTCTCAGAATCCAACAGAAAAGAAAATGTGCTTGTAATGTATAATTTTCTGTGGAGTCTTGGGTTGATAATTTTATGAGCAAGCAGACAATTGTTTGGTAAGATGTCAGAACATGGTACAGGACATGTTTCCCTTAAGCCAAACAAGGAATTATTCTGGCCGGTAGTGTAAGGATAAGGTGAAACACGTGTCTCTGCCTATGCATGGAACGTTATTGGCTTAATTTATGGTAAGATTCATTTGAGAAATAATAAAGGCAGTCAAGACTATTTTGGAAGGTAGACATTGAATTTGAATGCAGTTTTTGGTACCTAAAATAGCGTTTCTTTGACCAAGAACCTGGACATATTCAAAGCTCGTTAATTCCAAAGTAACTGGTCAGCTATTTATAGGGTTTATTCTTTTCTCCTTCAGCCAGTGAGTGTTCGTGTTTCATAAGTCTTATGGCGTTTGTTCGGGTTTGGGTGAGCACTGCTTGGGTCTGGTTCTGTGAGGGCTTTCTTTGCCAATTTTTGGCTAAAAAGGGGGAGAAAGGGTTTACAAAATGGTTTGCGCAGATGCTATGTCTGGAGTCTGCAGTTCCAAATGTGTGCAGAGATATCGAAGAGGGTGTCCTTTCCTTGAGTTGGTGTTGAGTCTTTGTGACTTGTGTCCTGAGTTATGAACATAGTTGTGACTTGTGTTCTGAGTTACCTGGGTTGATAGATTGATACTTCTTAAGTTTCATCTCTTGCGACAAGTCGACTAGGGGCGTCTGATCAATTAAGATGTGCAGAAATCTCTTATGCCACCATTGGTCCTTTGTGTCAAGACAGACGTTTCTTTTCTGGAGGAGTCTTCTACAATTAATCTGGGTCTGTCCTGGAAGGAAAAAGAAATGTGTTGTATTAAGGGGGAGTGTCAGATATCTTCTTCCTCATGTACACCAAATATCTTCTTCCTCATGTGCACCAAATGACTTCAGGACTTTCTACTTCTTAGGTCCTAATGTGCTGCCTGAAGTTATTGTGCTGTGGTGCTCGAAGGTGATGTTATGGAGCTCATAGAATATGGTGAAGAGAGTTGTCAAACATGATGTCCTAACATCATTCAAGTATTCCCAAGAAGATGATTCTCCATGATTGTTGTTCACAGTAGCTACTGATGGTTACTGTTAGGTTCAGTAGTTGCTGATGACTACTGACAGTAGTGTAGGGTTGTGATTGCTGCTGTAATCTGAGTTGTGATGTTTATATATTTGTTATAGCCAAAATTTTCCAAAGGGGGAGAATGTTAGTTCTTTATTGTTAAGGGTTAGTATTAATTTTGTAAAACAAATAATAACAGCAATATGTTAGATAGGATATTTTATCTTGCTAAAGAAGAAAAGGTTGAGCAAGAAGTCCTAGAGTGCAATGGAACATGTTGAGTTAAAGTGGTTTCAACATCTGGATCAACATGTCGTATTAAGATGTCCCATGCAGGATCATTCGACATCGCGCCAGAACTGAAGATTCTGGTATGTCTCGACAGATGCAGAAGATTCAGGGATTAATATGCAAATTTTATGTGGCGCTGAATTCAAAGGTCTGAAGATTTAAATCTGAAATTGAGAAGAATATTGGAAAATATACACTTTCTAAATATGGAGATATTTTAGGAAGTTAAAGATTGAAATCCTATTATGTAGCAGAAGTTTCTGCTGATTTGTAGCAGCCTATTTGCTGTGATTTTGTAGGCCCAAATCCAGTTGGGAATAGGTTATATATACATGTATTGTAACCTAGAATAAGAACCTGAACCAAAGATGTAAAAGTTCTAGTATTAGGGTTGGTTCCTGTACCACTCGACATGTGAGTTGGACAGTTTGTTATTGTGATCCTCGAAGCTGTTAAGTAAGAGGAGTATTATTCTTGGAGGAAGCTTTTAAGTAACTCTAAGTTGAGTCTTGGAAGTATGTCTTCCTTGTTGAATTGTTGTTTAGGTAAAGAGCCGTTGATGCAGTGGCGGATTGTTGACTGCTAGACATCATTGCGATGATTGGGAGTGAGAAGAGTTTCTCATAGCTAGAGAGGATCTAGGTAGAAGGGTCATTGGGTAGTGATTAAGTGATAAGCTGTAAACGGAGAGTTTAGCTTTGAATTGATACTACTGATAGTGGACTTCATCCCTGGCTTGGTAGCCCCCAGAGTAGGTGTGTTAAATCGAACTGGGTTAACAATTGTGTGTCTTGCTTTTATCTTTTCAGTACCATGATTATTGTTATATACCTTGCCATTTGTGTTCATGTCAGACCAGATGTCGAATGGCTTGTTATAGGACATCTGAATTCTGCACATGCACCAGAATTTCAATCTCTAATGGTGAATTAATGGAGGATTGAGTTAATTTGGAGAAGATGAAGTTGAGAAATTGAGAGAGAAAAATAGAGAGAGAGAGAGAGAGAGCGAGAGAGAGAGAGAGAGAGTAATTGAGGGTGAGAAGAATAAAATGGCATTAGTCATAATGTGGGAGATAACAAGGCCTTTTATATGGCAAGTACACACATACAATTGGATACAACAAAAACAACTTAACTAAATAAGCTGTAACTAACAGAAAAGCTGAAAAACAGTAAAACGCCTTCGTAACCGATTACGCTAAATCCCGTAATCGGTTATGAGCCCAATACTTGTAGTCTCAAATCAAATATACACGCCATAACCGATTACGCCAAAACCCGTAACCGGTTCCACAACTGAAATGCCAAAAACCAGGTTTCCAAGTCTCACATCGAGTAGTAGGAAGAAAATAGAATTTGAGTATTAATATAAATAAAGATAGTTAGTTTTAGTTTTCAACACGACAACAAAATGTAGTCTTTTGGGTGTATTAGGCATTTGGGTAGTTGTGTGTTTAGAGAGGGTTTTCTATTTTTCCGTTCAAAAATAGTTTGTGATAGGGCTTCCTATTTTTCCGTTCAAGAATAGTTTGTTGAGAGGGTTTGCAATTTTTCCGTTCAATAATTGTAGTTGAGAGAGGGTTTGCAATTTTCCGTCCAAAAATTGTAATTGGGCGAGGGTTTGCAACTTTTCCATCCAAAAATTGTAGTAGAGAAAGGGTTTACAATTTTTCTGTTCAAAAATTCTAATTGGGAGAGTTTGCAATTTTCTCCTTAAAAATTACAATTGTATGAAAGAGTTTGTAATTTTGTCCTTGTAAATATTACAAGTTGAAATTTTTTCTTTTTTTTTTCTTTTTTGTGGGTATGCTTTCGCGTGTGTAGAAATTTGTTGGAAAACTGATGGGCCATCATGAGGGGGAAACATACACATTGGGTCAAACACTCACCTAAAGGTCAAAGACTCTCCAAACAATTGATAGAGACACTACATATTCACCCAAAAACTTAAGGTGATAGGTGTATGGATCCTCTTACTTATAAAGTGTTTAACCTCCACTATTCAAAGCAATATGGGACTTATAACTCACACTTGTTTCTCAATAATCTCCCCCTCAAGTGTGAGTCCATCCACTATACTCCCCCTCAAGTGGAAGCTCTTTCATCCACATACTTGTACCGCTGTTGAAAGACACCCTTATCTCGTCATGGGCACTTCAATGGAACACGCCGCATGACCACCATGTCAGGAAGACTTTCAACACAAGGAGTCGGTCCCTTACTCAAACCGGGCTCTGATACCACTGTTGAGTCATCATGAGAAGGAAGTATACACATTGGGTCAAACACTCACATAAAGATCAAAGACTCATCCAAACAAGTTTGAGAGACACCACATATTCACCCAAAACCTTAAGGTGATAGGTGTATGGGTCCTCTTACTTATAAAGTGCTCAACCTCCACTTTTCTAAGTAATGTGGGACTTATAACTCACACTTGTTTCTCAACATGCATATATGCTTGGATTCACTGTAGAGTTCCTATTTTCAAAGGCATGCCTAGAACTCATCATCTTGATATTCTAGAAAATAGAGTATTAGTCAAGCTAGTTACTTAGCATATCCACCTTATTTCTATGATGGGTATTATTTTATTGGTCAAATCAGTCTACAAGGTATGCTTCTGTATATTTTTAGGATTTATGGGTGGCAAATCAATCTTCTTAACAAATTAGATTTTTTTCATCATAAATTTTGTATGGGCGGGTAGCATAGATAGTAGAAAGCTTATTACTACATCTTGAAAGGTTATTTTCTCACCTTTATCTAAAAGAGGCTTTGGTCTAAGAGATATTAAGACAATAAAAAGATGTCATTTTTTTATCTCTTTGTCAGAAGTTGTTGACAATCAATAACCAATGGTCTTCTATGCTTATTACTAGATACTTCTGACACAAAAAACAATCATGAATCATATTTTTTCTTCAATATGGCCTTCAATTAAGCATTCATTTTCCTTTCAGGAGGAACATAGTAGATGGCAGTTTGGTAATGAGAATAACATTGACTTATGTACTAACAATTTGTTAAGACACAAAATTAAAGATTTACACCTAGTATTGCCAGTAGATATTCAATTTATGCAAATCGCGAGGTCAATTCAATTAACCAACACATCAGTTGGAACATTCGTCAGGGCTTATCCATTTTGGATCCTTAAATTTTTTAATACATTTTGAAGATTAAATTGTTATATGATAATACAACTGCAAATAAACTCATCTGGACATGCTTTGCAAATGGCGATCTATCTTTTAAAAATGCATACAATTATATCATGAGGGATTACATTGAGTCTTTTTAGACTAAATTTATTTGGCATCCCTGCATACCACGGACTAAGTCATTAATGACTAGAAGCTAATGCATAATATTATTGCAATAGAAGTCAACCTGGTTCTAAGGGGAAATGCATATGATTTCAAGGTGCTCTATGATTATTCATGATGTGGAAAATGCAAACCATTTATTTCTTATATGCAGGTACACCTTACTTTTATGGCATTGAATAGAGCGATTGTTTGCCATAAACATTCATAGAACTAGTTATGAAAGACCACTCAAACTTACTGGTGGAAGTTGGAGATCTCAAATTTAGAACCTGATCCTGAATTTCATCATTATAATTCTTTAGAAAACATGCCACACAAGGAATGATATGGTCTTCAAAATGGTAACATTGACTTTGATCAAGACATTTTTCATGTTAAACAATTGGTATATATGACATTTGCTTCTTTCAAGAGACACATGTACTCTTCAATTCATGAGTTTGAAATTATTAAATGTTTTTCCATCAAATGACCTCCTCTCGCCCCTAGAATCATACAAGTTAATTGATGTTTTCCTGGTCATAATTGGATTGAGCGCAACACATATGGAGCTCCAAGCGGAAATTCTGAAATATCAACTTGTGGTGGCATATTTAGAGATAATTTAAGAACATTCTTGGAAGATTTCTCAACTAAGATTGAAGTTTACACCTCCTTTCAAACTGAATTGCATTGAATCATGCTTGCTATTGAATATGCTAACAAGAAGAATTTGATAAATCTTTGCCTTGAAACTGAATCAATGTTGTGCATTTTCTTATGTGAATATTGTCCTCTGACATCTTTTAATTAATAGAAGAATATTTTACACACTATACATTCTTTTAAGTTCAAGATATCTCACATTTTCAGTGAGCAAAATGCATGTGCAGATAAATTAACTAATATGAGTTTTTTTATTATGACACTTGGTGGAATTCATTTTCTATTTATGTTTTTAAAAGTTTTTTTAGAGATATGTTGAACATGTCCAACTATCATTTTTGTTAGTGTTTTAATGAATTAGGTTTTATATCCTACATCCTTTTTTGTTTAATTATATATATATATATATCACAACAAGATATAATTTTCACATATTCATAATTTTTTTGTAACTTGAACTCCCTGACACTTATATAATAATAATCGTATATATTTCAAAACAAAGATCTTCCATTTCTTAGAGTTAAATCATATAATTGTTTTCACATTGCATTTATAATCTATAACTATATATAAAGGGAATGGAAAATTTTGGACTGACCTATTTTTATTTCATATTTACCCTTTAAATTGTTATTTTAAAATTCAATTTCATCCACACAAAAAATAACTGTGCAACATAACTTCCCACACTAAATTGTAAGCAGTTACCAAATAGTACAAGATAAGAACATCTAACTACCTCTACAAAAATTAACTTGCTGAAGTTATATACATACAAAACTGGTTTTTCTTTTGGATTGAGTGGAAAAGTGAAATATTGTGAAAAGAAGAAAAAGTTTTACGAACAACAACATTATGAGAGTTGTACCCCAAATCATTGTTGGGGGATTTTTTCACTAGGAAGCATTGAACATTGGGTCAAGAGCAACACAAGTAAGAGTATGGGTTCTCCCACTTATAAATCTCAAAACTCTTTTATCCACATACACTTGTACCGTCGTTGACACACACCTCTTTCCTGGGCATTTTAATACTTGTTGGGTACACACACCTCTTTCCTGGGCATTTTAATACTTGTTGGGTCATGGGGAGGAGCATCAACATTGGGTCAAGAGCAACACAAGTGAGAGAGACATCACATATTCACCCAAAACTTTAAGGTGATAGGTGTATGGGTTCGTCCACTTATAAATGTTCAACTCCACATTTATATCCAATGTGGGACTCCAACTTACACTTGACATATTATTCTCAATAATCATCAAGTGTACTTTATTTTCTTTATCTTGCTTCCTTTTTTTTCCTATATGCCAAGTTTTTAAAAAACGGTTTCTTATTGCAAAAATGGTCGTAATAAATGACATCTTTAAAGATGTTGATATCAATATCGATATTTACGATTGTTGTGATATAGAATAAATTTTAGTTAATTCACGTCGCAATAACTGCAATCAGCGTCATAACATTTATACAAATCAAAATTGCAAAAACTTTTATAAAACCGCGTATCCGTTATTTAAAACCTTACTTTATACTGTTGTAGTGAGTGTACCTCATATAATAGTAGTATATATTCATTTGTGTATGGATGTCTTCTATCTTATTTTTTAGTGTGGATTGTACAGTGTGTTTGGTTTTAACTAATGACTTTGAAAATTACTATAATGCATGCATTTTGCATCCTGTTGTGTTCTAGAGTCTATCCAACATCATGTTTTCTCAACATACATATATTTGAGGCTCGTGATTCTCTTTTTTATGAAAAAGTTGCATGTAGTTATGACATGGTAGTATATGTCTAAACTAGAAATATGATTCAATTTGATGTCATGAAACAATTTTATGTATTATTGCTTCTATCGTTCATGAGTTTGTTGTCTTATTAGACTGTTGTTATAAGTTTTAGGTTGACTAACATGGTTTAAAAATTACTCACTAATAAAACGAATCAAAGAAGAAAAGAGAGAGAGTGAAATTGTAACGCCCTGTATAACATATACCAAGAATAATACTATACAAGCATTTTATTTGGTACTGACATCATCATAAGTGCCTAATGGCGTAATTCACATACTTGACCATTCTAAAACATAATACAATCTATGGCACAAGATATGGAAACTACCCAAAACAATAAAAACTAAGATCAATATACAATATCCTCAATTGTATACAACAAATACACAGCAGAATACTAAAGCTGAGCTTCTCTTGAAACATCCAAGCATAGCTCAACTCGTAAATCAAACCTGCAAACCACACCTGAAGTATAGCAACAATAATGGGGTGAGATATTAATCTCAGTGAGTTCCCTATCTTATGGATTCTCTCGGCTTTACAGGGTTCTAGCCAATCCTAACTCAATTCAAGGGGAAGGGAAGTGACCTTGAGTACACAACCTCACACTATATGGATCCATGTTCATGAGTCTGTTAACTCAAAGTTTAGCACTAATCGATAACCTTACCAAGGCATCCTCTTTTCCCATCCACTTCTACGTCTAGATGTCGACCCGAGTCATGGATCCTTGTAGTTACTTGGCATACGAAATGGATTCGAAACTAAGGGACACATTATCTCCTTAATTCATCACTTCACACGGTCCATACACCGTCACAAGTCTCTTTACCCGTAGGCTCTATTCGTACTATAACATTGGGAATCAAACCTGCCAAGTAATTATGCATACGTTTCAAAGGAGCTCGAGACTCATGAAACTGCATCTCAAGGGAAACAATTACAATTACGTGATCATAAACACAACGTGATTGTATTCGACAATCACAAGGCCACATTCGCCTTAAGGCCTCTTTTACCTTCTCGAAACTTAACACAATTACACATGATCCATACTAGTGTATTTTCTTTTCTATACCATTCGGTATTAGATGCACGCCTCGTCCTCTTCTGCACGAGTGTCGTCATTAGGTTATTCATCAATGTCCTAGCCATTACTAGGTTCCACTATCTTAAACTATGCCATTTTGTTTTGGGATAAAGTTTCCCCACTCTTCCTAATTCATATTTTAAACATGCATATTTTCTCATTCATACTTAACAATGATTAGTTAGACATGGTATAACATAATTTGCATATAACAATATCAACCATAAAACACACATGATAGCATAACATGTCAAACATAATCCACATAGTAGTTCACAAACATTTTAAGGCATAAAAGCCACTACTATCCTCTACCAAGCCTCCTTGGTTAAATCATGGTCTCACATCACCATTCACTACCTTATTGGATCATCTTTCCAAAGGCTTTGGACTCGTATCAATCAGATTCCCGATCCTTGAGTTTTGATGGAATCAAAATTACATACATTACATTTCCATATTTATCTTATCAATCCATAGCATATAACCATGTTTCTATCTCACCATCACAAAGAGCATGAAATTATCTTTCCAACGCTTCCGACCGTGCCTCAATCCGAGTTACGGATCAAAAGTTATGAAGCAAACAAAATGGAAAATCTGTCACGTTCGTTTTCATGTTCGCTAGGCGAACCCGGGGCGAACAAAACAGAACCAAAAAGAGCATAAAGTTCGCAAAGCGGACTTCTAAGCGAACCTTTGCCTTCCCTTCGCCTTGGGTTCGCTAGGCGAACCCGCGAACTCAGAAATTCCCGGCAGCGTCAATATAGGTCATATGGGGCCAAAAACCCTCATTTCTTCACCAAAAACACTTCCAGTTCATACTCTATCAACTCCAAATCATAACCCGACTATACTATGCATTTTATATCGCATTTCATCCGTTAGATTTCATTGATTTATCCGTTTAATCATTTTCTCTCAAATATGACCTAAGTTCAAATCATGGATTTCTAGAACTTAGAGTTTCTAACTAGAACCCACCTGATAATCGAAGAGGAGATTGAAGAACATGATGATCCAAGCTTCTTCCCAAGCATTTCCTTCTTCTTCCATGATTTCTCTTCTTTCTCCCTTTCTTCTCTTTTTCCTCTTCTCTTCTTTCTCTTCTCTTACTATCTTTTTCTCTTCTTTTCTAACAAATATATATATATATATATATATATATATATATATATATATATATATATATATATATAAAATACCAATATTATATAATATAATCCAATAGAGTAAAATATCACCAATTGATATTTTATCGTCTTACACCAATTGATCAATTATTAGAGTTACCATTAAATCCTCTCTTGAACTAATAAATATTAATTCGTCTCTTTCACTAAATAATTGATCTCTTCAGAGCTCATTAGTTGCTCTATTGATCCCAATTGACAATACTTAAAGCACTTAGAGGATTCCATTAATCATATTTACCTAATATAGAACACATAGATACTCATCTGATCTCATCTGATATCCAATTGAGCATTTAGATAAAATGGGGTATTACAGAAATTTTTGAGAATCAGATAGCACAAAATCATGTAATTTACATCAATTTTGAAATATAATACAATGAGTTGAATATTCAACTGCTTTATCTATTTGCTTTATGTTTTTTTTTATAAACTAGTATGATACCCGTGCGTTCGCACGGGTACATGTCCGTGACGCGCATTTTTTTTTCAAATGTATTTTTTTTATAATGTTTTTTTTGTGTAGAATATATTTGTTCTTATAATATATTTATTAATAATTAAAATATGGGAAAACAAATTAAATATAATAAAATTGAGTAAATTTGTTGTTTACGAAAAATATGATATTCGTGCATTTATACGCGTATTCGTCGATGCACAATTGTTTTTATTGAAAATTTAGGGAAAAAACATAATTAATAAAAATTAGTAAATATACCAAAAAAGATATATATTTAAAGAAAAATAGAAATTTTATGGAAATTTCGTATGTTCAAGAATATAATTGAGATAAGGTTGTATTGAAAAAAAGATAATATTTTATATAACAATTAATTTACATTTTGTAATACCATTTAAAAAATAAATCAATTTAATTTACTTCAAAACCTTTTTGCCCACAAAATTAACAGGAACAACGGGAATTAATTTGGGGGAAAATTGAGGAACATTAGAAATTATTGTAAATGGGGAAAGAAGGGAAAGCGTAAAGGGAATTGGTAAAATCTCAGGGCCTGTATTGCGAAACATCAGCAACCGGAGGAGACGAGGCGAATCCGAAATGGAACGGAAAGGCAATGATGGGGGAGAGGTGGTGAGAGGTTTGAAGGAGGAAACAGTGTTGAAAAGTGGTGGTTTGCAGACAGAGGGGAAAAGGTAAAGCATACATTTGATGTTGTCTATTAAGGTTTTTGGGTGAAAATGGTTTTACATGTTTGTTAAACAGTGTTGCAGATGTTTGGAAACTGATTTATTCTTTTGCTTGTATGTTATAGTAATGCGTTCAAGTCTTTGAAAAAATGTTTTATAATTAATGGTTAGGTTTGTTGTATGGTATAAGGACATACAGTGTGCGAAGACTGAAAAAAGGAATGTGATGGTAAGTATGTGATTAAGACATATTATTTGTAAAGTTCATAAAGAAATATATATGGTATAATAGGGTTTTTTTGGTTGTGATTGTGCAGCAAATTCCGTAACACATGATTAAGGAATGTGTGGGGCTGGAATCCGATCGAGTTTTGATGTATGACTGTGATATGAAAAATATTTACAATTGTGAACTCCATATTCGTGACAGAGGGTACCATGTGAAGAAGTTTGTTGGGCATGGTTGGTATGAGTATTCAAAGGAAAGAGATTTGAAGGATGGGGATAGACTTGGATTCTGCATTCGCAAGCCTCCTGGGAACATAATGATGGTTAAGCTATTAAATCGTAAATAAGATGAAAGTATGTATGAAGATTTTAGTTTTAGGTTTAAGTATGTATGATGGTGTAACGATTTCACACAGAATTATGATAAATCTGTAATGGAAATCTTTAAATATAAATTCAGTATTTTGGTCACTTATATCAGTTGAAGTTGAGGTCATGTTGTGATTTTGAGAAGGTCTCAAGTTTGTGTTTATTTTAATCGTGTTTAACAGATTTATGTAAGCTTTGTGATTGAATAAGTGTATGTTTGGATGTTTGATTCTGGTGGAAATAATTGATATTGAGTGAAATGGTTGAGAAACATTGGTAACCGTGAAAAACAAAAGAGTTATTTGTTGAAATTAGTAATCTATTGTTAATTTTCTGTTAACTTTCATGTTTAAGATTAATGGCAGTTTCTATTAATTTTCTGTTCGATTTTTCGATTGGTTAGGCTGAGTTTATTTATTAGTTTTTAATTTTAATTATGTTTGTTGTGTAATGAAACAGTCGCTATGATAGCAATGGTTCCTGATAGACTTCTTATTGTTGGTTCGAGGTGATGCTTTTTGACAAATTTACATGAAAAATTTGTAGATTTAAGATGTTTAGTGTGCTTAGTTTGGAAGGTATGAGAAATGTGCAGAGTTAATATGTTTAGTGTGCTTAGGTTGGAACCAATGTAAAATTTGTAGGCTGTAGATGTGTAGTGTACTTAGTTCGGAACCTATGAACATGTGTTAAAAATTATGTTCATGAGTGTTGGATAAGGGATGATTAGTTGTTAATTAATTTCTGCTGCATTAATTTGTGTTATAAGTAATTATGGTTTTGTTTGAATTTGGCAGCTTTGTGATTTAAATGGAAATGATTGGATTTTTTATAAGTTTGAGTGTTGTCTGAGCAGGGATGGAGTGCGGGTTGCAACTGGTTCTTATAGGTCAGTGATACAAACTTAATCTATAGTTCAATTGTCTTTGAAATTGGGGAATAGGTTAGCTAATGAGATCGAAAATTTAGTTGGCATATAAATGGAAATGATGTTTGTTTTGACAGTAGTTCTGAGGAATTGTTGTTTGATGAGTATGAAGTGGTTGCTCATATTCAGAAAAGGTTTTTGGAGACATACAATTTAGAAAACATGATTCTTGTGGTTCTACTTATATTTGTGTGTTCCTCAAGATCTCATTATATTAGTTCAAAACATATAAGTCACAGATTTATTTTAAAGTTACAAATTGACTATTTTATAGTCACGGTTTTTTCCATATTTTAATTTGTAGTTGTTCTTGTTGTTTGGTTAATTATGATGATATGATTGATTTTGCTGTTTTTGGTTATCAGTAGATGGATTTATAGAATTGGAATACATTGGGATTTCAAAATACGTTTGAAGCAAAAATATAATTGGGTTTTAATGCCAAATTATAACCCACTTCTCATTAATCTTCCTTATTGTTAGTTCTTGGATTGGCTAGAATTTTGGTAAAACAAAGTTGTTCAATGTTGATGTCACATGGGTGATGTCTTAACATTGAGTCTTAACATTGGATAATGTTAAGTGTTTAAGTTGTTGAAGTTTTGAAGTCTGATGTCACATGCGATGTCATGACATCAGATATGCAGATCATTAAAACATCAGGTTTGAGATGTTTTTAGGGTTAAGCGTATTAGCTGGATTTTGGGAGAGCTGTTAGAGTTATTGGATGCGAATATCTTGGAGGAGATATTTTCTATTGCAAACAGATTTGATGCAGATTTGTAGGAGTGTTTAAAGGCTGAAGATTTAAGAAGATTTTGAGAGAAAATATGTTTTGAAGATTCAGTTTTAAATAACAAATCAGGTCAGATATTGTAGCAGGTCCAAGCCCAAATCAAATAGCTATATAAAGCGCATCAATCCTGAAGGAAAAGTAACGAAGAAAGAGAGCTAAAGACTGAGAGTCGTTTGTGTCTTCGTGTATGTGTTGGAAACCATTCTAGTGTGAATTAGTGTTGTTGTTTTGAGTTATTCTTGATCAAAGCTGTTAAGCAGAATCAAGGTAGGTGATTAGTGTGTAATCATTGGATTGTATCACTGTGGTGAATTAGGGAGTGAGTGGTTTCTCATATCTAAGTGGTTTCTTAGGTAGAAGGTTCATTGGGTAGTGATTAAGTTTGGTAGATGTCAACTGGGATTGTTGAGTCTGTAAATTAATACTACTAATAGTGAAATTCCTCCCTGGCTTGGTAGCCCCCCAGACGTAGGTAGTTAGACCGAACTGGGTGAACAATTCTTTGTGTACTCTTATGTTGTTTTATATTGTCCATTGCAGAGTGTGTTGTTGTGACATCACACGTAACATCACATATCTGGTACCAGAATTTCAATTGGTATCAGAGCAGGCATCCTGCTCTGCATCTGGGTGAGATCTAGGGCTGATACTTTCTGGTAAGATGGACAAGGAAGTTGGTGGATTTGTGAATAGACCCCCTATTCTGGATGGCTCTAATTATGATTATTGGAAGCCAAGGATGATTACCTTTTTGAAATCCTTGGACAACAGGGCTTGGAAGGCTATCATAAAAGAATGGAAAGCACGTGTTGTTGTTGAGAAAGATGATGCTGGGAAAGAAAAAGAAGGCAGCTCAAAACTGAAACCTGAAGAAGAATGGACCAAGGAAGAAGATGAGCTTGCCCTTGGTAATTCTAAAGCTCTAAATGCTATTTTCAATGGAGTTGATAAGAACATCTTCAGGTTGATCAACACCTGTGAAGTTGCTAAGGAAGCTTGGGACATCTTAAAGACTACTCATGAAGGAACCTCAAAGGTTAAGATGTCAAGACTTCAACTTCTGACATCAAAGTTTGAAACTCTAAAGATGAAGGAAGATGAAACTATTCATGATTTTCACATGAGTATTCTTGAGCTGTCTAATGCCTCTAGTGCTCTTGGAGAAAAGATGACTGAAGAAAAGCTGGTGAGGAAAATCCTTAGGTCCCTTCCCAAGAGATATAAGATGAAGGTGACTGCAATTGAAGAAGCTCAAGACATCAGCAAAATGAGAGTTTATGAGCTAATTGGATCTCTTCAAACTTTTGAGTTAGGGTTAAATGAAGAGGAACCTGAAAAGAAGACCAAGAGTATAGCCTTGGTATCTAATACTCAAGAAGAGAAGAAAGAGAATAGTGCTGAATCTCAGGAGGAGCTATCTCAGGCTATTGCTATGCTGGGAAGATAGTTCAACAAGGTGTTTAAGAGAATGAATAGAAACTATAAACCTAATGTTAAGAACATCTCCTCTGACATCAGCAAGTCAAAAGAAAATGATGAAGAGAAAACTGCTCAAGACAAAGGGATCCAATGCTTTGAGTGTGAAGGTTATGGGCATGTCAAGAAAGAATGTCCTACATTCCTTAAGAAGCAGAAGAAGGGCATGACTGTTTCCTGGTCTGATATTGACAGTGAAAGTGAAGAAGAGTCAGCCAAGCATGTCAGAGCATTGACAGGGACATGTGTGTCTGATGGAGAATCAAGTGATGAGGAACTGTCTTTTGAGGAGTTAACAGCCTCCTATCAAGAGTTATGTCTGAGGAGTGCAGAGGTTTGTCAAGAAAGTGAGAAACAAATTGTTCAGCTTGAGACTGTTAAAGCTAATCTTGAAAATGAAGTCTTGTTGGTTAAATATCAACTTGATCAAATGACAAAATCTGTTAGAATGTTGAACAGTGGATCTGTTACTCTTGATAAGATCCTTCAGGCAGAAAAGGTAGCAGAAGACAAATCTGGTTTAGGATTTGTTGTTGAGGAGAAGGTTTCTGCTGAAGCTAGTACTTCAGGAACCAAAAAGGACATGTCTCAACCAATGTCTCAACATAACAAAAAGAGACATAATCCTAAACCCAAGCAGGTTGCTCACCAACAGCCTCAAAATGTTGGGAAAAGGTATGCTCATGGTCCTCATCAAAAGAAGGTTCATACTTCTGGAGCTAGGCAGTATATGCCTCCTCAATACCATAGGAGCATGCAGGCTCCTAGGTTTAACATGTTCCATCAGATGTCTCAACATCAGGGGAATATGTATGGCTTTGAATATAATAATGTTGTGCCTCATTATTATGGAAGAAGGAAGCCACATCACCATAGAAGACAGCCTAAGAGATAGAATCCTCACTACAGGACACATGCAAACTATGGAAGAAAACAGCACCAGTACTATGGATGACAGCCACAGCAGTTTCATCATCAAGGTGGCTGGAAGTTTAACAACTTCAGAGAAGAGAGAGTAAGGTGCTTCTATTGTGGAAGATTTGGTCATATGCACTTTTCTTGCTTTAAACTGCATGGATATCCCAAATCTGTCCCTCAACCTAGACAGAAGGAGAACAGGACTAAGGCTGTTAAAAAATGGGTTCCTAAAGCTACTGTTACATGTCTATTGGCCCACACATCTGATAGACATTCTGCTAAGGATGGATGGTACTTTGACAGTGGTTGTTCAAAGCACATGACTGGATTTAAAAACTAATTGGTGGATGTCAATTCTTGCTCCTCAATTGATGTTACTTTTGGAAATGGAGAGAAAGGGGTGGTAAAAGGTGTTAGAAAAGTGAAGTGTCATGATGGACCTGATCTTGACAATGTGTTTCTTGTTAAAGGTTTAAGTGCTAATTTGATTAGCATAAATCAGCTTTGTGATGAAGGACATAAGGTCAGCTACACTAAGGATGAGTGTTTGGTGACTAATGAGAAGAATGAGGTAGTTATGAAGGGAGTCAGATCCAGAGATAATTGCTATCAATGGGTACCTCAAGAGTTCAGCTCATCAAGTGATGTTGAGGATGATGTTATGACATTTGACTGTGACATCAGAAGGATCACCAAACAACCTAGTGTTATGCAATTGTTCATAGGAAATCTTGAGGAACCTAAGGTCACAGAGGATGATCACTCAGATATGAAGAGTAATGACGATTTCTCTGAAGATACGGGTGCTGGTTGTGGTGATCTTAAGAAGTTTTGGAAGCAAGATGATATGCAGACTGATAACTCACAAGACAACCATCAGAGGTTGGCAATCTCTGTTTTGGAAGATGGAGATGTTGGAGTTAAGGTTGAAACATCTCCTAGCCTTAAAATAAAGAAGAATGTTGAAGTGGTTGATCTGTCTGACAATGAGCTGATTGCAAAAGTAGTTCCTGGGGTTGCTAAAAGACTGAAATCAAGGAAAGGGAAAGCTATTGAGTCACCTCCAAAGGACATCTCTCATATGAAGAAAGCTGTTGTTGTTAGAACTTCTGAGAAAATTCAAAAGGCTTCACTAGATAACATTCCTTTGCATTTCATAAAAAGGTGGAAGTATGTTTTTCAAAGAGGGCTTAATCTAGAAAAAGAATTTGGTAAAGATGCTCTGAATATGATTAAGTTTGCTAGGCTGATGGAAACTGGTCCTAGTTTTTACAAGTGCTATGAGAGACTTGTCAATGAATTCAATTCTGTTGACATTGCTGATAGAAGAAGTGAGAGAGATGAATGTGAGTTGAAGGATACAAACATATCCGCAAAAATTTGGTTCCTAAAGGGAAAATTATCTGCTGGGCGTATTAGTATTAATTATGTCATCGTTCTCAAGATGGCTGCTGCAAAATTGGTCACCATTAATCACAAAACAACTATTTTTGATGGACTAGAGAAGTCTCTTTATGAGAATAGATCTAAGAAGAATTACAATCATGGATCAGGGACTGAGCTTATAGGTTATGGTAATGCAAAGTACATAGCAGCAGGGAGTAGTTGCTCTCAACTTGTTTGGATGAAGCAACTGTTGACTAAAAACAATGTCAAGCAAGATGTTATGACATTGCACTGTGATATGAGTATCTCCAAGAATCCTATTCAAAATAGTAAGGTAAATCATATTGATATAAAGGACTTGGTTGAAGATAAGGTGGCTTTGGAACATGTGGCTACTGAAAAGCAATTAGCAGATATTTGTACTGAGTTCTTAGATGCAAACCAATTTGATAGTTTAAAATTGGGGAGTTGCATATATAAGGATTAGTTGGAAGATGTGTTAGCATGCAGTTGTCTTATGTGTGTGATTAAAGATAACAATTATTCAACTGCAGAAAGTTTACAAAATTGGAAGTATTAGTTCATCTAAAGCTTTAAACATAGAGTTTTGTTTCTTCTTCTTATTCAATCTGTCCCAACCTTCTGAGTTTTTAAATGTATTCAGTCCTCATCAACATCTCCTTCATCGGAATCATATTGTTGCACTGGAGGTTTCTTGATGGTCTTCATCCTTGTCTCAGATGTTTTGCCTGTTCTTGTTGCTCCTGAAGAAGTTCCAGCTGTTGTCTGTGTTTTGCTCTTCTTCTTCAGTGGATCTGGTTTCTTGTCCTCCTGCTTGAGGTTCTTTGCTGCATCTTTGGAGTTTGACTGGCTCATTCTTGGTTGCTGTGTGGTGCTGCTAGAAGGAAGAAGGCTTGTTTTTATAATGCAAACAAGGAGCATTGTTTGTATCGCCTGACTAGTCAAGGTGTTGGAACTTGTTTTTTTTGGGGAAATCTTGGTGTTTGGCTGTGTCATTTATTATGTCACGACATTGTGTTTGGTGATTGTACAATTGTGGCTAAAAAGGGGGAGAGTTAGCCTAGCCTTTGTGTGTAGAGTGTGACCTATCTCAGTTCTGGTGTGGTGCAGATGTTGAGGGGGAGTGTGCATGTTGAACAGCTGTTTATGCTGGTTCTGGTTTTGAGGGGGAGTTTGCCCTTTGTTGATAGGTGGTGTGTAGCATTTTGAAGTGGGAGCTGTTTGTTTTAAAAATTTTATCCGCTGCTGAAGTCTCTGATGTTGCAGAGATTTGTTTTAGCCAAAATTAGCCAAAGGGGAAGATTGTTAGTTCTTGGATTGGCTAGAATTTTGGTAAAACAAAGTTGTTCAATGTTGATGTCACATGGGTGATGTCTTAACATTGAGTCTTAACATTGGATAATGTTAAGTGTTTAAGTTATTGAAGTTTTGAAGTCTGATGTCACATGCGATGTCATGACATCAGATATGCAGATCATTAAAACATCAGGTTTGAGATGTTTTTAGGGTTAAGCGTATTAGCTGGATTTTGGGAGAGCTGTTAGAGTTATTGGATGCAAATATCTTGGAGGAGATATTTTCTGTTGCAAACAGATTTGATGCAGATTTGTAGGAGTGTTTAAAGGCTGAAGATTTAAGAAGATTTTGAGAGAAAATCTGTTTTGAAGATTCAGTTTTAAATAACAAATCAGGTCAGATATTGTAGCAGGTCCAAGCCTAAATCAAATAGCTATATAAAGCACATCAATCTTGAAGGAAAAGTAACGAAGAAAGAGAGCTAAAGACTGAGAGTCGTTTGTGTCTTCGTGTATGTGTTGTAAACCATTCTAGTGTGAATTGGTGTTGTTGTTTTGAGTTGTTCTTGATCAAAGCTGTTAAGAAGAATCAAGGTAGGTGATTAGTGTGTAATCATTGGATTGTATCACTGTGGTGAATTAGGGAGTGAGTGGTTTCTCATATCTAAGTGGTTTCTTAGGTAGAAGGTTCATTGGGTAGTGATTAAGTTTGGTAGATGTCAACTGGGATTGTTGAGTCTGTAAATTAATACTACTAATAGTGAAATTCCTCCCTGGCTTGGTAGCCCCCAGACGTAGGTAGTTAGACCGAATTGGGTGTACAATTATTTGTGTACTCTTCTGTTGTTTTATATTGTCCATTGCAGAGTGTGTTGTTGTGACATCACACGTAACATCACATATCTGGTACCAGAATTTCACTTATGGGTACTTATTATTTTGCCTCAGTATCTTCCAGTAATACATTTTCCAAACTAATTAATGGTTTTACATTACCAATGCAGGGAGAAGATTAAGAGTGTTAGGCTAAAGTTTATATACAACCTTCCTTCTGTTAGCCACACAAACTACAATTTCGAAAGTTAGCACTGCTTCTATGGCCACCAATGATGGAAAACAGGTTTCACAGCCTACACCAGTGCATGGTCCAGCTGTAATGCAGCCATTGACGACATTACAACAGCCATCTGATGTCCATCAAGCAGAGGAGGTTCAATTTCGTAAATGGCATACTTTTTTTTGAAATACTATATATAGTTCTGCATTTGTCTTTCTTCCCCTTTTGACATTTTTTTGTTATTTAATCAATAGGCTCAACAACAACTTCATGTGGTTGTTCAGGTAACAACAGAGTTTGACATCGAATGACTTCCAGAGAATGAACCACATGCTGACAACACCCGGCCACTGCAGCACCACCATCGTGCTGATGTTGAACATCGGCATGAGTTCCAACCGGTATGGTTCTGTTGAATACTGTGTCATTTTGGGGTTTCTTGAACATCTCCATCATTGTGATTTGTTGTTTGTCTTTATGTCACATGAAATATTCTGTTGTTCTTCTTCACAATAATCAGTTACTGATTTTTTCCATCAGGCACGTCGGTCTGCTGCTGCGCGGCAAAGACAGAAGAGAAAAAGATTAAGTAAATCAGGAACAGTGGGTATGAGGTTTAACAAATTCCATGCAGCAGATGATGACGAACTGGAGGTTGATATGTTTGATTCTGATGACGATGATGAACATGACTACAACTGGGAGAACTTTATGACATCGAGTGGTTTTCGAGTTCGTGACTAACTTTTTAAATTATGGTTATGTGCTTCATGTACTGGTCTACTAATGTTTCTTAATTTGAATTTGTTGTTTGTTGATCCATTATTTCAAGTTTGTTTTCTAATTTAGTAGAACTGTTATGCTATATTGATGTTTGTTTTTAAAATATGACGAGTTTGTTTGAGTTGTTATGTTTGTGCACAAACATTAATGCTGGTTATTTTAAAGATGGTCTTATGAAGTTATTTTATTTGATTGTTGATCAATATATTCTAATTGATTGTTTGATCTTCTACCATGAAATTTTGTTATATTCTCCGTATTTCATTTTACTTTTTATTGAGATTAGAAGTTGATTAAGGATGTTTAAACGTTTCAAATCTATTTTAAGATTTATTATTATTATGTTATAAATTATTTTAACTATTTTTTGTTACACTTTAATGATTTCTACAAAACTTGAATTATAGTTATTAAAAAGAGGTGCAATTCAATGATTGGTCAAAATCTTTAAATAACTTGACTCAACAACTAAATATGTATAAGTAATTTAATTTTATGAAAGCACTATTTTTCAAGTTTTTTAATATTACTGAATAAAATGCATTTTTTGTCAGTATTTGTTTTTAGAATGTATTTATTTATATTTAAAATTTGGAAAAATAACAAAATATAAATAATTTAGTTTTATAAATATCAAATAATATAATAGTAATTGTAAATATTTTGTTCATTAAATAAATAACCATCTTTGTGGCCAACGCCACTTTGAAGTGTGGCACGCGCCAATCCCTGCCCATGCCTCATGTGGCAGGCGCCACACTTAAGGTGGGGTGGCGGGCGCCACTTTATTTTTTGTTTTTTTTTTTGTTTTTTTTCCCTTAAATAACGACTTTTATGAAATCACAATAAAATTATATAACATTTAAATTAGGAAAAAATTGAAACATTGTTGATAATAAAAATAGTGATAATAATAAAATTTATAAGTTTTTAAAAGTTTATAGTCAATAAATTTTTTATTTATAAGAATTAAAATATTGGTTATAAAATTTGTATTACATAGAGTTATTTAACTATAGGTTTATATTTAAAAGGAGAAAAATTTATAAAGTGTAAAATATGCTATGACATTTATAAAATTGATAAAAATGAGATTTGATTAAAAGTAAAAGGAATTTAATAGGGAGGCAAGAAATACTATTTAGAATAGACTTTAATAATAAATCAATTATTTTTGGGAAAAAACATTTTGGAAAAGATATTAATGATATAGAGATCATCAGAAAGCTGTTGCAGAGATGTGCAAGATTTGTTTTCTCACTTAAATAGATATGCCTAAGTCAAATTGGATATTTTAATACAGTGAATTGATATGATATTGGTGCCACCTGGGTTGTTTATTGTTTTTTTTATAAAGGAATAAAAAAAAAGAATTTAAAAGTTAAATTTTCAAATAAAATCTCTAAATAGGGTAAAAATTATAAAAATAGAATTTAACAATAAATAAAATCATTGGTTTGGGAAATAACATTAATAGGATTTGAAGAGTTGTGCATAAGAATTTAAAATTTTACCAAATTTCTAAATATAAGAAAAATGAGTATATTTGTTATTTACTAAAAATTAATATGATAAGTTTTTGTGTTGAATGATAAGTTATTTAGTAAAAGAAAGTGCAAAGATCAAAGCTTAGTACAGATATGTAATATATCTGATAGTATCCAACATATGTAACAAAATAACATGTTTTGTTGAAAAGGTGAAAATTAAAAAGTTAAGGCAATATTAATTATAACATAACATTCCACAAAAAACATCAAAAACAGACATTGAGTTGGATATTTGGTGAATTAGCTTCAGGTTCCAAACATAGAATAGTTCGACGACACAAAGTGGCAACATGTCGTTCACAATCTAAGGGTGTTCATGTCTTCTAACAACAGAGACATGGAGCCTTTGGGGAGTAATTGTTATTGTGAATTGAAGCGTGTCACCCCTACCAAGCCTCTTATTCACAGCAAACTGGTACCAGCCATTTGTCATGAACTTCTCCATGTTGTTGATTTTCCCGTTACGCCTTGCAGAACGCACATCAGCCTGATAAATCCTGCCGTCGTCTACATCGACCAACTCAATAGCTGTCTGGTTGACTCGTAAAATTTCACGCGTAACCGTGTTTGGAAAATGCTGCCCAAATGGTACGATAAGACTGAGTTATACAATTTGTCTGCAGTAACTCTATTATGTTCAAGGACTATGTAATTCGGAACTTACCATGACATTCTTTGTAGCCTTGTATCCAAAAGTGATTATCTTTTCCCAGTAGAATTCATTGTTGCATTGTTGATCATCCAACATCTGCCCATCAGATTGTTGGTTATCAGATGTTTGCTTGGCACCCTGTTTGTGTGTTGAAGAGCTGTAATGAATGTTGAAGAGATAGTCATTAGTATAAAGGGAAAATGACGATGACAGATTGAGAGTGTAATATCAATTCCATGCGGACTGAGTTATAGTATTTATAGAATGCCAAAGGTGTGTTTGATGGTAGACAACGGTGGTCTTTCGCCGCAATGGAGCATATATGTTTAGTTATGTTACAGATTACCTGATGTTGGTTGGAACGTCAGTCTTATTCTGGATTTTCTCAGCGGTGTTGCTCCCTTGCATTATGTCTCGTAGTTGGCCGTCAATCTCATTTCTCTGTCTCAACCATGATTCCACGTTTCTAGCATGACATGAAAAACCCAGAAGCAGTAGTAGTAAGTAATTAATGCAGGTTGAAGTTAGTTTTTCCAATACATGGAAGTGTCATATGTGAGGTATACCTTGCCCTACGGGCCCTTAGTGTATCTGGTTCATTAAAAGTAGCCCCAGAATTTAGGTGACCTGTGGGAGGGGCTTCCTGCAAGCTATAGAGATGGAATATATGTTTTTAGTAAAATATCATAAGAACATTAACAATGTACTATGTCATGGATTATAGTGATTATTTTAGGTGCATTTGATTGTGATGTAAAATTTGTTAGTATGCAGAGACAATGTTATAAACTAATTTTGTAAGGTATATGTATACATATTTGTCATTGCAACATAAGTCATTAGCTGAGTTATGGGAGATTATACCCGGGACACATTGGGAGTGTAGGTGTTTGCGGTTGATTGATTACAACCTGGGGAGGTGAAGAAACCTGTATAGGATCTGCAGCAAATGAGACCCTTTTTTTTGGTAGTGGCTGGTCCGTATTCGACTGTAGGCGATCCAACTCTCCACCAATGTCGCTGCAATGAAAGGATATGGAAATTAGTTAGGTTTTGATAAGGCATTGGTTAAACATGCATGCAGGGAAAATAGCGCAACCGTACCGGGAGTCCAAGGTTCCATCTTGCGAACTACTGTTTCCTTCTTCCGAATCCGTTCCCAGACACAGTTTGAGATAGTCTTGCTTAGTAAGGACGCCCCTAAGGCGTCGGCGGGCCTCATTAGTTGTTGCGACTTCAACAATCAATTTTTTCACGGTTGATTTAACATCCTGCACGTGGGTGTTGCCGGAAATAGGAATGCGAATCATTGGAAGCCGATTAAGAAAGGCTACAACAATTAACGGGAAATGGTAAAAAAGATGAAAGTCGTTTGCGTACCCTTGAGGAAGACGGCGCGGTCGTTCTGCATCCATGGGTGTGTTGCTTTAGGAAGTGTGGTTGGCAAGAGTGGTTTCAGGCTTTGGAACATATATAATAGGCTTTGGAACATATATAACAGTGGTTCCCTCTTTTGGGCCGTTGGATCAATAAGAATCGTAGTGAAAACAACCGATATATTTATTTATAGATTGTATTTTAAAAAGACAGGGAATAAAATAAAGGAAATTATTTATCTAAAAGTAGAATAAATAGAATTATGTTATGTTGAAAACTGGAATTATTTATCCAAAGTAATAAGTTATCAGCATGAAAAAGCTTAGACAATCATTGTTTTTAAAATTGAGTTTATTTTTTATAACAAATACTAATAAATAAAGTAAGTTAATTAAATAATTAAAAAAAAGGCATTAGTAGAATGTGAAGGGGGTGGGTATGGACCAGCATAGTTTGGGGAACGGTGTGGGGTGTGGCTACTATTTGTATCGCATTGAATACTAAAAATTTAACGTTATTGTTTTTGCAAGCAGGGCAACGGATCGTGTAGCATTCCATTCTGGTAGTGCCAAGGACAGAGCAAGAGTGTGGGATGGGACCGAGAAGGGAATGGGATAAGCTTAGGAGAGAGATGTTGGTTCGTCAGGGTATGGAACAACATCAGGTTGTTAGGACATGGAGGAAGAAGTTCGTGATGGAGTCAAAAAGCGCGGGACTTGCTGGGAGGTTGGAACGGAATATATGTATCTGTAGTAGTTGCATGCAACTCATTGTGTCTATTTTTTTGAAGATATAATTTGCATGATAGTATTTTTCATAGCATATCTATTTTGTGATGTGTATGTTTAGTGTTGGATTCATGTCACTGATTATATTTAGAGGATAGATTTTGTTTGGATATTTGGATATTTGTCTTCCGAAAATGGGAAAGTCATGATTCACTCAGGGTTATCGTTATTTGCATTGTCTATTATGTAAAACTGAAGCAAAAACATATTTGGTATTCCGTGGGTCAATCTAAGTAACTAACAAACTGTTGTGTGTCTGCAGTTTTGATGGAAAGGAAAAAGAAGAGAATGTGGGGTATGTTAAAGAAGCAGGAAATTGGTCCCAAAAAAGGAAAAGGTACTTTTAAGATTCTTATAATGTAAAGAAGTCATATTTAATGTTTGTTTTGTTGGTTGGGTGCTGAATGGAAAAACTTGTCATCTTGTTGTCTCAATTTTAATAATCTGGAAACTCTGTTGTGTCTGCAGTGCTGATGTAAAGATCAAACAAAAGGCTTCAGTGTCTGGCATAGAAGCAGGATGATGTCTTGGAAAAATGGGAAGGTAATCGCAATGAATCATACACATATATAATCAATTGTATATTGGAGGGTATGTAAGATTACGTATTACCGAAAATGAAGTAATCTAATTCCGGTGATATATTGCAGGGGAACTGCTGTTATGTTTGAGCATGAGGCAAATTGGACAATGGTGGTAAAGAATGCAAAGAAGTTGAAGAAAAATGTGCTTGTAAGTAATGCAGAATTCCATTGATAAGTTTAGGTTTATATTGTTAAGAGATAAATGCATTGCTAATGTTTGTGTATATGTGCAGAAAATTCCTACTGATGTCATCAGGAAATGCCTCTGTGGACCCATTGACTATGTTCGTCTGTGGGATTCGGACGAATCTGTTGCATACTATTGCAATGTGAAGAAGACACCAAAGAAATTAGAGAAATATCTATTAGGGAGCTGGTATCGTTTTCCAAAAGATCGAGATATAAAAGATGGGGACCGTCTGCATTTTTCAATTCAGTATCCGCCTGTAGAAGAAATTGTGGTTTCAGTTGAGCGCGGGGATGGAAGCTGAAGGCCGGCATGCTTGTATGCTGGTGTTGAATCTGCTGGGAGTTAAAGAATCGTTTTGTTAAGATTTGGTTTTCGTTATAGTTTTTGTTTTGAATGTTATGAATGTGTTGAAAGTTTAGACTTGGTCTTTGTTTGTTCAATATGATTACAAATTATGTTTTAATAATATTTTTGTGATGATGGGTTTTCTCAAAACTATGCCTCATGTTTCACCTAAATCTCTTGATCCATCCATGAAAAGAGATAATTCGTCAATGTAATGTTGAAAGTTGAGTTAGTCGATGATGTCTTGTCCTTGTGCCAGAGTGCCAGAGATGAAAACTGATAAAATTTGGTTACCATAAACTAATAATAGCATACAAATTTGGTTTTCTCAGTAGAGTAATCAAAATGATGAAATACTGAGTCGAGCAAGATTTGCAAAGGTTCTTCATGTTTCAAACTGCAACTATTGTTCTGTAACAAAGTTAAGATGCAAAGACAATATGAGTTAATTAAATTGACCAAATTCTTTCTAAAAAGAATAGGAACAGAAATCGTCGGAATTCACAATTATGGTCTTGGCTCTGTTGACATTTAAGTTTGTACAAAACATTCTGACATCACCTTAAGTCCATCACCAATATTTTCTTTAATACAATTCACATGAAAATGGAGTCCAACAATACAAAACAGTATCAAACACTGTAAATGAAAGTGTGTTGATTAGATGAATATGGTGACTTGAGAACAACATAATGATTATTTATTTACGTTACCTGCTGGTATTTTTTTTGAACAATGAAAATATATGCTCAATGAATTTTGGTCTAGCTCTTCAAACAAGCCACCATATTTTGCTTAGGTACTATAGTTCCATGCCCTGTTATTTTGTTCCAAATCAAGTTCACCCCACCAATTTAGTACCAAGCCTGCATCAAGCAAATCAGCATTTTAGTATCTGCATCTCACGTAATAAAAACATGAACATATGATACAATCATGTATGGTTCACTAATCTATTAACTGACTAACAATAAGCCTGTATTAATTTCCTTGAGGTTTAATGTGTAGAAGAATAGTTCAGTTACAGTAAAGTATAAATTTGAGGTCACAATACATACACATCCCTAACTTTTAAATGCCACATTTCCCATTACCTTTTTAGAATGTTTAGAGTAGGATCAACATAAATGCCGTAACAGGAGGTTGTGAAAATATGTGAACATACGAAATGGATGGTAATGAACAATATGTGCAGAATGCTGATATTGAGTAGACTCCTGATATTGAGTACATTGAAATTGCCTTGCAGACCAAACAGCTGTGAAAAGCAGAGTGAGTCCTATACCATTAATGTGCAACTTCATTGGCGTAAATGTGGTAGCATTGGTGCGAATGTGTTGGAAAATGTTGATATTGATTATATTCATATGCAAAAGGAAAGATGTAAGTAATAAATATGATACGGTTCAACCTAGATATTATTGAAAACTTCTTTATATACAACATTTGTTGTTGAGTTTTTGGGTTTATTATCTTCACCGTGTATCAATATTTTGATTGCGTTTTTGTTGGTGGCTCTCGATAGTGCAACGTAGATTTGACCATGTGCAAAAACATCCTTTGGCAAGTAAAGTCCAACATGATCTAGAGATTGGCCTTGTGATTTATTTATTGTCATCGCAAAGGAAACAACAATTGGGAATTGGCGCCTATTTAATTTAAAAGGCCAAGGGGATTGTGATGGGGACATATCCATTCTTGGTATATAAACCAAGTTGCCAAAATTTGTTCCATCCATTATAGATGCCTCGAGAACATGATTTGCCATCCTTGTTATGATGAGTCTTGTGTCGTTGCATAACCCGGCTGCCTGATCAATATTGCGCATAAGCATGATAGGCGTTCCAATATTCAATTTAATGTGATGGTTAGGCAATCCTGAGGTAGCAAGGGAACTAAGGAATTCGGGTGTTAGAATATCAACGACGCCACTGTCATGAATTTCAGATCTATCGACAGAATTTGAGGTGTAATAGTTATGTATGTTGCCTGTAGACAAAATGAAATTGTGAGGTGAATAAAAAAAACATGGTTGTAGGCAATGAAATGGATACGGTATAAAATTGGAACCTGGCATTAATGTGAGGACTCGATCATTAATTTGATCAACCACCTCCAAGGTTGAAGCCAGTATAGCTCTACCCTTAAAGTAGTCATTCGATTGAAAGTTAGACAAGAACTGTGGGTATGTGCTCTCAATTATGGCATCAATAGGGTCGGTGTAATCGGTAATCAATAGTTCATTTGGAATTTCAATGTTGGCATATCCGTCGTTTGGTTCAGAAACTCTGCCATCACCTATTTTTAAGAGCCAATTTGAGAATTCAAGCATTTGCTTTCTTTCATGTTGATTATGGCCGCAATGTAGTCGCATACTCTTAGTCAAAGTTAACACCTTTACAGAATGCCATATATACGACGCATTTATCGCAGAATGGACTATATCAGAACGACTTCCCCTAGGAACAACTGGTAAAATCTGTCTAAAATCCCCACCGAAGACAACAACTTTTCCCCCAAAGGCACTATCAGAATTGTTGTAACTGCTCATTACATCTTGCAATGTTTGGTCAAGCGCCTCAATAGCATGCCTGTGTGCCATTGGTGCCTCATCCCAAATAATTAATTTTGTTTGCCTTAGTAACTCAGCAACTTCATCACCATAATTAATCTTACAAGTTGAATTCTCTAATGTGGGGACTGGTATTTTAAACTTTGAATGTGCGGTTCGGCCACCGGGCAATAATAGAGCAGCTATACCACTTGTTGCAATTGTTAAACATATATTATGCCTCGACCTCAAAGCAGCTGCTAATGTTCTCCACATGTATGTTTTGCCTGTACCACCATAGCCATGCAAAAAGAAAACCTGGCCTTTTTGATCCGAAATAGCAGTCATAATTTGTTCATAGATCAGCTTCTGTTCATCTAAGAAGATAAAATCAGATATGTAAGATGCACACATGTAATACACAAAGTGTAATTAAAAACATTTGCACACACCTGTCATTGCCGCAAACAGACTCGCAAATTCAGATTTCATTGTAGGGATATCATAATTTCTTTCATTATATATAAACCTATTTCCTAGCTGCCGCAGGATATAATCATCTGGATATGGAATAGGTTTAAAATCTTTGAGAGTGCTCCGATTTGCCTGTAGTATTTTTTCAATTTTAGTTCATGTGGTATTCTGATAACACCAAATCTGCAATACAGAAGAGCAATGTTGTTAAATATAATAATCAATCACCGAGACTGAGATACACAAAACCTGGAAACAATGAGATTAAATATGTTGTCACCTGAATTATTAGCCAAAATCCTCTGTTTATATAAGATTCCATCAGATAAAAATTGAAAGGATTCTTTCCAAACATGAACCGGCCTAGTCACAGCTCCGGACAGGAGCATAACAACAAAAAGTATCCTCAGAAAATCCCTTGAACCCCATTCACTTGCCTCTCTAATGGCACCAATATACTCTCTATCGTCTTGAAGGAAGCCCATTGCAAAACAGGCATCCCGAAAAGAATGAAATTGAGTGTCTCCGATCTTGCGTATTTCCTCATATGAGGTTAGTCCCGTGACCACTGTCAACATCATCCGCAAGTAATACAGTTCTCCAGTAGTTGGCGGAACCCATATCAAACGTTCGATTGTGAAACCTTTTTTCCGAGGCTTCCATAAACGTTTTGTCTTGACATAAACAAATCTGGAGACAAATTGTGCATATGTTAATAACTTGGCTTCTTCATATTAGCCATTAGCAACTAACCATGCAGTGAACATTGATTTGGTGACACTTGCTTTTTCTAAAGTATCTTCCATGCGAGCAAAATCAGTGTAGTAAATTGGTTTCTCGCCTATCAAATGATAAAACATCCTTTCCACAGATGGTTTCCGACCATGGATATTATATGAAAAAATTCGCCAGCACGCCTCACTTGGCGAAACATACTTCCAATCCAAATATTGTCTTATCTCATCAACCGGTTCCGTTCCAGGTTGGGAATCTGACTGGAAATTAACTATTGTAGTTGTTATTCTATCATATCCTTTATGTATGTATTTGAAAAGATATTTGATGGAAGTGCTCTGGTTGCACCATTCCATATTGATATGTGCACGGTATTTCAAAAGTAGGCCAGCATTGTATGGCACAACATGGCGGTTGTCCAATGATATTCTGTATTTGAGAATTGTGTGTGTTTTTAATCTCCTTCTATATAGTGGATAACCCTCTGAATCAATTATGGTGACCTCATTGAATTTCTTTGGGAAAAATTTTGAACATCTTCGATTCTTCATACACGGAGAAGCAATCCGGGCAAGACCGCATGGACCATGCATCATGTTCTGTTTGACCAGACAATATAAATCAGGATACTAAACCGGGTCTGGAATTTTAGCGCATATGATAGCATCAATGTCAGATGACGTGGGATATTTGCTCTGAGGATGCAAGAACAACAGAATATGTGCGTGCGGCAGTCCTCGCTTCTGAAATTCAATTGTGTACAAAACTGAAATAATCAAGAAACTGCATAGTTTAGAAAAAAAAATTCAATGTAGTCAAGACATAGAAATAGAATAAATAATTCCATAAGAGACGCACATGCTAATACCCTGCCCAGGACATGTTTTTTGGTTAAATCTATCATCAATTCGTTGAATTTGATTTTGAAGATCCTGGAAATTATATCGGGCCTGTCATGTGGCTTCAAACCAGTCCCCGTCAAAACTTGCAAAATTTCAGGCCAAGTCGGATTGCATGTGAACGTCACAAATAAGTCTGGGAATCCTAGTTTGATGGAAATTGCCATGCCATCAAAATATAGTTGCTCCATATATCTCTTGCTTCCGACATAAGATGATGGGAGCACAACTCTTTTTCCTTTCTTACCAGTTACGTCCTGGGAAGCATTGCCATACTGGTCATTCAATTGCTTGTATTTTCCAACTCGCAATTTAGACTGATTCTTGCGCAACCAATTCAGTCTCTCTGACTCCATCATTGCATATCCATCCACCAAAAATTGCTGAAAAAGTCTGCGTGAGTGGAGCAGAGTCTTAGCCTCTGTATCACGTTGTTGCAATCTAAAACACAACCAATCTTTAATGGTTTGTCGATTTTGCTTCGTAACCAAATGCTCATGTTGGTACTTGTGTAGTATATTATTTCTATAACCATCCTCACCGTACACAATGTCGCTCCCAGGATTTTCATCCAGGTACAAACGCGGGAGTGGCACGGAAAAACAGAGTCACCAGCCGTGTAAATTTATCCCAAGAGAGAGAAAGGGAACACCGCATAAACCTTAGGAAGAGGGAAAGGAATGGTCATCGCAACCATAGCCTGGGTTCGGGAGTCGGTTACGCGAGGGGAAGGTGCTAGCACCCCACGCGTCCATCGTACTCGATGGGATCCACACTTGTTGTCTATTCTAAGGGTGAGTTATACTATCATCTAGGGCTGTACTAAGACGGGGAGGGAAAGACAAAGACAGACTCGGTAGGACGTCGACGTCCTAGGCCTACGTACCCCCCTTGTGCAATGGGGAATTCAGAGTCAACGTAGTTCGGACCAAGTTCTTTTTGTGTTTTTTATGAGCGACGTTAAGTTCGCGTCCGGCAGTTAGGGTCGATGCCTGTTTGCGACTCAGACGGAAGGTAACGTGCCCTTTCTGAAAATAGCCTTTAAGTTGAAGGTCCCGAAGGACAAAAGGTTTGAAGTTGGTTTGTATTTTTTAGGACAGAAGTGGCTTAAGTTAGTTCCTAAGCTGCATTGCACCAAAGTCTAGGGCACAGGGACGAATACTTAACGCATCGTCCCAAGACAGGACGCTCGCTAAGCACTCTAGAGAGATGAGAGGAAGCCCCTCATTTCTCATTCCCTACGCTTAAGGCTCGTGCGCAATACACCTTATTATTATTAAGTGTTTTAAAGAAATTTGAGATGAGAAGAGAGAAGACACAAGGGTAACTCTAAAGGAGACTACGAATCCTAAAGTCATCATGCATGGGTGACCTACGGTTAGTGAGGTTTGAAGACAACCTAAATCCTAAAGGAAAGAGAATGAAGGAAGGAAAAAGTAAGGGTGACCATGGATACTTATCCATACCCTTAAAGAACTTACCTTAGTCCCTGCATAAAAGATTAGTACAGAATAGACATAAGTAAGAGAAATGAGGTGAATGGAAATCCAACAATGGCATACAATAGTAATTATAATCCAAACGTGAATCAAAGAAACAAAGAACAGCCCCAAAGCAAATGGCACAAGTGCCTTTTCAAACAGATAATCATACAAAGTCAAAGATGCGCCTGCGAGAAAATCTCAAGTGAAAACAAATCAGATAATTAGAAAAACAACTCCTAAAATTCCCACATTAAATATCGAGGTTCCTCAACCAGAGACAAACAACATATCAAAAGTCCCTGCAAAAAATCAAAATATTAGTCATTCAAATAAATAGGAAAAGCTCAGGTGGGAATTAGGGCTCAGTGTGCCAAAGGGAAGGACCTAAATGCAATATGAGATAAAATTAAAAATGAAAGAAAAATATTTTTAAGCACTTTAGAATGTTAATGAATGAATGCAAAAGGAACGGATAAAAAATATTTTTCGAATGCAGAGAAATAAAATAAACAAATTGAGTATGCATGAAATGTGTAATGCAAAAAGGAAATTAAGAAAATAATTAATTAGGATGATGAAAATAAAATAAAAATAAAAAATAAAATTTGTAAAAATTTTATAAAATAATACAGATGATATATTAATTTTATGATGATTTTTAGATGTAAAAAACTATTTTTAAAATTAAAATATGAAGTATAATAACTAAAATAAAATAAAAATGAAGTAACGGGCTGGGGGGTGCGTTTAGCAAGGAAGGCGCGTTGAAAATGGAATTGGGCTGGTGATGGGGGGTGCGTATAGCAAGCCTGGCCCAATTAATTGATCAGAAAACAAAAAAAAAAGAAATGACTACCGTGTGCCTCCCACGTGCAAGGCGCGTGTGTTCATTAATGTGGTGGCAAGACGTGGGCCACTTGATGCATCAGACGGCTCATGATAGGTCAACTTATATAAAAAGTAAACACAATAAAAAAGATGATTGGGAGAACACCATAAGAGCGGTGGGGTCATAACCACAGAATCAATAATTTAAATTCAGAAAAAAAAATAAAAAGGAAAATATGTGGCAGCATCGTGACCGTTGGATGTGGCTAATAAACGGACCAGATTGCTTCTTCTACCTTTGTTACCTCCGCCGGACTGGTTTTTCCGACCGCCACCGGAGTTAGGGTTCCGGCCCCTACTCCGGTCACCTGCAAACTAAAATCGCCCAGAAATTTCGTGCGAGTACACCATTCGACCCAGAAAAACGCAAGGAATTCAAATATGGCCTCCAAATTCACAAATAATTAACACATAACAAAAAACGAAGGGATTAGTGTAAGGGTTCAAAACTTTAAATTCACATAACAAGCCATACACACGTCCATAATAAAAAATAAATAGATAAGAGTGATCACCATTCATCACACGTCAATATTCATATAAAAAATTGGAGTTTTAAGAGCATGAAAAAACCTCTCAACCTGTGATGGAGCAGCTCTAATCCTTGCCTTTGGTTGCGAACGGTGGTTGGTTTGCACTCTATGGATTACCAAGAGAAGCTTTGTGGAAGAATTCCGGGCAAAAACCTTGTGGATCGTGAGTTTGAATGAGAAATCCTCTTTTAGGGTTTTCTTGAGAACTCCTCCAACTTCACGTGCATGAACCCTAACCAATGCATGATTGAGCTTATATAGACTAGGGTTTTCTACTGAATATGAATTGGGCTTGGGTAATCCATTGTTTAATGATTTTTGACTTATTTTGGAATTTGGCATTATGTTGAATAAGTGAAAAATACACCCCTTTCATGCACTTAAATTCATAATGGATCACTTGCATCTGAATTGCTAGTCACACCACATTTAACTTGGGCCTTGAGAACAAATGATTCATGAGTTTTAGACATTTTGGGAAATTTGAATAATGGAAAATAGGTGAAAAATAAACCATGGAATTACTTCATTCTTGGGCCCAAAATAAACCTCAAGGAATGTCTTTTAATATTGGAATGTGGCATGAAGCAATGGAATTGATTATAGGTCACTATGCCCAAAGTTGTGAAAATGGCACCATGAAAAACCCTAAAAACCACTTTGCCTTCTTTTGATCATAACTGGAGTTTCACAAATGATATGGAGACCCACTAGTACTTGTTGGAAAGAGGCGAAAAAGATCTTCAACTTTCATGTTGGAGGAAAATTAATTTGAAGCTTTCTTGATGATGAAAAGTCAAGTTGAATGCAGTGCAGGAACTTGCCAAAAATGGAAACTTTTCATTATAGGTCACTTTCCAAATTTGGAAACTTTGCACCAACTCCTGATTCCTGACAGATATGTATGAAACTTGACCCCTGAAGACCATATGAGGATGTGAGACCTTGAAATCCCTGAAGAGAACCTCAAAATTTCACAGTTGACTTTTCTTCTTTCACTGTTGACTTTTCCCCAAATCCCACTGATTTTTAATCCATTGGCCAATTGAACTTCTCCTGAACCAAACTGACGGACAATCTTCCACTTCTACATACTTAGGGACCTAAGGAATACCATGGAATCAAGTCTTGCCCAAAAAATCAGAAATAAACTGACTTTATAGCAAACCCTAGTTGTAGTATCCTCAGTCTAGGAGGAAATAGCACAATCTCCAAATCCAAATTCCTCTGAATATGATGTGTGTCCTCTCCAACAAAGATAAGATATGTCATTTGGTGATGATAAAAACCCAAGTAGCCTGTCCATTGGAATAATAAACCCAAGAATTTCAAAACCCTAATTCATGCACTGGTTAGGAGAGTGATTCCACCTAAGATCCCTTGCAACTTGTGAACTCTTGATGAGGTAGTAGACCAGATAGGACTTTTCCCTGACCCCATGCTAATGATATGCATACATGATAATGCAAAGATGAAATGAAACATAAGCCAGTTAGTACTAAAGTAAGGAGGGCAAATTTTGGGGTGCAACAACTGCCCCTATTCAATCAACTTGGTCTTGTAGGTATGATAGCGACGGCTCTCATACATTCGGGATGCATGGAGATTGAATACCAAAGAACCCGGAAATTTGCGATCCTCTGCTGGAGAATTAGCCATAAATGTTGTACTGGGTATAAAACGAGACAAACTTCCCCAACTGACGAAGTAAATCTTCAAAAGGTTGCTATCTCTGCTGATAAAGAGATACTAGCAAGATGAATGTCGTCCCTACTGATAAAGGGAATTGACGAGAGAAATATCCGAAAGATTGCTATCTCTGCTGACAAAGAGAAACTAGCAATACCAATGCCTTCCCTGCTGATAAAGGGAATTGACGAAGAAAATATCCGAAATATTGCTATCCCTGCTGATAAAGAGAAACTAGCAAGATGAATGCCATCCCTGCTGATAAAGAGATTTAGCAAAATAAATGCCATCCCTGCTGGTAAAGGGAAACTGACGAAAAGAAGTATCCAAAAGCTCGCTATCTCTGCTGATAAAGAGAAACTAGCAACACAAAAGCCATCCCTGCTGATGAAGGGAAACTGACGAAAGAAAATCTTCTTTAAAAGATTGCCATCTCTGCTGATAAAGAGATTTAGCAAACTGATGCCATCCCTGCTGATAAAGGGAAACTAGCAGAACAAATGCCATCCCTGCTGATAAAGGGAAACTGAAGAATGAGAATCTTCCATAGATTGCCATCTCTGCTGATAAAGAGATTTAGCAAAATAAATGCCATCCCTGCTGATAAAGGGAAACTAACGAAGAACTATCCAGAAGATCGCTATCTCTGCTGATAAAGAGAAACTAGCAAACTGATGCCATCCCTGCTGATAAAGGGAAACTAGCAAAATAAATGCCATCCCTGCTGATAAAGGGAAACTGACGAAGAACTATCCAAAAGATCGCTATCTCTGCTGACAAAGAGAAACTAGCAATACAAAAGCCATCCCTGCTGATAAAGGGAAACTGACGAAAGAAAATCTTCTTCAAAAGATTGCCATCTCTGCTGATAAAGAGATTTAGCAAACTGATGCCATCCCTGCTGATAAAGGGAAACTGACGAAAGAAAATCTTCCAAAGATTGCTATCTCTGCTGATAAAGAGAAACTAGCAAAATAAATGCCATCCCTGCTGATAAAGGGAAACTGACGGACGAAAATCTTCAAAGGATTGCTATCTCTGCTGATAAAGAGAAACTAGCAAAATAAATGCCATCCCTGCTGATAAAGGGAAACTGACAAAAGAAATCTCCAAAAGATTGCTATCTCTGCTGATAAAGAGAAACTAGCAAAATAAATGTCATCCCTGCTGATAAAGGGAAACTGACGAAAGAAAATCTTCAAAGCTTGCTATCTCTGCTGATAAAGAGAAACTAGCAAAACAAATGTCATCCCTGCTGATAAAGGGAAACTGACGAAAGAAAATCTTCAAAGCTTGCTATCTCTGCTGATAAAGAGAAACTAGCAAAATAAATGCCATCCCTGCTGATAAAGGGAAACTGACGAAAGAAAATCTCCAAAAGGTTGCTATCTCTGCTGATAAAGAGATACTAGCAAACTAGATGCCATCCCTGCTAATAAAGGGAAACTAACGAAGAAAATATCTGAAATATTGCTATCCCTGCTGATAAAGAGAAACTAGCAAACTGATGCCATCCCTGCTGATAAAGGGAAACTAGCAAAATAAATGCCATCCCTGCTGATAAAGGGAAACTGACGAAGAATTATCCAAAAGATCGCTATCTCTGCTGATAAATAGAAACTAGCAAACTGATGCCATCCCTGCTGATAAAGGGAAACTAGCAAAATAAATGCCATCCCTGCTGATAAAGGGAAACTGACGAAGAATTATCCAAAAGATCGCTATCTCTGCTGATAAAGAGAAACTAGCAAACTGATGCCATCCCTGCTGATAAAGGGAAACTAGCAAAATAAATGCCATCCCTACTGATAAAGGGAAACTGACGAAGAATTATCCAAAAGATCGCTATCTCTGCTGATAAAGAGAAACTAGCAAACTGATGCCATCCCTGCTGATAAAGGTAAACTAGCAAAATAAATGCCATCCCTGCTGATAAAGGGAAACTGACGAAGAATTATCCAAAAGATCGCTATCTCTGCTGATAAAGAGAAACTAGCAAACTGATGACATCCCTACTGATAAAGGGAAACTAGCAAAATAAATGCCATCCATGCTGATAAAGGGAAACTGACGAAATAAAATCTTCAAAAGCTTGTTATCTCTCCTGATAAAGAGAAACTAGCAATACCAATGCCATCCCTGCTGATAAAGGGAAACTGACGAAAGAGAATCTTCAAAAGATTGCTATCTCTGCTGATAAAGAGAAACTAGCAAACTGATGCCATCCCTGCTGATAAAGGGAAACTAGCAAAATAAATGCCATCCCTGCTGATAAAGGGAAACTGACGAAGAATTATCCAAAAGATCTCTATCTCTGCTGATAAAGAGAAACTAGCAAACTGATGCCATCCCTGTTGATAAAGGGAAACTAGCAAAATAAATGTCATCCCTGCTGATAAAGGGAAACTGACGAAATAAAATCTTCAAAAGATTGCTATCTCTGCTGATAAAGAGAAACTAGCAATACCAATGGCGACTTCACTGGGGATAACGTGAAGCAAAACTTCTGGTAAGAACGGGATTTCACAAAAGAGAGAGGCCAGACAAACTTCTAATGGACCCATGATCCGCAGATAAGATGGCTCCGCCGGGGAAAGGAGAAGTCTAAATAAAATACTCTACCGGGGAGCACAAGTATGAGGACCGCATCCCTCCAAAATCTCCTGAGTTACGCCATCTCTGCTGAGAAAGAGAACTGGCAAAGAAAGTATCAAACCTGGCTTATGCTCCGAATGCAAAAGTTTGAATAATGGCGTAATGCTCCATACGACATGGAAATGCTACGCGTTTGAGGATGCAATGCGAATGCTTATGATATGCAAAAAGGGTCTTTCCAGCAAAATAAATGTCGGAGAGAAAAGATTGATTTAGCTGGGGATGACAAAAATAAATTGCCCTCTGAATCTAGGAACTCTGCTAAGAAGTGTCATACTGATCGACTCTTCGGATCAACAACTTCTGCTGGGGATGAAGTCACAAAAGAACTACCGGGGACCCCACCTGTCTTTCACTGAAGGTAACATCCAAAACCTGAGATTTCTCCTCTGTTAGGGGAGTTGAGAATGAACGCCAATAACGGAACCGGAAGTCTGTTACTGAAAATTGCTAATATCCAATTGGCTCAGGACCTGCTGGGGAAAATAGTCCATGATACTAACCTGCTTGGGGATACCGCTGATCTTAGCCTGCTGACGGGGAGAATGACTTTATTCCCATCTTGCTAGGGATTAGAATATGACATTGTTGGTGAGAGCACGCTTCCTGATTGGATGGGAAGGTGAACACCCTGATTCTGTGGGGAAATAACGTCTTGATCTGGAGAAAATGCTTCCCAAGTTTCATGATGGGGGAAGTCTGCTCTGCTGAGGAAAGTTTTTCCTGCTGGGGAAGGAGCAATCTCAATGCTGGGGAGAGCCAACTGCTGGGGATGTACAATCTGTTGTCCTGCAACCTGACTTGTCTTTGTGGTCATAAGTGGCTCTTTGAACTTTTCATCTCAAGAGGATTTTACAGAAGATCGGGCGTTCGCACTGCCCCAGGGTCTTCAAACTCTTGGAGAGATTTATCATATCTCGACATAACTGCCCCAGTCTTTATAATCCACGACGTACATTACCTCGAAGGGAATCGTAATGACTTGACAATACTCTGCTTCAGCATCTTGAACTTTGAGGAGGTGTTTTCAATTAACCATTTTCAGGAGTGGAAGATCTCCCATGCTCTAGAGGTGGCCTGCCCCACTATGGGCTTTGAAGTGACTTTGCCCCTGATCTTAGAATGAATGCCCCAGAATAACGGAATTTCGGAGAGATTTCTCGACGTGACTGCCCCAGATTGGCTACATCTTAACACGACTTACTGGGGAGAGCCCACTCTACACTGAGTCTCTTGGCAGCCTGCCCTTTGATATGATTGTCCTTCAGAATTTCCAAACAACCCAACTTGGCAGGATCAAGCTTCTTGACTGACTTTCACTGTGTAAGCTGCATTGATGCTTAGGCACATATATGCAAACAGAACAAATTATTTATGAGAATGATAATCCTAATGCAACACTTATGTTATCCTTGAAGTTTATTGAAAATACGTTGCAAAACCCTGTGAACGAATCACTAGTTAGGATGCGACCTTGAATTTTGAATGGCAAAACAATACGCACATGCAATACCAACAAATCTTATTAGCACAACTTATAGGAGTTAGGAACGCCATCCGGTTGGAGTACGCTTTTGGACTGAACCCTGTTTCAATTAGGACTTTTAAGGGTTGTAACGTGGTATGGTTCGCGGTTTCAGAAAAAAGATTTATGGCTCAAAATTTATCGGTGCCCGCCCACTCTTCGTGGTGTTCTCCAATCCTATGTTCAGTTAATCTGACCCAAACGCTCATCTCTCAAAAGGTTTATGATCTTTAAGAATCCCATGCCACTAATGGTTTTCCACCTAAGGAAGTTTTGGAGTGACAGTCACCCCTTTTTATCTTTTGTGCCTGTAATCACACGAATTTGTTCTTATCGAGGATTTTCTTTTGTAATCCTTTTCGTTTTTCGCTTTTTCTTTCTTTTGCCTCTTTTGATCCCTAATTTTTGCCTGGACTGACTCTTTTGAGTTTTTTTCGATTTTTAAATCCAGCGGGATGCCCTAACTTTTGCCTAAGTCGCTTGTTTTCAAGTTTCGACTTAGCGGGCTTTTCCTTTTTTTTTTATTCCCCTTTTTCGAACAAAGCGTGTGACACTGGTTGTCTTACTTGCTTGAAAGGGTTGTGACTGCCTCACTCCTTGATTGTTGATGGATAACCATTGTGGTTTCACATCTCTCGCCCTCTTGACAGTGGGATATAAGGTAATGGTTCCTCGGATGCACACTCTCCTTGGAATTTGAACGCTCGGTCAAACTAACTGACGCCTACCCTGCCCCTGGGTTAAGTATGAGGGTTTTTCCATATGAAAGAAGCTCCTACTCCAAGGCTCAAAGGGGTTAACGAAGGTTTATCTCCTTATCTCTAAAGTGTTTAGGGGTTTGAAACAATGCCTGTACATCCTCAACAGGGTTCTATCCTTGAACATACGACCAGATATTCTGCGTTTCCGTCTCATCATACTCCCTCAAGAGTTCTAAACAAAGAAAATTGGTATTGCAGTGCATAAAAACATTTAAGATTGAATACGAATGGATTACTTCAAGGAAAACATACTCATTGCATTAATATCACCATAAAAAAACAAACAAGTCTTGCATACATACGATGCTTTAACAAGAAATGGAAAAGAAACTACAAATGAAAATGCAGTAAAGAAGATGAAGATTGCCATTGCTGAGGAAGGTTGATTCTTGTCAGGACGTACTTGCTGACTGAGACGACCCTTGAAATCTTCAAGCAGATGAGAGGTCGACATGCACAACCAAGTCTCCTTCTGGAAATGATATATACCTTTTGTCAATCTGTAATACCCCTTCGTTGATCATTCTCTGAATACCTGCTTTCAATGAATCACAACCGCCTGGCTGCGACACACACCCTACACAACCTTCATCACAACCAGGAAATACCCCTCCCTTTAACAGTCTTTCCTTCGCCACACCCAAGGGAGTTTGGACTTCGTTCACATCTGAAATCAAATTCAAGCCTTCACAGTCTTTGATAATAGCATTGACCTTCGGCCCACCGTGATTCGGCTTCGGGTTATGATTCACATTTGGAACGTCATTGGAGAAATTGATGGCTTTGGAATCCACCAAATCTTGAACCTTATGCTTAAAAGCTTTACAGTTCTCAGTATGGTGTCCGGGTGCCCCAGAATGAAATTCACAGTGGGCGTTGGCGTCATAGCCGGGAGGGGGATTACCAGTAGGTGGAGCCAATGCTCTTGTCTGAATTAGCTGCAGTTTCAACAAGTGTTGGAATAATTGAGAGTAAGACATAGGTGGAGTGTCAAAATGCCTGTCCCGCTTATTCTGAGGCTGTGATCGGTAAGGAGTCTGATTTTGTTGTTGAGACGCCGCTGGCTGCTGAGGTGCTGCTGGGATGGTTACAGAAGCCACCTGCTGATTGTAGTTCTGACGAGGTCCATCTCTACCACGATATGATGACACAGAGTTTGTATCTCCCTCCTTCTTCTTATAACCACTGGCATAAGGCTTCTTGCTTCCTCCAGATTAGGACCCATCACTGCCTGATATCTTTCCTGCCTTAATTCCGCTTTCTACCATCTCTCCTACCAAGATCAAATCAGCAAACTTTCCCGACATACACGGTACCAATTTTTCAAAGTAATGACCCTGCAAGGGGGCCATAAACATAGTTATCATCTCACGCTCCAACATGGGAGGCTGAACCCTAGCTGCCAGTTCACGCCACCTCTGAGTGTATTCCTTGAAACTCTCATTGTTCTTCTGTGACAGATTCTGCAGCTGTGTTCTGTTAGGAGCCATATCAGTGTTATATTGGTAATGTCTGATAAATGCCCCTGCCAGATCTCTCCAACTACGCACATCCTTCCTTTCCAGTTGCATGTACCACTCCAGGGATGCCCCAGATAGGCTATCCTGGAAGCAATGCATCATCAACTTTTCATTCTTCGCATATGCAGCCATCTTGCTTGCGTATACCCTGACGTGGGTCCTCGGACAAGTCATACCATTATACTTCTCGAAAGTGGGAGTCTGAAACTTGTGCGGAATAACAACGCCTAGAACCAGCCCCAAATCCTCTAGATCCATTCCCACAGAATCCTGATTCACAACACCCCTTAGCTATTCCTCAATCAACCGAATCCTCTGATCCTGGTCAGTCTGGGGACCAGCATCCCCACCTGGCAAAGAAAATACATCATCCTGAACATCATCATACTGACGACCCTGAACTGCGCCAGCACTAGTACCTCCCCCAGCATTTTCAGCTCCGCCCGGAGGAATCACAACACCAGAAACAGGAACACCTCCGCCAGTAGGACCATTCTGACCATTACTAGTAACACCAATCTGAAGTCCTCCATGAAGGACACCGTCATCATCAACCCTCGCAATCAGTGGCTGAACGAGAGTCCTCAACTGCTCTTGTCCCTGAGCAACCCCTTGCATTAATTCCATGAATTGGTTCATGCGAGTCCGCATCTCAATGATCTCATTCTGTAGCTGATCCATGAGTCTCTTTTGATTCTATCTGGTAGGATACCGGTGAATATGCTGATCTGCAATTCTGAGATGAGAACAAGATAAGAACACCGGAGATAAACACCTGTCATGCAAAATGATTATGCACAATGATTATGAATATGTAAATGCAAATGAACATGTTTGAATATTAGCAGGGCGATCCACCCCTTGATTCCGGTTTAACAACAAGATATAATGGAACTTCTGCTCATATATTAAGAAAACCAGAGGAAAACCAAATGTCGACAATCACGAATCCAAGATAACAAGTCTGAACACAATAATCATGGATCCCAGCCAACAAGCCTGGTGGTGATCCTGATACAATAGAGAGAAAGAGAACTAGGCATGTCATCAAAGTCCACAAGTGCCAATTCCCCAGGTTCTGCCATAGAAACAACCTTGTGAACATGATCCAGAATAAGTGACGGGAACTTGTATCCTATGATATTCTTTTTCTTCTCAGTACTCATCCTCGATAGTCTTCAGAAACCAGAATCAAGGTTAGGATGCAACCCTGCAAATGAATAAACATGTTAGGATGCAAAATGATGATGCAAAATGATGATGCAAAATGATGATGCAAATGCACACATGGGGTCAAGGCACACTGCTGGATGTGCTGTGCTGTTAGCTGAACGAGAACCACAACCCAGAAAACCAGAATTCTGAACCGCTGAGGAACCCAAATAATCAGACATTTATGAGAAATCCGGAAAACAAGCTAGGTTGAAGGTTTCGGTTACCTGCAAACCTGCAAACGCCCATTCCCTCTCACATGTGGGTACTAGGATGTTCAGTATCCCGGGCTCTCAGGTCGAGAAATGATTATACGTTCACCATTTCTGGTTTGGCATCATCATCAATCGAGGAGGCCTCAACTGATTCTCCAAAGCGGAAGGTCCTCAGCTTTGGCACTGAGGTCGAGAAACAATAGTACATTCATCCCTCGGGGTACAGTACTAAAGACAATCGAGGAGTGCCTCCACTGATTCTCTTCAAAACGTAGGGGCTATCCTATGCGAGTTCCGAAGCGAGCCCTCGGGTGCGAATGGGTTTGCCACAGGATGTGGTCTGCCACTGTCACCACTAAAGAGGGATGTTTCCACTAAGGTCCTCAATGATCGGTCACCAGAGTCGACAACTCTCTAGATCAACACCCCAACATGTGCAAGACACACACGTTAGAATGCATCCCAAATAGCCTCGTCTGGTTGTGAATTTCGTGAACACACAAATGTACCAAGCGGGCAAGTAGGTCCCACTACTTTCCACTCTAGTCCTAGGGTATTCTCAAGCCTTGGTATTGGGCTTAGCTCTCGGTCCCACCCAACCTGCGAAACAAAGACAGCCAGCACAGCACAGCAGCATGACAGTAATAAAAATGAAATGCAGAAAATGCGGTAAAAATAAAAAAATAAAAATAAAATACAACACATAAAGCAAATCAAAACAAAATACCCAAAGAGGACAAAGACAAGCAAGCGTTAGGATTGACTCGCTTAGGGATGGACCAACATAGGTCAACCAGAGTCCCCAGCAGAGTCGCCAGCTGTCGCTCCCAGGATTTTCATCCAGGTACAAACGCGAGAGTGGCGCGGAAAAACAGAGTCGCCAGCCGTGTAAATTTATCCCAAGAGAGGGAAAGGGAACACCGCATAAACCTTAGGAAGAGGGAAAGAAATGGTCATCGCAACCATAGCCTGGGTTCGGGAGTCGGTTACGCGAGGGGAAGGTGCTAGCACCCCACGCGTCCATCGTACTCGATGGGATCCACACTTGTTGTCTATTCTAAGGGTGAGTTATACTATCATCTAGGGTTGTACTAAGACGGGGAGGGAAAGACAAAGACAGACTCGGTAGGACGTCGACGTCCTAGGCCTACGTACCCCCCTTGTGCAATGGGGAATTCAGAGTCAACGTAGTTCGGACCAAGTTCTTTTTGTGTTTTTTATGAGCGACGTTAAGTTCGCGTCCGGCAGTTAGGGTCGATGCCTGTTTGTGACTCAGACGGAAGGTAACGCGCCCTTTCTGAAAATAGCCTTTAAGTTGAAGGTCCCGAAGGACAAAAGGTTTGAAGTTGGTTTGTATTTTTTAGGACAGAAGTGGCTTAAGTTAGTTCCTAAGCTGCATTGCACCAAAGTCTAGGGCACAGGGACGAATACTTAACGCATCGTCCCAAGACAGGACGCTCGCTAAGCACTCTAGAGAGATGAGAGGAAGCCCCTCATTTCTCATTCCCTACGCTTAAGGCTCGTGCGCAATACACCTTATTATTATTAAGTGTTTTAAAGAAATTTGAGATGAGAAGAGAGAAGACACAAGGGTAACTCTAAAGGAGACTACGAATCCTAAAGTCATCATGCATGGGTGACCTACGGTTAGTGAGGTTTGAAGACAACCTAAATCCTAAAGGAAAGAGAATGAAGGAAGGAAAAAGTAAGGGTGGCCATGGATACTTATCCATACCCTTAAAGAACTTACCTTAGTCCCTGCATAAAAGATTAGTACAGAATAGACATAAGTAAGAGAAATGAGGTGAATGGAAATCCAACAATGGCATACAATAGTAATTATAATCCAAACGTGAATCAAAGAAACAAAGAACAGCCACAAAGCAAATGGCACAAGTGCCTTTTCAAACAGATAATCATACAAAGTCAAAGATGCGCCTGCGAGAAAATCTCAAGTGAAAACAAATCAGATAATTAGAAAAACAACTCCTAAAATTCCCACATTAAATATCGAGGTTCCTCAACCAGAGGCAAACAACATATCAAAAGTCCCTGCAAAAAATCAAAATATTAGTCATTCAAATAAATAGGAAAAGCTCAGGTGGGAATTAGGGCTCAGTGTGCCAAAGGGAAGGACCTAAATGCAATATGAGATAAAATTAAAAATGAAAGAAAAATATTTTTAAGCACTTTAGAATGTTAATGAATGAATGCAAAAGGAACGGATAAAAAATATTTTTCGAATGCAGAGAAATAAAATAAACAAATTGAGTATGCATGAAATGTGTAATGCAAAAAGGAAATTAAGAAAATAATTAATTAGGATGATGAAAATAAAATAAAAATAAAAAATAAAATTTGTAAAAATTTTATAAAATAATACAGATGATATATTAATTTTATGATGATTTTTAGATGTAAAAAACTATTTTTAAAATTAAAATATGAAGTATAATAACTAAAATAAAATAAAAATGAAGTAACGGGCTGGGGGGTGCGTTTAGCAAGGAAGGCGCGTTGAAAATGGAATTGGGCTGGTGATGGGGGGTGCGTATAGCAAGCCTGGCCCAATTAATTGATCAGAAAACAAAAAAAAGAAATGACTACCGTGTGCCTCCCACGTGCAAGGCGCGTGTGTTCATTAATGTGGTGGCAAGACGTGGGCCACTTGATGCATCAGACGGCTCATGATAGGTCAACTTATATAAAAAGTAAACACAATAAAAAAGATGATTGGGAGAACACCATAAGAGCGGTGGGGTCATAATCACATAATCAATAATTTAAATTCAGAAAAAAAAATAAAAAGGAAAATATGTGGCAACATCGTGGCCGTTGGATGTGGCTAATAAACGGACCAGATTGCTTCTTCTACCTTTGTTACCTCCGCCGGACTGGTTTTTCTGACCGCCACCGGAGTTAGGGTTTCGGCCCCTACTCCGGTCACCTGCAAACTAAAATCGCCCAGAAATTTCGTGCGAGTACACCATTCGACCCAGAAAAATGCAAGGAATTCAAATATGGCCTCCAAATTCACAAATAATTAACACATAACAAAAAACGAAGGGATTAGTGAAAGGGTTCAAAACTTTAAACTCACATAACAAGCCATACACACGTCCATAATCAAAAATAAATAGATAAGAGTGATCACCATTCATCACACGTCAATATTCATATAAAAAATTGGAGTTTTAAGAGCATGAAAAAACCTCTCAACCTGTGATGGAGCAGCTCTAATCCTTGCCTTTGGTTGCGAACGGTGGTTGATTTGCACTCTATGGATTACCAAGAGAAGCTTTGTGGAAGAATTCTGGGCAAAAACCTTGTGGATCGTGAGTTTGAATGAGAAATCCTCTTTTAGGGTTTTCTTGAGAACTCCTCCAACTTCACGTGCATGAACCCTAACCAATGCATGATTGAGCTTATATAGAGTAGGGTTTTCAACTGAATATGAATTGGGCTTGGGTAATCCATTGTTTAATGATTTTTGACTTATTTTGGAATTTGGCATTATGTTGAATAAGTGAAAAATACACCCCTTTCATGCACTTAAATTCATAATGGATCACTTGCATCTGAATTGCTAATCACACCACATTTAACTTGGGCCTTGAGAACAAATGATTCATGAGTTTTAGACATTTTGGGAAATTTGAATAATGGAAAATAGGTGAAAAATAAACCATGGAATTACTTAATTCTTGGGACCAAAATAAACCTCAAGGAATGTCTTTTAATATTGGAATGTGGCATGATGCAATGGAATTGATTATAGGTCACTATGCCCAAAGTTGTGAAAATGGCACCATGAAAAACCCTAAAAACCACTTTGCCTTCTTTTGATCATAACTGGAGTTTCACAAATGATATGGAAACCCACTAGTACTTGTTGGAAAGAGGAGAAAAAGATATTCAACTTTCGTGTTGGAGGAAAATTCATTTGAAGCTTTATTGATGATGAAAAGTCAAGTTGAATGTAGTGCAGGAACTTGCCAAAAATGGAAACTTTTCATTATAGGTCACTTTCCAAATTTGGAAACTTTGCACCAACTCCTGATTCCTGACAGATATGTATGAAACTTGACCCCTGAAGACCATATGAGGATGTGAGACCTTGAAATCCCTGAAGAGAACCTCAAAATTTCACAGTTGACTTTTCTCCTTTCACTGTTGACTTTTCCCCAAATCCCACTGATTTTTAATCCATTGGCCAATTGAACTTCTCCTGAACCAAACTGATGGACAATCTTCCACTCCTAGATACTTAGGGACCCAAGGAATACCATGGAATCAAGTCTTGCCCAAAAAATCAGAAATAAACTGACTTTATAGCAAACCCTAGTTGTAGTATCCTCAGTCTAGGAGGAAATAGCACAGTCTCCAAATCCAAATTCCTCTGAATATGATGTGTGTCCTCTCCAACAAAGATAAGATATGTCATTTGGTGATGATAAAAACCCAAGGAGCCTGCCCATTGGAACAATAAACCCAAGAATTTCAAAACCCTAATTCATGCACTGGTTAGGTGAGTGATTCCACCTAAGATCCCTTGCAACCTGTGAACTCTTGATGAGGTAGTAGACCAGATATGACTTTACCCTGACCCCATGCTAATGATATACATACATGATAATGCAAAGATGAAATGAAACATAAGCCAGTTAGTACTAAAGTAAGGAGGGCAAATTTTGGGGTGCAACACACAAAAATAAGAGGGTACTGGTATGCAAGGTATGTTGGGTGGAACTCATCTATCCTCTGTAATTCTCCATCCCTTTCATACACAATAATGACCCTTTTAGACACCGAATCAACATCACTGATAATTAGCGCTGCTACTTCCGAAACAGTACGAGTATTGTAGAGTCTACCGTCATGTTGACGATCATAAATGAGCTTTAACTTCAAGTCTAAGAATGAATTACCTTCCAACAAATCCCTTGCCATCCTAAAAACTTTGGCATGAACATTACAGTCATCTAACATAATTTTTAATTTGGCAACAATATCTCTCATAATCCCTTTGCTATCCCTGTTTGAAGTGAGATAGTAGTTTTTTATGAGACAGAACAGAATGCAAAATAAAAATACAATATTGAAAAGAGTAAAATTACCTAAAACAGTCTATCCTGTTTTCAATTTCATTATTGGTGTCATAAATATAGAGTTGGGCATAATGTGGTGGATGACCGATCGCCGGTAGCAAACCACCAATTCTGTGACATGTTTGCCCGTGAAGCCTCAAAGTTGGTGGCCCTATTCCATTGGAGTGTGTTCTGTCAAATTTCATACCCGATGATGTGAAAGAAAACATTGCATTGTAGGTTCTGATATTGTTTTGGTAGTTGTTACTTTCAGGTGAGCTTTGTTTGCCGTACAGGAGGCTCTGTATAAGAAGTGGTGGTTCTTTGAGAATAGGCAGTACAATTTTCCCTCCCTTGCAACAGATGCTGAACTTAGGATTTGCAGTGTGGCGTGATTTTCCCTTGCGTTCTTGGTACCATATTGATGCGCCACAGAACTGGCATTTATACATAGGGTTGCCAATATCAAAATATCCTGCTTTGAATGATAGACTGTGTCAGATAATTATAATGCAGGGAAAAAGCAAGAACTGTTAAATTGATGTAAGGAAACATACGCTGACGATTCAAATCAATGACCGATCCATCGGTGGAGTCACCATCTGAATTGGAATTGTCCATCGTAGTCTGATGATCATCAGAATCAGAGGGACGTTCATCAGACGAATAAGCAGCACCATTCATATGGTGAGTTATATTCTCCGTATTGACAGCATTTGATGACTGAGGATCATGATTTATGGCATTGTGGATTGGTGTAGCAATACCAGTTGACAATTGAGTATCGTTCCTCAGAGGAGTGGAAATTTTGCGTATATCAGGCACATCCTGTGTTGGAGTGAGGATTGGTTTGTTATGATCCAAATTGTGCAATGTATCCTGTTGCATCGGCGTAGGACGAGTGAAGTCATTTGTATTCTTGTAAAGCCACATAACCGAATGGTGCAATACATTTGTATTTATTCCAACATTATTGTGGTGCGATGTTTGGATAGTTCCCGAGTAGGGATGGATATGCGAATTGAGGCTGGCATTTAAAATCAACCTCCTCCTTTTTCTTGCAATGAAAGTAGCAGCAGGCTTAGAACCAGAAATAGATGCATATACATCAGTTGACTGAAAAACATCAGGGACATCATTGATAGGCCTTGGCAGGTTTACTGCCTCCATATCAGCTACATTAAGGAAATCACTGGCACCATGTAGCGCGAATTTTTACGTGGTTGCGAAGCACTATCGCTTTTGGGGTACTACAGCTCGATTCATTTTTTATCCTATTGAAGCTGATGAAGGAAGGGAAATAGATGTCTCCAATTAACCCTGCTTGCAAACTGAGTTTGAATAGATGATTGTTCGTTTACATATGCTACAAAGATTGTGGGTCTCTCTTAGGTTATTTTGTGAAAAAAGAAGTGCCTGGGTGATTGGTGGGGGTTTAAGACTGATGCTTTTCGATTGATGTATGGAGGTATGGGATTTGGGTTTTGGATTAGTGTGCTCGCTAAGATTTTTCTTGCAATCTTATGCCTACGTATTCCCGTTTACTGAAACAGTGAAATCAGAGCGATCGTAGTTCCCCCTATTCTATGGGAGGAAATGGTGTTTTGGTGTCTTGTTCGAAGCCCAAGACGTGAAGCTAAAGGTGGTTTGTATCTTGTTTAAAGCCCAATATATGAAGCTAAAAGGGTCTTGACTTTAGAGAGAATTTGTCATCTCTAAAGAAGGGTATGTTTGTCATAACTGTTTTATAAAGGAGAATTACTTTAATCGGGATATGTGAATCCGGCAATGCCATAATTTCCTTTATATGGGCTTTTCAACCTAGAGGAGAAGACTTTAACTCAGTGTAGAGCAATGCTATCTTTCCTTAGGAATTTCTCATGCTAAAAGAGGGACAGTGGCGTGGATGTAAATAATCCAGAGGCTAGCCGCTTACAGCAATTAGATGGAGGAAAAGGAGTTGTTGATGTTTGTATACTGTGAACGAGGCACAACCTTGATACTAAAAGGTTGATTGACTCAACCGGGATTTCCTAAAAAGGTTGAATCAACAAGAGAGTGCTTTTCTATGTGTCTTGTATGAAGCCCAAGACGGAGGCTGAAAAGTGATTGACTCAACAAGAGAGTCTTTTATACTCAACAAGAGAGTGTTTTTGTATCTCGTACGAAGCTCGGGATGGAGGCTAAAAGTAGGTGACTCAACAAGAGAGTGTTTTTATATCTCGTACGAAGCCCGAGATGGAGGCTGAAAGGTTAACTCCGTTGGGGAGAATCATTGTACAAAGCCCAAGAGGAGGCTATGGTAACTGTTTCAGTTGAGTGACAGGTCCAATGTGTTGGTTAAAAGAGAAAATCAGTTCTTATGAAGATTAAAGGTAAGGTTGTGCTTTTGGCACTGATCGGAGAATCAGGGTTATTTCCTGTTCTTTAAGGAAATGGGAAATCCAAAGGGTATTGAGACTGTCTGAGTCTGCGGGTGTTTTCCCTATCTTTGAAAGAGGCTTGAGAATGTCTTTGAGACTCAAGGGTCTTAGACTGTCCAAGTCTAGAGTTTTGTCTTTTGTACTATGCTTAGAGAGACAGTAGTAGGATCTAGACTCGTTGAAAGACTGTTCTATTAAGATGACTACTTTTTGTTCCTATACCTCTAGGAGGTCGTCGGGACAATTTGTACGAAGTCCAAGAGGAGGCTGGAAACTTTTAAGAAGACGAGGGACAATTTGTACGAAGCCCAAGAGGAGGTTCTCTTCCCGATGGAAGAATCCTTACACGAAGCCTAAGAGGAGGTTGTGAATACTTCTAAGAAGCCGTAGGGTCCTTGTACAACACCCAAGAGGAGGCGGGGATGCTTTTAGGAAGCCTGTGGGTCCCCAAACCCCGAGAAGTTCAAGACATGCCATTCACCGAGAATGGATCAAGCTAGGAAAGTTCAAGAATTTGGAAGAAACTTAAGAGATGCCATTCACGGAGAAAAGATAATCTCTGGGGAGTTAGAGTTTCTTTGACAATGTCTACGGGTGATAGTCTGAGAAAGGGTTCAAAAAGAATCTGCCTTTCACATCTCCATATTGTTTAACCCCAAGAGGAGGGAAGACTGTATCTGGTAATCCTATGGGGATCTAGTTTAGTCTATTCAGGAGTGATCAACAGGGCTTAGTGCTAGACGTAGTTGCTGGGGAAACTCTAAATATCTATACTATTATTACGCAGTCGATATGAGTTTATGAAAGAAGACTTACAGTGAAACAGCCCCACAGTACAGTTATATACATATGAAAGCGTATAAACACTTACTCGGTTGTAGAGCTTCCATGCTGTATTGTTAGTTGTTCAACAAAGAGAAATTGAAAACAACAGTATATTTCAAAATCAAAGGAGAAAGTGCGTTGAAAGAAATGTTGGGGCTTACAGCTCAAGGAGAGGCCCAAGGTTTTATCAGTGATTACACTGTGGTTTTGAATTTGTACAGAGACTTATACAAGTGACTGAGGCCCAAAAAAGGTTTTTCTGTACAAAGGGATGGGTCTTGCACTCTCTCAAGAGGCCCAAGAAATTTTCTTTTTTAAAAAAGGAATGGGGCTTATAACACGAGGGTAGGCCCAAGGTTTGTTTTTTGAATTGGCGATCGCGCCGAGGTTTTCTTTTAACGCAGAGGGACTTATACAAGGTCTGAGGCCAAAAAATTGTTTTGGTTAAAAGGGGATTGGGTCTTACACTCTATTAGAGGCCCAAAGATTTATTTTTGTACAAGTGGTGGGGCTTACAACTCAAGGAGAGGCCCAAGGTTCGTTTTTGTTTGAAATGGCGATCACGCCGAGATTTTTGAAAACGCCGTGGGTCTTATATAATAAGTGAGGCCCCAAAAAATATTTGGTTTTCAAAAAGGGTTGGGTCTTACACTCTAATAGAGGCCCAAAGATTTTGAATGGGTCTTATAGCTCGAGGGGAGGCCCAAGGTTTGTTTTTCAACGGACGGTGATCACGTCGAACTTTTTGAAATACAACGGGACTTATACAGTATTTGAGGCCCAAAAAAGTTTTGTATTTACAAAGGATTGGGTCTTACACTCTATTAGAGGCCCAAAAGTGTTTGAAATTGTTTGATGAGGGTGAAAATAAAAGAAACCCTAATTTGTTATTCTTTAAAAGTAAATATTTAAAGAAAATCAAATAAAATACCAGATAAGTTGGAATAAACCATTTGTGATTTTTGTTTAAGGTTTGAAAAATGAGGGATTAATCACAAGGTTAATTAAAACTCACTTGGTTTTGATTTTCAGAGTAAATATTCATTTTTAAAATGTTTAAAAAACAATTAAAAAGGAATTTATTCACAAAAATACTAATTATATTAAATAAATAATATAAATTTAAGTTTTTTGTGGAATAAAATATTTCAACATTTTTGTGATTTTTTGCAAAAAGAACCAATAAAAAATAATTAAAATTGAGTGAGAAATTAATTTTTCAAATTATTAACAAAAATAATATGAAAAATAAGAAAATAGGAAAAAGTGATAAAAAAGAGATCTGGGGCGAGGGGGATTCGAACCCCAGACCTCTCGCTTGCTAACACACACAAACCAGCTGATCAACCACTGGGGCGCAATGCCAATTCAAATATAGTATGGCAAATTATAAATATATAGAGAACTTGGTTGGAAAACCTGAAGAATGGCGCCATGGCCATCTTCTTCCTCCAGCTCGTGCATGAAGCCCTCCATCTCCTTTTATTCTCAACCATTTGACATGATTCAAACACCAAACTCATGCATTTTTTCACAAGGAAGAAGATGGCAATACCCAATTTTATTTATTTTCAGTGTATAGCAAATTATATCATTGTGGCCGTATGAACCCTAATTTTGAAAAAGCAATCGAGCAGACATGATTATGAGTGCTATGATCAAATTTTTTGAGGGGAAATACTCAGCATATGATGGCAATCAATTGGCAAAAATATCATGCGAGGAAATATGCATGGATCATGAAGTTGGAGTTTGAGGCTTACCTTGACGCAAGCTGAAATGGAACTTTGCACAGATGGTGTTCTAGATGTGATTTGATGATCCATACAGCTTCAATGGATGTTGTGGAGTGTGTTACAAGCTTTGGAACACTTTGAAAGTCTTTGGATCAAGCTGGAGCACTCCAACTGCATAATTGAAGCATAATGGCTTAGTTGAAGGGTGATTTTGAGCTAGGGGTGTTACAGTTGGTGTTTAAGTGTTTGGACACCTCAAATACATCATATGTGATGTGTTTGAGCAATTGGAATGGATTTATTGTGGATGCAACTCAAAACCCGATGGTGGTTGCTCAAAAACAAAGAAATTTGGCACTTAAGAGAGAGTGAGAGAAAGCAGTGCTATAACTGGCTTTGGAGTGAGTTTAATGATCCATTGGAACCTCTATTTATAGGTGATCAATTCTTGTCTTGGAGGAATAGTGAATGGCTGCTGGATCAGATCACATTCAAAGGCTTTGGCTTGGTGGCATTTCTTCTCATGCAAGGCAACCTAGCCCTTCCCAAGAGCAGGGCTATGCCTTGACCAAATTCGCATTCTTTAGATGTTTTTATTGTTGTTTAATCAGAGAACTTGACTGAGTAGAGTAGCTTTGTTGAAAGTGCCCTATTTCACATAAATGCCTTTGAATTCAATGCATAATGTGCCAAAATGCATTAATCTCAAGTTGGAAGATCCCTTGGCTTTTTGACTCAGCTTTATCAGTTGGATCAGTTGCATTGTGATTGGTTTGAGTACATGTGGCACAATGATCCTCAGTTTTGGTTCAGAAATCGTGTGTGGCAAGCAAACATTCAAACTGATTTTTCCAAAACAGCTTGCAGCAGCATGACTTTGGGCATGGATTTCTCTTGGCTCAAGTTGAATCAATTCATGCTGGTAAGATTTTTGGATTCTTAGAAACATATGCAACAACATTGATGTTTACCTTTGGACTTGATTCAGCTTGCAACTATGTGAAAAGATCTCACAAGTTTTGGTGTTTCAACAAGATCTGCCTTGCCCAGAATTTTTCTAAGTGTTGGAAAAGTTGTATTTTCATGTTTTTAGTGATTTTGAACATTCCATAACTCAAAAGCCATGATGAATTTGGAGGGAGGTCAGTTTTAATCTTTTGTAGAGGGTAATGAGATCTACAAGTCAAGCTTTGGATGGGGCAAAATGACTTTGTGGTTTAGGAGTTATGATCCTCCAAAGTTGGTACCCTTGCCACTTTATTTCATAACTTAGAAAATTTTCTAAGTTTTTATGGTTACCCCTTTTACAAGTTATCCCACTTTCATTGATTTTTCTTGATGAATGATGATTCCAATCATACATTAACATCATTTTAGGGTTAAAAAACCATTTTTATGAAAAATCTCAAAAAGTCAAAGTTGACTTTTGTGCACAGTTGACTTTTTATCAGATGAATTCCAAACTGTGCAATCCTTTAGGAAATCATGTCCTTGACCTAAATCAAACTTGATGGACATGTTCCATGGGTGTTATAGGGTATATTGATCAATGTCCTAGGGCTTGGGAGCATGTCCTGGTCAAAAGTCAAAGCTACAGTTGACTTTTCTCGCGAACCCCTAATTGTGGCTCTGATGAAATTGAGACTTGTTGCTCAAGTTTCTTGGATTAATCCCTTGTTGTAAATGGATCAATGTGGTGCATTAGAGACCCTCAAATCTTCTCTTGAGGTCTTGGCTCATGATTTGTCCCCAAAGTCAACTTAGGGGTGAATTAGGTCAAGAAACCCTAATTCCTAATTTTTACTGTATGCATCCCCTGAGGCTAAATTGACTTGATGATTGGGTTTATGATGTCTCTTGGAGAATCATAGGTTATGCCTTGGAGAATTGGCTCATGCCCAGAGGAAAATTTCCATCTGGAGGCCCTGGTCGACCAAAACCCTAATTTGGTGACATTGGCGATCTTGAGGCTTGATCCACCTAGAAGGGAGCAGCCTTGTGCTTAATCCTTGAAGTGGGAGTCCTCTTGATCCTTTATAGATGTTTGAGAGGCTAGACAAGTTGAAGATCATGTCATTTCTTGATTGATCCTTTGTCTAAGAGCTCTGAGAGGGCTTGAAACCCTAAGTCTGATTGTAGTGGATGCTCACCCATCTTTGGGGAGACTAATGGTTCATCCATATTGTGATGATGATTTGCACAATGATGGGAAATATTGGTGGTCAAAATTTGGGGTATGACAGATGCCCCAATTTAATCTTCTTGAACCCGAAGGTGTGAATGACGAAAGTATTGGGGCATTCGGGGTGCAAGAGGATTAAATATCGGAATACACGAAATTTTGATAGTGGTTAAGAATGGTAGTTCACGCATCCTTCTCCTTTTGCTAAGCAATGATGCTTAGAAAAGGTAAACTTCCCCTCGATCCTGGTTTCCTACCAAGGAACTAGTCTCAGTTTCTGAAATAAACTTCCCCTCGATCCTGGTTTCCTACCAAGGAACTGGCCTCAGTTTCTGAAATAAACTTCCCCTCGATCCTGGTTTCCTACCAAGGAATTGGTCTCAGTTTCAGAAATAAACTTCCCCTCGATCCTGGTTTCCTACCAAGGAACTTGTCTCAGTTTCTTTTGTTAATAAACTTTATCGACAAGGGACGCTTTTCGTAGCGGTTTTCCTCAAACTTCTCGCCGAATTTTCCTGGGAGGATGCCATTTGAGAGAAAATTTTTGATGTCAGACTTGTTGGGGAACCCATCTGTCTGAATTGTAGAGGTGTACAAACTTCTCTGTTTGGAGATGCCATTTGTTGAATCTATCAGGGGAAACCGAGTCTCTTGAGAGACTGCTTTCACGCTTGGGGATATTGCATCATACTTTTCTCGGGGATCTTCTCAGAGAAATGCCATATGACGTGATCCAATTTTGAGGCGCCAATGACTTTGTTGACATTGAAATTCTGGAGAGAAGGACCAATGTGTTGCTGAAAGTCTTTAGTTGAGAGGCTTCCTCTAGGGATTTTCCTTAATCCGGGAAAGCGAAAATATCATCTTCAATGGCGAAGAGTGACATCGGTTGAAGGTTCTCTAGTCTTTCAGAGGTTCAAGTGGGCCAATTTTGATCCAGAAATAAACTGGAGGAGAGAGATTGTTCAGTGTGACATTTGCTGACGAGGAAAGAACTGACAACTCGATTGAGAGAACTTTTATCACTAGGGGACAAGACCGACTTGAGTGATAGTGGTGCAATATGATTGCGAATGCAAATCAATAATGCATGATGTATGTATGTATATGCTGACAAAACTGACACGACATACAAACTAACGGATGAACGCGACTGGATACTCGGTCTCAGCTGGGGACGAAGAAGTACCGCGGGTTCAAGATAGCAATTCTGCCTTGCTTAGGAGAGATAGTCCCTGCGGGGAAAACCGTTGGTCGGGCTTAGGAGGTAAGAACTCTGTCGGGGATGTCAGATGAAACATGGTATCTGACACAGTTGATTCTTCATTCAGGCGCACTGGTTTAGAAGGAGTACTTTGATTATGCACTTTGAAGTGCGATTACTTCTGGAGAAGCGATCGATGTTCTTTCGATGTTCAACAGTCAAAAGAAATTTCCATCTTTATTTTAAAAGCAGAAAAATTTTATCAAGTAAATTCATTTTTGTTTTACTTCAAGAATCGTTAATCATACTAAAATGTCATTCTGTAAAGCTAAAACAAATAAGAATTGCAAACAAAAGCACAAGGGCTCAAATTTTATTGATAGGATGGAAATCAGCCAAACGCGTGATTCCATGAAGCATTTACAAAGTTAGAAAATGGTAATTTATAGGGAAAAGGGCTACATTGAAACATAACGACCACTATCCTTCTACCAACTTTGAATTCGGGACATCCTGAGCTTCTGTCGAAGATGACCTTGACTGGAGTTTTCCTCCGATGGATGGCATTACTGCTAAGGAGTTGAACTAATCAGATGTAGTTACTTGCCATTATCCCTAACTTTTGCCTGGATTGTACTTTGAGATTTCCAACCCACCGGGATGATTTTTGATCATGTCTCTAATTTTTGCCTGGACCTCCCTTTCGGGTTTTCAATCCACCGAGACGTTTTTTTTTTATTTAGGCGAAGTATTTCTTGACTACATCAACGTTTGTGGGGTAGGCAAACTCCTCTCCGCCCATGGTTGCAAGTCTCTAGGAACCGCCTGAGAAAGATTTCTTGACCACATAAGGGCCGTCATAATTCGAAGCCTATTTGCCCCAGGAATCCGTGATAAATGATAGTATCTTTTTGAGCACGAAGTCTCCTTTCCTGAAGACGCGAGGTCGGACCCTTTTGCGGAACGCCTTCTTCATTCTTTGCTGATACAACTGACCGTGGCATAGTGTCGTGATTCGTTTCTCTTCGATCAGATTCAGTTCGTCGTGTCAACTTTGACACCATTCAGCTTCAGTAAGCTTAGCTTCCATCAATACCCGGATTGATGGGATCTCTACTTTTATGGGAAGCACTGCTTCCATGCCATATACTAGAGAGAAAGGGGTTGCCCCTGTTGAAGTGCGGACAGATGTGCGATAACCGTGAAGGGCAAAGGGTAGCATCTCGTGCCAGCCTTTGTAGGTTACAACCATCTTCTGATCAATCTTCTTGATGTTCTTGTTAGCCGCTTCTACCGCTCCGTTCATCTTGGGTCGGTAGGGAGATGAGTTATGGTGTTTGCTCTTGAACTCAACGTATAACTCCTTCATCATCTTATTGTTCAAGCTAGATCCATTATCAGTAATGATCTGGCTCGGAACACCATAACGACAGATGATATTATTTTTGATAAAGCGGACCACCACTTGTCGGGTTACATTAGCGTACGACGCTGCTTCAACCCACTTGGTGAAGTAATCAATGGCTACCAGGATGAACCGATGTCCGTTTGAAGCCTTAGGTTCAATCAATCCAATTATGTCGATCCCCCATATGGAAAAAGGCCAAGGGGAAGAGAGAACTTTGAGATGCGTTGGCGGTACATGAATTTTGTCGGAGTACATCTGACACTTGTGACACCTCCTCATGTACTTGCAGCAGTCGGATTCCATGGTCAACCAGTAGTACCCTGCTCTCAGAATTTTTCTCACCATTGTGTGTCCGTTGGCATGAGTGCCAAAGGATCCTTCATGAATTTCTTTTATTAGCATGTCTGCTTCTGGTCTGTCTACGCATCGGAGCAAGACCATGTCAAAGTTTCTCTTATAAAGTGTATCACCGCTCAGGAAGAAGCCGCTTTCCAGCCTTCTGAGGGTTTTCCTGTCCTTCCTTAGTGCCCCAGGTGGGTACTCTTGTTTCTGAAGGAAGCATTTGATATCGTGATACCAAGGTTTGTCATCTATGACTGCTTCAATCGCGAAGACGTAAGCGGGCCGTTCAAGGCACATTATGTCGATCTTAGGTATGTCATTCCATTGACCTACACTAATCATGGAAGAGAGAGTGGCTAAGGCATCAGCCATGTGATTCTCTTCACGAGGGATATGATGAAACTCAATTCTGTTGAAGAAGGGTAGCAACCTTCTCGCATAATCTTTGTAAGGAATCAATCCTGATTAGTATGTGTTCCAATCTCCTTTAATCTGATTGATAACCAAAGTTGAGTCGCCATATACGTCCGAGTTCTTGATCCTCAAATCAATCGCTTCCTCGAGACCCAAAATACAAGCTTCGTATTCGGCCTCATTGTTTGTACATTTGAACGTAAGTCTGGCAGTGAAAGGAATATGGGTACCTTGAGGGGTAACAATGATTGCCCCAATTCCATTTCCGTAATGATTGACTGCTCCGTCAAAGATAAGTCCCCATTGGGAACCTGGTTCTGGCCCTTCACTGGGTAGCGGTTCATCGCAATCTTTCATTTACAAATACATGACATCTTCGTCTGGGAAGTCAAACCCGATTGATTCTTGATCGTCAATCGGTTGATGAGCCAAATGATCGGCTAAAATACTCCCTTTAACGGCTTTCTGAGCGTGGTACTCGATGTCATATTTTGATAGCAACATCTGACAACGGGCAATCCTTCCCGTGAGAGCAGGCTTTTCGAAGACATACTTGATCGGATCCATCTCGGAGACCAACCAAGTGGTGTGACGAATCATGTACTGGCGCAAACGTTTGGCTGCCCAAGCCAAAGCGCAACAAGTTTTCTTAAGCATAGTGTACCGAGTCTCGCGGTCGGTGAACTTCTTGCTCAGATAGTAGATGGCAGACTCTTTCCGTTTGGTTTTGTCTTGTTGGCCAAGTACACAGCCCATGGAGTCTTCCAAGACTATTAAATAGATGATCAGCGGTCTTTCTTCCACTGGAGGTAATAGAATCGGCGGATTCAACAGGTATTCCTTAATACTGTCAAAGGCGGTTTGGCAATCTTCTGTCCAAATGCAATCCTGGTTCTTTTTAAGTAATTTGAAAATTGGCGCACATGTCACGGTCATAAGGAATATGAACCTGGAGATGTAGTTCAAACGTCCTAGGAATCCTCTGACTTGTTTTTCAATTTTCGGAGAAGGCATTTCTTGAATGGCCTTGACCTTGTCAGGATCAACCTCAATTCCTTTCTGGCTGACGGTGAACCCTAAGAGTTTCCTTGAACGGACACCGAAGGTGCACTTGTTGGGATTTAAGCGGAGTTTGTACTGTCTCAAACGCTCGAATAGTTTTGACAGGTGGGTCACATGCTCCTCTTCTGTCTTAGATTTTGCAATCATATCATCGACATATACCTCTATTTCTTTATGTATCATGTCATGAAAAAGAGTAGTCATGGCCCTTTGATAGGTTGCCCCGGCGTTCTTCAAACCGAACGACATTACCTTGTAACAAAAGGTTCCCCATGAGGTAATGAACGAAGTTTTCTCCATGTCTTTCGGCGCAATTTTGATTTGATTATAGCCCGAGAATCCATCCATGAAGGAGAAAACTTTGAACTTTGCTGTACTGTCAACTAGCATGTCAATGTGTGGTAAAGGAAAGTCGTCCTTTGGACTAGCCTTGTTTAGATCCCTGTAGTCGACACACATTCTGACCTTTCCGTCCTTTTTGGGAACAGGTACGATGTTGGCTAACCATTGAGGATATTCTGATGTGGCGAGGAAACCCGCGTCAATCTGTTTCTGTACTTCCTCTTTGATTTTGATGGCCATGTCCGGATGAGTCCGTCTCAACCTTTGCTTTACTGGCGGACATTCTGACCTTAATGGTAGATGATGTTCCACGATGCTGGTATCCAACCCTGGCATATCCTGATAGGACCAAGCGAATACATCGGGGAATTCTTTGAGAAGCTTTGTCAAACTCTCTTTGACAGCTCGACTGAGCAGTGCCCCAATCCTGATTTCTTTTCTCTCTTTTTCCGAACCCAAGTTTACCGTTTCCATCGGCTCTTTGTGAGGTTCGATGGACCTTTCCTCTTGTCTGAGTAGTCGGGAGATCTCTTCTGGAATTTCGTTGTCATCTTCTTCTTCGGCCCCAAATACCGGGAACTCAAAGTTGGGAGAAGGCATTGGATCGTATGTTTCAACGGGGTTTAAAACAAGCAATCTGCATGACGTGATGATTTGTTTTAGAAGAGATAGAGAGAATGCAAGAGTGTGTGCAGAGTATATATTTTTTTTGAAAAACTTCTTGTTTATTATTATTTGTTTTTTAGGATTACCATTTTCTGAGAAAAGCAAAAAGAGAAAACAACAATTGATGCGAAAATTACATAACGACGTTATTTTATTTATGAACAAGTCGATTCTTGAAACTACAGCCCTATAAAACAAAACTATGTCGCTTTGGGCGAAGCGAATAGGGAAATTTACAGAAAACGAGCCCTATCAAAACATCTGTTTCACCTGGGCAGGGTGAAAGGTTAAAGACGACAATTACTTTAACTTATGAACAATCTTCGAAACATCGACTGCAACCCATTGGCGGCGAACTCCTTGGTGAATCACAAAGTCTGGTACCTTCTTTCTTTTATCTTCAGAAATAACGCTGATTTCTGGCGGAGCAGGATCGTTGGAATCTGTCTCCCAGGAAAAGTTGTCGTAGGAGGATTCCTCTGTTGTATTTTGCATAGTATTTGTACTCTCAGGTAAATCTCCCCATCCAGTTGGCTGGATGTCTTCGAGCCTGATACGAGAGCTTTCGGGAGCAGTGTACTTGACCAAGTAATTGAATTTTCACTTGGTTGTCCAAGGGTGTCCCATACTTCTTTGGAACTGGAGGGGTCATCTCTCTCGGTGACGTTGACCTCGGGAAAAGCATAGTTGATGAATTCTAGTCCTGCAAACGTTGCAAATTCATCGTCGTGCTGGGTAGGTTCTGAATGACCTGAATGTTGGTCCCATGACATGGTGGGGACGCAGGCATTCTGTTCAATGATGCTCAGCTGACTTTCATCATTCGGATGATTTTCTTGCCCCGAGTTTCCTGGGTAAGGCTGCCACATTGGCAGGCCATCCATCGGGTCATAGTAGTTGTGGTCAAAGTTGTCTTTCATCAGAGTGTCCTCCTCTAATGAGTTTGGCGGAGCACGGCATCCTTCCGGATCACAATCTCCGTATATCATTTCGACGTCTGACCTTGGTATAAATCTCGGACTCTGTGCGGGATAGCAAAATGGCGTAGGCACCTCTTTCTACGATGTATAACCATCCTCGTTGAGATAGGACCTCCATTCCTCATCTGTGTCAGAGGGATCCTCCTCATTGATAGTGTGTACTTCTTGAGTCACTGGGTGAAGGAAACCTCCACTGTGAAAGAAGTCTTGAATGGGATGAAAACTTTCATTGTTAGCAGCTGCCCGGGTACAGGTTGAAGAAAAACCAAGACCCTTCCTTGTTTTATTGTCATTAGGAATGACAAGCTGTCCCCATCCTGTTGTATTGGCACCCTCGACCGCTTTGATAGCATCTTTGTATGAGGAAATGGAGGTTCCCTCTTCGGATTGATTGTCCTTGCTCACCGACAGTGCTTGGAACTGAGTTCCAATAACCTCCTCGGGTTCTACACCAGTAGATGATGATAAGTTTCTTACGAGCAAGGCTTGTTCTCCACAGACCGTGACGAGCTGGTTGTTCTGGATGAATTTTAACTTTTGGTGGAGGGTCGATGTGACCGCCCCAGCCTGATGTATCCAAGGTCTTCCTAATAAACAACTGTACGTTGCCCGGATGTCTATGACCTGGAAAGCAACTTGGAAAGTGTAAGGACCGATAGTTATGGGAAGGTCGACTTCGCCGATAACTGCTTTCCGAGATCCGTCAAATGCTTTGACGACGACCTCACTGGTTCTCATCGGGGGTCCTTTGAAGGATAATTGCATCAAAGTTGACTTCGGCATAACATTCAGGGCTGAACCTGTGTCTACCAGTACGCTGGCTAAAGCATCGCCCTGGCAGCTGACCGGGATATTGAGTGCCATGTTATGATGGCGACCCTCTTCAGGTAATTCCTCATCACTAAATCCCAAGTTATTGCAGGAAGTGATGTTAGAGACAATGCTATCGAACTGTCTGATTGTTACATCCTGTTCCATAAAGGTTTGCTCTAAGACTTTCTGTAGAGCCTCCCTGTGCACTTCTGAACTAAGCAAAAGTGATAATACCGAAATCTTTGAAGGAGTTTGTAACAGTTGATCAATAATGTTGTATTCACTCCTTTGGATGAGCTTCAGGATCTCATCATCATTTTTCAAAAGGTCAGGATTACTGGATTGACCGACTGGTGGATTGGGAACTTCTGTTTGAGGTTCCTTTTCTCTATTAGGTTCTCCAACTCCTCGGTTGAAGATTCGACCGCTCCGTGTTACTCGACTGATGTCTGTAATGTTTACGACGGAGGGTAATGGAATTTCCTTTCCATTCTCGATTATTGTCGCACCGTATTTGTAAGGGATCGCTTTAGCTGATTCATACGGTAGCGGTCCCGGTAGATAGATGACTATGGGAGCCTTCTGATTTTTCTGACCATCGTAAGCAATTTCGATCTGTTACTGGTTGAGAACGCTCGATTCGTCAAGTAGAGGAATGATGGTACAAACATCCCTAGCCTTCTGATGATCAGAGATTACGACAACATCCTCAATTTGATCGGCGAGGTAGTCTGGCGCCCAGTTGATTAGTCCGGAACCCGGATATGGGCGAATCTCTCTACGATCCACTTGACCCTGAAGAGTTGCTCGCACAAGGTAACATCCTTGGTTACTTTCCGAACAAACTCTACAACGTTCATAGTTGTGTGGTGGCACCTGGCCACGCCCGCTTTGAATACAATGTAACTTCACTAGGTCAGTTTCCACAGATCGGACATCCCGACTTTGATGCCGAGTAGGGTTTCTGTTAGTAATACTAATTTGCTGCGTGTCTTCGTCCATATAGATTGGAAGCCACCAGTGATTCAATAAGTGCTGAAGTGTTTCCTGGACAAGGGCACAGACTTGATCATTTTCACAGCCCGCTTGACAGCTCTGATAATCATGTGATACCAGGAACCCGAGCCGGGCCTGTTTAGCATGTAGCTCCACCAAGTTGGTATTCATCAAACGAACATCGCAGATTTGGATCATGTTGATCTGATAAGGATTCCTATCATGGTAGTCCTGTATCCACCCAAGATCCATCTGACGCTGGAGGGCCTCTTGCACAAAAGAGCACCCATGTTTGTTTTTAGAGCAGATATCACACTGGTGATAATTATGAGGTGGCACATGTCCATATCCACTCTGTCTACAATGTATCTTGACCAAATTGGCTCTTAACAAGAGTACATCATGAATTTGATAGACGTTGCTAGTCTCTCCCTCTATCAAATTGACCGTAGCCTTCTCGTGTTGAGGCAGCGGGTTCGTGAGAACATTAGGATTCGTATCCTTGAAAGATAAGACCCCGCTCCTAACAAGCTTTTGCACGTCAGATTTGAAATTGAGACAGTTCTCTATGTTATGCCCCGGCTCTCCTTGATGGTAAGGGCAAGTCTGATCCACCTTAAACCAAAAGGGCGGATTATCCGGTACTGTAAGAGGGGACTTAGTCTGGACATGCCCCTTAGCTAGTAGTAACGAAAATAGTTGTGCGTATGATACGGGTATGGGATCAAATCCTGGTTGCCGCGTTGTACGGTTGTTGTTGTATGGAGGACGAGCCTGCTGAAGAGGTTGTTGTGTCCTTTGTTGATTAGGTTGGCTCTGCGCAACCTGAGGTTGATACGTAGAAACAGGCGCAGGGTTGATAGCAGGAGCTACAGCTGCTACTGATTGATAACGTCGCCTTTGCTTTCCAAGAGAGATATTCCTAATATCCTGCTCTTTTTTCTTATGGAGAGCACTACCGTATCGTTTTGTACTACTTGATGATCCAACATCTTTAGCTAAACGCCCTTCCCGGACCGCTTCCTCAAGACGAACTCCCATGCCTACCATCTCGGTGAAGTCACTGGGCGCGCTGGCAACCATCCTGTCGTAGTAAAATGAGCTCAAGGTCTTTAAGAAAATCTTTGTCATCTCTTTTTCCTCAAGAGGTGGAAAAATTTGAGCGGCAATTTCACGCCATCTCTGAGCGTATTCGTTAAAGGTTTCCTTGTCCTTTTGTGACATTGATCGGAGCTGATCTCTGTCTGGTGCCATGTCCAGATTGTATTTATATTGTTAGACGAAGGCAGTGCCAAGATCTCTGAAAGTGCTGATCGTAGCACGGTTTAAACCCATGTACCATTTTAAGGCGGCACCGGTTAAACTATCCTGAAAGTAGTGAATCAGTAGGTCCTGGTTTTCTGTCTGAGCTGACATTCGCCGAGCGTACATCACCAAATGGCTCTGAGGGCAAGAGCTACCCTTGTACTTTTCAAAGTCGGGCACTTGGAACTTGTGCGGAACTTTCACATTGGGGACCAAGCAAAGGTCTGTGGCGTCCTTTCCAAATAGATCCTGACCGCGAAGAGCCTGCAGTTCTTTCTGCATTCCCAGGAACTGTTCCTGGAATACATTCATTCTTTCGAACATGTTGTCGTTTCCACCAGAAGGTATCTGGGGAATCTGTCCTTCCGGGACAGTGTGTACCACGGGCGGTGGGACAATTATTATGGCCGAGACTCTCGGTGTTTACCAAAGTTTGTAACCTTCAGGAGTTGCTGTCATGCCCCTGACATCTTTGCTTTCCCGAAGTTTGTAACCTTCAGGCCCAGCGGTTCCTGCTGCAGTCCCCTGATCCTCATTGATCAACGGGATATATCCTTCCAGGATATAATTGAGTGGCATGCCCCAGGGACGATCTTTCGGCATTTTGTACCTAGGATCGGACTTTTCCACTATGGGCGTTGAAGTGATCTCTGAGATTACAGTCCTTTGTAGCTGAGCTTCTGCCATGGCTTGCATGTCGTTACGAAGCTTTCTCATATCCTCTCTCAGAGTGTCGATCTCTTCTCTCAACTCTCTGTTCTCTTCCTCAAGATCATCCATCATTTTCTGACGATTGGCCCGATTATTGTACGAATGAGACAGTTTGACACTAGAACCGAGACACAAACGTGAGATTCGCAGGTAAGAAGAATGCGCTACGTGATAATGATGAATGCAATTATTATATTAATTGTTTTTTTTTTGCTTAATCAAAGTAAACTTCGACAATTAGATTGCAAATATCAAACAGTGGGGAAACCCCATTTTATTGAATTCAAAGGATTGCGAAAATAGAAATACAGTAGATTACAAGGTGCGGAAACAGAAACCTAAGCTAATGGGTCTCGAGTCCTCTCTGAGGAGAACCCGGGTGCTGATTTTGGTACTTTCCTTTTCTTTGACCGGGGCTCTTGAGCCGTTGTTGGGTTGCCATTCTTTTGCCAAGTGAAAGGAATGAGCAAATTCCTTTGGTCATCCTGATTATCCACAGCATGTTGCTCCAAAATCTCAATTAGAGCATCCTTATCTTTCAGTAGTTGCTGTATTTTGATACACTCCACATTGAGAATGCGGTACTTGTTCTTCCAAGACCTCCTCTCCTGTTGAACTTTGTTGAGAGTAACCTGAAGTTTTTCTGTTTCATTCATGAAGTACATGACAGATTCCCTCGGCGGAAGAACTCCGTGATGATGATAAGGCATCTTTAGCTTGAGAGTTCTAGTTTGTACCCAGTGGAGATAAGGCTCCACCGAAACACAGTCCGGTTTTTCTAGAGACTTCCGTCCTTTCTTATGAACATGTTTCCAAGCGTGCACTATTTCCGTCTTTAGTGCCCTGTCACTTTCTCCTTCTTTGAAGAAAAGACCTTCCAGATGAGCATTACGCGGGATATGCCTCCTTGGGTATCCAAATTGACGACGAAGCAAAACTGGATGGTAATTAATTCCTCCCTTAGTTCCTATAAGGGGCACGTTGGGGAAATTTCCACAACGGTCAATGATCCTGATCCCATCATAAATCCTATTGCACCCATCTATATCAGAGTTGGTGAGGGACATGATTTTCTGCGACCAACGTAAAGCATTCCTATGATCCCAAAAAGCAGCAGACTTGGGCAAATGGGAGATAAACCATTTATACAGCAGGGGCACACAGCATGTGATCATCCCTATGCTATACAAATTCCCTAAGTGTACAGAATGATACGCGTCCGCGAGCAAAGTTGGCACAGGGTTTCCAATGAGAAAAACCTTAATGGCATTGATATCGACGAAGTTATTAATGTTGGGAAACAGAAATAACCCGTAGGTGAGTAAGACAAAGATGCTTTCAAAAGCAGTCATGTTCCCTATACTAGCAAAGTACAGAGCTTTCTTTGTCAGGAACTGGGCTGGTAAACCCGGGAGCCCTCCCTTAGTGGTCATGTGAGTCTTGACTTCCGCCTCATCCAAATAAATTGCTCTTACAATGGTCTGATCCTTTGGAATTTCTTCCAGTCCAGAAAATAGAGCTCGATCAGTAATGTGTAAATTGGTCAGGTGAGAGTACTCCTCCAGCGTTGGTGCCAGCTGGTAATCCGGGAATGTGAAACAGTGATAGACCGGATCGTAAAACTGAACGAGTGCCTCCATGATTCCTTCAATCACATGGATTCTTAACAGAGGTTGCAGACCTCCGTATTTGGCTCTGAAAGCTTCAGGGTTAGTGATCATCCTTGCTAGTCCTCTCAAATCCTCTAGCTTTAGAATCCTGAAGGTGTACTTATGAGTTCTCCTTCTACCGAAATCCATAAGCGCAATCTTTTCCTCTGACATTTGTAATCATTGTCTTAGTTTAATTTGAAAAAGAGAGACTAGAAGAGAAGTTTTTCTTTGCTTTAGTGTTTTTTAGATGAATGCATGAATGCAACACACAAAAACATAGAAAAAACATGGGGTCAAAGGGTCGTTGTCATGGAGTCAAGGCTCTACCCATCCCAAAGGTTTATACTAGTGATTTTTGTACCTGTCTCTCAAAGTCATCAGTCCTTGTCGAGAAAACACCAGCGGGCCGGGAACCGTGCTAGGTGATGTTTTTCGAAGGACCCTCAGAAGAAGGTGGTATCGCGTGACAACCATTTCAAATAGTTTCCGCACCACTAAAAGAGGTTTTTCCTAGGTGTATACTCAATATTTCCACATGCGACATCACACGCATTCCCATTAGCAGAAAAATAAACACATATAGTAATTAGGAAAAGCAGTATATATATTTGTCCTAAAGTCCTAGACTTTAAAGAGCTATGAATCCTATGTTCCTGACAGAAAATGGCTCCCCGGCGGAATTGCCATTCTGTAGTTCCTTCCTAATTTTAAAGGTTTTTGACCTAAGATTCTAGTGGAGTCAACAAAAAGTCCTATCCCAGTGAAATTCCAAAGAAAGAAAGAAGGGCCCCACGGTGAGCGCCATTTTTTTTTCAGGTTTCTACCTAAGAGATGGGAAGAGAACAAGACCTCGACGATTCCCCAGCAGAGTCGCCATTTTTCCGGTAGCGCAAATTTTTGCGTGGTTGCGAAGCACTATCGTTTTTGGGGTACTACAGCTCGATTCATTTTTTATCCTATTGAAGCTGATGAAGGAAGGGAAATAGATGTCTCTAATTAGCCCTGCTTGCAAACTGAGTTTGAACAGATGACAGTTGGTTTACAGATGCTACAAAGATTGTGGGTCTCTCTTAGGTTATTTTGTGAAAAAAGAAGTGCCTGGGTGATTGGTGGGGGTTTAAGACTGATGCTTTTCGATTGATGTATGGAGGTACGAGATTTGGGTTTTGTATTAGTGTGCTCGCTAAGATTTTTCTTGCAATCTTATGCCTACGTATTCCCGTTTACTGAAACAGAGAAATCAGAGTGATCGTAGTTCCCCCTATTCTATGGGAGGAAATGGTGTTTTGGTGTCTTGTTCGAAGCCCAAGACGTGAAGCTAAAGGTGGTTTGTATCTTGTTTAAAGCCCAAGATATGAAGCTAAAAGGGTGTTGACTTTAGAGACAATTTGTCATCTCTAAAGAGGGGTATGTTTGTCACAACTGTTTTATAAAGGAGAATTACTTTAACCGGGATATGTGAATCCGGCAATGCCATAATTTCCTTTATAGGGGCTTTTCAACCTAGAGGAGAAGACTTTAACTCAGTGTAGAGCAATGCTATCTTTCCTTAGGAATTTCTCATGCTAAAAGAGGGACAGTGGTGTGGATGTAAATAATCCAGAGGCTTGCCGCTTACAGCAATTAGATGGGGAAAAAGGAGTTGTTGATGTTTGTATACTGTGAACGAGGCACATCCTTGATGCTAAAAGGTTGATTGACTCAATCGGGATTTCCTTATACAAAGCCTAAGAGGAGGCTAGTGGCCCAACAAGAGGGTGTTTTTATGTGTCTCGTACGAAGCCCAAGATAGAGGCTAAAAAGGTTGACTCAACAAGAGAGTGCTTTTCTATGTGTCTTGTATGAAGCCCAAGACGGAGGCTGAAAGGTGATTGACTCAACAAGAGAGTCTTTTATACTCAACAAGATAGTGTTTTTGTATCTCGTACGAAGCCCGAGATGGAGGCTAAAAGTAGGTGACTCAACAAGAGAGTGTTTTTATATCTCGTACGAAGCCCGAGATGGAGGCTGAAAGGTTAACTCCGCTGGGGAGAATCATTGTCAAAGCCCAAGAGGAGGCTATGGTAACTGTTTCAGTTGAGTGACAGGTCCAGTATGTTGGTTAAAAGAGTAAATCAGTTCTTATGAAGATTAAAGGTAAGGTTGTGCTTTTGGCACTGATCGGAGGATCAGGGTTATTTCCTGTTCTTTAAGGAAATGGGTAATCCAAAGGGTATTGAGACTGTCCGAGTCTGCGGGTGTTTTCCCTATCTTTGAAAGGGGCTTGACAATGTCTTTGAGACTCAAGGGTCTTAGACTGTCCAAGTCTAGAGTTTTGTCTTTTGTATTATGCTTAGGGAGGCAGTAGTAGGATCTAGACTCGTTGAAAGACTGTTCTATTAAGATGACTACTTTCTGTTCCTATACCTCTAGGAGGTCGTCGGGACAATTTATACGAAGCCCAAGAGGAGGCTGGAAACTTTTAAGAAGCCAAGGGGCAATTTGTACGAAGCCCAAGACGAGGCTCTCTTCCCGAAGGAAGAATCCTTATACGAAGTCTAAGAGGAGGCTGTGAATACTTCTAAGAAGCCGTAGGGTCCTTGTACAACGCCCAAGAGGAGGCGGGGATGCTTTTAGGAAGCCTGTGGGTCCCCAAACCCCGAGAAGTTCAAGACATACCATTCACCGAGAATGGATCAAGCTAGGAAAGTTCGAGAATTTGGTAGAAACTCAAGAGATGTCATTCACAGAGAAAAGATCATCTCTGGGGAGTTAGAGTTTCTTTGACAATGTCTACGGGTGACAGTCTGATAAAGGGTTCAAAAAGAATCTGCCTTTCACATCTCCATATTGTTTAACCCCAAGAGGAGGGAAGACTGTATCTGGTAATCCTATGGGGATCTAGTTTAGTCTATTCAGGAGTGATCAACAAGGCTTAGTGCTAGACGTAGTTACTAGGGAAACTCTAAATATCTATACTATTATTACACAGTCAATATGAGTTTATGAAAGAAGACTTACAGTGAAATAGCCCCACAGTACAGTTATATACATATGAAAGCGATAAATGAAAGCGTGTAAACACTTACTCGGTTGTAGAGCTTCCATGCTGTATTGTTAGTTGTTCAACAAAGAGAAATTGAAAACAATAGTATATTTCAAAATCAAAGGAGAAAGTGCTTTGAAAGAAATGTTGGGGCTTACAGCTCAAGGAGAGGCCCAAGGTTTTATCAGTGATTGCACTGTGGTTTTGAATTTGGGGACTTATACAAGTGACTGAGGCCCAAGAAAGGTTTTTCTGTACAAAGGGGTGGGTCTTACACTCTCTCAAGAGGACCAAGAAATTTTCTTTTTTAAAAAAGGAATGGGGTTTATAACACGAGGGTAGGCCCAAGGTTTGTTTTTTGAATTGGCGATCGCGCAGAGGTTTTCTTTTAACGCAGAGGGACTTATACAAGGTCTGAGGCTAAAAAATTGTTTTGGTTAAAAGGGGATTGGGTCTTACACTCTATTAGAGGCCTAAAGATTTAATTTTGTACAAGTGGTGGGGCTTACAGCTCAAGGAGAGGCCCAAGGTTCATTTTTGTTTGAAATGGCGATCGCGCCGAGATTTTTGAAAACGCCGTGGGTCTTATACAATAAGTGAGGCCCCAAAAAATGTTTGGTTTTCAAAAAGGGTTGGGTCTTACACTTTAATAGAGGCCCGAAGATTTTGAATGGGACTTATAGCTCGAGGAGAGGCCCAAGGTTTGTTTTTCAACGGACGATGATCGCGTCGAACTTTTTGAAATACAACGGAACTTAAACAATATTTGAGGCCCAAAAAAGTTTTGTATTTACAAAGGATTGGGTCTTACACTCTATTAGAGGCCCAAAAGTGTTTGAAATTGTTTGATGAGGGTGAAAATCAAAGAAACCCTAATTTGTTATTCTTTAAAAGTAAATATTTAAAGAAAATCAAATAAAATACCAGATAAGTTGGAATAAACCATTTGTGATTTTTGTTTAAGGTTTGAAAAATAAGGGATTAATCACAAGGTTTGTTAAGAGTCCCACATCGGATAATATATGGCATGAACATGTGTTTATAAATAGGGGCAATCCTCACTCTACCAACCGGTTTTGGTATATATGTTAAGAAATGTGGTTGGGCCTAACTCAACCCTACAAAACTGGTTGGTAAGGTGAGGATTACCCCCAATTATAAACACATGTTCATGCCATATATTGTCCGATGTGGAACTCTTAACACACCCCCTCATGCTCAGGACTAGACAACTGAAGCGTGGAAATAAATGGTGGGTGGCCCGATAGCGGAAACCATAGAAGGTGGCCCACCGGATCTTAAACGAGACTCTTGATACCATGTTAAGAAATGTGGTTGGGCCTAACTCAACCCTACAAAACCGGTTGGTAAGGTGAGGATTACCCCCAATTATAAACACATGTTCATGCCATATATTGTCCGATGTGGAACCCTTAACAAGGTTAATTAAAACTCACTTGGTTTTGATTTTCAGAGTAAATATTCATTTTTAAAATGTTTAAAAAACAATTAAAAAGGAATTTATTCACAAAAATACTAATTATATTAAATAAATAATATAAATTTATTTTTTTTTTGGAATAAAATATTTCAACATTTTTGTGATTTTTTGCAAAAAGAGCCAATAAAAAATAATTAAAATTGAGTGAGAAATTAATTTTTCAAATTATTAACAAAAATAATATGAAAAATAAGAAAATAGGAAAAAGTGATAAAAAAGATATCTGGGGCGAGGGGGATTCGAACCCCAGACCTCTCGCTTGCTAACACACACAAACCAGCTGATCAACCACTGGGGCGCAATGCCAATTCAAATATAGTATGGCAAATGATAAATATATAGAGAACTTGGTTGGAAAACCTGAAGAATGGTGCCATGGCCATCTTCTTCCTCCAGCTCGTGCATGAAGCCCTCCATCTCCTTTTATTCTCAACCATTTGACATGATTCAAACACCAAACTCATGCGTTTTTTCACAAGGAAGAAGATGGCAATACCCAATTTTATTTATTTTCAGTGTATAGCAAATTATATCATTGTGGTCATATGAACCCTAATTTTGCAAAAGCAATCGAGCAAACATGATTATGAGTGCTATGATCAAATTTTTTTAGGGGAAATACTCAGCATATGATGGCAATCAATTGGCAAAAATATCATGCGAGGAAATATGCATGGATCATGAAGTTGGAGTTTGAGGCTTACCTTGATGCAAGCTGAAATGGAACTTTGCACAGATGGTGTTCTAGATGTGATTTGATGATCCATACAGCTTCAATGGATGTTGTGGAGTGTGTTGCAAGCCGGATGTAATTTGATGATCCCTACAGCTTCAATGGATGTTGTGGAGTGTGTTGCAAGCTTTGGAACACTTTGAAAGTCTTTGGATCAAGCTGGAGCACTCCAACTGCATAATTGAAGCATAATGGCTTGGTTGAAGGGTGATTTTGAGCTAGGGGTGTTACAGTTGGTGTTTAAGTGTTTGGACACCTCAAATACATCATATGTGATGTGTTTGAGCAATTGGAATGGATTGATTATGGCTGCAACTCAAAACCCGATAGTGGTTGCTCAAAAACAAAGAAATTTGGCACTTAAGAGAGAGTGAGAGAAAGCAGTGCTATAACTGGATTTGGTGTGAGTTGAATGATCCATTGGAACCTCTATTTATAGGTGATCAATTCTTGTCTTGGAGGAATAGTGAATGGCTGCTGGATCATATCACATTCAAAGGCTTTGGCTTGGTGGCATTTCTTCTCATGCAAGGCAACCTAGCCCCTCCCAAGAGCAGGGCTATGCCTTGACCAAATTCACATTCTTCAGATGTTTATATTGTTGTTTAATCATAGAACTTGACTGAGTAGAGTGGCTTTGTTGAAAGTGCCATATTTCACATAAATGCCTTTGAATTCAAGGCATAATGTGCCAAAATGCATTAATCTCAAGTTGGAAGATCCCTTGGCTTTTTGAATCAGCTTTATCAGTTGGATCAGTTGCATTGTGATTGGTTTGAGTACATGTGGCACAATGATCCTTAGTTTTGGTTCAGAAATCGTGTGTGGTAAGCAAACATGCAAACTGATTTTTCCAAAACACCTTGCAGCAGCATGACTTTGGGCATGGATTTCTCTTAGCTCAAGTTGAATCAATTCATGCTGGTAAGCTTTTTGGATTCTTAGAAATATATGCAACAACATTGATGTTTACCTTTGGACTTGATTCAGCTTGCAACTATGTGAAAAGATCTCACAAGTTTTGGTGTTTCAACAAAATCTGTCTTGCCCATAATTTTTCTAAGTGTTGGAAAAGTTGTATTTTCATGTTTTTAGTGATTTTGATCATTCCATAACTCAAAATCCATGATGAATTTGGAGGGAGGTTAGTTTTAAGCTTTTGTAGAGGGTAATGAGATCTACAAATCAAGCTTTGGATGGGGAAAATGGCTTTGTGGTTTAGGAGTTATGATCCTCCAAAGTTGGTACCCTTGCCACTTTATTTCATAACTTAGGAAAATTTCTAAGTTTTTATGGTTACCCCTTTTACAAGTTATCCCACTTTTCTTGATTTTTCTTGATGAATGATGATTCCAATCATACATTAACATCATTTTAGGGTTAAAAAATCATTTTTATGAAAAATCTCAAAAAGTCAAAGTTGACTTTTGTGCACAGTTGACTTTTTATCAGATGAATTCCAAACTGTGCAATCCTTTAGGAAATCATGTCCTTGACCTAAATCAAACTTGATGGACATGTTCCATGGGTGTTATAGGGTATATTGATCAATGTCCTAGGGCTTGGGAGCATGTCCTGGTCAAAAGTCAAAGCTACAGTTGACTTTTCTCGCGAAACCCTAACTGTGGCTCAGATGAAATTGAGACTTGTTGCTCAAGCTTATTGGATCAATCCATTGTTGTAAATGGATCAATGTGGTGCATTAGAGACCCTCAAATCTTCTCTTGAGGTCTTGGCTCATGATTTGTCCCAAAAGTCAACTTAGGGGTGAATTAGGTCAAGAAACCCTAATTCCTGATTTTTACTGTATGCATCCCCTGAGGCTAAATTGACTTGATGATTGGGTTTATGATGTCCCTTGGAGTATCATAGGTTATGCCTTGGAGCATTGGCTCATGCCCAGAGGAAAATTTCCATCTGGAGGCCCTGGTCGACCAAAACCCTAATTTGGCGACACTGGCGATCTTGAGGCTTGATCCACCTGGAAGGGAGCAGCCTTTTGCTTAATCCTTGAAGTGGGAGTCATCTTGATCCTTTATAGATGTTTGAGAGGCTAGACAAGTTTAAGATCATGTCATTTCTTGATTGATCCTTTGTCTAAGAGCTCTGAGAGGGCTTGAAACCCTAAGTCTGATTGTAGTGGATGCTCACCCATCTTTGGGGAGACTAATGGTTCATCTATATTATGATGATGATTTGCACAATGATGGGAAATATTGGTGGTCAAAATTTGGGGTATGACACACCATAGCCATGTGTATATGAGTTTTTCTTAAAATTCATTATCAGCTTTCGTCTTTTCCTTGCATCAGAACATTTGCTGTTACCAATCGGTAATCCAACAGCATCCATAGAATGAATCAGTTTTATCAACGTTGTAAGAAAATGCAATTCAAATTCAATCAGACTACCTGTGTTAACAGAATCAATGTGGCGGAATAAAGGATTTCCAAAAATATATATTAATTGATGTCTTAGAATTTGGCATTGTGACCATGTAAGAAATACACACATTATTAAAGAAACAAATTCCGGAAGCCACGTGTGTTCCAGATTATGCTGTGTGACGAAGGAGAACCCAAGGAAACAGGAAAATATCCATGTAAAGGCATGGGAAAATATCCACACCAGATTTGTGTGGCATGTGGAATCAGCAGGGGCCCCAGAAAACTGTCCCACGATGTGAAGTGCTATATTTATAGTCCACACATAAGAGTTGCTTTATATAGATGAATCATAGTTTTTCCATTGTTTTGGATATATATATTATATGATGTGATTAATATGTTGCATAGCACACAATTGGTATTGTTGCCACGTGAAACAAAACCTGTCAAGTGCTATATTTGTAGTCCACAATGATGGCTTGCTTTATATAGATGAATCATAGTTTTCCCATTGTTTTGAATACATATATTATATGATGTGATTATGAGATTGCATAGCACACAATTGGGACTGTTGCCACGTGAAACCAAAGGTAAACTTAAATTAGGTGGACCCATCTTTTTGGTTGTAAAATGGTATAATACAATAAAGACAAAATGCATGTGATGCTGAATATATTGGAATAAATAGAAAGGTTTGGCATACCAAATAAGGAATTAGATCTGGTGTGAAGAACCATAACTTTTGTTACTACTTGCTAAGTTGGGCTATTTGGTTCCGTGTTCAAAATCAATGGCAACAAGGACAGTGATGGGAGCTGCATATGTGGTGGATACTTTTGAAATTGCAAAGTTGGGCATCCAAGTAAGTTTGCTAGTAATTAAATTAATTCTTATTTGTTTTTCAATTTCATTTTCAAGACACTATTTGCCCTTGCTACAAATTGCAAAAAACAACAGACAAAATCATTATGGTAATATATGTGATGCATCCGTTTTCGGAGATTGACCCAACATTTGTTAGAAGTCACATAACAGATCTAGCAAAGACATGGACGATAATAAACAATGATGGAAATGTTTCTGAAATTGTATTTAACACAAATGAAGATGTCCCCCTGGTTGTCGTCGGTTGGACGGAGCTGCAACAACTGTATGAACTACCAAATGATGTGGCTGTAGTTGTTGTTTTTTATGGGAACAACAAATTTGAAGTTGCTGCGTTCAAAGAGGTAATCGGGTTCGAGGATCTACCAATGTTTCACAGTAGGTACATAAACCAGAAAGGGATATATGCATTTGATGTTGAGCTTTCAGAGGAAATTGTCTCCAGACCAAAATTAGTTGAGTTAGAAGTTTGAATGTTATGAATCTTTATTATACATTAATTTGTTTACTTTGAACTGATTTACCATTTTAAACCATTATGTATGATAGAAATTGCATCCAGAATTTGGAACCGTTCTGAAAGACCATGATTATGAGGTTGTTACATTGTGCGGCGACAATGGCTGGACTCAAATGCTATTGATTTTGAACATAGATGATCCACAGCGCACAAAGATAGGATATGAATGGAATTTATTCTGTGAGTCAAACCAGCTAAGGGCAGGAGATAGAATCAGATTCAGATTGGATGTAAACGACACAAACAAAAGATGTAACGTATTTAAGGTTTCTAATTTCTAAGTTTCATGCAAAATATGTATTTCGTAGTCAATGTTTGTAATTAGCAGTTAAGTGTTTAATTCACCACTATCTTTTATGTGAATGGTTAAGATGTATTGATTTTCAAGGAATGTGTGTTTTTCGCTGGCTGTTAGTGTAATTGTGATTTCAAAACTAAATTATCAACCTTTTTATTATAAAGTTGGTAACAACCTGGCTATGATAAGTGATGATTGAAAGCAAAAAATAAAAGTATATATGACAAGAAACAATCAAAAGATTGGATGCAAACATGTTTGATTGAACAGCCTACAACATGATTTAGTTGCCACTTTGTTGGGAATTTTGTAAAGGTGAACCTGTTAACACAGAAAGAGTTATATCACAAAACATCATGTATAAAAGGGTTAACACAAGATCTTGGAAGACATAAAAACATGACATACAATATGACACATTAGGTGTTATAGGCAGAGAGAATTACATTTTCTGTAATTTACATGTAGCATCCAAGATAACTACGAAAATAAAAAGGTAATATACAATGTTACATATTTGGTGTTGTCGCCAAAGGAAATTACATTGTCTATAATTTAGATGTAGCATCCTAGATAACTACCAAAATCAAAAGAGAAACCCGAAATAAGTCAGAGAGTATCACATGAGTTGTCATTTACATATAGCATTCTACATGCCGACCAAGATAAAAAGGCAATTCCAAAATACAGCATTACAATAGCGAAACGAAAACAAACATCTAGTCAAGCTTCTCCAACTTAATAATCTTCTTGAGTTTCTTGTGAGTTTTGGTAAAATCACAGGTAGGCTGCCTCTTTGAAGTTTGTACGACAGGTTCAGGTTCACAAATGGATGTAATTTCCATGTCCTGGAACCACAGAAAAAGTGTGAACACAAAAGAAATCGTCGTGCCCTTAAGTATTTTGTAATTTAGTCGCACACTATATATACATACCATATCTATGTCTGGTTCCTCTAAGGAATCAGAGTCACCATCATCCACAAGATTTGCATCTTCACTCTAAAATTGGCAGGACAGGTTAATGGTTAAACTATATAAATAAAAACAGGAATAGACCAGGTTTCACTTTGTAATGCATTTGAACACGACAGTTGATATGCATACCAGAGACATGGCAGAATCGTCCAACGAATCAGATCCAACCTCATCAACAGGAGCAGGGTTTTCCATCTTTGAAATTCTGATTTTGGGTCCAGCAGCACAGACAGATTGGACCTCGACAATCTTGCACGTTAAAAAAATTGAGATGAAGTAAAAATGTAGTTGAGAATAAGTTCATAATCAAATTGAGTGGTCTAATTGTCATGTATACCACAGGCACGTTAGGGGCATCCACCGAACTGAAGTTTATGTCATCAATACAATTTGTGATCCCCCTCTTTGAAGTTGGCGTAACAGGTTCATCGTCACACCCAGATGCAATCTCTATTTCCTGTCACCCCAAAAAATGGTTAAAATAATAGAAAGCTGAGTGGCAATAAGTTTGTAACAAATCGGCGGAACCGAATCATTTAAACAATCGCATCGGATCTCATTAAGAGCCTCAACATTCTTCATCTTTGAAATCGAGAATTTGGGTTCAGTGTCATAAACAGATTGGATCTCGATATCCTGACCGGGGGGAAAATTAGAGACGAAATGAAAATAGGTTCATACTGAAATTATGTCTGCTAATTGGCATGCATACCGCATGCAGCGAACCAAACTTAAGGTCATCAACCAAATCTCCATTCTCCCTCTTTGAAGTTGGCGTAACAGGTTCAGCATCACACCTCGGAACAGATTGGATCTCGACATCCTGACCGGGGGGAAAAATTAGAGAAGAAATGAAAATAGGTTCATACTGAAATTCTGTGTGCTAATTGGCATGCATATCGCATGCAGCGAACCAAACTTAAGGTCATCAACCAAATCTCCATTCTTCCTCTTTGAAGTTGGTGTAACAGGTTCAGCATCACACCTCGGTGCAATAACCATTTGCTGGTTTGTTGATATATATACCACAGGCACACCCGAGGTGTCAACACCCGAGGCGTTGACCTTTTCAAACCTGTCTGTGCTCTACACAGTTGAACCAATATAAGTACGAAAAAAGAAAGAAACTGTAAAGGCCACAATAAAAAACATATAATGACACAGATAGAAAGACACCAAACCTGTGACAGATGTGATGTAGCTGCTGGGGAAGAATTTGTAGATAGCTGCGACACAGCGTGCGGATGAGGTGCTGCGGTTTGGTCAGATGTTGTTGTCTTGCACATAATAAAGAGAAAAATAAAAATTTGTTTTACGAAGGCAAACAGAACATTTAGAGTCAACTACAATGAGGTATACCTGAGTTATCTCCCACGGAGCCTTGAGCTGTTTGACAGCAGCTTCATCTCTAAGAAGCATGACAACAGAGTAATTTTCCCATTCAGGCTGCCACTTAACTCTAAAATCCATCTCCAATTCCAACATTGCATCAAGTCCTAATGGGAACTCCAGAGGATTGGTGATTCCTTTCTGCATTTTTGCCTCTGAATCAGGACCGACAGAAGAACCCAAGACGTGTTATTTAGAATGAAATATAAATATAAATAGAAAATTACACCTTCGCAAGCGAATCATGCATTTGAATAGCTGAGACCCCCAACAGTTGATTGCATTCTCTATCCCAGAAAACAAATTTACAACGCCTCTTAGAATAAATAACCTCTATCTCAATCTTGAACCTGACAAAACACAATAAACAGCATAAAAAGTTAATTAGAAATTTAACGATTGAGACATGCCGTAATCCAATAGACTTTAAGTTAACAGCACCTTAAAATCTTAGTCTCTGTAATATGTCCAGCCTCACATATAAAAGGCGGGCCATCCCCACAAGAAACTTTTGGACACTCATGGCATGCATGATAATACTAGCCATGCTGTGAGGCAAGAACTTTTGTCGTTGTCGCAACAGTTGCACAGAAGGTAACCTATGTAAAAAAAGCAAAACCATAAACAAACTATCAAGATCATTTATATTTAGAAGCAGAGACATAACATACCTTTGAAAGTTTACAGATTTCATCAAGAGGAAGTACAATTGCCTTTGAGACGATTTTTTCAAACGGAGTTGGCGGTGAACCACCTGTGTTCTGCGAATAATGGGAAGATGTGCCTTCGAAGAGTGTAACAACAGACGCAGCAGGAATGCTGAGTTGCAACACAAATTTTTTGTTTAAAACTCAACATAAATAGAAAAGCACAGAATTTAAAGATGCGACATACATACAACCTTTTAATAAAGTCGTTGATTGGTGAAACATCAACATTAATCAATAATGCAGTGACATTAAATGTATTGGAAACGGATAGAGGGTATTTCCCTACATTAGATGCATTCAAAACACATAAGATCCAAGTTAAGAAAACAATTTAAACCCAGTATGCCAAGACGACAATAAAATTAATAACCTTCTTCCTTGACTTTAGCATATTGCAGGAGAATAACGGTTGGTCCAGATTGACCAACATGTTCCCTGTGGAATTTCATAAACTGATCCGCATATGCCTCCCACAAAGTACAGTTAATCACATTGTTCCTGCAAATCCAGGGAAAATTTAACACCAGCGACAAATACAGCAAAGAACCGGGGCATAAATAATATACAACAAAACCCACGCATTATCCCTGAGCATCAAATTAATCTGCTGTTTCCTTCCTCCACCATGGTTTTGGGTGAAACCTATACTTTCCACCATACCAACAATATCTGCGACCGAAACAAACAATAAACAGGGATATAACAAACAGGACAGTAGATAAATAATAACTTGAGTCAAAAGAAACATTATAACTTATCAGCATATCCTTTTTGAAGTTGCCAGTAATGATATCACCAAAACTGGTAAGGGAAATCGGCACCGTCGGTATATTATGCTTCCCAACATCGGCAACAGAGGTTCCACCGGTAAATTTGGCCATAAACCGGGGCAACGAAGGCTTGAATACCAAATTATTTTGCACAACCTGGAAATTTGATATACTGTATGTAGTGTCAACCTCCAAGATGGAACCAAAAGCCTTTTCCACCACCGCTGGCACAACCATATGCATGTCACCACCCTTACAAATGTAAAAACAGTAAATAATGTCAAAAGAGGTACTAACAACATAATCAAGAACAACATACACCACCCAAACAACAAACATGGATGTAAAAGTCAAGCTACAAACTATAATATAAAAACAGGAAATAACAACATAACGCTAAAAGAAACAAACTCACAGCATCATCAACCACAAGCATTTCAAAGTGGCGTTTGCTATTGGTGACGACGGACCACAAATGCTGCACGCGGACCGCCACCTTCCAAGGTCCTTCGTATCGTTAACGTCACCCAAACATGTGAAAGGACGCGCCATTGGAGCCAAAAATGTGAAATGGTATAAAAGCAGAGAACGAAAGAGGGAATAGGTGCTGTAGTGGAAGAAGAGGACAATGAAGAATAAGCAGAAAGATAAAGCCAGAATGCAACGGATAAGGGAGGGGAAATTGGGAAACGGGATATAAACAGTGGAGCATTAAATGCAGCATGGCATGGTAAGATATTTAGGAGAGTTAGTATGAAGAGGCATAGAAGGAAGTTGAGAAATATAGCAGAATTTTCCAAAGACCAGAACCAATGCTCAGAAGCAGCCACGTTGAGAAACACCACGTGGAGGAGAAGCAGGCGTACAGGTGGAAGGGTGGGGAAGCAGAAGGGCATCCTGGTCTTTTCCCTAGCCATTCAAGTTCTTATATGTAAGATAACTCTTATAGTTGATTTTTTCTATATTCATGACTTCTAATTTTACAATCACATTATATAATAAACAATGTATTATTGGTATCAAATTCAAAACCAAGATATCATCCATTGATCTTAAGAAAATAAAATATATGGCTAATTTATAACAATAAACATAGTTTACGGATAATATATGGTATTAAACAAAAGTTCAAATATATTAGATAAAAATATTTGAATATCTAATATTTGACTGCTTAAAGTGGATCCATTGGATTCACTTTAATAATTTTAAAAGAAAATATTTATATAGCATACCACGGATAAATATTTGAACTTTTGTGTTTACTACGAAGAATATTTTTATCTAATATATAGATATTTAATGATATAAATTGTTAGTAGGCTAATATAACGTAGACCCACTTGAAGGATATAAATTAGCCAAATATATACAGATATTTATAATATATATATATATGGAACAATTTTTACGTATTGTTACATAATCTTTGTTTATATTAATTTGTCTATAGTTATGGAGTAGGAAATCAAATCTCATAATAATAGGTACAGAAAGATGAATGTTCTTGCAATAATATAGAACAACAAGATTTAGATTTAGACAATGGTATAGAGAGTGAGTTGCACTTAATAGATACCACAAACTTTACAAAAAATATAAAAAATTATGATTTAGATCAAATAATTAAAAGGTTAGAAAAAATTGAGGTTATAGGAGAAAATCCTACAAAATTTTGGGAAAGAAATAAAACTATGTGCAAATTAGAGATTATCAACCCAGATATTACTATTAAATCACCTAATTTCAAATATGGTAATTGGGAACAAGAGAAATTCAAAATGCACATTAACCAATTATTAAAATTAGGAATTATTCAAAGATCAAATTCTAGACATAGAACCTCTGCTTTTATTGTCCAAAAAGAAGCTGAAAAGAAAATAGGACAATCTAGAATGGTTTTTGACTATAGGAGATTAAATGATAATACTTTTGCAGATGGTATTGTATTCCAGACAAAGATTAATTAATTAATAAAATACAAGGTAAAAACTGGTTCTCTAAATTTGATTTAAAATCAGGATTTTGGCAAATAAAAATGCATAAAGATAGCGTTGAATGGATAGCTTTTTCTTGTCCATTAGGATATTTTGAATGGCTAGTAATGTCATTTGGACTAAAAATGCTCCACAAATATTCCAAAGAATGATGGATGACATTTTTAAAGATTGTTATAACTTCACTTGTGTTTATATTGATGATGTTCCCGTGTTCTCTAAATCAGAAAAAGAACACATACATAATTTATTTATAATTTTTTCTTTATTTGAAAAACATGGTTTAATCATTTCTAAAAAGAAAATCGAAATTTGAAAAAATTATATTTCTTTTTAGGGGCAGAGATAGGTAATGGAACTATCAAATTACAGCCTCATATATCAAGAAAATTTTTAGAATTTCCAGATAAACTGGAAGAATTAAAACAATTACAATCCTTTTTGGGATTAGTAAATTATGTTAGACCTTATTTAAAAAATTTGTCTAAACTGACACCCCCCTTATACAATAAGGCACAACAAAAAGGTGTTAGAAAATTCAATTATCAAGATATTAAAATTGTTCAGCAATTAAAAGAAGAAATTAAGAAATTAGAACCATTAGCCTTGCCATTAGAATCAGATTATTTGATTATAGAAACTGATGGATGTGAACTGGGATGGGGAGGAATATTAATCAAAAAACCTAATGAATTTTCTTCAAAATCATTAGAGAAAATTTGTAGATACACCTCAGGAACTTTTAAAGAAAGAGGATATTTAACATCTCTAGATTATGAAATCTTAGCAATTATTTATGTATTAGAAAAATTTGCTTTATTCATTTTGTCCAAAAAAAAAAATCACAATCAGAACAGATTGTGAAGCAATTGTAAAATTTGCTGATACAAAAAATGAAAAGAAATTAACATCTAATAGATGGCTGAAATTCAGGGAGTTTGTCCTAAATCGGGGATTTAAAATAAAATGGGAACATATTAAAGGAAAAGATAATAAAATACCAGATTTATTATCTAGAAATCAAAGACATTTCCGGTAAAAGAACAATTCAAAACTACTTTGAGAAATCAACTCAAAGAAGAAGAACATTGTCTTCTTGACAACATTTGGAACTTGAGCACTACAACTCAAAGTAATAGCAAAAAGGTGGCTGTAATAAATGCTTTGGCATCCTATTTCAGCACTGGAAAGCATTTGGGCAAAAAGCCTTTCATTTGTTACACATTATACACCGGACACAAAGTCGGAGTTTATTTAGACTGGGATGAAATGGCCCTGTTAATTGAAGAAATCAAATTATACCCTATATATGGACAACCTCTATATAAGGGATTTTTTAAAATTCAAGAAGCAATCGACTCAGTGCCTAAAAGCTGTGGCGATGACATTATTATATCACCACGAGTACGCAAGTACCAAGATTATTTAAAACACTTGGAAACCTTTGGAGACCAATATTTTTTACAGGAAATTAATGACAAAATTCCTAAAATCAAGGGCAAAGAAATCTCTTTAAGACCCCAGAAAACTTTCAGTGAATCTGTGACTGCATCTTCTTCACAGACACAAACTCAAAAATCTACAACAAATTTTGTAAATTTGGGAAACCCTTCTTTACATACACAACACAAACTGTCATTTTAAGAAATGGGAATCAAAACTTTTGTCTTGTTACAAGAAATCTTAGCCCAGATTTATAACAACTAAATTATTCAAAATGGAATCTCCGCATAGTGGGATATGGTTTATAATAATTACAAAACTTGTCAGAGTCAGTTTGAAGATTGTCCTGAGAACCAAGAAGGAAATTGCCATTGTAAACTAGATTCAGCTATTAGAAAGGCAAGAATCTCACTTCCTACATTTAAATCTTTCAAGATTAAGGATTACCCTGTTACTTTATGCAATTTACTCAAGCATGGCCTTGTAAGTGTAATTAACACTCAACCACTTTATGATTTTACACCACATCTACCTTCATTCTTGGCAGAAACTATGGAAACATTAATTCCAGAACATCCTCAAAAAGAAAAATTAGAGACAGTATCACTATACCCAGACTTTCATAACAACTATCCAAGTTATCATACTATTTAGATCTACTTTAAAAATCTGGATGTTGAATTTGAGGAATTTCAGGTTCAAAACTCTGGTCCAAAGTCTTTACACCTTGAAGATCTACAACAACAGATAGAGATCTCCAGGGCAAGAATTTTAGCTCATGAGTTTGATTGGTCCAACACCAAAATGGATGTCAGGAATTTACTGAGAGAAGATAAGCAAGGAAATATTTTTTGTAATTCTGAAATTGCAAGAAACTTTTTCTTTCCATTCAAGGTAAAACATTCAAGACCCAAATTGGTGGAAGCTTACAAGCGAAGAAACCAAGCTGGAAGCCACAGACTTGGCTCATCGAGCTCTTCTCTAGAAAGAATGATAATAATGTAAATTATTATCAAAACACATTTTCATTGCCGACACTAGAAGACAAAGGCATAAAGAAACAAAAAACTTTAGGGAAATAGTTATTTGCCTTTTCTTAAAGATGAAAAGCTATTCCCGACTTTTAATGCTAAGATAAGGGAGCATGTCCCTTTCACCTTTTTGTAAAGTCTTATCTTTTGTCGTAAAGTTTTTTTGGTTTTTATGAGAAGTCCTAAAGCAAGTAGTGCTATAGATAGAATTAGGTTTTGAAAAGACTTAAAGCAAATAGTGCTTTATCTTTTTTATTTTTTACCTTTACATGTTTGTGTGTCTAGAGTCTTCCTCTCTTATGTATATAAGGAGACTATCTCTTATGTAAAACAAAACAAAAAACATAACCAAGAAATAAAAGTATGCTTTCAAATATGCTCTCTAATACCGCTTACTCTAAATTTCCACTATCACATTAAATATCTTATTCCGACTTCCAAATTACTATTAAGAGGTATGGTTTCTTAATAACTTATTCTTGATAGTATATGTTTTATTTTTACTATTATTGTTAAGCTAGGTTTATTTAATGATCAAAAGACGTAAGTCCTGTTTAAACCGAATGAACCATTGGTAGTCTAAGAAAGAATCTGATAGGGAAATACCAGGAAGGGAAAAGAGTAGCACTAGGAGGAATTTCTTAGATGGTAGGTTTTTAACATAGAGATGTCTCTGGAAGAACTCTGTGGTAGTAGGCGAGGGATGACAAGGCGAGGTTCCTAAATAAACCCGGACTACTCAATAATAATAGGAATTAAACATATATTTTTAAGATAGTTTTTTAGAAACCAAAAAATCTTAATTAGTAATAGGAAGGAGGAATAAGACTTTAAATCAAATATTTTTCTTAAATATTTTAAAACATTTTAAAAAAACAAAAATGACCAAATTATAAACTCACAATGAATCAAGAAGATTATTACCCTAATATAAATTTTACTACTTGTAGCGCGATTTTTGTGGTTTCGAATCACTCGCTTTGGTACTACAGTTCGATTCATTTTGTATCCTGTGAATATGATTAAGGAAGGGAAATAGATGTCTCCAATTAACCCTGCTTGCATACTGAATTTAAATAGATGACTGTTGGTTTACAGATGCTATCAAAAGGGGGTCTTGTCTTAGGTTATTTTGCTTAAGAATACCGGGTATGGACTATTTGCGAGGCTTTTGGTAAGGTGTTAGATCTAATGCTTTTGGTTTATTGACGCAGGTACTGGATTTTGAGTTTTTGATTAGTATGTTCGCTAAGATTTCGCAATCTTATGCCTACGTATTCCCGTTTAACGAAACAGGGAAATCAGAGCGATCGTAGTTCCCTCCTATTTTAAGGGAGGAAAAAGATGTTTTGGTGTCTTGTTCAAAGCCCAAGATTGAAGTTAAAAGTGATTTGTATCTTGTTCAAAGCCCAAGATATGAAGCTGAAGAGTTTAACTGAGAGAGAATTTGTCATCTCTAAAGAGGAACTATTGATGTGTGTATGCCTTGATTAAAGCACACGTTTGATGCTAAAAGATTGATTGACTCAACTGGGGAAGTCCTTATACAAAGCCTAAGAGGAGGCTATTGACCCAACAAGAGGGTGTTTATTATTTGTCTCGTACGAATCCCGAGATAGAGACTAAAAGGGTTGACTCAACAAGAGAGTACTAACAAGTGACTGACTCAACAAGAGAGTGCTTTTATATGTCTTGTACGAAGCCCAAGACGGAGGCTAAAAAGGTTTGACTCAATAAGAGAGTACTTTTATCTGTCTTATACAAAGCCCAAGACGGAGGTTAAAAAGGTTGACTCAACAAGAGAGTCTTTTATACTCAACAAGAGAGTGATTTGATGTCTCGTACGAAGCCTGAGATAGAGGCTAAAAGGAAAGTGACTCAACAAGAGAGTCTTGAAAAGTGATGGACTCGACAAGAGAGTCTAAAAAGGTTAAATCCGCTAGGGGAAATCATTGTACAAAGCCCAAGAGGAGGCTGACTTTGCTGAGGAAGGATCGTTATACAAATCCTAAGAGGAGGCTATCCTTCTGCCGGGGATTCTTGAGATCTCGAGGCAGGTCCAAGAAGGGAATCAATCCTTGTAGGGGAATGCAAAAGGAATTTATAGATCAGAAACCTTGAGGTTCTGGTTTGAGATAGTGTTATCTGACTCGAGTTGGGGAATTTTGGGAGAAGGACGGGGTTTTAGAACCCACAAGTTTTAACTCGACTGGAGATTAATCCAGAATCTGGGGTTTCTCCTATGTTTGAAAGGTGCTTGAGAATGTCTTTGAGACTCAAGGGAATCAGATTGTCCAAGTCTACTGGTAGAGTTTTATCTTTTGTATGATGCCCAAGAGGAGGCCGACTCGTTTAAGGGATGAGTATCAACCCTAAAATTGGTCTGAAGGTTTTGACTCCTTTTAGAAAGACATCTCAAACGAAGGATGACTAAGTTTTGTCCTATACCTTTAGAAGGTCGTGAAGGTCCTTGTACGAAGCCCAAGAGAAGGCATGAGAACTTTTAAGAAACTGAAGGGTCCTTGTACAATGCCCAAGAGGAGGCGGGGATGCTTTTAGGAAGTCTGTGGGTCCCCAAACCAAGAGAAGTTCAAGAGATACAATTCACAGAGAAGAGATCATTCCAGGAAAGTTCGAGAATTTGGAAGAAACTCAAGAGATTCTATTCACGAAGAATAAATCAACTCTGGGGAGTAGAATTTCTTTGACAATTTCTAAGGGTGACAGTTTGAGAAAAGGTTCACCCAGAATACTGTCTTTCTCTTTGTTCCATATTGTTTAACCCCCAAGAGAAGGGAAGAATGTATCTGGAATCCTATGGGGGATCTAGTTTTGTTTGTATTCAAGAGTGACCAACAGGCTTTACCTAGTACTAGTATTACACAGTTTATATATGACACGTATATAAAAGGATGTGAAAGAAGACTTACAGTGACACATGCCCCACAATACAGTTATATATATATATATATATATATATATATATATATATATATATGAAAGCGGTAAATGAAAGCGGATAAACACTTACCCGTTGTAAAGCTTCCATGCTGTTTTTTAGTTGTTCAACAAAGAAATTAAAGAAAGTTTTGATAACAATATATATTTGAATTCAAAATCAAAGGAGAAAGTGCTTTGAAAAGATTGTTGGGGCTTACAGCTCAAGGAGAGGCCCAAGTTTTAACAATGACCGCACCGTTGTTTTGAAAATTGTACAGAGGGACTTATACAATATGTGAGGCCCAAAAAGTTTTTATGTAGAAGGGGATTAGTCTTACACTCTATTAGAGGCCCAAAGATTTATTTTTGTACAAGAGACGGGACTTACAACTCAAGGAGAGGCCCAGGGTTATTTGTTTGAAAACGGCGATCGCGCCGAGGTTTTTGAAAACACAGTGGGTCTTATACAATGTCTGAGGCCCAAAATGGTTTTGGTTAAAAGGGATTTAGTCTTACACTCTATTAGAGGCCCAAAAGTGTTTTTTAAGAAAAGAAATGGGTCTTATAGCTCAAGGAGAGGTCCAGTTGATTTGATTTTGAACTAGCGATCGCGCCGAGATTTTTGAAAATGTGTTGGGACTTATACATTGTCTGAGGCCCAAAATAGTTTTTATCTACAAAAGGATGGGACTTACACTCTACCAAGAGTCCCAAAGAGTTTGGAATATTTGAGTATGATTAAAATCAAAGAAACCCTAATTTTCACCTTTTAAAAGTAATTTTTCAAAGGAAATTAATAAAAAAATGACAACAATACCAAATAAGTTTAAATAAACCACTTGTGATTTTTGGGTAAGGTTTGAAAAATGAGGTTTTAATCACAAGATGATTTAAAACTCATTTGGTCTTGATTTTTCAAGGTGGATATTCATTTTTAAAAGGTTTAAAAATAATAAAAATGAATTTATTTACAAAAATATCAACTATATTAAATAATTAATATAAATATAATTTTTTGTGGAATAAAATATTTTAACATTTTTGTGATTTTTTTGCAAAAATAACCAATAAAAAATCATTAAAATTTAGAGAGTTATTAATTTTCCAAATCATTTAAAAATAATATGAAAAATAACAAAAAGTGGGAAAATGATAAAAAATAGGATCTGGGGCGAGGGGGATTCGAACCCCAGACCTCTTGTGTACAGCACGCACCCTCTACCACTGGGGTGGTGATACATCCGTGTATCAAAACCACCCCCATGGATATATGAGGGTTGCCTTGTTTTTGGCCTGGCCAAGGCAAGGCAAGGCAAGATTTTGACCAAAAACGTGAAGCCTGTAACTTTCTCATTTCTCCATGGATTGGGACAAAATTTAGGTCTATCCTGCCTAGAATTTCACAAGGAATCCAATGGCGGTGGTATTTTTTCAGATGAGGCTCCTATTGAAAAATTCGATAGTGATTTTGAAATAGACCATGATTTGTATTTTCCATGCTACCTCTTGTTACAGGCATGAATTACATGATGAATTGGTTCAAACACAACATATATAACATGTATAAGATGTGCATGATCAGTGGACTTCAAAGCAATGCATATTTCAAAGAGTTCAAGTTGTGATGCTTACCTCTTTATGAGCTTTTTGTGCAATCTGCCAAGTGCTTTATTCCAGAAACAATTTGATGCCTTGGACACCCTCAAATGATCACTTAGAACCTTTTAGGATGGTTGGAAACAAATGGAATCCTCAGGAACAAGTTTGAGCTCTTTCTTGCAAAAGGGGAAAAAGTGATTAATATAACAAATCTCTCAAATGGTGTTCCAAATGTGTGGAACCATTTGGGACAGTTCAAGGATGATATTTGGAGTGTGTTTGAGGTTTTATCTGGTTTTGAAAGTGACTGAATCAAGACATGGCTTGAAAAATGCAAAAAAAGTCCCATTTTGAGGTTTTGAGATGGGGCTTTGTGATTTTGGTGTTACAGGTCACTTGTGAGAGTTTGGACAGCTTATATATGACATATTGGATGCGTTTGGATCAAGAGCTGTGATGGAAATGCTCTCTAACTCAAAAACTCAGATTTACCTTGCTAAAGAAGGTATTTTTGCCTAGAGAAAGAGATCTTGAGGAAAGCAAGTGTTGTAGTGTTTTGGTGTACTTAAACTGAGCACAAATGAGCTCTATTTATAGTAGAGCAAGTTTGTTTTGCAAGTAATAGTGAATGGCAACTGCAGCAGGCCATTGTCCAATTGCATCACTTTGGAATCTTAAGTCTCCTCTAGCCATTTACTAGAGGTTACAGCACAGGCCTTTGGTTCCATAGTTCAGAGATCATCCTTGACTCATTCAGTTGGAAAAGACTCAGTTCATGCCACCTTGGTGCATCCATTGAATGCTCCAAAATAAAATCCTTGGTCTCCCTCTGAGGTGTTCAGATGGATAAACTTGTTTGTCATTTGCACAATTTGATCAAATCGAGCAAAATGCACAAATCTGCCTTGCCATGACAGTTGCAGCAAGGCATATTGCCACTATCATAACTCTTAGCTCAAATGGAATTTGATGGAGTTCTTGGCCATTTTGGAAAGCTCTCATATGATACAACATATGTGTGATCATAGTTTGTCTTGACACTTTTTGGATCTAAGTGAAAAATCCCCCTAGATTTTGAAAAAAGTGAAACAGATTCTGACTTAGTAAATTTCACTAAGTGATGGAAAAAGCGTCATTTCATGTTTTCAGCCATTTTGATCACTCCATAACTTAAAATCCATGAGGAATTGGAATGAGGTGTAGTTGACACTTTTAAAGTATGCCATGAGAGCTACAAATCCATCTTTGGATCAGCCAAAATGGTTGCTTGGATCACAAGTTATGATCCTTGGAAGTTGGTACCCTAGCCACTTTGTTCCATAACTTAGAAAATTTCTAAGTTTTTTATGGTTACCCCTTTTACAAGTTATCTCACTTTTCTTGATTTTTCTTGATGAATGATGATTCCAATCACACATTAACATCATTTTAGGGTTAGGGAACCATAATTAATCAAAAAATAAAAAAGTCAAACTTTGACTTTTGGGCACAATTGACTTTTTATCAAATGAATTCCAAATTGTGCGATCCTCTATGAAATCAAGTCCTTGACCTAAATCAAGTCATCGACACACACTTTGATTTCTTTGTGTATCATGTCATGGAACAGATTTTTCATGGCCCTTTGATAGGTTGCCCCGGCGTTCTTCAAACCGAACGGCATTACCTTGTAACAAAAAGTGCCCCATGGGGTGATGAATGAAGTTTTCTCCATGTCTTTCGGCGCCATTTTGATTTGATTATAGCCCGAGAATCCATCCATGAAAGGGAATACTTTGAACTTTGCTATACTGTCAACCAGCATGTCAATGTGCGGTAAAGGAAAGTCGTCCTTTGGACTAGCCTTGTTTAGATCCCTGTAGTCGACACACATTCTGACCTTTCCGTCCTTTTTAGGAACAGGTACGATGTTGGCTAACCATTGAGGATATTCTGATGTGGCGAGGAAACCCGCGTCAATCTGTTTCTGTACTTCCTCTTTGATTTTGATGGCCATGTCTGGATGAGTCTGTCTCAACCTTTGTTTTACTTGCGTACATTCCGATCTCAATGGTAGATGATGTTCCACGATGCTGGTATCCAACCCTGGCATATCCTGATAGGACCAAGCAAACACATCGGGGAATTCTTTGAGAAGCCTTATCAAACTTTCTTTAACAGTTGAACTGAGCAGTGCCCCAATCTTGACTTCTTTTCTCTCTTCTTCTGAACCCAAGTTGACTGTTTCCAACGGCTCTTTGTGAGATTTAATGGATCTTTCCTCTTGTCTGAGTAGTCGGGAGATCTCTTCTGGAATTTCTTTGTCATTTTCTACTTCAGCCTCAAATACCGGGAATTCAAAGTTGGGAGAAGGCATTTGATCGCGTGTTTCAACGGGGTTTAAAACAAGCGATCTGCAAGACGTGATGATTCGGTTTTTAGAAGAGATAAAGAGAATGCAAGAGTGTGTGCAGTGTATTTTCTTTGGAAAACTGCTTGTTTTTATTATTGAGTTATTTTTAGGATTACCATTTTCTGAAAAAGCGAAAAGAGAAAACAACAATAAATGCGAAAATTACAGAACGACGTTATTTTATTTATGATTTTGTCGATTCTTGAAACTATAACCCTATAAAACAAAACTTTGTCGCTTTGGGCAAAGTGAAGAGAAACATTTATAGAAAGTAAGCCCTATCAAAACATCTGTTTCACCTGGGCAGGGTTAAAGGTTAAAGCAAAGACGGCAATTACTTAGACTTGTGAACGACTTTCGGAACATCGACAGCAACCCATTGACGGCGAACTCCCCGGTGAATCACAAAGTCTGGCACCTTCTTTCTTGGTTTGTCCTCAGAAATGACGATGATTTCTGGCAAAGCAGGATCATTGGAATCTCTCTCCCAGGCAGAGTTGTCGTAGGAGGATTCCTCAGTTGTATTTTGCATAGTATTTGTACTCTCAGGTAAATCTCCCTATCCAGTTGGCTGGATGAGCGGTGTACTTGACTAAGTAGTCGTATTTGCCACTCGGTTGTCCTAAGGTGTCCCACACTTCTGTGGAACTGGAGGAGTCATCTCTCTCGGTGACGTTGACCTCGGGAAAAGTGTAGTTGATGAATTATAGTCCTGCAAGCTTTGAAAATTCATCGTCATGCAGGTATTCTTTTCAATGATGCTCAGCTGATTTTCATTGTTCGGCTGATTGTCTTGTCCCAAGTCTCATGGGTACGGCTGCCAGATAGGCAGGCCATCCATTGGGGCATAATAGTCGTGGTCATAGTTGTCTTTCATCAAAGTGTCCTCCTCTAATGAGTTTGGTGGAGCACGATATCCTTCTGGATCACAATCTCCGTATATCATTTTGACATCTGTCTTAGGTATAAATCTTGGACTCTATGCGGGATAGCAAAATGGCGTAGGCACCTCTTCCTAAGACATATAACCGTCCTCGTTAAGATAGGACTTCCATTCTTCATCCATATCAGAGGAGTCACCCTCGTTGATGGTATTTACTTCTTGAGACACTGGGTGAAGGAAACCTCAACTATGGAAGAAGTCCTGAATGGGATGAAAACTTTCATCGTTAGTAGCAGTCTGGGTATAGGTTGTAGAAAAACCAAGACCTTTCTTTGTTTTATTGTCAGTAGGAATGACAAGTTGTCCCCATCCCTTTGCATTGTTACTTTTGATCACTTCGAGAGCATCTTTATACGAGGAAATCAGCGTTCCTTTTTCTGATTGATTCTCATTGCTCACTGGCAGTGCTTGGAACTGAGTTCCAACAACCTCCTCTGGTTCTACACAATTAGACGATGATAAGTTACTCACGATCAAGGCTTGTTCTCCGCAGACTGTGCCTAGTTGATCGTTCTTGACGAACTTCAGTTTCTGGTGCAATGTTGAAGTGACTGCCCCAGCCTGGTGTATCCAAGGTCTTCCTAATAAACATCTGTATGCTGCCCGGACGTCTATGACCTGGAAAGTGACCAGGAAAGTGTGAGGACCGATAGTTATGGGAAGGTCGAATTCGCCAATAACTGCTTTCCGGGATCCGTCAAATGCCTTGACGACGACCTCACTGCCCCTCATCGGGGATCCTTTGAATGATAGTCGCATTAAAGTGGACTTCGGCATAACGTTGAGAGTCGATCCGGTATCGACCAGTATGCTGGCTAAGGCATCGTCCTGGCAGTTAACTGTGATATTGAGCGCCATGTTGTGACTTTTACCTTCTTCTGGCAATTCCTCATCACTGAACCCTAAGTTGTTGCAGGAAGTGATGTTGGCGATGATGCTGTCGAATTGTCTTATTGTTACATCCTGTTCCACAAAGGCCTGTTCTAAGACTTTCTGTAGAGCCTCTCTGTGGGCTTCGGAACTGATTAAAAGAGATAACACAGAGATTTTTGAAGGATTTTGTAACAGCTGGTCAACAATGTTGTACTCACTCTTTTGGATGAGCTTCAGCATCTCATCGTTGTTTGTTGAAAGTTCAGGACCACTGGACTGGCCGACTGGTTGATCAGGAACCTCTGCTTGAGGTTCCTTTTCTCTGTTAAGTTCTCCAACTCCTCGGTTAAAGATTCGACCACTCCGTGTTACTCGACTGATGTCTGCAATATTCACGACGGAGGGTAATGGAGTTTCCTTTCCATTCTTAAATTTTATTGCACCGTATTTGTAAGGGATAGCCTTATCGGACTTGTACGACACTGGTCCCGTCAGATAGATAACTACAGGAGCCTTCTGATTTCTCTAACTGTCGTAAGTAACTTCAATCAGTTCCTGGTTAAGAACTTTTGATTTGTTGAGTAGAGGGATGATAGTACAAGCATCCTTGGTCCTTTCAGGATCAGAGACTACAACAACATCTTTGATTTGATCACCGAAGTAGTCGGGCATCAAGTTGATGGACCCCGAAACTGGACATGGTTGAATCTTTTCGCGGTCCAACTGACTCTGAAGGGCTGCTCGCACGAGGTAGCATCCTTGGTTATTCTCCGAGCAAACCCTACAGCGCTCGTAGTTATCTGGTGGCACCCGGCCACGTCCGCTTTGAATCCAGTGTAACCTTACTAGGTCTGCTTCCATAGATCGAACATCTTGACTTTGATGCCTAGTAGGGTTCCCATTAGTCATACTGACTTGTTGTGTGTCTTCATCTAGATAGATCGGAAGTCACCAGTAATTTAACAAGTGTTGCAAGGTTCTCTGAACGAGAGCACAACCTTGGTCACTCTCACGGCATACTGTACAGTTCAGATACTCATGCAAAGTCAGAAAACCGAGCTGGACTTGCTTAGCGTGTAATTCTACCAAGCTGGTATTCATCAAGCGAATATCGAAGATTTGAATCGTGTTGATCTGATAAGGATTTTTATCATGGTAGTCCTGGATCCATCCGAGATCCATCTGACGTTGGAGGGCCTCTTGTATAAAAGAGCTTCCCTGATTGTTTACCGAGCAAATCATAAAGGAATTATAATCGTGCCGCGGCAGGTTATGATACTGGCTTTGCCTTGAGGGCATTGCCACCAAGTTGACATTCATCGCACGGATGTCGTGTTTTGAATGATGTTGGAATTCGTATAAGTCATGTTAACTCCACGAACTCGATGCTCTTGGATCCACCTGAGATCCAATTGTTCCTGTAGAGCTGATTGCACCACAGAACATCCTTGATTGTCTTTAGAGCAGGTATCACACTGGTGATAATTGTGAGGTGGTATATGGCCATACCCGCTCTGTCTGCGATGCATCTTGACCAGATTGGTCCTCAATAAGAGTACATCGTGAATTTGATAGCTGTTGTTGGATTCTCCTTCTATCAAATTTACTGCAGCTTTCTCGTGGTGAGGCAACGGGTTTGTGAGAACATTCGAATTTGTATCTTTGAAAGATAAGACCCCGCTCCTAACAAGCTTTTGTACGTCGGATTTGAAACTGAGACAGTTTTCAATGTTATGCCCTGGTCCTCCTTGATGGTAAGGACAAGTCTGATCCGCCTTGAACCAAAAAGGCGGATTCTTCGCTACTGTAAGAGGAGACCTGGTTTGGACGTGCCCTTTGATCAGTAAGAGTGGAAACAATTTTGCGTACAACATTGGTATAGGGTCAAACCCTGGTGGTCGCGTTGTACAGTTGTTGTTGTATGGAGGACGAGCCTGCTGAAGAGGCTGTTGTGTCCTTTGCTGATATTGTTGTTGGTTCGGTTGGTTTTGCGCAACCTGAGGTTGATACGTTGGAATAGGCGCAGGGTTGATAGCAGGAGTTACAGCTGCTACTGGTTGGTATCGTCGCCTTTGCTTTCCGAGAGAGATATTCCCAATATCCTGCTCTTTTTTCTTAGGGAGAGTACTACCGTATCGTTTTGTACTACTCGATGATCCAGCGTCTTTAACTAAACGTCCTTCTCGGACGGCTTCCTCAAGACGAACTCCCATGCCCACCATCTCGGTGAAGTCACTGAGCGCACTGGCGACCATTCTGTCGTAGTAAAATGAGCTCAAGGTTTTCAAGAAGATCTTCGTCATCTCTTTTTCCTCAAGAGATGGACAAATCTGGGCTGCAATTTCACGCCATATCTGAGCGTATTCCTTAAAGGTTTCCTTGTCCTTCTGCAACATGGCTCTGAGTTGATCTCTGTCCAGTGCCATGATCGGATTATACTTATATTGTTGAACGAAGGCAGCACCGAGATCTCTGAAAGTAGCAATCTTAGCGCGGTTTAAACCCATGTACCATTTGAGTGCGGCACCGGTTAAACTATCCTAGGAGTAATGGATCAGTAGTTGGTGGTTCTCTGTCAGAGTTGACATCCTCCGAGCGTACCTCACTAGATGACTTTGAGGGCAAGAGTTACCCTTGTACTTTTCAAATTCGGGCACTTTGAACTTGTGCGGAACTTTCACATTGGGGACCAAACAAAGGTCTGCGGCGTCTTTTCCAAATAGATCCTGACCGCGAATAGCTTGCAGTTCCTTCTACATTTCCAGGAATTGTTCCTGGAACTCTTTCATTCTGTTATCCATACTTTCGTTTCCACCATAAGGTATCTGTGGAATATGTCCTTCCGGGATAGTGTATACCACGGGTGGTGGTATAGTCATCATGGTTGTGACTCTTGGCACCTCCCGAAGTTTGTAACCTTCAGGAGTTATTGTCATGCCCCGGGCATCTTCTCTTTCCCGAAGTTTCTAACCTTCAGGCCCAGCGGTTCCTGCTGTAGTTTTCGGATCTTCCATGATCGGCGGAATATATCCTTCCGGGATATAGTTGAGTGGCATGCCCCAGGGACGATCTTTAGGCATGGTATATCGAGGGTCAATCTTTTCCACTATAGGCGTAGATGTGATCTCTGAGATCACAGTCCATTGTTGTTGCATCTGGGCTGCTGCTAGAACTTGCATGTCATTGTTAAGTTTCCTCAGATCCACTCTAAGAGCGTCGATTTCTTCTCTCAGCTCTCTGTTCTCTTCCTCAAGGTCATCCATTTTCTTTTGTTGACTGGCCCGAGTATTGTACGAATGAGACAGTTTGATGCTAGAATCGAGACACAATCGTGAGATTCGTAGGTAAGAAGAATGCGTTACGCGAGAATGATGAATGATATGCAACGATTATATTAATTATATTTTTGTTTAATCAAAATAAACGTCGACAATTTGGATTGCAAATATCAAACAGTGGGAAAATCCCGTTTTATTGAATTCAAAGATTGCGGAAATGGAAATACAGTAATTTACAAAGTGTTGTAAAAGGAAATCTCTAAACTAATGGATCCCGAGTCCTCTCTGAGGAGAGCTCAGGTGCTGGTTCTGGTACTTTCCTTTTCTTTGACCGGGGCTCTTGAGCCGTTGTCGGGTTTTCATTCCTTTGCCAAGTGAAAGGAGCGAGCAAATTCCCTTGGTCTCCTTGATTCTCTACAGCGTGTTGCTCTAAAATCTCGATCAGAGCATCTTTATCTTTTAATAGTTGTTGTATTTTCTTACACTCCACATTGAGAATACGGTACTTGTTCCTCCAAGACCTCTTCTCCTGTTGAACTTTGTTGAGAGTAACCTGAAGCTTTTCCGTATCAGACATAAAATAAAGGACAGGGTCCCTTAATGGAAGAACTTCTTGATGAGGGTAAGGCATCCTCAGTTTGAGAGCTCTAGTTTGTACCCAGTGGAGATAAGGTTCCACCGAGACACAGTCTGGTTTTCCTATAGACTCTTTCCTTTCCTATGAACGTGTTTCCAGGCATGCACTATTTCTGTCTTTAGTGCTCTGTCATTTTCTCCTTCCTTGAAGAAAAGACCTTCCAGATGAGCATTACGCGGGACATGCCTCATCGGGTATCCAAATTGACGACGAACTAAAATCGGATGATAATTGATTCCTCCTTTAGTTCCTATGAGGGGTACATTTGGGAAATTTCCACAACGGTCAATGATCCTAATCCCGTCATAGATTCGATTGTACCAATCGATGTCAAAGTTGGTAAGAGACATGATTCTCTGCGACCAGCGTAAAGTACTCTTTTGATCCCAAAATGCAGCAGACTTGGGCAAGTGGGAAATAAACCATTTGTATAGTAGGGGTACACAACATGTGATCATTCCTTCGTTGTACAAATTCCTTAAGTGTACAGAATGATAAGCATCTGCAAGCAAGGTCGGTACAGGGTTTCCAATTAGAAAAATCTTAATGGCATTGATATCAACGAAGCTATCAATGTTGGGAAACAGAAATAACCTGTAGGTAAGCAAAACAAAGATGCTCTCGAAAGCAGGCATGTTCCCTATACTAGCAAAGTACAGGGCTTTCTTTATCAAAAACTGGGCTGGCAGACCCTGGATATCACCCTTAATGATCATGCGAGTCCTGACTTCTGACTCGTCCAAATAAATTGCTCTTGCAATGGTTTGATCCTTTGGAATTTCTTCCAGTCTGGAAAAGGGAGCTTGGTCAGTGATATGTAAATCAGTCAGGTGAGAGTACTCCTCCAGTGTTGGTGCTAGTTGATAATCTGAGAATGTGAAACAGTGATAAACCGGATCGTAGAACTGGATGAGCGTGGTCAGGATTCCCTCTATTACATGGACCCTTAATAGAGACAACAATCCTCCATACTTAGCTCTGAAAGCCTCAGGGTTGGTGATCATCCTTGCCAATCTTCTTAAATCCTCTAATTTCGGAACCTTGAAGGTGTACTTGTGAGTCTTCCTTCTACCAAAATCCATAACGCAATATTTCTCTCTCTGACATTTGCAATCATTGTCTCAGTTTAATTTGAAAAAGAGAGACTAGAAGAGAAAATTTTTCTTTGTTTTAATGTTTTTTAAATGAATGTATGAATGCAGCACACAAAAACATAGAAAAAATATGGGGTCAAGGGGTCGGTGTCATGAAGTCAAGGCTCTACCCATCCCCAAAGGTTTATACTGGTGATTTTTGTACCTGTCCTCAAAATTACTGACCCCTCTAGGGATGACGACAGCAAGCGGATCACCAAGCGAGCTGGTTCATCTTAGAGTAATCTCAAATGAGGGTAGTATCGCGTGACAACTATTTCCGATAGCTTCCGCACTACAAAATGGTTTCAGTCTGCTAAAATCCTCAGCTTCTCAGATAACCCAATCGAACAATCTGCTTTCAACAACCGAAGTCGTATAGGCATTGAATCCGCAAAGGGCATCTCCACTGATTCGATGGTCTACCGGGACCTCTTATTTTGGATTCACTCCCAATAAGATTACCCGTCTCGTGCCATCACCTATGTTAGGTGTATACTCAATCTTTCCAGATGCGGCATCACACGCATTCCCATTAGCGGAAAAATAAACACGGATATCAATTAGGAAAAGCAGTATATATATTTATCCTAACATCCTAGACCTCTAGTCTTATGATCCTATACAGACAATGACTCCCGAACAAAGTCGCCATTTCTGTGGTACTTAAGGTTTTCCACCTAAAACTGTAAGAAAGAAAGCCTCCCACTGTGGTCTCCATTTTTCCTGTAGCGCGATTTTTGTGGTTTTGAATCACAATCGCTTTGGTACTACAGTTCGATTCATTTTTTATTCTGTGAAGCTGATTAAGGATGGGAAATAGATGTCTCCAATTAATCCTGCTTGCATACTGAATTTAAACAGATAACTGTTGGTTTACAGATGCTATCAAAGGGGGGTCTTGTCTTAGGTTATTTTGCTTAAGAATACCGGGTCTGGACTATTTGTGAGGCTTTTGGTAAGGTGTTAGATCTAATGCTTTGGGTTGATTGACGGAGGTACTGGATTTTGAGTTTTTGATTAATATGCTCGCTAAGATTTCGCAATCTTATGCCTACGTATTCCCGTTTAACGAAATAGGGAAATCAGAGTGATCGTAGTCCCTCCTATTTTAAGGGAGGAAAAATATGTTCTGGTGTCTTGTTCAAAGCCCAAGATTGAAGTTAAAAGTGATTTGTATCTTGTTCAAAGCCCAAGATATGAAGCTAAAGGGTTCGACTGAGAGAGAATTTGTCATCTCTAAAGAGGAATTGTTGATGTGTGTATGCCAAGGTTAAAGCACAAGTTTGATGCTAAAAGGTTGATTGACTCAACCGGGGAAGTCCTTATACAAAGCCTAAGAGGAGGCTATTGACCCAACAAGAGGGTGTTTATTATTTGTTTCATACGAAGCCCGAGATAGAGGATAAAAGGGTTGACTCAACAAGAGAGTACTAACAAGTGACTGACTCAACAAGAGAGTGCTTTTATATGTCTTGTACGAAGCCCAAGATGGAGGCTAAAAAGGTTTGACTCAACAAGAGAGTACTTTTATCTGTCTTATACGAAGCCCAAGACGGAGGCTAAAAAGGTTGACTCAACAAGAGAGTCTTTTATACTCAACAAGAGAGTGATTTGTTGTCTCGTACGAAGCCCGAGATAGAGGCTAAAAGGAAAGTCAACAAGAGAGTCTTGAAAAGTGATGGACTCGACAAGAGAGTCTGAAAAGGTTAAATCCGCTAGGGGAAATCATTGTACAAAGCCCAAGAGGAGGCTGACTTCGCTGAGGAAGGATCATTATACAAAGCCTAAGATGAGGTTATCCTTCTGTCGGGGATTCTTGAGATCCCGAGGCAGGTCCAAGAAGGGAATCAATCCTTCCAGGGAAATGCAAAAGGAATTAATAGATCAGAAACCTTGAGGCTCTGGTTTGAGATAGTGTTATCTGACCCGGGTTGGGGAATTTTGGGAGAAGGACGGGGTTTTAGAACCCACAAGTTTTAACTCGGCTGGAGATTAATCCAGAATTCGGGGTTTCTCCTATGTTTGAAAGGGGCTTTAGAATGTCTTTGAGACTCAAGAGAATCAGATTGTCCAAGTCTACTGGTAGAGTTTTATCTTTTGTATGATGCCCAAGAGGAGGCCGACTCGCTTAAGAGATGAGTATCAACCCTAAAATTGGTCTGAAGGTTTTGACTCCTTTTAGAAAGACATCTCTAATTAAGGATGACTAATTTTTGTCCTATACCTTTAGGAGGGCGTGAAGGTCCTTGTACGAATCCCAAGAGAAGGCATGAGAACTTTTAAGAAGCCGAATGGTCCTTATACAACGCCCAAGAGGAGGCGGGGATGCTTTTAGGAAGCCTGTGGGTCCCCAAACCAAGATAAGTTCAAGAAATTCAATTCACAGAGAAGAGATCATTCCAGGAAAGTTCGAGAATAGGGAAGAAACTCAAGAGATGCTATTCACGGAGAATAGATCAACTCTGGGGAGTAGAGTTTCTTTGACAATTTCTAAGGGTGACAGTCTGAGAAAAGGTTCACCGAGAATATTGTCTTTCTCTTTGTTCCATATTGTTTAACCCCAAGAGAAGGGAAGACTGTATCTGGAATAGTATGGGGGATCTAGTTTTGTTCTTATTCGAGAGTGACCAACAGGCTTTACCTAGTTCTAGACGTAGTTGCCGAGGAAATCTCTAAATAACTATACTAGTATTACACAGTTAATATATGACACGTATATAAAAGGATGTGAAAAAAGACTTACAGTGACACAACCCCACTATACAGTTATATATATATATATATATATATGAAAGCGGTAAATGAAAGCGCATAAACACTTACCCGTTGTAGAGCTTCCATGTTGTTTTGTTAGTTGTTCAACAAAGAAATTAAAGAAAGTTTTGATAACAACATATATTTGAATTCAAAATTAAAGGAGAAAGTGCATTGAAAAGATTGTTGGGGCTTACAGCTCAAGGAGAGGCCCAAGTTTTAACGATGATCGCACCGTTGTTTTGAAAACTGTACAAAGGGACTTATACAATATGTGAGGCCCAAAAAGTTTTTACGTATAAGGGGATGGGTCTTACACTCTATTAGAGGCCCAAAGATTTATTTTTGTACAAGAGATAGGACTTACAACTCAAGGAGAAGCCCAGGGTTATTTGTTTGAAAACGGCGATCGCGCCGAGTTTTTTGAAAACACAGTAGGTCTTATACAATGTCTGAGGCCCAAAATGGTTTTGGTTAAAAGGGATTGGGTCTTGCACTCTATTAGAGGCCCAAAAGTGTTTTTTAAGAAAAGAAGTGGGTCTTATAGCACAAGGAGAGGCCCAATTGATTTGATTTTGAACTGGCGATCGCGCTGAAATTTTTGAAAATGTGTTGGGACTTATACACTGTCTGAGGCCCAAAATGGTTTTTATCTACAAAAGGATGGGACCTACACTCTACCAAGAGGCCCAAAGAGTTTGGAATATTTGAGTATGATTAAAATCAAAGAAACCCTAATTTTCACCTTTTAAAAGTAATTTTTCAAAGGAAATTAATAAAAAAATGACAACAATACCAAATAATTTTAAATAAACCACTTGTGATTTTTGGTTAAGGTTTGAAAAATGAGGTTTTAATCATAATATGATTTAAAACTCATTTGGTCTTGATTTTTCAAGGTGGATATTCATTTTTAAAGGGTTTAAAAATAGTAAAAATGAATTTATTTACAAAAATATCAACTATATTAAATAATTAATATAAATCTAATTTTTTTGTGGAATAAAATATTTTAACATTTTTGTGATTTTTTCCAAAAAGAACCAATAAAAAATCATTAAAATTGAGAGACTTATTAATTTTCCAAATCATTTAAAAATAATATGAAAAATAATAAAAAGTGGGAAAAATGGTAAAAAGAGGATCTGGGGCGAGGGGGATTCGAACCCCAGACCTCTTGTGTGCAGCGCGCGCCCTCTACCACTGGGGTGGTGATACATCCAGGTATCAAAACCACCCCATAGATATATGAGGGTTGCCTTGTTTTTGGCCTGGCCAAGGCAAGGCAAGGCAAGATTTTGGCCAAAAACGTGAAGCTTGTAACTTTCTCATTTCTCCATGGATTGGGACAAAATTTAGGTCTATCCTGCCTAGAATTTCACAAGGAATCCAATGGTGGTGGTGGTTTTTTCAGATGAGGCTCCTATTGAAAAACCCGATAGTGGTTTTGAAATAGACCATGATTTGCATTTTCCATGCTACCTCTTGTTATAGGCATGAATTGCATGATGAATTGGTTCAAACACAACATATATAACATGTATAAGATGTGCATGATCAGTGGACTTCAAAGCAATGCATATTTCAAAGAGTTCAAGTTGGGATGCTTACCTCTTTATGAGCTTTTTGTGAAATCTGCCAAGTGCTTTGTTCCAGAAACAATTTAATGCCTTGGACACCCTCAAATGATCACTTAGAAGCTTTTAGGATGGTTGGAAACAAATGGAATCCTCAGGAACAAGTTTGAGCTCTTTCTTCCAAAAGGGGCAAAAATGACCAATATAGCAACTCTCTGAAATGGTATTCCAGATGTGTGGAACCATTTGGGATAGTTCAAGGATGATATTTAGAGAGTGTTTGAGGTTTTATCTGGTTTTGAAAGTGACTGAATCAAGACATGGCTTGAAAAATGCAAAAAAGTCCCATTTTGAGGTTTTGAGAGGGGGCTTTGTGATTTTTGTGTTACAGGTCACTTGTGAGAATTTGGACAGCTTAGATATGATATATTGGATGTGTTTGGATCATGAGCTATGATGGAAATGCTCTCTAACTCAAAAACTCAGAGTTACCTTGCTAAAGAAGGTATTTTTGCCTAGAGAAAGAGATTTTGAGGAAAGCAAGTGTTGTAGTGCTTTGGTGTACTTAAACTTAGCACAAATGAACTCTATTTATAGTAGAGCAATTTTGTTTTGCAAGTAATAGTGAATGGCAACTGCAGCAGGCCATTGTCCAATTGCATCACTTTGGAATCTTAAGTCTCCTCTAGCCATTTACTAGAGGTTAGAGCACAGGCATTTGGTTCCCTAGTTCAGAGATCATCCTTGACTCATTCAGTTGGAAAAGGCTCAGTTCATGACACCTTGGTGCATCCATTGAATGCTCCAAAACAAAATTGGAGTCTTGTCCCCTTTTTAGGCATTTTTAGGTTTAGCATGCTACTTTTAGTTCCAAAGACTTGGGAGGCATATGGATCAGTGTTTGTTCTTCCTTGGTCTCCCCCTGAGGTGTTCAGATGGATAAACTTGTTTGTCATTTGCACAATTTGATCAAATCGAGCAAAATGCACAAATTTTCCTTACCATTACAGTTGCAGCAAGGCATATTGTCACTATCATAACTCTTAGCTCAAATGGAATTTGATGGAGTTCTTTGCCATTTTGGAAAGCTCTCATATGATACAACATATGTGTGATCATAGTTTGTCTTGACACTTTTTGGATCAAAGTGAAAAATCCCCCTACATTTTGAAAAAAGTGAAACAGATTCTAACTTAGTGAAAATTTCACTAAGTTTTGGAAAAAGTGTCATTTCATGTTTTCAGCCATTTTGATCACTCCATAACTTAAAATCCATGAGGAATTGGAATGAGGTGTAGTTGACACTTTTAAACTATTCCATGAGAGCTACAAATCCATCTTTGGATCAGCCAAAATGGTTTCTTGGATCACAAGTTATGATCCTTGGAAGTTGGTACCCTAACCACTTTGTTCCATAACTTAGAAAATTTCTAAGTTTTTTATGGTTACCCCTTTTACAAGTTATCCCACTTTTCTTGATTTTTCTTGATGAATGATGATTCCAATCACACATTAACATCATTTTAGGGTTAGGGAACCATAATTGATCAAAAAAAAAGTCAAACTTTGACTTTTGGGCACAGTTGACTTTTTATCAAATGAATTCCAAACTGTGCGATCCTCTATGAAATCAAGTCCTTGACCTAAATCAAACTTGATGGATTAATTTCATAGGTGTTATAGGGTGTATTGAATCATGTCCCAAGGTTTGGGAGCATGTCTGGGTGAAAAGTCAAAGGTACAGTTGACTTTTTCTTCAACTTTTTCTTCAAAAACCCTAACTGTGGTTCAGATGAAATTGAAAACTTGTTGATCAAGCTTCTTGGATCAATCCATTGTTGCAAATGGATCAATGTAGTGTATTGGAGACCCTCAAATCATGTCTTGAGGTCTTGGCTCATGTTTTGTTCCAAAAGTCAACTTAGGGGTGAATTAGGTTAAGAAACCCTAATTCCTGATTTTTCAGAAATGCATCCCCTGAGGCTAAATTGACTTGATG